>CM053273.1:63077442-63761369 GCA_028583415.1 Protea cynaroides | reverse complement strand
GGATATGGACATTATGAATTTTTAGTCATGTCTTTTGGATTGACTAACGCACCCGCAACTTTTATGGAACTCATGAATCAGGTATTCCATGATATGTTGGATACATCAGTCATTGTGTTTATTGAAAATATATTAGTCTACTCCAAGGACAAAGAAACTAATGTCACAAATCTAAGAGCCACTCTGCGGCGACAAAGAAAAAGAAGCTTTGCATGGGAGTTTACAAAGTGTGAGTTTTGGCTAAATGAATTCGCTTTCCTAGGCTATGTTGGTATCATTGAGGGAATTAAAGTGGATCTTAGCAAGATTGAAGCCATTGTGAAATGGGAAGCTCCCTAGAGTGTTGCGAAATTAGAAGTTTCTTGTAGGTCTAGCTGGGTATTATCGATGATTCGTAGAAGATTACTCTAGAATCATCGTACCTCTCACCAGTTTTACTAAGAAAGGAGAAAAGTTTGTTTGGACCGACAAATATGAGGAGGGTTTTTAAACATTGAAGGCTAGATTGATATCAACTCCCATCTTGACTATTCTTATTCCAGGACAACCATTCACCTTGTACGACGTCGTGCAGGTTTGGGTTTAGGGTGTGTACTTATGCAAGGAAACGAAGTAGTTGTGTATGTCTCAAGACAGCTGAGAGCACATGAGAAGAACTATCCCACTCATGACTTGTAATTAGCAGCCGGTAGTACATCTTTGTCAAGATATGGAGACATTATTTGTATGGAGAGAAATTTCGGATTTCATCGGATCATAAAAGTTTCACTTATCTTTTTTTATCAGGAAAGGAGTTGAACATGAGACAAAGAAGATGGCTGGAATTATTGAAGGATTATGATTGCGATATTGGTATCATCCGGGAAAGGCTAATGTAGTTGCGTCGCTAAGCGAGAAAAGCAATGATAAAATCCCAGGGAGAAGTTAACACGACTGCGACAATGTGTGTTACAGGAAAAATATTCAATCATGGTAATGAGCAGTTCGTGATAGATACGCCGGATGGATCAACCAACCAAGGGTTTATTCATCGATTTCAAATATGTTTACCACATTGAAGATTATAATTGATATATTAGATGAAGTAAAAGCCCCTATTAAATCAGACCCTTATCTGAGAACGGTGCAAGAAGACATTAAAAAAGGTAGGACTACTCCTGAGTTCACCTTGGACGTTGAAAAGGTACTAAAATATAAAGGAAGAGTATGTGTTCTTGAAAATGAAGACTTGGATATTAGATACAGACTAATGAAGGAAGCTCACACCACCTCTTATTCGGAACATCCTGTAAGTACGAAGATGTATCATGATCTGAAGAAACTATATTGGTGGAGAGGAATGAAAGCGGATGTAGCTAAATTTGTATTTCAATGCCAAAATTGTTAGAGGGTAAAGGCTGAAAGGCAAAGACCTGCAGGATTATTGTAGCCTTTTCGAACCGGCATGGAAATGGGACCGCATCACTATGGACTCGTCACTGGGTTACCACTAACTCCCCGAGTAGCTGACGCGGCCTGGGTGATTGTAGATCATTTTACTAAGACAGCTCGTTTCATAGCTATACGACCTCAGTATACCCTAGAGAGGTTAGCCAAGCTATATGTGGATAATATTTTCAGGTTGCATGGTGTACCTGAAAGCATTGTGTCCGACAGAGACCACGCTTTACCTCCAAGTTTTGGGAAGGATTACAGAAAGCTATGGGTACAACGTTGATGTTCAGTAATGCATTCCATCCTCAAACAGACAGACAGTCGGAGCATACCATTCAGATTTTAGAAGACATGCTTTGAGCCTATGTTATTGATTTCAAAGGATCATGGGATGAGAAACTACCATTGATCGAGTTTGCCTATAACAACAGCTATCAAGCTACTATACAGATGTCACCCTATGAAGCACTGTATGATAGGAAGTGTCGAACTCCTTTGTTTTGGAATGAAGTTGGAGAATGGAGTATTGTTGGACCAGATTTTGTTGAAGAGACTTGTCGAGTAGTCGACATTATCAAGGAAGAGTTAGAACAGCTCAGAACCGTCAGAAACAATATGCAGATAAATCGACGCAGAGATCTCGAATTCACCATAGGTGATAAATTATTCCTGAAAATATCTTCTATGCATGGTTTGAAACGGTTCGGACAGAAAGGGAAGCTAAATCTGAGATAAGTCAGGCCATATGAAATTCTAGCTAAACGTGAGAAAGTGGCGTATCAGTTAGCACTACCCCCATCTATGTCAAGTGTACATGATGTATTTCATATCTCATTACTAAAGAAGTACGTCAGAAATCCAACATACGTGATAACAGTAGATCCACCGGGTCTAACTGATTGATTTGACATTTGAAGTAGCACCAACTAAAATTTTCAGTCGGAAGGTTCAACGTCTATGCAACCGTGACATTTATTATGTTAAGGTTACTTGGAGGAGCCAAGATGTAGAAGAGATCACATGGGAAGAAGAAAATGTTATGCGAAAGAAATATCCTCACCTTTTTGACTCGGAAGGTATGTGCAAATTTCGAAGATGAAATTTATAATAAGTGGGGGGAGTTGTAAGACCCGTATCGAACTAACTGGTCCTACCCCCTTGTATCAGGTTTTCCTATCATGGTCGGGCCAAGTAGACCAAGTGCGTGAAGAAACCACAAGACTAGGTATGAAATTGAACCCAAAAGTAGTCAATTAGGAGTGTGTGGTCGCATACCTAAACAGGTGTTGTCGACCACACCTCAGACCAAAGTGACCACAAAAATCTAAGTCGTGTGGTCGACGGGTTCTGCGACCACACGAACCCACTCCGTGATTAGGAAACCTTCCTAATCCGAAGGGGGTTCTTTCCTAATCTAAGTAGGACTCTATATGGAGGGTTTTCCTCTATATATAGGATGCCCCTTAGCCTCTTTCATCCTTTTAGACCTCAAACTGAAAGAGAGAGAAAGAGAAGAAGAGGAAGAGAAGGAGAATTGAAGAGGAAGACTAAGAGGAGAAAATTCAGAGAGAACTCTTAATCTTCAACAATTTAAGGTATGAAAACATTTCCCATGTCAATTGAATGTCTATAATAGATCATGAAGAAAATAGGGATTTAAGTGAGACCCCAATCATCAATCCATGAACAAATTCCAAGAGATCCATGGAAGTAATCTATGTGGATGATGGATTGTGTAAAAATACTAATTTTAAGCAACAGAACAATCATAGGAAGGATCATGAAGATAAGCCAAGGGATCCAAACATGAAGGAATAGAGTTGGGAGTGAAAAGTCAACCATCACATGTATGGTCGCATGTGTGGTCGCATGATATGCAACCATACGAAACACACATATTTTACCACACACCCTCGAGAAGTCCAGGAAGGGTGTGGTCGCATGTGTGGTCGCATGATATGCGACCACACCTTGCGACCACATGCCCTTAGGAAGTTCCAGGGAGGGTGTGGTGGCATGTGTGGTCGCATGGTATGCGACCACACCTTGCGACCACACACCCTGTGGTCGCAGAAATTGAGACCACAGGTACAGCCACACCTGCGACCACTCAGTTTTTGTTAGTCTGAATTGCTGGAAATAAATTCTAATTTAAAATCTATAAATTTGTTAGGTTTTCAAGTGGTCTAAAAGTGATTTACAAAGCTTGAACGAGGAACTACTATCGACCAAAGGTGAGGGAACAAGACCTAAATTAATTGACTAATAATAAACTGTTTTACTTATTGAGTCCAATGCCATGAATAATTCTATGCTTGTATGCTTGTAATGTGCATTTCACATGTCATCCAATATTCGTGCTATTACTGCACATGCATATTTAATTCTATTTATTTATAACATGATGATGATAATGATGCTAGGAATAGGCATGTGAATGTATGTGTGTGGTTAGTGTGCTTGATGCGATTGGGGCATCAGGGGGAGGACGTGACATTATGGTTCAGCCTGGTCACCAGACTCTAGCTCTATCTCTACTCAAGTCTTGTCTACTAACATCGTCATATCGCCATTACCTTAGCAGAATAATTATGTCTTAGGGCATCAGGGGAGGTGGTCTCGGACCGTATAGTCTCTGACTCTGCCGGGGGCCTTAGCTCTATCTCTATGGATGTATTGAGTGATACTGGGGTGAGGCATTGGATACACTGTTTGACATTAGGATTGGTTAGTTGTGAGCCCAGTTTGCAAGCCCTCGCCAATAGGGGCTTACGTATTGGTATGGGTAGGGCATCAGGGGAAATGTTATGCGGTGTTTGATCTAGGCAGTTTAGCTCTATCTCTATTCCATGATGGGTGCATGTGGGACAGCAATGGTGTTTGATCCATTGGACGACTTCACACACTCGTGTATAGAGGTGCGGCGATCACCAATCCTTTCTATTACACATTGCAAACTTGTAAACCAGACCAAAGATATGAATTGAATGCATGCATATGTTTGTTGCATTATTTTGTTTGCTCACTGAGCTATGATGTGTGCTCACCCTTTCGACGTCGAATATTTTTAATTGATGATGCAGGTCCTATTGTGGAAGATTATATGAATGCACCAATGTACGGGCATGTTGCTGCGATGGATATGGAAGCTATGGTGGAGTCGCATGATTCGTCGTGCAAGTGTAACTCATGTATTTTTGGTTAGATTTAATTGTTGGATTATTTGGAACATGTAATTGATTAATTTATTTTATTTTATTTCTTTAGTTATTTGGAGATAATTGGATTATTAATTATGTTATCACTGTTAGATACTCAGTTCATTAATATAAAAGACTTCCGCTATTGTTTATTTACTCTGATTATGGTTGTGGTTGTATCTGGTTTAATCAAATAGACACGGCCTATTTGAGATCCTGGTTGAACCATTGGATAATAGATGGTTCATCACACCATTCTGGTTGGTTCAGAATTGGGGTGTGACATGTTCAATTCCTTCAATTCCATCAGTGTCATTCCTTAAGGAGCCTTTGAGATTGGTGTCAATCTTAATAATAAATCAATCACAAATTTCATCTTTCTGTCAGGTGGCAGTCCTGGTAAATCTTCTGGGAATACATTCAGAAACTCGTTCACCACATCAATGTCCTCGAGTTGAGGTATTTTGACATAGGAATCTACTACCCAAGCCAAATATCTTGCACAACTTTGTTTTAATAACATACAGGTTTTCAATGCCAAGATGAACAAATTTCTTTGTTTCTTTCCTCCAAATGAACATAAATGCTTCCTCATTTTCTAGATGAAAGACAATCTTATTCTTAGCACATAGTAAACTGAATCGAAATGTTGAAAGCCAATCCATGTCTAAGATTACGTCAAAGTCAGACATGTCAAGTTAAATCAGGTTAGCAATCAGAGGATTACATCGAAGTCAGACATGTCGACTTGAATCAGGTTGGCGTTCAACTCCTTATCCTTCACTAGAACTTGGCATGGACCATAATGTGTTAAACAACACTTTTACTCCTAGAGGTGTTTGAATAACTAACTCTGAAGTTAACTGCTAAGAAGGTATACCCAAATTCTCTGCGAATGTTTGGGACATGAAGGAATGGGTTACCCCTGAATTAAAAAGACTTTTGCTTGTATCCCAGATTTAAGTGTACCTAATTTGTGTCAACAATACACTATAACAATTGTGGCTTTTTACGACAGTTTTTTCCATCATAAATAATTTGTACCATCGCAACAACCTTTTAACAACCATTGTTATCCGTCATACAAGTGTCGTACAAAACAGCATCATAAGTGTTAACGACAGAAATCGATAGCCATTTAGAAAAAGTTATTCACGATGGTTTGTTATTACCGCCGCTAATACTTTTATTAAGATGAGTATATGCTCTGACCAAAAAAAATGATGATTATATTCCATCATAAATTGATATATTAATGACAATATATAATCGTAAAATATATTTATAGGATGGAAAGTGATAGGACCAAATTTTAAAAGAAATAAAAAGTTCACAAGGACAATCTAGATTGGGCCTTAAACCCTGATAGTATGTATAGGGAGTATCTGGGTTGGGCTGACAACATTGTGGACTGTTATCTTTCCGACTATATTAAGGTGCAATTGAAAAGGAATTTCATGGCCATACTAATAATGATCTGAGATAGAAATTGCAAATTCAAAGATTTAAGTAATGTGCAATTGAATGGGATGCTTGAAGACATTGTCCACTCTTACCATTACATTTAGTTTAGAATACCTCTCAAAGTAAAGTTAAACATGCAAATCTCCATAATTACACAATGAGATCTAAATATATGATTTTCTGGAATATCAATGCAACCCAATCAATCTTCCTACTTTATTGGTAAAGTTAGGGGTGTCAATGGGCTGGTTCAAGCAGGTTTTGGTCTGGGCCAAATTGGCGTCTGGTTTTATAAGGCTTGACTAAAACATGTCCATTAAGGGGTTCGGGTTGGGTAGGCTACACTATGCACATTAACTAATGGGCCAATCCGGTTTTGAGTTGTTATCAGGCTTAGATTATTGGGATGTTATCGGCTTGGTTCTATCTGATTAGGGTTAAAAGCTTGGTAAGAAACCCATCAAGGCCATCTAGAAGGTTGAAGTAGTGAAGCTAGGGTTTAATATTAGGTCAAAATCGGTTTGGTCTAGCCATTATCGGGTTCAGGCTCATCGGTCCCCTTTTCAGGCCGGTTTTGGGTTAGCCTAGACTGGACTGAAACTGGTAGGATATGCCATACCTCAACCCAAAACATGTCTAATAACAATTCGGCTTGGATCAGTTTCGGATAAATTCGGGCCGGCTCGGTCCCAAAATTGACACCCCTAAGTAAAGTTGAGAAAAATCATATAGAAAAACCAAAAGAAAACATAAGCATAGAATATTTAGCTTTCTTCACAGTTAATCACAATCAATTAAGTTTAATCTGTGCATTGAATGGCTAGACCATCTAGAGTCCCCATATTCATGGGGATCCCTTACATTCAGCAATTTACACAAGCGTAAAAGTATATAGGGATAAAATTATAGGATTAGGGTAAATAATGACACCACATTTATAAGTTAGATAATATGAAACAAATATAATCATTAGAAAAATAGACAGGGGGATACTTGATGTGTTAAGACTCACTTCTTCCTTCATGCAAGAAGAAGTGCAAGTAGTTTCTCCTTTAGTGTAAACCAGATAGAATTAAAACCCCATTTGAAATTGCTCAATTGTCCTATGAAAAAAAATTCAAGACTTGACATTAACAATTGACGGATGGAGATCAAAAACCAAAGCTTTAGGGTGACGAGGCCCTCTCTTTATATACCTTTGTTCCTTCTTCTCAAAAAAGTCCAGCGTTCACTTTCAAATAGTGTTGCAGGTCATAAGCAGAATTGAAATAAAACATTTAAGATAAATCATATCCTAAACAAGAAGCATAAAGTTTAGAGAAAGTTAGACAGTCTTGGTCACTAAAACACTTCCGAAACTCTAAAACTCTTATAAAAAATAAAATACTACACTCTTCTGAAACCGTTCCATTACTCTAGTTGAGTCCTTTGGTACTGGTGTGGGTATCATTGCCACTGCTACATGTGTAGACACATGTGGAATGTTGTCTGTTATCAATGTGGTATTTGCTGCAAGAGGGGGTATTCCTATAGGGAGTACTGATGCAAGTGGATGAGTGTTCCTAGCTGGTGGAAAATTGGTTATTGCATTATGTATTGTTGTAGGTAAGGCAGTGGCAGCAGCTACAGATAATGTGTAGAGGCAGCTACAGGTGCTGGTGCCTTTCTCACTGTAGTGATCAGCTCTATCATGAACTACCGTTGTTGCTGACTACTAGTCTGAGCAATGTTGCCCATTATTGCAATGGTGTTAGCGGCAGTCAACACTGGTGGTAGTTAAGGGACTGAAGTGTAAGATAATGTGGACTTAATTAATTATTCAGTCAGATGTTTAGTGGGAGTCTAACTTACAAGTAGACTTATTCTAGTATAATTATGAGATAAACCAAACTGGTTCACTATGGAACTGAACCAGGGTTAGGTTGGTATTATAAATACCAATGGTTAGAGTCCCTATAGTCAGGGTTGCCATTCTTCTCCTATTCCCACACACAGAGAGAAGCATAGGGATCTGTTGGAGATTGTGGAAGACTCAAGCCAAAGTTTAACTGGTAGGAAACAATCTTCAATGAATGTGTATGTACTTTACATTGTTAATATTGATTGCATTGTGTTCTATGGATTGTGTGGAGATCATTAGGGTTAATGAAAACCCTACAGATGTTTTTCTCTAATGGGTTGATTGGAAAATCCAAAAGAGATCAAAATTTGGTTGTATATTGATTCATACCTGATAGTTTGGTTGAGGGAAAACATTTTCCCTTTTTGGAATTCATACCTATTGGAATTTTTCCAACCATGAAAACCCATTAATATATATACCAGATTGAAGGTCTCAAAAAATGGAGTCTAACGATATAAAAATTGTCTCCAGACTCTGCCGAACACATTGTCGAAAAAAGCATGTGGATCTCACACGCTGTTAGTTATAAAAAAATGGTTTGGTGGCAGATCCTCTCCGGGTAGACTCGACGCAACTCAAAAACCCTAATCCAAGTCTACACTAGGCCAACCAGATGATGGGGCGAGTTGACTCCAAGTCACCTCACCCGAAATAGGTCAATTTTGACCCAAGGAACTATTGACCCAACTTCATGGGTCAACTAGGCCCGACCTGAGAGACCTGAGATTTTGTCCAGTTACACGCACACACGACCCAGTAACCCGACCAAACCACTTGACCCATTGACTTGACAACCTGACCTACTGACTCGAGTACATGATCCGTTGACCCGATTGGTCAGACCAAAAACCAGTTTGGTCAGCCTAGATGAATCGGAATACACTATTTGGTTCTGGTTTAAACCTAGTAGAGCCACCGGATGATGATCTACCTGTCCGATCGCTATTTGAGCCTATTGTTTGGGAATCAAACCATCGTTTAGCTATTCAACAGAACTGAACTAGCTCCCCCACGAGTGAACCATCGACCGTCTTTAAATGACGTGTGAGGGAGCCTGTAGCGTCATAATTTTATACGGTTTCTTCCAAAGGACTCGTCTCGTTGTGCTTTTTTTAGATGATCTAAAAAGATATAAACTTGATAGAAATGAAACCAAGAAAATTGTGGGAAATGTAAGGACAAAGAAATATGAAGATCTTTATAACAATCTGAGCACGAAGGAAGGAGAAAAAGTTATCTATAAAATAGCTAAGATGAGAAAAAGGAAGAGTAGAAATTTAGAGCATGTTAGATGAATTAAAAGTCTATATGGTAGAGTTCTAATAAGAGATGAAGACATTAAAGAGAAATGGAACGATTATTTTTACACCTACTAAATGAAGATGTCTCAAGAAATAGTGCACTAGATTACTACATTACCCACCATGACACCACATGTCTTATGTATATACGTAAAATTAGGGTGTCAGAAGTGAAAGAAGCTTTAAGGAGGTTGAATGTAGGCAAAGCACTAAGCCTAGATGAGGTCCCAATAGAAGTTTAGAAAAGCCTAGGAATGTGTGGATTATCTTGGCTAACTAAGTTGTTCAAGAAAATTATGAGCTCAAGGAAAATGCCAAATGAATGGAGGAGAAGTATTATGGTTCCGATCTACAAAAACAAAGGTGGTATTCAGAGCTGAAATTACTATAGAGGCATAAAACTAATGAGTCATATTATGAAACTGTAGGAGAGAGTTATTGAAACCCGCTTGAGAAAAGAAACTACCATTATAGAGAACCAATTTGGTTTTATGCCTGGTAAATCCATGATAGAGGCTATTTACCTGCTTAGGAGACTCATGGAAAGATGTAGAAGGCAAGAAGGACCTCCTTGTAATTTTTATCGATCTAGAAAAGGCTTATGTTAGAGTCTCTAGGGAGTTAATCTGGCAAGTACTAGAGAAGAGATGTCTTTCAAGCAAATATGTGGACATAGTTAAGTATATGTATTATAATATGGTGACTATAGTGAAAATCATAGGGGGTCAAGGTCGTGAATTCCCAATTACAATGGGGTTACATCAAGGATCAGTTTAATGCCTGATCTAACCAGAGGCAATTAAGCTGAAGTTCCTTGGTGTATGATTTTCGCTGATGATATTGTCTTGGTGGATAAGACAAAAGCAAGTATTAATGCAAAGTTCGAGCTATGAAAATCATCATTGGAATAAAAAGGTTTTAAGATAAGGTGTGTAACTTTAGTTACACAACGATGGATAATGAGGTGGTGAACATTCTTGAGAGGGAGATAGAACAAAGTGATTATTTTAGTTATCTAGGTTCATTGATAAACAAAGAAGATGATATAGATGATGATGTTTCATAGAGGATTAAATTAGGATGAATGAAGTGGAGAAGTGCGTCTGGAGTATTGTATGATCGACGTATTCTTTTAAAAATTAAAGGAAAACTAGGATAGTCATTCAACCGGCTATGATGTATAGTACAGAATGTTGGATAGTTAAGAAGCATCATATTGATAAACTTAGTATAGCTAAGATGAAGATGTTATAATGGATATGTGGCAAAACTAGGAAGGATAGGTAATAAATGATGGTATTAGGGCTGATTTGGGAATAGCGCCGATAAATGATAAGCTACAAGAAAGTCATTTGAGATGGCATGGCCATATTCAAACCATTAAATGCTCCCGTACGGAGGAGTGATTTGATTCAGATCGAAGGGTCTAAAAGAGCTAGGGGCAAACCTAAGATGACTTTAGGGGAGGTGGTAAAGAAAGACATCTATAGCTTAGGCCTTGCATCAAGTATGACATCAAATAGAGCTGACTGGCAGACAAAAATCCATGTAACCAACCCCATTTAGTTGGGATAAGATTTTTTTGTTGTTGTTGTTGTTGTTGTTGTTGTTCACCTGAAATAGTTAGAGACAATATTGCAAAAAAGGATAACGCCAAATTTTTTTTGAAAACTATCAAGGAAAAATGTCGCACCCCAATTCCAGCTGAACTAGAAGTGTGAGTGAACCGCTACTAAACTAATGGTTCACATTAGTATCTCAATAAGACCGTGTCCACTTACATAAACTAGTGTACATAACCATAATAGAATATAATTAAATACAGCAGAAGTCTTTAATTAAATGAACTAAGCAATCTAATGATACATAAAATAAATTATCCAAGTTATTCAAATACCAAAACATAAACTTGTAAATTATTACATTGTCTTATAAGTCAAACCAAGGTAAAATAAAATAAACTGAAGAATCCTAGAGGTACACGCAGTAAAGGCACTCGCATGAGGCGTCATGCTCGTTCTCCCCTGCTTGCACATCCAGAGCAGCAACAGTTCCATACGCCGGGGCAGCAATGAAGTCTTTCATCGTATAACCTGCATCAACATCTAAAAATGGTGTACGTATAAGGGTGAACTCACAACTTAGCTCAGTAAGAAAATTAGACGTTGCAACAGGCAATATGCATGAGTAACATTTACATTTGGTCTAATATACTTGCACAGTGCTATGGTAAGGTTTGGCAACCATCGTACCTCCATGGATGAGAGTGTGAGCATGCCCAATGGATCATACACCGCTGTCCCCCACATCACTCACTCCGATATAGAGATAAAGCTAGAGTCTGGTGGGCAGGCTATGTCTCCATCCCACGTCTTTCCCCTGATACCCTCTACCATACCAATACCTACACCCCTCTTGGCGAGGGCTTGTAAGTAGGTTTGTCACTAACCAATCCTACATGTCATCACAGTACCAAGGCCCTATCCCAGCACAGCCCCCTATGGCATAGAGATAAGGCTTGAGTCTAGTGGCCAAGCCATAGACCACAATGCCACGTCGTTCCCCTAATACCCTACCCGTACCAAGCATGCTAAGACAGTAGTGATACAAAAATGTGCTAGTGTGAGGAATAATCCAAGACCCCAGGCCCTTCCCATTCCATACATCAACGAAAACAATCACATGCCTAACAATCACATCCTAGCATAGCAAGAATGCATGAACAGAATATAATAATAGAAAGTAAAGATGACATGTGAATATGCACAAGCAATACTCCACATAAACAATAATTATTAACAATATTTTACTGTTATTAGTTAATTAGGGTTTAGGTTCGATTCCCTGACCTGACGCTTGATTGCAAACTTTCTTTACACCACAGTGTCCAACCGTATTGTCAAAAGGTCCTATACGACATTAGGGTTTAATTAAAATTAGATCCGTGGGGTTTACCTTGGTCAAAAACCAATTGAGTCAAAACCCACTCCATTCTGTACATACTAGTCGCATATACCAGTCGTAGGTCACTGTACAGTGGAATGATTGGTATAGTCAATCAGACACCTCTGGAAGCCATTCCCAAGAGATACCAGTCGTAGTGCCGGTCGCACATAGTGCTAGTGTTATGGTCGACCAGTATGCCTCCACAAGACCACCAACATGGTGTTTATCTTTCGTCTATTGTCTAACTTAACTTCTAGGGTTCCTTCTATGCATTCTAGGCCTAAGAAACGTATTAGGATTTGTTTTATCTTCCATTCAAGTCCTACGTTCTAATGAACCCTAGTTTAGAATTCATATCTAAGTTCATCGAACAAATTAGGGTTTAATAGAAAATTAAGGTTTTGGATCAAAACCTAGTCTTAGATGGTATTGATCAACATCTAGAACAACCTAAAACTAGAGAGAGGTATAGACCATTGGTCTACGAACTATTGCGTTCTTTTTCCATCAGAGTCTCCTCTGTAGCCTTTCTCAGTTACTTTCTCCTCTTCAGATCTCCTTCTTTTCTCCAAGGTTTGTGAGAGTCAATAAAGAGGATCTAAGAAGGTTAAAGAGGCAACCTATAGAGTAGGGTAGGAATTAGGAGAGTTTCCTATGTAAGGTAAGTCTCTAAGATTGAGATTTAGAAGGTGGGGCCTACTAAGATCTATTTCCAAATCTAATTGGTCTGCCTGTACAGACATACTGGTCGATCGGTATGGTAGACTGGTATGTGAGACCGGTATGAAAATCCTAGATTCGTTTCGTCAATTTTCGTACCTGAACTTATTGTTCGTCATCCGCTCATCCTGTCTAGTTCGATTATGATTAGAAGACCTGTCACGACATGATATATAGGTTTAGATTAGGTTCGTGGAGTGTGGATCTTACAAAAAATATGAGGCTTCTGATAAAGGTGAATGGGATGCTCTAATGGCAAAACTGACAACTAGTAAATTTGATGGTGAAGTTAGTCTCAAGGATAAAATTGTAGCCTTGTAAGGTGCAGCTGAGAAACTCAAGGATATGGGTTACCCTAAAAATGATTAATTTTTGGTTCATCTGTGTATATCTGCTCTACCATATAAATACATTCAGACAAGAGTAACAAATAATACCTCTGTAACTCCATGGTCATTGAATGACCTGATAGGCATCTACGTTGAAGAGGAAACTATATTGAAGAAAGAAAAGGGTGAAGTTGTCAGAGCCACTACTCACAAGAAACTACTTTACGAAGTTAAGGGAAAGTAGTCAAGTTATGGAACCATGAGATAAGGAAAGAATTATTTACAGAAGGGAAATAAGCCATATGACAAACCTAAAGGGGATGCAGAACATCAAGAGAATAAAAAATTTTCAAACGTAGAGTGTTTTTAGTGCTACAAAAAAGGGCACACGAAGAAAGATTGTAGGAATAGATTGACATACTTAGAGAAGAAGAAAAATGAATCTAGTATTTCTCTCTCTCTCTCTTGTTTGTTTTGAATCCTTTCATATTGATGCTTCTATGGATTCATGGTGTATTAACTTGGCTTCCTCCATTCATGTCACTCATTCTTTGCAGGGGTTTCTATCAAAGAGGATGCCAAGCAAGGATGAGGTGACGGTATTGGTGGAAAATGGAGTAGAAGTCGAAGTTAAAGCCATAGGAGTAGTTAGGATTCATTTAAATTTTGATATTTTTATTGATTTGGAAGACATTGTTTATGTTCCCTTTATGAGGGGCAATTTGATTTCTATTTCTAGACTTGCCAAGAAAGACTATTCTTTATCATTTAATCAAAAATGCTTCGTATTGTCTTAAGGTTCTTGTGTTATTGGAAATGGTGTTATTACTAATGGCCTTTATAGATTGAATACTACTCCCTCCATGGTTATGAATGTCTGTTCTAAACGTTCTAAACTGGTGTGAGGACAATGGTGAAACGATCCTCCTCGGGATAAAATAAAAAATGTGTATCAATGAAGATCAATATTTTATTGGAGTCGCTACCTAGATTAAGTTCTAGGACCTCTAAAAATGTAGTCTCACCCTAAGGTAAGACTTTATTGACTCATAACCCAATTTATCTGTAAGACCCGTATTGAACTAACTGGTCTTACCACCTTGAACCAGGTCTACCAATCATGGTCGAGCCAAATGGACCAAGTGCATGAAGGAAATAGCAAGACCAGGTATTAAACTGACCCAAAAATAGTAGAATAGGGGGTAGGGTCGCATACCTAAATAGGCAGGGTCGATCCCACCTCATTAGGAAGTCAGACCCCTAATTTTTAGCTTAGGGTCGGACAACTGAGACCTTAGGTACGACGGGATCTCCGACCCCCTCATCGACCCTAGGATCACCGACAGAAATCGTAAATAGGAAACTTTTCAAATTTCAAGGGGATTCTTTCCTAATCTCAATGGGACTTATTTTGTGAGGTTTTCCTCTATAAATAGGACGTCCCTTAGCCTCTTTCACTCCATTTGAAACCCTAAAAGAAAGTGAGAGAAAAAGAAGAAAAGGAGAAGAGAAGGAAAGTTGGAGAAGAAGACTAAAGAGAAGAATTCAGAGAAACCTCTGAATCTCAGCAAACCTAAGGTATGGATATGCTTTCCATGAAAGATTTAAGACCTTAGAATTGTTCATGAAGAGGGTATGATCTAGGAGAAACCCAAATCATCCATCAATGGGAAGATTTTAATGAAATCCATGGAGGAAATGATGGTAGACAAAGTAAGGAAGTAACCTGGAGTTGTAAGCCATAGAACAAGCAAAGAATGGACTGTGGAAGTAAGCCAAAGGACCCAAACTTGAAAGATTAGACTGTAGAATGAAAAGGTCGACTCAAACCACGTGCGATCGCACGTAGGGTCGATTGGGAATCGACCCTACCAGACCACAGGATCGACCCCTAGCTCTCGGGAAGTCCAGGGAAGCTACGGTCGCACCTAGGGTCGATGGAACATCCGACCCTAGCATCGACCCTATACCCTGGGGTCGCATAAACCTGCGACCCATCTTGCGACCCTAGCTTTACAGCAAGCCTAAAATTATCGGAATGAATTCTAATTAAAATCTATCGACATGTTAGGTTTTCCTATTGATATAAAGGTGATTCTTAGAGCTTGAAATAGGATTTACACTCAAGCAAAGGTGAGGGAACAAGACCTAAACTAATTGGCTAATAATAAATTGTTTTGGTTTCTTGAGTCTATGCTTGTAATGTGCATTCAACATGTCATCCAATATTCCTGCTATTAATGTTCATGTATATTTAATTCTATTTATTTATGACATGATGATGATGATGATGCTAGGAATAGGCATGTGAATGTATGTGTGTGGTTAGTGTGCTTGATGCGAGTGGAGCATCAGGGGGAGGACATGATATTGTAGTGTGTCTTGGTCACCAGACTCTAGCTCTATCTTTACTCAAGTCTTGTCCACTGACATCGTCGTATCACCATTATCTTAGCAGAACTATTACGTTATAGGGTATCAGGGGAGGTGGTCTTGGACTGTGTAGTCTTTGACTCTGCCGGGGGGCCTTAGCTCTATCTCTATGGACGTATTAAGGGATGCTGGGGTGAGGCCTTGGATACACTATTTCACATTAGGATTGGTTAGTTGCGAGCCCAGTTTGCAAGCCCTCGTCAACAGGGGCTTACGTATTGGTATGGGTAGAGTATCAGGGGAAGTGTGATGCGGTGTGATCTTAAGCACTTTAACTCTATCTCTATTCCATGGTGGGTGCATGTGGGACGGAAATAAATGATATCTTTGGGCGGCTTCACACACTCGTGTATAGAGGTGAGGCGGCCACCAAACCTTTCTATAGCACATTGCAAACTTATATACCAAACCACAGATATGAATTGAATGCATGCATATGTTTGTTGCATTGTTTTGTTTACTCATTGAGCCGTGATGTGTGCTCACCCTTTTCGAATTCGAATATTTTTAGTTGATGATGCAGGTACCACTGTGGAAGATTATGTGAATGCTTCTATATATGGGCACGTTGCTGCAATGGAGGCTGAAGATATAGTGGAGACGCATGACTCCTCATGCGAGTGCAACTCATGCATTTTCGATTAGATTTTTATTTGAACTATTAAGAAAATATAATTTGATATTTATTTATTTATGTCTCAGTTGATACAATATAATTTGATATTTTATTTATAATTATCACAGTTAGATTCTTAGTTCATTTAATATTAAGACTTCTGCTATTGTGTATTTATTCTGATTATGGTTGTGGATGTGTATGGTTTAAATTAAAAGACACAGCCTATTGGAGATCCTGGTTGAACCGTTGGTTTATTAGCGGTTCATCACACCGTTCTGAATGGTGCGGAATTGGGGTGTGACAACTTGGTATCAGAGCTCTCAGGCCCTGTCTTTTAAACCAGTATACTACCACAAAAATTGTGAACTGAGATAGGGTAAAATTTAAAAGTTGTAATAATAACACATTATAAGCATCTATGTTGTTTGAGACAAAAATTGAAAGAGAATAATGCATCTATTAAATGAAAAACAAATTCATATACACTCGAAGGAAGAACAAACGTATATATACATATCTAAAGCAGAGTACAGTCCACAATCCGAACAGTTACTCTGTAGTACAAAAGAAAATAAAAGAAAATACATCAGGAAGTTGGAGGTGATGGGGGAGGCGGTGCCTCGCGGTCTCTATCATAGTCCTTAGCATAGACTCTAATCAACCAAGCTACCTGAGTCTAGGTCGTCTGAAGACTAGCTGTGAGATCAGCAACCCACCGATCAATCACGCGCTGAGCATCTAGAAGCTCTCCCACCCTCAGATCAGACATGCGCTGAGCCTCTCTAATCTCACATAATATCCCCATCATGTCATCAGAAGGTGGGTGTGAAGGACCAGCTGCATGTGAAGGATCAGCTCCCGTAGTATGTGTAGGTGATGGAGGAGGTATGGAGTCCACATCCATGTACAAACGATCATCATCCCCAGCACCACCCCAATGAACCCTTGCTCCAGCAACTGCTACTACTGCCTTAGCATCTTCCATCTCCACCCGAGTACGAGGATGCACCAGAGCTTTGCTCTCATCGTCGCTGACCTGAGCATCCCGCATGCCCATCTTACAGATGGCCTCCCAATCCAGGGGTGATGAGAAGGATTTCTCCTGAATCCTCTCATCCACCAAATCAACACCCAGGTAGGTAAGCAATGTAGTGATCAGGCGTCCATAAGGCAGGTTGCCTACCTGACTAGGCAGTGTGGCACTGATCATCGTTCGCATAATAATATAAGGGAAGAAAACAGGCTGCCTAGTGCAAATACAGTAGAGTAAATACTGGGTCAACTGGGAGATCCTCTCGTAGTGCCCACTCTGAGGTATCAGGTTGTGCTGAATGATCTTACAGTACACCCAAGGCTCTGGACGTAGGTAGATCGCTTTCATCTCCCAGCGATCCTCTCTGATAAGCTGACGGTCTATCTCAACCCTCATCTCCAAGGAAAAGAACTGGGGCTCTCTGGGAGCACAGTACACCAAGGGGCCATCGTATAAAATGCCCAAGAGGTCCGTTAACTGCTGATAGTCAAAGGAAACCTCTCCTCCCTTAACGTAGCTCGTGATCCTGAGCTCTCTACCCCTCTCAGTATCATTGTGATCTCCCACCACCTGGAGATTACATTAAAACTGCCTCACCAAATCTGGACGGGTACAGGCATCGTAGGTGATCATGGGAAGCCAGCCCATGTCACCAAAAGCTCTCTCTACATCGAATAAGACCAGGCTAGCCAAGTCCACACGACGACCTCCCTCTACCTTCTTACGAGCGTAGCGGGCATACTGAGCCTCGGCCTCGTTAAAACGGAAGCGGACTGGGTCATGAACCCTAGGTATTTTGGTACGAGCCATATTACCTGCAAAAACAAAGGAAAAATAGATAATAGCTTAGTAAAGGTGAAAAACCAAAAAATTGCGACATTATAACGACATAAATTGGTCAAAAGCCTCACTTTTCACCCATACATGTGGGCAGGAGGACTTATATAGGTTCTAAACTATCCTATAAGACTCATACAGTTAGAAATTTTATCTAAGAAGATTGAATTTCAAGAAATTCAAAAATCTCGACAAATTAGGGCAAAAAGGGGAAATTTTAAGTTTCTTGATAACCAACCGATGAAACTCAAATATTTTTGAGGGCTTTCGTCCATTGAGTCACCAACAACAAAAGCCCCCAATAAAAATTAAATTTTTATGATTGGAAAAAGTTTAATTTGAAGAAAATGATATAAACAAGCAAAAACCTAGTTAAGAAACCCTAAAAACATGAAACCGTATAGAACATACCTGTAGAGAAGAAGTAGACGTCGAAAGGAGAAGCAAAAATCACCAATGAGTGGGAGTTGTCACTGTAGCAATTCAGAGGAACGAGCCGAGTCGGAAAGGAGGAGAAGGAATGAGAAATGGATCCAAAAATCGGGATTAAAAACCTGATTTCAATCCTAGGGTCGGATATTTCGACCAAAACATTCGACCCTACCTCTGACCCCCTCATCGACCCTAGCCTCTCGGTGATCTGGCAGAGAACTAGGGGTCGATCCTAGGGTCAGACACCCATCGACCCTACCATCGACCCTAGGCTCTCGATAAGTAACAATGATTCTCAGGGTCGTATACCCTAGGGTCGGACATCCATCAACCCTACCATCGACCCTACGATGGAAAATACAGTATTTTTTACAGAATAATCTGAAAAATTTGAAAATATCATTGACTAGTGGATTTAAATATGAGAATGAAGTATATGATGATTGCCTCACGTATTCTATGATTTTTAGGCATTACCACTACCAGAACAGATAATGGTTGGACGCAGAGTGACCAGACAAAGCCGTAACTCTATTCCACCACCACCACCTGTGGAGGAAGAAAACCATATACATCCTGAAACACAGGAGAATCCGAACACGGCACCGTCCGTAGTTAATGGCCAGACAAATCCTACAAATCTGCCAACTCCACCTACAGACCTGGCTACAGCCGTAATGAATTTGGCACAACAGCTGCAGCAAATACAACAGGTACAAGCTACTATGCAAGCTGCCATAGGCATGGCTTTTCCAACTGCACAGACGACACCGATGCCAGCAGGACAGGCAAGCATAGTACCAGGGGGAAGTAACACAGTACCCCATGCACCTCAGACTCCCATCATGCAGGCTCAAGTACAAAACCCTAAAGTAGTTCTAGGTGGATATCAATACCAACCACCTATGTATGGGGCTTATATTCCTCATCAACTAGACCATTCGAGACTAGTTGAGCGTTTTCTGAAGATGAAGCCCAAGGAGTATAGTGGTAAGCCAGCTGATCCGTTGTAACCAGCACACTGGATCAATGAGATGGAGAGAAATTTCACGATGATGACAATGAATGAAGAGGAGAAAGTATTGTGTGCAACGTTCATGCTGAAAGGCGATGCACACCACTAGTGGAAGTCCACACAGACGTATCTGTTGACAAAGCACGCCCAACTAACCTGGGGTATATACAAAGAGGCATTCTTTGAGAAGTACTTCCCTAGAAGTTTCAGAGATTCTATGGAGAGAGAGTTCCTGAGTTTATATCAGGGACAGATGACTGTCGACGCATATCAACAGCGTTATGAGGAGTTGTTTTTCTTTGCACCAGTCAGTATGCAAGAGGAGGATATGAAGACCCAAAGGTTCGTCATGGGACTTAGGGGAAGCATACGTGAACATGTTCTGGGACTTGAGAAGAAAATCTACCATGAAGCTGTATAAATTTCTCGAGTGATAGAGTCAAGCCAGAAAGAGAGCTACTTTGCTCAAAATAGGGAAATCAAAAGGCCAAATGGAAATTCTTACAACGGAGGGAACACCAAGGTATTCAAATTCTTCCGTACTCAAGGCTTCAATGCTGCAGCCAAGACCACTTCAGCAGCTCCACCGCAACCAAAGCAAAATGGTGGAGGAATAAAATGTTTTAACTGCAATCAATTGGGACATATTGCAAGGGAGTGTCCTAAGCCCAAGAAGCAACTACAACAAGGAAGAGTTTATCCTGTTATATCTGAGGATGCTGCCGCATCGCCTGATGTGGTCATAGGTATGACCTGAACCTTGTCATTTTGTGTTACCATTGTGTGAGCATGTAGACTAAATCAAAACAAATCACAGGTATCGTACCTATTAATGGCATTCTCGCCAGAGTACTCTTTGATTCAGGAGCTATTCATTCTTTTATATCTGTGTCATTTGGAAAGAAGCTAAATCTACCCCTCAAATCTTTAGAATACAAATTGCTTGTACGATCGGCGATGGGATTAGAAGTGGAATTAGAAAAAGGTTATAGACCATGTCCAGTTCTTATTGACGAAAAGACTTTGGATGCAACCTTGATTCAACTTGAGATGGCAGACTTCGACGTCATCTTGGGAATGGACTAGTTAGCTCAGCATTCTGCAAACCTATTATGGGCCAAAAAGAAGCTGACATTTAAAGACAAGGAAGGAGCAGAGTTCAGTTTTGCGGGAACCAAATTTCCCTTTAAACGAAAGCTCATACTCTCTGCATTAAAGGCTAGGAAGTGTCTTGAGAAAGGAGCAGTTGGGTATCTAGTATCTGTGGTCGATCTTACCAAGGAAGCACCACGAATGGAGGATATTGATGTTGTGCGTGACTTTCCAGATGTATTTCTTGAAGAACTACCAGGACTACCACCCGACCAAGCTATAGAGTTTGTTATAGATCTGATACCCGGAGCCACACCAGTATCTAAAGCACCTTATCGAATGGATCCTACTGAACTGAAGGAATTAAAAGTACAACTACAAGAACTGCTGGACAAGGGTTACATCCGACCTAGCATATCACCATGGGGAGCGCCAGTATTATTCGTAAAGAAGAAGGACGGTAGTGTTCGATTGTGTATAAACTATCGGGAATTGAATAAACTGACAATTAAGAATCGGTATCCATTGCCTCGGATCGATGACTTGTTCGATCAATTGCAAGGTGCCAAAGTGTTCTCCAAAATCGATCTTCAGTCAGGCTACCATCAGTTGAAGATCAAAGACGGTGATATTCCAAAGACAACATTCCGGACCAGATATGGACATTATGAAATTTTGGTCATGTCTTTTGGATTGGCAAACGCACCAGCAACCTTTATGGAACTTATGAACCGGGTATTCCATGATATGTTGGACACGTTGGTTATTTTATTCATCGATGATATATTGGTCTACTCCAAGGACAAGGAAACTCATATTAAGAATCTAAACGCCGCTCTACAGCGATTACGGAAAGAGAAGCTTTACGCCAAATTTACAAAGTGTGAGTTTTGGCTAAAGGAAGTCGCTTTTCTAGGCCATGTTGTATCCGCTGAAGGAATTAAAGTGGATTCTAGCAAGATCAAAGCTATTGTGAAGTGGGAAGCACCGAAGTGCATTGTAGAAATTAAAAGTTTTCTGGGTCTAGCTGGTTATTATCGACGATTTGTGGAAGACTATTCCAGAATTGTCGTACCTCTCACCAGTTTGACTAAGAAGGGCAAAAATTTTGTTTGGACTGAGAAATGCGAGAAGAGTTTCTAAACATTGAAGGCTAGATTGATATCTGCTCCAATCTTGACCATTCTGATTCCAGGATAGTCATTTATTTTGTACATTGATGCGTCAAAATTGGGATTAGGATGTGTACTTATGCAAGGAGAACAAGTAATTGCTTATGCCTCAAGACAATTGAAGACACATGAGAAGAACTATCCCACTCATGATTTGGAATTAGCGGCAATAGTACATGCTATCAAGATATGGAGATATTACTTGTACAGAGAGAAATTTCAGATTAAATCAGATCATAAGAGTCTTACTTATCTCTTTAATCAGAAGGAGTTGAATATGAGACAAAGAAGATGGCTGGAACTATCGAAAGATTATGATTGTGATATCCAGTATCATCTGGGAAAAGTTAATGTGGTTGCTGATGCGCTGAGTAGAAAGGCAATGATAAAATCTCAAGGAGAGGTTAACACAACTGCCGCAATGTGTACTACCTGAAAAGTGTTCAATTACAGTAATGAGCAGTTTGTGATAGATGTACCGGGTGAATCAACCAACCAAGGGTTTATTCATAAGTTTTTAAGTATATTTGCCACATTGAAGATTCTACCCGATATAATTGATGAAGTGAAAACAGGTATTAAATCAGACCCTTATCTAAGAACGGTAAAAGAGGACATTGAAAAAGGTAGGACGATTTTGGAGTTTGCCTTGGACGATGAAAAGGTACTAAAGTACAAAGGAAGAATATGTGTACCTGAAACAAAAAGTTTGGACATTAGACACCGACTAATGAAGGAAGCTCATACCACCGCCTATTCGATACATCCTGGAAGTACAAAAATATATCATGATCTAAAGTAATTATATTGGTGGAGAGGAATGAAAGCAGATGTAGCTAAGTTCGTGTCTTAATGCCTAAATTGTCAGAGAGTGAAGGCTGAACGACAAAGACCTACAGGACTGTTACAGCCATTACCGGAACCAGCATGGAAATGGGACTGCAACACTATGGACTTCGTCACCGGGTTACCATTGACTCCCCGAGTAGTTGACGCAGTTTGGGTGATTGTAGACCTCCTGACTAAAACGGCTCGATTTATAGCTATACGACCTCAGTATACACTAGAGAGGTTAGCTAAGTTGTATGTGGATGATATTTTCAGATTACACGGTGTACCTGAAAGCATTGTGTTCGATAGAGATCCACGATTTACTTCAAAGTTTTGGGAAGGATTGCAAAAGGCTATGGGTACAACATTGAAGTTTAGTACTACATTCCATCCTCAGATAGATGGACAATCGGAGCATACCATTCAGATTCTAGAAGACATGCTCCGAGCCTGTGTAATTGATTTTAAAGGATCATGTGATGAGAAATTACCACTGATTGAGTTCGCTTATAACAATAGCTATCAGGCTACTATACAGATGTCACCCTATGAAGCACTGTATGGCAGGAAGTGTCGAACTCCTTTGTTTTGGAATAAAGTTGGAGAACGTAGTATTGTTGGACCATAATTTGTTGAAGAGACATGTCAAGTAGTCGACATTATCAAGGAAAGAGTAAGAACAGCTCAGAATCGTCAGAAGCAATATGTAGATACTAGACGCCGAGACCTTGAATTTGTCGTAGGTGATAAGGTATTCCTCAAAGTGTCACCTATGCAAGGTTTGAAACGGTTTGGACAGAAAAGGAAACTAAGTCCGAGATATGTCGGACCATATGAGATTCTAGCTAAACGTGGAAAAGTGGTTTACCAGTTAGTACTACCACCATCTATGTCAAGTGTGCACAATGTATTTCATATCTCCCTATTGAAGAAGTATGTCAGAGATCCAACGCACGTTTTGACAGTAGATCTATCTGATTTGATTGATGATTTGAGATTTGAAGTAGCACCAACTAAAATTACCAGCCGAAAGGTTCAACAACTATGCAACCATGACATCTATTATGTTAAGGTCACCTGAAGAAGCAGAGATATAGAATAAATCACATGGAAAGAAGATAACGCTATGCGAAAGTAATACCCTTTTCTATTCGACTCGGAAGGTATGTACAAATTTCGATGATGAAATTTTTATAAGCAGGGGAGTTGTAAGACCCGTATCGAACTAACCCGTCTTACCACCTTGTACCAGGTCTACTTATCATGGTCGAGCCAAATGGACCAAGTGCGTGAAGGAAATAGCAAGACCAGGTATTAAACTGATCCAAAAACAGTAGAATAGGGGGTAGGGTCGCATACCTAAATAGGCAGGGTCGATCCCACCTCATTAGGAAGTCAGACCCCTGATTTTTAGACCTAGGGTCAGACAACGGAGACCCTAGGGTCGACGGGATCTCCGACCCCCTCATCGACCCTAGGATCACCTACAGAAATCGTAAATAGGAAATTTTCCAAATTTCAAGGGGATTCTTTCCTAATCTCAATGGGACTTATTTTGGGAGGTTTTCATCTATAAATAGGATGTCCCTTAGCCTCTTTCACTCCTTTTGAAACCCTAAAAGAAAGTAAGAGAAAGAGAAGAGAAGGAGAAGAGAAGGAAAGTTGGAGAAGAAGACTAAAGAGAAGAATTCAGAGAAACCTCTGAATCTCAGCAAACCTAAGGTATGGATATGCTTTCCATGAATGATTTAAGACCTTAGAATTGTTCATGAAGAGGGTATGATCTAGGAGAAACCCAAATCATCCATCCATGGGAAGATTTTAATGAAATCCATGGAGGAAATGATGGTAGACAAAGTAAGGAAGTAACCTGGAGTTGTAAGCCATAGAACAAGCATAGAATGGACTGTGGAAGTAAGCCAAAGGACCCAAACTTGAAAGATTAGACTGTAGAATGAAAAGGTCGACTCAAACCACGTGCGATCGCACGTAGGGTCGATTGGGAATCGACCCTACCAGACCACATGATCGACCCCAAGCTCTCGAGAAGTCCAGGGAAGCTACGGTCGCACCTAGGGTCGATGGAATATCTGACCCTAGCATCGACCCTATACCCTGGGGTCGCATAAACCTGCGACCCTACCTACGACCCATCTTGCGACCCTAGCTTTAGAGCAAGCCTAAAATTATCAGAATGAATTCTAATTAAAATCTATCGACTTGTTATATTTTTCTATTGATATAAAAGTGATTCTTAGAGCATAAAAGAGGATTTACACTCAAGCAAAGGTGAGGGAACAAGACCTAAACTAATTGGCTAATAATAAACTATTTTTGTTTCTTGAGTCCAATGTCATGACTGATTCTATGCGTGTATGCTTGTAATGTGCATTCAACATATCATCCAATATTCCTGCTATTAATGTTCATGCATATTTAATTCTATTTATTTATGACATGATGATGATGATGATGATGCTAGGAATAGGCATGCGAATGTATGTGTGTGGTTAGTGTGCTTGATGCGAATGGAGCATCAGGGGGAGGACGTGATATTATGGTGTGTCCTGGTCACCAGACTCTAGCTCTATCTCTACTCAAGTCTTGTCCACTGATATCGTCGTATCGCCATTACCTTAGCAGAACTATTATGTCGTAGGGTATCAGGGGAGGTGGTCTCGGACCGTGTAGTCCTCGACTCTCCGGGGGGCCTTAGCTCTATCTCTATGGACGCATTGAGGGATGCTGAGGTGAGACCTTGGATACACTGTTTGACATTAGGATTGGTTAGTTGCGAGCCCAGTTTGCAAGCCCTCGCCAGCAGGGGCTTACGTGTTGGTATGGGTAGAGTATCAGGGGAAGTGTGATGCGGTGTGGTCCTAATCACTTTAGCTCTATCTCTATTCCATGGTGGGTGCATGTGGGACGGCAATAAATGATATCTTTGGGCGGCTTCACACACTCGTGTATAGAGGTGAGGCGGCCACTGAACCTTTCTATAGCACATTGCAAACTTATATACCAGACCACATATATGAATTGAATGCATGCATATGTTTGTTGCATTGTTTTGTTTGCTCACTGAGCCATGATGTGTGCTCACCATTTTCGAATTCAAATATTTTTAGTTGATGATGCAGGTACCACTTTGGAAGATTATGTGAATGCTTTTGTGTATGGGCACGTTGCTGCAATGGAGGCTGAAGATATAGTGGAGACGCATGACTCCTCATGCGAGTGCAACTCATGCATTTTCGATTAGATTTTTATTTGAACTATTAAGAAAATGTAATTTGATGTTTATTTATTTATGCAGTTGATACAACATAATTTGATATTTTATTTATGATTATCATAGTTAGATTCTTAGTTCATTTAATATTAAGACTTCCGCTATTGTGTATTTATTCTGATTATGGTTGTGGATGTGTATGGTTTAAATTAAAGGACACATCCTATTAGAGATCCTGGTTGAACCGTTGGTTTATTAGCGGTTCATCACATCATTCTGAATGGTACGGAATTGGGGTGTGACAGTATCAGTTCTTTGGTCTGTAAGAGATCAAGTAAGTATTCAAAGTATGATTATGGAAAGGTGTTAAGCACCTAAACTATCTGATCAAGATCGGCCTCCTAAACGTTCCTTAAACTCTAATTTTGACCGTGCTTGGTCAACTAGATAACTAGGGTTCAATAGAGATGTCCTAAACCAAGTTGCTACATTCTATTAACCTATGGTTCAGTCAATCATGTCTTAAACAAATAAACAAGTAATGAGTATAGTACTATACAGTGAATCGGACCAAAGATTGTTCGGTTTTGGACTGAATCTGAGACGTCCATCTCAAACTTCCAATGTATTCCAATCCTGAAAATCAAGTCCAAAACATAGTTCGAATTAGTTGTGTGATTAAAGATTATGGAAGTGATTTATTGATGTGCTTCAATTAGATTCTTTGTTCAAGTTGAAGTTTATGTTGGATGGATGGTGGATGGGTGGATTTGTACCATATTTGGGACTCCCAAATTGCCTACGTATTTTAGGGTTTTGACCTAAAAATCAGGTACAACGTAGTTCGAAATTAATATGATGGTTGTATTTGGGGATATATCAACCCAAACTCTTGTCAATTTTAGGTTTATCAGGTTGCTTATCCCTATAATTTTATCTCTTAAGTTTATCGGGTTGCCTTTCCTTACAATTTCATCTCTTAGGTTTATTGGCTTACCTATCCCTGCAATTCATCACTTAGGTTTATCGGGTTACCTATCCCTACATTTTTATCTCTTAGGTTTATCGAGTTGCCTATCCCTACATTCATCACTTAGGTTTATCGAGTTGTCTATCCTTACATTCATCATTTAGGTTTATCGGGTTACCTATCCCTACATTTTCATCTCTTAGTTTTATCGGGTTGCCTATCCCTACAATTTCATCTCTTAGGTTTATCGGGTTGTCTATCCCTACATTCATCATTTAGGTTTATCGGGTTACATATCCCTACATTTTCATTTCTTAGGTTTATTGGGTTGTCTATCCCTACATTCATCCTTTAGGTTTATCGGGTTGCCTATCCCTACGATTCAATTTATTCAAGGTTTCTAGGGTGTCTTGTCCCTTTTATTCAACTCTTCGGGTTTTCTAGGGTATCTCGTCCTTTTTTATCAACTCTTTCCATTTTAGGGTTTTCACTTTCCCTATATGATTTATACTTAAGATTTATGCAATTGTATCTCCAAACATAGCAGTATGTATCAGGTAAGCATCCAAATATGGCAATGTGTCCAATATAGCATGTGAGCATCCAAATATAGCAGTAAACATGTGAGAAATATCCAAATTTAGCAACAAATCAGTCAAATATGTCATGTGAACAATCCAATACAGTATTTGAGAGCATTACAAATATAGCAGTAAGCATGTGAGAGCATTAATCAAGCATTGATCGTCAACAATGTGACCAAGATCATATTTGATCGACTATTCAAACTTGATGTAGTCGATCATCATCAATGTGATCAAGATCATAGTTTATCGATGGTTCAGATTCACTTAAAACATTCATGAGGTCAATCGAATCATTTAAATTTAATTAAATCACTCAAAAAGGTAATCCAATGGTTCAAATCACTCAAGATGGTAATCCAACTATTCAGATCACTCAAAATCACTCACAATAAAAATCCAATGGTTCAGATGGCTTAAAAACACCTATGATCAAGATCCAACGATTAAATCACTCAAAAACACATATGATCAAGATCCAACGATTAAAATCACTTAAAATCACAATCTAACCATTCAGATTCATTTAAAATCAATCCTGATGAAAATCCAATAGTTTGGATCACTCAATATCATAATCTAATGCTTCAAATTCAAATTTGACATCCAATGGTCCATATTCAAATCACCCAAAAAAAAATCCAAGATTAATGGCCTATTTTTCTCACCAAAATTATGATCAATGGCCATATAAAATTCACATTAAAACATTATGATCAATGGACGTATTTTAATCACCACAAAATTCCACATCAATGATCCATTTAATTCACATAAAAATTGCAAGCATCCAATGGGACCAATTTAATAGAATTCCAGCCATAGTCGGATCAATCTCCTAAAAATTCCAAGCATGTGGTTGGACCAATAAAAACTCAAGCATATGGATCAAATTCATCTTATGAAACCCAAGCAATCTAATCAGTTTTTAATATAAGAAACTCAAACATATTTAGATCAGATTTCTCATTAAATTGAAGCATATGGGATCAAAGGATTGATGGGGAGACCAAGGGCTCAAATTAATCCAATAATCAAAATTAAATCATCATCACATATGATACATCAATGATAAAAAATTAAATCAATATCACGTATAATAAAATCAATGATCAAAATCATCAAATTACTACAATCAAATCAACTGGCTCATCAAAAATCACCATGGTTTAGATCAATAAGGAGAGAGAGGGTTTGATCATGGCGAGAGGTAAGAAAATCAGGCTAATGAGGGTTACGGGTTCTATGAGTGATGGACAGATGGCTGCAAGTGTCGATTAATGGCTACATAGGGTTTCGGTGGACGTTGTTGGCCAGGGCAACAATAGTGATGGCCGAAGGACAATCACAGGTTGGAGGAGTTGATGAGGTGTCGGGTTTGACTGGGTCACAGGTGGAGTGGAAACGTGCAGGTGTAATGGAGACTTGTGGGTTTAGGTTCAGGTAAGGCACAAGTTTCATGGTGGGTGTAGTTTCAGGCTTGTAACAGGTGCATGGAAGTGTTGTTTAATGGCTGCGGACAAATGGCTCGAGTTGGAGAGTTGCTTGCCAGGGATGGTGATACATAGTCATGTGGTTTTAGAGGGTAATGAGGTGTTGAGATAACAGAGAGATGGATCAAATTTGCATAAAAGAAAACTAAACGGAAAGAGAGAAAAACTGATGGACTTACCTCTCAATCATGTCTCCTGCTTCCTTTTTCTTCAATCTTCTTCTTCTCTTTGCTGTGCCACTCTTCCTTTTTTGCTCTCTCTCTCTCAGTCCTTCTTCTCCCTTATCTCGATCGGTTTTCTCTCTTTTTCTCTCTGGTCCTTCCTCTCTCCCGTGCTCTCTCAATCTCTCTCTCTCTCTCTCTCTCTCTCTCTCTCTCTCTCTCTCTCTCTCTCTCGGCCCTATCAATATGATAGTCCTCCCCTTTCTCCTCTCTTCTCTGTCTGTCTCTCCTTTCTCCTCTCTGTCCGTCTTTCTCCTTCTATCTCCGATTTCACTCTCTTTCCATCTGTCCATCTCTGCCCCTCTAATTCTCTCTCAATTTCCATTCTTTGATTTCAATCTCCTTTGTCTTACTTTCACCTTCTATTCTTTGTTAATTTTTCTTATTCTAAATCAATTCTTCCCTTGGATTCTCTGTCGATCCCTCAAGTCCACCGACCTATACTGTTTCCTTATTTTTCATGATTCTTTCCATCCTCCTCAGTTAGCCGAATCTCCATCCCTCTTCATCTTTGTTCTCTCTTTCTTTATCTGCCTAAATCCCATCTTTCCTCTCTCTCAATATTCTCTCGATGACTTATCCGAGTTCCTTCGGATTTTCTTTCCTTCTTTTTCCAAATTCTCCTTCTTTCCCACTCTTCTTGGTCAATCACAGACCCAGCCCTTCCTTTCCAATTTTTTTTCCCTTTTCTAAGACAATTTATCTTTCCATTTTTTTAATTTCCTTTCTCGCTTGGTTGGCCAGATCTCTTTTCATTCCTCTTCTTTCCTTTCTATTCTCTCCAATCTAAGTCAATCCCTGGCCAATCTCTACTATTCTTCTAAAATTTTTACATAGATTGTATAATATGGTATATAATTATATAACATTATAATATAATATAATATATTATATAATTATATATAACATCTATGCACATGCACTCACGGGATGCACTAATTTAAACCGGACCGGACTAGACTAGATTAATTGGACAAGACTGACATGGGTTGACTGGGTTGGGCCAAGACTGGCTTTTATATCTCTCTCTCTTCCTCATTTTATGGGCCCATTATGGCTATAATTTCTCACCGGATTCTCCGACAATCCCCATCTCAAATATTCTACGTCCACACTATAAAGAATAAAAAATGGAACACATTGAAACTGAAATCAACTGATTTGGATGTGGGGTGACCAAAATATGAATTTTTGAAGAATAAATGGTCATTTTGGCTTGTAATTTTGCATGGGGCCCTTCGGGAACCTCTGTCCCAAATTTTCCATGACCACTTTGTAGAGCACCAAAAATGAGGAATAATGACGCTTAAATCATCTCAATCAGACGTCGGATGATCAAGATATGAAGAATTGAAGTTCTATCGATAATTATGTATGCAAGCTTGCGTGGGACCCACCTATGGCCTCTACCCAGGATTCTTCACGTCCACTTTGAAGATGACTGAAAATAAATAATATTAACACTTAAACAACATGATTCAGATGTCAGATGATCAAGATATGATGATTTGAAATTCAATCTATCTAACTTACGATAATTTGCATGAAAGCCCCTGGGATTTTTATATTATTTTCAGAGAACCCCCTTGTACGTATCATCCGACTAAAATGACCATATCTTTTTCATTTGATATTAGAATTGAGCAATTCTAGTCTCATTTCGAAGATAATTCCGTGACCTAAACATCAATGCAGATTACAGCCTGTGACCTTACTGTGGGACCCATCGAAAATTATCTCAAGGTTGCTGCCAAAATTCCAAACTTTCACTCACCTCTCTTCCTTCGTCGTTTACACACTAGTAGGACTTTATTCAGTTGGGATGGCAAAAATGGGGGGCATACAAATGCCCCTCTTTGGACGAGATTGTGAACAATTGAAGTCGAAGATAAATCGTGGCCCATTTTTGTATTATTCTGCACTTGATTTGGATTCTGTCATTGTTCCCTTGAACTGATGCTATAACTCCTCTCCTTTTTTTTTTCTTTTTTTATTTTTATTTTTATTTTTTTTTTGGGACCGAATTTGGAACATTCCAGATAGCCTATCTATCCTTCGAGACCTTTGTCTCTTAAGAATCAGGTTCCACGTAGTTCGGGCTAATGTAACTGGTGGCAAACCTAAGAAGTTATGTCCCATACTCAAATATGTATAGGAATTGTCCAAAAGCAAGAAGCAATGACCTGTTCCAAATATGAAAAGGAATCGTCCAAAAGCTAGAAGCAATGACCCGTTCCAAAATGTGAAGGAATCATCCAAAAACTAAAAGCAATGACCCTTTTAAAATATGTGAAGGAATCGTCCAAAAGCTAGAAGCAAAGACCCGTTCCAAATATGTGACTCTTTTTTCTTTTTTTTTTTCCTTTTTCTCTTTCTTCTTCTTTTTTTTTTTCTTTTCTTTTCTTTTTTTTTTTTTTTTTTTTTTTACTTCTTTTTTTTTTCTCTCATTTTCTCTCTCTTTTTTCATCCTCATTCATCTTCTTTATTTTCCTTCCTCTTGTCATTTATCATTGATCTTTCTTTCATCTTCTGATTTCTTCATTCATTGTTCTTTCCCCTTATTTTCTTCATCTTCACCTTCTTCTTTCATTTTTGTACTTTCACCTTTCTTTCCTTTTCTCTTTTCTTCTTTCTGTTTTTTCATTCATCTTTTCCTTTTTCTTGTTCTTTTCAATTCCTTTCTTCATCTTCCTTCATCCCAAAACAGGTTGAACTTTCCATAAATATTGAAAAAGCAGCAATGGGGCTTAGAATCTGCACTTTGTCCACTAACATTGCTCAAAATCCAAGAGGAACCAGAGATCATGATTTGATCGACTTTCCTTGACTTGACTTAATCTAGACTGAGAGAAACATTTTTTTTTCTTTAGAGGGAAATCTTGATATGTTTCGCATTCTTTTCAAATTTATATGGGTTTCACTTTGATCAAAGGGCAACCAGGTCTTTTCAATGAGGGGCAAATGATGGACTCAATTTTATTTTTATTTTTTTTTCAAATTTTTATGGGTCATCTTTCTCTTACATTCAAATAAACTCAACTAGAGTTTCAAATAAGGAGCTTAGCTAAACTCATGATGTTTGGATAAGTGGATGATTTTGCCCCAGTGTCTAAGTTCATGTCTGTACACATTGATAAGCAGACAGTTTTTTGAGTCATCACTAGAAGTAACCCTAAGGAAATGCAACCCCACACTAATCTTTGGAAAGACACCAAACACTGTTTTCTCCTCTTGGTGACATTCAGATAAAAAATAACTTTCCACAAGCTATGCTCGGATGCCGAATCGATTATAACCACGTCAGGGCCCAAATTCTCTAAGTCTGTAGACAAGTATGGTGACGAAGGTCTAGATGGACAGATAAGAAACTGTCAAATGGGTCTACCATTGGGAGAGTATTTGGTTGTTTATGTAGAATGGCTTAATCTCCATTAAGCGATACTATTTTATTGGCTAGCAAAAAAGGACTATGGAATTCTTGGATGCCATTGAAATGATGAACGACAGATAGATATTCCAGTCAGATTATTGAACACTATTTATACATAACAAGACGACATGTTCATAAGAAACGATGCCATAAAATTTTGTGACATTTGAAGGAAGGACATGTAATGTAGACTCTGTGGAAGACCATCAGATTTATGGACAGGAGAGAGAGTCTTTAACCGATAAGAAATCATCCTCTCATGACAACAAAGTGATGAGACCACCCCCTGTATGGGAGGGATGTAGTAACCAATATCGAAAATCCAACTCAACACACAACGTGAATCACAACAAACGATCAGGTCTCCAATTAGGTTCTAAGAAATGGTGTCTATATGTTGTTGAGAATCCATGTCTTATTGCTCTATAACTGAACTTGTCCATCAGTAAGGCTCCAAAGGAGTTGCCCCATGTATACACTTTGCAAACGAACTCATTCATCATTAGTGTTTCAAAGTAGTTGTCCCATGTCTATGCACCATAGTTGAATTTGTCCACCATCAATTTCTCAAAGAAGTTTGTCAACCAACCTCACTATTTTGTATAGCTCCCTATTTTTTTTTTCTTTTTTGAGCTCATCTTTGACTTTAAGGTTGATCTGTAACACACTTCATGTCTGTAGATGTCATGCACTTGTAGAAAACTTAATCACTTGGATTGATGTAAACTCGATGACTCCTTGTCTGTAGATCCATTTTTGCAAAACTGAATAAACCACCTGTATGAGTTTGTAAATATTTTTTGCTTTCAAGGAATATCCCAAAAAAAAAATTATTTCTGTAAATCGAGTGAACCTGATCTAAACCTTTCATTCATGTCGTAATAGGTCTTCCAATCATCACCGGGCTAGATGGGACGAGCGGATGACAATCAGGTACGAAAACGGACCTCAAAGTATGTTATATTTCATACCGGTCGATGGTACCGGTCTATGGTACCGGTCGACCGGTATAGCCTGCGCAGCAGACCACTTAGATTCGAAAACAGATCTCTACGGGTCCCACTTTCCAAATTCCGAACCGAAGGACTTTCTTAATGTTAGGGGGCTTCCTAAACTCAACCCTAGTCTATATAAGGACCCCTAAACCTCCTAAAATCCCTTTCATTTATCCTCACAAACCCTAGAGAGGAGAAAGAGATTGAAGAAGGAGAAGAAGCTAAGGAAAGAGAAAGAAGAGCCGTCATTGCTGTCGGACGAAGAACACATTACCGCGAACCAATGATAAGTGCTTAAACCTTCCTCTACGTTAAGCGTTCTAGAATGGTTAGTCATGATTGGATCAATACCATGCAAGGCGAGGTATTGATCCAAACCATATTTTGTCGTCAAACCCTAATCTAGTCGATAAACCCTAGATCAAATTATAGGTTGAAAATCATTTAAACTAGGACTTAAATGGAGTTGGAAACAACTCTAACTCAGTGCTCAGACCTAGAATGTGTAGGAGAAACCCTAGAATCAATAGGGGATGACTGGCGGAAGGCGAGAACCAGGTGTATGGTCTTATAGAGACATACCGGTCGACCATACCGGTCACACCCTATGCGATCGGTACCTGCGACCGGTATCTCCCAGAGACTGGTTTGTGGAGACCGATCGACCATACTGGTCGCACCTTTCCCCACAGTACCGCAGCCGGTAACTACGATCGGTACCCACGATCGGTCTGCTCTATGAGAAGTGTTTTGACCTTGTTGGTTTCCGACCAACGTAAACCCTAAGAAAAACTATTCTAACTCAACCCTAACATCGTATAGGACCTTTGATAGCAAGTTTAGAGTCTATGACGCGGAGAAAGTTATCAAACAAGCGTCAGATAAGGGAATCAAACCTAAACCCTAATAATTTAATAACAATAAAACGTTGTTAATAATTATGATTCTATGGACTGGTGTTTGTGCATACTCGCATGTCATCTTTACTTTCAATTATTATTATTGTTCATGCATACTCGCTATGCTAGGATTTGACTGTTAGGCATGTGATTATTTTTGTTGGTGTGTGGAATGAGAAGGGCTTGGGGTCTGGGATCGTTACTCACACTAGCACCTTCTTGTATCATTTCTATCTTAGCATGCTTGGTGTGGGTAGGGTATCAGGGGAGGAAGTGGCACTGTGGTCTCCGGCCTGGCCACTAGACTTTACCTCTATCTCTATGCCATAGGGAGCTGTGCTAGGATAGGGCCTATTGTGATGACATATAGGATTGGTTAGTTGCGAGTCCAGTTTGCAAGCCATCGCCAATAGGAGCTTACGTGTTGGTATGGATAGGGTATCAGGAAAAGTGTTGGCGGTGTTTGATCTGGATGCTTTAGCTCTACCTCTATTCCATGGTGGGTGCATGTGGGACGACAGTGGTGTTTGATCCATTGGGCGGCTTCACACACTCATGTATAGAGGTGTGGTGGCCACCAATCATTTCTATAGCACATTGCAAACTTAAAACCAAACCATAATGTGAATGTTACTCATGTATATGTTTGTTGCATTGTCTGATTGTCTTACTGAGCTAAGTTGTGAGTTCACCCTTGTATATATACATGTTTTTAGATGTTGATGCTAGCTATACTGTGGAGGACTACATGGACGCTCCAGTATATGGAGGAGTTGCTACTTTAGAAGTGCAAGCAGGGGAGGACGAGCATGACGCTTCATGCGAGTGCCCTTTCTGCATGTACCTCTAGGATGTGGGTTTGTTTCTTTATTTATTTTTAGTTGGATTTGTAATTGAGATGTAAAGATATTTATTTACGTTTTTGGTATTTTTGAATAACTGGATTTATTTATCAATAGCAGTACTCAGTTCATTTAATTTAAAACTTTTGCTGTATTTAGTTATATTCTGATTATGGTTATGTGCAATGATTTATATGAGTGGACACAGTCTTATTGAGATCCTAGTGTGAACCGTTGGTTCAGTGATGGTTCACTTACACTTCTGGTTCAGCCAGAATTAGGGTGTGACACAAGCAATCTGATCAGTTTTTAATATAAGAAACTCAAACATATTTAGATCAGATTTCTCATTAAATTAAAGCATATGGGATCAGAGGATTGATGGGGAGAACAAGGGCTCAAATTAAACCAATAATCAAAATTAAATCATCATCACATATGATACATCAAAGATCAAAAATTAAATCAGCATCACGTATAATAAAATCAATTATCAAAATCATCAAATTACTACAATCAAATCAACTGGCTCATCAAAAATCTCCATGGTTTAGATCAATAAGGATAGAGAGGGTTTGATCATGGTGAGAGGTAAGCAAATCAGGCTGATGAGGGTTACGGGTTCTATGAGTGATGGACAGATAGTTGCAAGTGTCAATTAATGGCTGCAGAGGGTTTCGGTGGACGTTGTTGGCCAGGGCAACAATGGTGATGGCCGAAGGATGATCACAGGTTAGAGGAGTTGATGAGGTGTCAGGTTCGACTGGGTCACAGGTGGAGTGGAAACGCGCAGGTGTAATGGAGACTTGAGGGTTTAGGTTCAGGTAAGGCGCAAGTTTCATGGTGGGTGTAGTTTCAGGCTTGTAACAGGTGCATGGGAGTGTTGTTTAATGGCTGCGGACAAATGGCTCGAGTTGGAGAGTTGCTGGCCATGGGTGGTGATACATAGTCATGTGGTTTTTGAGGATGATGAGGTGTTGAGATAACAAAGAGATGGATCAAATTTGCATAAAAGAAAACTAAACGTAAAGAGAGAAAAATTGATGGACTTACCTCTCTCTCGTGTCTCCTGCTTCCTTCTTGTTCAATCTTCTTCTTCTCTTTGCTGCGTCACTCTTCCTTTTCCGCTCTCTCTCTCTCAGTCCTTCTTCTCCCTTCTCTTGATCGGTTTTCTCTCTTTTTCTCTCTAATCCTCCCTCTCTCCCATGCTTTCTCTTTTTCTCTCTCTAATCCTCCCTCTCTCTCTCGTGCTCTCTCAATCTCTCTCTCTCTCTCTCTCTCTTGGCCCCCTCAATCTGATCGTCCTCCCCTTTCTCCTCTCTTCTCTGTCTATTTTCTCCTTTCTCCTCTCTGTCTGTCACACCCTAATTCCGGGTGAACTAGAAGTGTGAGTGAACCGTTACTGAACCAACGGTTCACACCAGGATCTCAATAAGATCGTGTCCACTCATACAAACCATTGCACATAACCATAATCAGAATATAATAAAATACAACGAAAGTCTTAAATTAAATGAAATGAATTCGCTATTGATAATTTAAATAAAATATCCAGTTATTTTTCACACCAAAACATAAATAAATATCCTTACATCAATTTGTAAATCCAATTGAAAATAAATAAATAAACTAAACAAATCCTAGAGGTACACACAGAAAGGGCACTCGCATGAAGCGTCATGCTCATCCTCTCCTGCTTGCACTTCTAATGTAGCAACACCTCCATATGCCGGAGCATCCATATAGTCCTCTACAGGGATCGTAGCCTACTAACTATTATTATAAGCAAACTCAATAAGCGATAGCTTCTCGTCCCAAGCTCCTTTGAAATCTAGGGCACACGCTCGGAGCATATCCTCCAAGATTTGAATAGTTCTTTCTGACTGTCCGTCTGTCTGAGGATGAAAAACTGTACTAAACTTCAACTTGGTTCCCATGGCTTTCTGTAATCCTTTCCAGAACTATGCTTTCTAAAACAGGGATCTCTGTCAGATACTATGCTTTCTGTGATGCCATGAAGTCTGACTATATTATCCACATATAGCTTGGCTAGCTTCTCCATGGTATACTGAGGTCTGACAGCGATGAATCGAGCTGTCTTGGTAAGTCGAACGACTATAACCCACACGGCATCCACTGACCTTGGTGTCAAGGGTAGGCCAGTAACGAAATCCATTGTGAAACAATCCCACTTCCATGTTGGCTACGGTAGTGGTTGTAGCAAACCTGCGGGTCTCTGCCTTTCTGCTTTAACTTGTTGGCAATTCAGACATTGGAACACAAATCGAGCTACATCCGCTTTCATACCCCTCCACCAATATAATCTTCTTAAATCATGGTACATCTTGGTGCTTCCTGGATGTACCGAATATGAGGTGTAATGAGCTTCCGTCATAACTCTATCTCTGATATTTGAGTTTTCACTCTCAGGTATACATAATCTTCCACGATACCTGAGTACTTGTCTAAATCCAAGATAAAATCAGGATTGCTTTTACCCTTCTCTAGATCTTCTTGCACAGTCTTGAGGTGTGGATCCTGTAGGATTGCTATTTTGACCTTATCTATGAGATCCGATGAGATCTTCAAAGCTGCGAACATCAATGTGAACTTATGAATTACGCCCTGTTCCACTGGATCTCCTGCAGTCTCTAATATATGCCCTTTATCATTCTCTATTGAGCCCGAGGCTACAGCACACAATGCAACATTTGTACTAGGTCCTGCCTTAGGTTTCAATGCCCACTTTCTGCTTAAGGCATCGGCCACAGCGTTTGCCTTACCCAGATGGTACTGGATGTCACAATCATAACCTTTTAATAGCTCCAGCCATCTCTTCTGTCTCATATTCAGGTCCTTCTGAGTAAAAAGGTAAGTTAAACTCTTGTGATCCGACTTAATCTAAGACTTTTCACCATAAAGGTAGTGCCTCCAAGTCTTGATTGCATAAATGACCGCTGCTAACTCCAGATCATGCGTAGGATAGTTCTTCTCATGCTCTTTCAACTGTCTTGATGCGTAGGCAATCACCTGCTCTCCTTGCATCAACACACATCAAAGACCCAACCCTGAGGCATCCGTATATAGGGTAACGGCAAGCTTGGTGCTGGGATGGTCAAGATAGGTGCAGAGACTAGTCTTGACTTCAAAGTCTGAAAGAACTTCTCACACTCATCTGTCCATATAAACTTTTCTCCTTTCTTGGTTAGTCTGGTAAGTGGAATGGCGATTCTTGAGTAGTCTTCCACGAATCTTCTATAGTAACCAACCAATCCAAGGAAACTACGAATCTCCGCATTCATTTCGGAGAATCCCATCCTACTATAGCTGCGATCTTACTTGGATCTACCTTGATACCGTCTACAGATACTACGTGACCCAAGGCCACTTCCTTCAGCCAAAATTCACATTTCTTAAACTTGGCATAAAGCTTCTCCCTTCTTAGTTGTTGTAGGGCTGCTCTCAAATGTGTTGCATGAGTCTCCTTGTCCTTTGAGTACACCAAGATGTCGTCAATGAATACGATGACCGAAGTGTCCAACATGTCATGAAACACTCGGTTCATTAGTTCCATGAACGACGCTGGAGCGTTAGTCAACCCGAATGACATTACCAGGAACTCATAATGCCCATACCTTGTTCTAAAAGCAGTCTTCAGAATATCTGTTGCCTTGATCTTCAATTGGTGATACCCTGATCTAAGATCAATCTTCAAGAAAACCTTTGCACCCTATAACTGATCGAACAGATCATCGATCCTAGGAAAAGGGTATCAATTCTTGATGGTTAACTTGTTCAGCTCTCGATAGTCGATACATAGCCGTACACTACTGTCCTTCTTCTTAACGAACAATACAGGTGCTCCCCATGGTGATATGCTTGGTCGTATGAAACCCTTATCTAGTAATTCTTGTAATTGGGTCTTCAACTCCTTTAATTCTGTAAGGGCCATCCTGTATGGTGCTTTAGACACCGGCGCCGACCCTAGCATGAGGTCTATCACGAACTCTGTAGCCCTGTCTGGAGGTAGACCTGGTAGATCTTCTAGAAATACATCTGGAAACTCTCGTACCAAATCTAGATCTTCCATCTTTGGCACCTCTACAGTGATGTCGACCACAGACACTAAGTACCTCACTCCTCCCTTCTCTAAGCATCTCTTAGCTTTTAGGGCAGAGAGGATCAGCTTCCGCTTCCTAGGTAACGTGGTTCTAGTGAAGCTAAACTATTTTCCCTTCTCATCTTTAAACACAAGATTTCTTTAGCCACATAATAAGCTAGCTGAATGATGGCCTAGCCAATCCATTCCCAAGATGACGTCAAAGTCTACCATCTCAAGTTGAACCAGATTTGCTTCTAGGTTTTAGCCCTCAATACTAACTGTACACGGCCCATAGCATTCATTCAACGCCACTTCTACTCCCAACGGAGAGCGAACTATCAAGCTTGGGGTTAAATACTTGATAGGTAACTCCATTCGCTTCTCAAAAGACATAGAAACAAAGGAGTGTGTGGTCCCAGAGTCAAAGAGTACTCTAGCGGGTACACCAACTATATTTACAGTTCCTGAAATTTAATTATCCCTTAATTCTACATGCTCACACACAACAAAATAGTAAGCCAAATAGTAAGGGACGTAATCATACCAGTAATCACATCAGGTGATGCGGCTTCCTCCTCAGTGGTGACTGTGAATATCTTTCCTTGCTGTGGCGGTTGCTTCCTGGGTAGAGTACAGGTCTTTGCATAATGACCCAATTGTTGACAGTTGAAACATTTGACATTTGGGTTTTGTCCAGCTAACTGTGACAGTGGTGGTGCAGTAGTATTCCTTGCTGGTACCATAGCAGACTGATCCCTGTATGGGCGGAATGGTCTAGTGTTCCCTCCACCCTAAGTCTCAGTAGCAGGCCTCTTTAGTCCCCTGTTTTGAGCAAAGAAGCTGTCTCTTTGGCTTGATTCAATTACCCTAGCAATCTGTACAACCTCATTATACACTTTCTTCTCCAAACCCAAGATGTGCTCTCGGATACTTCCTCATAATCCCATGGTAAACCTGCGGGTCTTGGTTTCTTCCTCTTGCATGCTTGCCGGAGCAAAGAAAAACAACTCTTCATACCTCTGCTAGTAAGCATCAACAGTCAACTGGGATTGTTGCAGGTTCAAGAATTCCTTCTCCATTTGATCACGAAAGCTCTTCGAAAAGTACTTATCAAAGAAAGCTCCCTTGAATATTTCCCAACTGATTTGAGTGTGCTTTGTCTCCAAGTATGTCCAGGTAGAATTCCACCAGGCATTAGCATCTTCCTTGAGCATGTGTGTAGCAAACAACACCTTCTCATCCTCCGTGCAAGTCATTAGATGGAAGTTCTTCTCCATCTCAACACCAGGATCTCGAATAGGCTGTGTCCACTCATACAAACCATTACACATAACCACAATCAGAATATAAATATACAGCGGAAGACTTTAAATAAAATGAACTGAGTATCTATTGATAACATAAATAAATATCCAATTATTCAAATTCAAACACATAAAATAGTATCATTACATCCCTTTAATCCAATCAAATATAAGGAAATTAAATAAAGAAAACAACTCAAAGGTACACACAGAAAGGGCACTCGCATGAAGCGTCATGCTCGTCCTCCCCTGCCTGTACGTCCAACGTCGCAACACCACCATACACAGGAGCATTCATATAGTCGTCAACAGTGTAACCTGCATCAACATCTAAAAAAAATATACGTACAAGGGGTGAGCTCACAACACAGCTCAGTAATACAATCAGACAGTTTCACAATATTATGCATGAGTAACAATCAATTTTATGCTGTGGTCTGGTTTTAAGTTTGCAATGTGCTATAGAAAGGTTTGGTGGCCCCCGTACCTCTATACACGAGTGTGTGGCACCTCATGGTTCACACCCCCATTGGCCCACATGCACCCATCATGGAATAGAGATAAAGCTAAGATACCCACGTATCTCCCCTGATACTCTACCCATACCAGTACCTAAGCCCCTACTGGCCAGGGCTCGCAAACTGGGTTCGCAACTAACCAATCCTATATGTCATCAATGTATGCTCTATCCCAGCACAGCCGTCTACGGCATAGAGATGAGCTAAGGCATTCCTACACCTCCCCTGATGCCCTATCCGTAACTAACTCACTAGGATAGAAACACAACGCAGGTAGACCCTATCCCAACATAACTCCCTACGGCATAGAGATAGAGCTAAAGCATCGTGGACAAGCCAGCGTCGACTAGGAAATCACAGTGCCACATAACAATGGCCAGGCCAACATCAATATCGGAGACCACCGTACCACGACCTTCCCTTGATGCCCCACCCGTACCAAGCATGTTAAGATAGAATACTACAAAAGGTGCTAATGTGAAGAGCGATCCCAGGCCCATGCCCCACTCCACACACTAACGAAAACAATCACATGCCTAATAATCACATCCTATCAATGCATGAACAGTAATAATAACCGAAAGTAAAGGATGGCATGTGAATATGCACAAACAACACATCTCATATAATTAGGTGATTAACAACAATTTACTGTCCCTTAATTATTAGGTTTAGGTCAGATTCCCTTACCTGACGCTCGTTTGTTAGCTTGCTCCACGTCGCAAGATCCAAACGATAAGTCACAAAGTCCTACAATATTATTTGGGTTTCATTAGAATATTTTTCTTAAGGTTTCATGTTGGTCGGAAACCAACCAAAATCCAAAACCAGCCTTTCAGAGCTGACCGGTCTCACCATACCGGTCGCAGCACTGTGAACAGACTGTCAACCGGTATGGTCGACCGGTATGTCTCCGGAAGACCATACACTTGGTTTTTCGACAACCGATGATTATTCTTCATGGATTTTCAGGGTTTCTCCTATCCATTCTAAGTCTAAACTTGGAGTTAGAGTTATCCCCAACTCATTCGAGTCTTGTTTCGATGAATATCATCTCGAAACACAATTCTAGGGTTTGATGGCAACTTAGGGTTTATTGGCCAATTTAGGGTTTTAGATCAATACCTACTTTGCATGGTATTGATCCACCCACACAACTAACATAGGATAAGAAGAATAGTTAAAACACTTACCGTTGATTGGCGTAGCGTGAGCTTCGTCGAACTGTAATGGCGGCACCTTCTTCCTCTTCCTAGCTCCTTCTCCTTTCCAACCTCTTTCTCTTCTCTAGGGTTTGTGAGAGATAATAGAAAGGATTTGAGGAGGTTTATGGGTGTATTTATAGGCTAGAATTAGGGTTTAGTAACCCTATTAGGATTTGGAAACTTCTAGGATTCGAAATCGGGAAAGTGGGACCCTTAGAAGTCAATTTTTGGCTTTCCGCACTTTGCTGAGCAGACTATACCGGTCGACCGGTACCAAGACCGGTACCATCGACCGGTCAACCTGAAATCAGGTTTAATTGATCATCTTTGATCCGATTTCATACCTGATTGTCATCCGCTCGCCCCGTCTGGCCCGGTGATGATCGAAAGACCTGTCACGACACAAAACCAAGGTTTAGACCAGGTTAACGGAGTGCGGGTCTTACAGTGACCACCCGCCCCAACCTAGTCAAACATTTCTACGCCAACCTGGAGGTCGAGGGAAATGTTAACGACTTCAGCCATGGCAGGGAGCTCTGCATAACCAGCTTTGTCAAAGGCATTCCCATATCCTTTGACACTCACCAGCTTGCTGATCTTTTGGGGATTCCAAATGATGGTGACTTGGTTTACTGCGCCCCCAAGATGAAGGGCTTTCTTACTGATGACCTGCGCCAGGAGGTTTCAGAGCAAATCCTTAACCCAGGAGCGCCCATGAAAGCTACTAGCTTGAGACTTATTCCTCGGGTATATTGTCGCATCATCCAGCACGATATTGTTCCTCAGAGCGGCCACTACAGTGACTTGTCTCAGCTCACCCAGTACTTGACCTATTGCGTTTGCACTAGGGAGCGGGTCTGTCTCCCTTACATTATTATAAGGACCATGCGTCAGGCTACTCTATCCGATCAGATCAGTAACCTTCCTTATGGTCGGCTTATCACTACTCTTTGTGGTGCTTACGGGTGGACATGAGGGGTGAGATTGCGGTCGAGGACACTATGACCTCAGACATTGACTGGGACGCCATTGTCCGGATGAGGATGGACAATCTGCCCAAGGAGTTAGAGGCTCGTCCTCATCGGCTTAGGAGGGTAGCAGCCGCGACAGTAGCAGCAACAGCAGCCAATGCGGCTCATGCAGAAGAGGCAGGGGATGATGATGGTGATGATGATCAGATGGAGGACATTCCAGCACCGGCACCACAGCCCACACCTGTAGCGGGACCATCCCAGCCTCCTTCCGATACCGTGATGGCTATGTTTACAGAGATTCGGGATGCCCAGTGTGAGATGAGCTATGACCTAGGGCACCTTTCTCGCAGCCTTAGAGTCACGCAGGAGCAGGTACACTGGCTCAGGGTTGCTTATGAACGTGACTATGACATTACTGACCCTATTCCTCTTATGCCCCCATCCCCATGGATCTTTTATTTTTTTCCCTCACAGTATGGTTTTTATATAACAGGGTAACCGTCCAGCTTGTGGACTGTACCTTGTGGCACAATTAACTCTTGATACAGTTTCCTTTTTAGTTTGATAGAAGTTTATGATTTTTTTCACCTGTCATTAAGGTTTCTGTCTAGAGCATGACTGTTTATTAATTTCACATTTAGTATAGTATATCATGCTCTTTCGTATTTAGTCTCAGGCATCAAACAAGTGCTTAGGGTGTGTTTTTATTAAGACTTTTAATTTTTCCTATCTCAGTTCATTGACTCAGTCAAGTGCATGTATGGTCTGTTGGACAGAGCCTAAGAGCTCTGATACCAAGTTGTTACACCCCAATTTCGACTGAACCAGAAATGTGAGTGTACCGTCACTGAACCAACGGTTCACACCAGGATCTCAATATGATCGTGTTACTCATACAAACCATTGCACATAATCATAATCAGAATATAATAAAATACAGCGGAAGTCTTAAATTAAATGAACTGAATTCGCTATTGATAATTTAAATAAAATATCCAATTATTTTCCACACCAAAACGTAAATAAATATCCTTACATCAATTTTTAAATCCAACTAAAAATAAATAAATAAACTAAACATATCCTAGAGGTACACGCAGAAAGGGCACTCACATGAAGCGCCATGCTCGTCCTCTCCTGCTTGTACTTCTAAAGCAGCAACACCTCCATACGTCGGAGTATCCATATAGTCCTCCACAGTATAACCTACATCAACATCTAAAAATAGTGTGTACACAAGGGTGAGCTCACAACTTAGCTTAGTAAGACAATCAGACAATGCAACAAACATATGCATGAGTAACATTCACATTATGGTCTGATTTTAAGTTTACAATGTGCTATAGAAAGGATTGACGACCACCGCACCTTTATACACGAGTGTGTGAAGCCGCCCAATGGATCAAACACCACTGTCGTCCCACATGCACCCACCATGGAATAGAGATAGAGCTAAAGCGTCCGGATCAAACACCGCCAACACTTCCCCTGATACCCTACCCATACCAACACGTAAGCCCCTATTGGTGAGGGCTTGCAAACTGGCTCGCAACTAACCAATCCTATATGTCATCACAGTAGGCCCTATCCCAGCACAACTCCCTATGGCATAGAGATAGAGCTAGAGTCTAGTGGCCAGGCTGGAGACCACAGTGCCACTTCCTCCCCCTGATACCCTACCTGCACCAAGCATGCTAAGATAGAAACGATACGAAAAAGTGCTAGTGTGTGGAATGATTTCAGACCCCAGGCCCCTTCCCATTCCACACACCAATGAAAATAATCACATGCCTAACAGTCACAACCTAGCACAGTGAGTATGCATGAACAATAATAATAACTGGAAGTAAAGGATGACATGCGAGTATGCACAAACATCAATCCATAGAATCGTAATTATTAACAACGTTTTACTGTTATTAAATTATTAGGGTTTAGGTCCGATTCCCTCACTTGACGCTTGTTTGATAGCTTGCTCCGCGTTACAGAATCCAAACTTGCTATCACAAGGTCGTACACGATGTTAGGGTTATGTTAGAATAGTTTTTCTTAGGGTTTACGTTGGCCGGAAAACCAACAAGGTCAAAACACTTCTCACAGAGTAGACCGGTCGCAGGTATCGATCGCAGGTACCGGCCGTGGCACTGTGGGGAAAGGTGCGACCGGTATGGTCGATCGGTCCCCACAGACCAGCCTCCGGGAGATACCGATCGCAGGTACTGGTCATATAGGGTGCGACCGGTATGGTCGATCGGTATGTCTCCGGAAGACCATACATCCGGTTCTCGCCTTCCGTTGGTCACCCCCTATTGATTTTAGGGTTTCTCCTATACATTCTAGGTCTAAGCAATGAGTTAGAGTTGTTTCCAACTCCATTCAAGTCCTAGTTTCGATGATCTTCAACCTAGAACTTGAATCTAGGGTTTACCGACTAGATTAGGGTTTGATGGCAAAATATGGTTTAGATCAATACATCGCCTTGCATGGTATTGATCCAATCATGACTAACCATTCTAGAACACTTAACATAGAGGAAGGTTTAAGCACTTACCATTGGTTCGCGGTAGAGTGTTCTTCGTCCAAGGCAACGGCGGCTCTTCCCTCTCCTTCCTTAGCTCATTCTCCTTCTTCAATCTCTTTCTCCTCTCTAGGGTTTGTGAGGATCAATGAAAGGGATTTAAGGAGGTTTAAGGGTCCTTATATAGGCTAGGGTTGAGTTTAGGAAGTCCCCTTACGTTAGGAAAGTCCTAAGGTTCGAAATTTAGAAAGTGGGACCGCAGAGATCCGTTTTCGGATCTAAGTGGTCTGCTACGCAGGCTATACCGGTCGACCGGTACCATAGACCGGTACCATCGACCGGTGTGAAATATATCATACTTTGAGGTCCGTTTTCATACCTAATTGTCATCCGCTCGTCCCGTCTGGGCCGGTGATGATTGGAAGACCTGTTACGACATGAATGAAAGGTTTAGATCGGGTTCATAGAGTGCGGGTCTTACACTATCCATCTCTCTCCTTCTATCTCCGATTTCACTCTCTTTCCATCTGTCCATCTCTGCCCCTCTAATTCTCTCTCAATTTCCATTCTCTGATTTCAATCTACATTTTCTCACTCTCACCTTCTATTCTTTATTTTTAATTTTTCGTATTTTAAATCAATTCTTCCCTTGGATTCTCTATCGATCCCTCAAGTCCACCGACCTATACTGTTTCCTTATTTTTCATAATTCTTTCCATCCTCCTCAGTTGGCAGAATCTCCATCCCTCTCCATCTTTGTTCTCTCTTTCTTTATCTCCCAAAATCCCATCTTTCCTCTCTCTCAATATTCTCTCTAGGACTGATCCGAGTTCCTTCGGATTTTCTTTCATTCTTTTTCCAAATTCTCCTTCTTTCCCATTCTTCTTGGTCAATCACAGACCTAGCCCTTCCTTTCCATTTTTTTCCCTTTTCTAAGACAATTTATCTTTCCATTTTTTTAATTTCCTTTCTCGCTTGGTTGGCCAGATCTCTTTTCATTCCTCTTCTTTCCTTTCTATTCTCTCCAATCTAAGTCAATCCGTGATCGATCTCTACTATTCTTTCCAAAATTTACATAGATTGAATAATATGGTATATAATTATATAACATATATAATATACTATAATATATTTTATATAATATGCATATAATTATAATTATATATAACATCTATGCACATGCACTCACGGGATGCACTAATTTAAACCGGACCCGACTAGACTAGATTAATTGGACTAGACTGACATGGGTTGACTGGGTTGGACCAAGACTGGCTTTTCTATCTCTCTCTCTTCCTCATTTTATGGGCCCATTTTGGCTGTAATTTTTCATGGGATTCTCCAGTGATCCCCGTCTCAAATATTCTACATCCACACTATAAAGAATAAAAAATGTAACACACTGGAATTGGAATCAACTGATTTGGATGTGGGGTGACAAAAATATGAATTTCTGAAGAATAAATGATCATTTTGACTTGTAATTTTGCATGGGGCCCTTCGGAACCTCTATGCCAAATTTTCCATGTCCACTTTGTAGAGCATAAAAAATGAGGAATAATGACACTTAAATCATCTGAATCGGACGTCGGATGATCAAGATATGAAGGATTGAAGTTTTATCGATAATTATCCATGCAAGCTTGCGTGGGACCCACCAATGGCCTCTACCCGGAATTCTTCACGTCTACCTTGAAGATGACTGAAAATAAATAGTATTGGCACTTAAACCACATGATTCGGATGTTAGATAATCAAGATATGATGATTTGAAATTCGATCAATCTAACTTATGATAATTTGCATGAAAGCCCTTGGGATTTTAATATTATTTTCAGAAAACCCCCTTGTACGTATCATCCGACTAAAATGACCATATCTTCTTCATTTGATATCGGAATTGAGCAATTCTGGTCTCATTTCGAAGATAATTTTGTGACCTAAACATCCATGGAGATTACAGCCTGTGGGACCCACCGAAAACTACCTCGAGGTTGCAGAAAAAAATTCAAACTTTCACTCACCTCTCTTCCTTCGTCGTCTACACACTTGTAGGACTTTGTTCAGCTAGGATGGTAAAAATGGAGTGCTTACAACTGGATTAAAATTTGACTATACTTTGACATAGACGTTTAGGACATATATCCATAGACAGGATGAAAAGGCTTGAAAAAGATGGTATTTTAAAATCCGTAAATCATAATGATATAGATGTTTGTGTTGACTGTATAAAAGAGAAGAGGATAAGGTCAAGGAACATGAAAGTTGTTCGTAGCGAAGGGTTGTTAGATTTGATTCACACTAATATTTGTAGGCCTTTTTCTATTCCCACACTTGAAGGACACATATATTTTATTAAGATATTTTATTACTTTTACTGATGAATTCTCTCGCTATAGTTATAAAACCTTACACTGGATCTCATGGGAACGATTGTGTTTACCTAAGCAGAAAGGAGCTTTGGGTCTTAGAGATCCTTGGTTACAAAATCAAGCCTTGCTTGCTAAATTAGCATGGAGAATTTTAACAAATCCTCATGCAGCATGGGTGAAGTTTTTAAAGGCTATATATTTTCAACATTCTGATTTCTAACTGCTAAATTGGGGAGTGATCCCTCATGATTATGGAGGGGAATAATGGAAGGGAGGGACATTTTAATCAAGGGATTAATTTGGAAAGTACGGATGGGCTCTAAAATCCGGATATGGGATGATTGTTGGATTCCATATCTAGAAGGAAACAGGATCTACTCTATCAAACCACATTCGGCCACTGTTACTTTTGTCTCTGATCTTATTGATACTACCATTTACTCTTGGAATAATGATTTGCTATTTCAATTGTTTCAGCCTGCTGAAATTGAAGCTATTTTGAAGATTCCCCTATTTTGGTTTCAGCCGGTTGATACAATACGCAATAGACGTAGAAGAGCTATTGAGACAATTGATCATATACTTCTTGCATCCCCTTTTGCAAGAACTGCATGGTTAAGTAACAGTATGTCCTTTGTTGTTCCACAGGAGGATGGTATTAAGTTGCATGAATGGCTAAAGATTATCCTATTAATACCAGTTGACACAACAAAACAGAGGAAACAACTATTCTCATTTGCTGCCTTTTTATGTTGGCATCTTCAGAAGGCACGAAACGACCTTTACTTCGACCAAAAGGATATCTCTCCACTTGAAGTTTGTCGCAAGGCAGAAGCAGCAAGCTTAGAATATCTTGTAGTCACTGGGCAAGTAGTAACACAACCAGTAGTTTCAGGTACTGCTACTAACACTTCTGTTTTGAAAAAGCCTCGTACTGGCTATTTTAAATTGAATGTGGATGCTTCATTCACAAATAAGGGTGGAGGTATTGGTTTGGTGATTCATGATGAGTTAGGGAATCCAGTTCTGGCACAATCTAAACGGATTCCTTTTACTTTGGTTTCTGTTGGCGAAGCTCTGGCGCTTAGGGAAGGACTCAAGGAAGCTTTGCAGCTAGGGATTACCCATCTTCTGCTGGAATCGGACTGTCAAGAGATAATAAATCTGCTCAATGGTGTGGCCATGAAGTGAACCTTATGTTGTAGCAGTTGTACAGGATATTAAAGCTTTGATTCCTACTGAAGGGGGGGGGGGGGGGGGGGGGGTAATGTAGTTGCTCACACCCTATGTAGTTGCCCACACCCTTGCCAGGGAGAGCTTTCACTAGCACAGGGATACAGAACTGGTCTCTATCTGCTCCATGGTTTATTGATCTTTGTCAGATCGATTCTATGGCTTATTCCTGTTTATCTAATGAATACTTCCAGTTTCTACGAAAAAAATAAATATTCCGTTCACGGGAACCAAAAACTTTTACTTCTAGCCAAAAAAGAAAATACAATGAATGAATATGGTGCACTTCACATGGCTAACAAGAGATAACAGGAAAATGACAAGAAGCCATGGTCACGGGTCACGGGTCACACTGGTCACGGGATGATGTTTTTTTTTTTTTCCCGTTATCATGAAAGAGAAAAAGAATAAAAATCACAACCCATGCTATCAAATGAATAGACCCCACCACAAGTAAAGAGAGTCAAAAAGCCTGCAAGTCCCACTATCCCTCACTCTCCATTTGCCACTCTCGGGTCGGATTTATGGGTTGAATCCAATTCATCAGATGTACTCGTTCAACCTACCAAAACCAGGCCTCTTCCAGAGTCAGAGTATGTATGGCTAGTTTAGTTAGGTGGATTCGATGGACTACTTGGTTCGGGTGGGATAAATATTAGCCATTGGACCCCATCAAGGCATATGGTGTGTATACAGTATACAGGTTAGATAGGTTCCCAATAAGTTTAGCTTGGCTTTATACAGAAAGTAACAAATTTAGTTTAGCTGTTGAATCGCAATGTCTTCTTCTTTTTCTTCTCTGCAATTGTACTTGTTTCTATTCTTAGTGTCTCTGTGGCTTCAAAGAGTACTTGGAGCAACGCCCACGGTGCCGGTCGGCAACATTTCACAGGTAGAAGATGCTGTATATTTCCGTATATATTACGGCCAGACCTTCAAAGTCATCAAAAATAGCATTGATGGCAAGAGCTATCTGCTTATTCAGGTTCTCTCTCTCTCTCTCTCTCTCTCTCTCTCTCTCTCTCTCTCTTTGTTTCTTCCTTCTTCCATTTGAAGTGTTTTTGGTTCTCAGAAGATTTAACGGAAACCCAGTTGAGTCATGAGCTTATTGTGCACATACATGGTTGTGATCTCTCAGCTTGGGTGAATTCAGTAGTCGGAAACGATCATAACCAGTCAAAAAAATCTGTTGAGTTCATTTTTGGACAGTAGAGAAAAATCTGCCAGTAATGGATGGCCGGTTATGATCGTTGTGAGAATAATTCACCAGCATATCAACAATGATGAGATCCCATCAAAAGTACAAGTGCAGGTAATCCGAATTCATTGTAGTAACATGTTTATTGAGGTACAAATTAAGGGATCAGGGCCATCAATCGAGTTCACCAAATGAACGGAAGGAAACTATTTGAGGGCTCTGTGGGACCCACCAAACCCAAATGATTAAACTGCCACCAATATTTTTTGAACAAGTATATCAGATCGAAGTGTGTTGAGTTGACCTGTTTCTGTTCGGGTTTTGATGGTTCCAAATCCGGTTCGTTTATGGATGTGAACAACTGGTCCAAACTTGAACCTAATCGGGTTTGGAAATATCGAACCATAATGCAGTGGATCTACTCATCTACATTAAGGTTTGGTTTGGGTCATGGTTCGATCCATTTACAATCCTTGGTCAGTTTTGGGACTTTTTGGATTGGTGAACTAGCCCACATAAATTCTGGATTCCATTACACCAGTATTAGTTTACTCTAGTCAGTTACATTCTTGTTTCCAAACGCAAACTAAAAATATTTCTTCTGTGAAATACTGTGACGTGAAGAACAACACAAAAACGGCTACAAGGACAAAATACTGCACGGGAAGAATCAAATCCTTCGTGATCCCTCTATCCAACTACTCCATCGATACACAGGATTTCCCAGGCGTTCCAGGTATTCTTCTGTGTTCGTCAAGCAGTAATTTACTTGAAAATGGGTTGTTTGGCTTTGGGGCGCTTCAGTGCATAGGGTAAAAAGTTTTGGAAAGTTTCTGGTTCGAAAGATTTCATGAATGGATTCTTAGTTTTGCCACGTGATAGTACGTCTGGTTAAAATTACATATGTACGTAGACATATATATATATATATATATATATATATATATATATATATATATATATATATATATATATGGAAACATGGTTCAAGTAATCAGTATCGTTACTGATTCGTATCGGTTTTGGACCTATTCGAACCCCATCTGATCTTATTTTAATATTATTATATATAGTATCGATCATGTGTCAGTTTTTCATTAGATCTGTACACCAGTTTTGGTCACAATAGATAACTAGATTTAAAACCTTGCTTGTAAAGGTAAACCCTTATATGGAAGGGTTTATAAGTGAGTTTGGATATGAAATTTTACATGTAGCAGGTTTAGATCATTTTCCTAATATTATCTCATCATTTTACCACGTGGCAAAATTAAAGTCACTTTCACTCACACTTCAGTCTAAAACATACCCAAAATTCTTCACTTGTACTTTTATGTGCATAAACAGCCATTGGACTTGGGTTGGATTCATTTGCTTCAAGTCAATTTATCAAGTCCAACAACCTCTCTTAAGCCAGACTAACTTTGAGTTCCTGTTTGGATTTTTGTTGTTTCATCTAATCTCTTCTTCCTTTTTGCCTTTTCAGTATCTTTCTTCGAGGTAAGGATTGCTGGCTCATTTTAAGTGGTAATCATGGTTCAAGGTATGAGTATTGGATTAGCCACAGCCCACGTCATTTAGTCATTAGAGTGGTACATGATTCGGATCAGTTTCGGCATCAGCCAATAGCATGTCCGATATCGATTAATATTAAAACCTTGGTGGTAATGCTATGGCTTTTTATTCCTTTATTTAGTGCAAACCTGCAATGTCTCTCCCACAAACAGAACTTAAACTTTGGGATATGGGCTGAAAATATAGACCTTAACAACTCCAAATCCATGGGCTCTTTGGGTTCTTTGTTAAGCTAAGTATAATAAAATGTTTTTGTTTTATATTTTTGTTAATAAAAAATAGTCTATATAGATGGGCCGGGCCTAGACCGGCACACACACAAGGTGAATACATCTTAAACATCAACCTCATGAGATTATTATTCTGCCTTAATTATTATTATTATTATTTTGCACTGGGCCTAAGCAAAGCACATGTTGATTGAATTCCCAGTCTAATTTCTGATGGTCGAAGCCCTAGACTCTCAAGCTACTAATCTGACCCACCTGGTTCGGTCCCATACATTAAGGGAAACCTGTTTTTGGACCCCACACTTGACAAGGACAGTGTGGCCGCACTGCCTCAATCACCTCCTTGAAAGGGTCTCATCCTCTTCAGAACCTTTGTAATTAGCTTCGAACCGTAGTCTGAATCTCTGTCCGCCTTTCGTGTCTCCTCCACAATATGAAATGTGTTGTTTTCTAATAGCTGGCATCTTGTCTTAATTGATGAATGGAGGGAGGCCCAGCATTTGTGGCTTTTTGAGCCCTAGAACTAGATTTTCAACTTGGCTATGTTGTATATTAGAAAACTAGATAGACCCTAACATAAAACATTTCTTTGATCTCAACCTGCTTAAGGGATTATTCCATTTTGGCTCATGAAAATAGAGAAGCCCATCAACTATAAATGGGCTCTAGTCCATTCTAGAATTTTCCCTCTTTTTCTTGTTTACAGAATTTGAAATTTGAACAGCTTCTAGGTTTGTTAGGGAACTTGAAGGGCATAACATCAGATTCTGTGACATCTGAATGCTTATTGAAATCATGTGCTGGAGGAGATATTGCAATTGTAAACAAAAGCGATGATCAACAACTTACACAATTCGCGGCACACTTTATCAGCAACAGTGATCAACAAGAAGCCTGTAATTTTGCCATGTTTCTACCTTCTGCTGAGGATACCCCTCTCCAGGTAAAATGTAACATCTCTAGCATACCACTTTGTTCATACATAAGTATCAAGCATTGAGTTGAGCACAAAAATTGTTTGTTTACCTCTCTCAGAGAGCAGAGTGGATCAAATACTTGGGGGTCTTCGCAAATATGGAAGTGAGAGCTAATCAAGTCTATGATGAAGTAAGTGTAAAGGGTTGTTTATATAACATAGAAAATGCATGGCTTTCATTATAGAGATTGAGATTCACCATTTACCATTTTTTTCAGCAAAAAGATCACATGGATCAAGCACTGATCTGGTTTCATGTTCTAGGCCACCTTTCAGTTTTACTCATCAAGAGATCATTCTTTAACCTCTTTTTGGGTAATGGCCAGATATCTAAAGGTCTTATGGCAAACCCTGAGGCGGGAGACATCACGATAATAGCCTTGCCGTGTTGTGGGAGTAAGGCTATGTACATTCTGCCTCTCCCTAGACCCTATAGTATTGGGAGTCTCGTGCATTGGGACACTCTTTTTTTATAGCAAACTTGTTGGGTTCTTTCCTCCTCATGACAAGAGTGTCCCATGTTTGAAGACTAAAAAAAATCATGGTGATGTCACCCATGAGGCCACGACATCACCCTAAATGATTTTGTTGTCTCCTCCATTTTAAGGTGGGCCATCGACCTTTTTTTTCTTTTGATAGGTAGGCCTTAAGAATATTTGAATTCATGACCTCTTAATTATGAGGTGTTGATCCTTACCAACTTAAGAATACAAAATAAATAAAAAGATCTCTCACCTTGTCTCCTCACTATTTTATATCCCACCCATTTTGTTTCAATGTCTCGTGATGCCTTTAAATGGGTTGTGACATCATAAGAGAGAAAAAGTGAGGGGATGGCTGCAAAATCATGGGAGGTGTCAAACATGGTTAATGTGGCACGACCATGAGATAGGAAGAGAAAACAATGTGGCTGGTCGGCGGATAAATTGAGGATGAGGATCGCTCGTACACAGACTCACCTCTCTCCCGCCCTTGTTCAGCTCCCTACATAAAGGGGAGGTGGAGACCGAATAGAATATACCCAATATACAAAACAGATCAAGGAGCATAGATTGTCAGGTGCTTTGGAGAGGCAGAAGAAAAGAGATCTTCTTTTGAACAGGAAAATTTGGTGCCAGTCGGTAATAGCCGAAGGCAAAAAAGACTTTTATGGAAGAGAGTACTATTTGAATGCAGGTGCTTTGTGGGAGAGAACCATAGAGAGATGTAGTCTATGTGAAGCTCTCTATCCTAGAGACAAGGAAGGATGTGCACATACAAGTTGTTGTATGCATATAGAGAGTGAGTAAATGTCACTCTTGTTGGATACGGTGTGATGGTGAACTCCCTGTCCATGGAAAGTGGAATGTGATTCCTATTTTGTCATGTCATATAAGAGTGTTGTACTCTTGTAATTCGATCTTGAACAGTGAGTTTTTCATATGCCTCTGGTATTGACCACAGAATACTTGTACTCCTATTATCATTTGACATAGTGAAGATTTTTGGGGCAAGAGCACCATGGTTTTTATCTTCAGTTTGAGAAGAGATTTCCATGTAAAAAACCTGGTGTACTGGTTTTTTTACCTGCTATCACTTTGTATGTGAGTGAGATCTACATGGTTACTATTCAAGGATACTATTCACAATTAATGTTCACGTGTACTGTTGTTGTTGTATTTCTTCTTTATTTATATACACAGATGGGAAAAAGGATTCATCCGATTTTCCCAACAAAACTGACCTACAACGTTATATATGTTGAGGTAAAGCCAGGTAAGATGTGCTAAGACGATTAATCGTGTAGGCTGTTCTCTTTCTTATGAGCTTAAATCTTTCAGTTAGTGTACATCTTGGAGTGTTGCTTATCCTAATCCCTAAATTCTTTTTCAGGTGAAACAGAATTACATGTGCTTAACTAATGCTGCATCAAGTAAGAGTGCCTCATTCAAACCAGTTGTAGCTTGGATTCAGTATAGCGAGGTTAGTCACACACACAAATTCCATCAAGAATCTCATGCAATTTTCACTAAAATGATAGACAACCCTTGTCATTAGGGACAACCCCTTAATGCATTCAGTTGGTCTTTGCATTAATATGGAGAAAACAGAAATGTCGTAGGCACCAAGAAGATAGTTCAACACTATATAACTTTCTTAGGTTTAAGCTAATCCAAGTAATCCACTTTTGTTACACTCTGCAGGGTGTTTGGTACTTCACAGATGAAGCATACAAGATGAAGGTATGAATTTAATCTTCAAAATTTCTATAAAATTGTTTTAATACTCTAATTAGACACACAGAACATGTAAGATGTAAGGTCTTCAACTGGTAGACTATGATCACTCCTCACCATTCTGACAACTGCATCGAAAGAAGCCCATGTATTCTAATTTTCTATTTGCTTGTATTCATTGTATCTCTTAACTTTATTAAACACTCCATGCAGTATGTGCAAGATGCGGGAGGGGAGAATGTCGATGAATCCATCAACAGAAATACATATAACATCTCAATTCCTGATGACTTGGAAAACTTCCATGCCATCTTATGTGTAAGTTTGGATTAAATGTGTGTTGAACTCCCTCATAGGACCTTACCTTTCAGATCTATGTAATGGTAATGGTATTGATCTTCTCAATCTTTTTTCAAGGGACTAATTTTGAATTTGTTTTGGGCCAATTGCTTCCGGTGGAAACTTGTTGTAAGTGATATAAGGGATCCTATATTTACATAATAGAGAGTCTGCATTGGTTCATCCTCTTTGATCATAAGAAGTGAATCTATAAATCTGCTAAAATGATTACAAGTTTTCTTTTGGGTGAGGAGATCTTTATCTTTATTGTTATTGGAGCTTGATTAATGTTCGGTAAGCAAGCTAAACTTCATCAGTGTCACAATTTTTTTTCTAAATTGTTTTATGATGTCTTTTGTTTTCAGACAGTTGATGTTGTGATTGATGAAACCTCTGTTGATGACTCAACTCAATACACCCTTGCAACATTTCTTCGCAATATCAATGTTGATGACGAGTCTTGTTTTGCTTTTCTTACAAATCAAAATGTATGGAGATATGATAAAAGAATCCACAATTCCACTGCCATTGGTATGATTATTTGATTTATATGTCTCATAGCATTTTTTAATATTCAACAATGAAAGTTATTAGCAAATTGCTTCAGACAAGATTTTAGTGGTGATCTTCATGCATTCGACAAAGAAAGGAAGAATGGAGGTTTTTGGGGGAGGAACTGGCTTGACTTTTGTCCATTGATTTGATAACGAGATACATACTCAGTCTTCTATCCTTAGGACACAGTCAGAGAACAGAGAAAAACAACTAGGATTAACTACACCATCAGCATCCTGATGGTCCCTTTTTTTTAACTGTTGTGTATTAAAGAGTCTTGAGACAGCCATTTGACTAAAGATATGTGCTTGAAATATCTACATGATTAATTGGTCTTTATTTAATACTTATGATATCCTGTGTGTCATAAATAGTTTTGGATCTTGATATTAACTCCTAATTTGTTCTCGTTTCTTTTTCTTTAAATTGGGTATTGAAGACTGGTTTGATGGTGCGATCTCTCAGCCTCAATTGGTTCTAGGAGATCTTTATGAAGCCTTCTTCCCTACAGGAAACTATATAACAACATACTTCAGGAACCTTGCAAAGGTTGGTTTTCCTCTTTTCTCCAAACACAAACACTTTCAATTTTTTATATGCTCAATTATGAGGCCTATTCCTGCCTATGGTAATTATCAAGCATGTTTACAGGAAGAAGGGATTGTAAGTGTTGGTCCTGAGATGTGCAACAGACAGAGCTCTGCAGCAATGGAGCCCATCTTGGTACCTTGTCAATGAAGCCAAATGATGATCTTGGGCTATGTTTGTTCTTCTTTTAGTTATTTTTCCTCATTTTCTTGATTTTAAAGTATACTTAAATTTTTTTTAGTACTTATTTAAGGATTTCTGCTACAAAATGTATTAGCTATTATAGTTGTATTGATTCTTGTCACCTGATACAGTGATGAGAAATTTTAGCATCTGTTATGAAGTTTTCTCTCTCTGTTGGAAGATTTGTCTCTAGTATCTCATACCCCTTTTCTTTATAATCATCGGTTCCTTTCTGATTTTAAAAGGAGTGAGGTCTAAAGATTCAACAGAGAGAACTGGGAATTAATGTTTCATGTCATTGGTTTAAAGAAAGAACAACACAAGGGGTGTGCAGTGACCTGTCCTTGAAAGTGTGAGATAAAAAGGCTTCTTCATTGTTTTCTTTCTCTATGGACAAATGAACAATCAATACACTCTGAGTACCTGACTCCTTCCCTAAAGATGGAAAGCAATCAAATATGTTGTCATTGGGCCTTGATATTAGTTATAAGACACTCTTCCACTGTATTTCTGCATTTTGTTAGGTAGTTTCTTTTGTTAATCTGTACTAAACCGGAGGCATTCTCCTTCAAAATAGGATCTGTAATTAGCAATGCCAATCTGGCCCAAATAAAAAATGACTCACCATTAAAAACCATGATGCAACTCCAGAACATTTGTCACAAGGGTGGAGATTCACATTTTCTAATAAGTCTTGCCTATCCACCATAAAAAAGGATAGAGTACTGAGTATGTATCTTGTTATCCAATTAATGAACAAACTTGCGTTAGTATTTGGCTTCAAGTTCCGAACAAATGTTTTACGGAGCATAAAAAAATGCAGAGTTTTGAGAAGAAAAGCGATGCCTTAATCTCGATAACCTGAAGGTGATTGTACTAATTACATTGATGCTTGGAGGAGGGTAAGAAAAGCTTAAGAAGAAACAATTAGAGTGGATAGATACCACAATACAAAGCCAAGAAACTCTGAGTTTTGGGAGAAAAACTATATCGATGTTTGTATGTGCAAAACATTGTTCTGTACAACTATATCATTCCCCTACTCTAAATCAATTCACTCTTGCAGTCCACCCACTTTGGACCGAATTCTGATTCTGAATTTGGGGTCAGAAATAAAATCAAGCAGTCGAAGGATGATTCACCTTTTGAGTGGATCCTACTGACTTGAATTTGGATTTCAACATGATAATCATCACGAATCTTCAATCCGGAAGAGAGGTAGTTATCAAGATGTTAAGGAGATTTGAGCAAATACTTATAATTCTACTAAATAAAAAAGGTCATACCCAGCGCACATGGCTCCCATCACTGTAGGTTTGAGGTGTCTAGCTTTCCAAGTGATTATTATATATCAACATACACAAAGGAATTTAATATAGAAAACACCCACTTGGTCGGATGGTTGGCCCTTGCAAGGAGGTAGGTCTTGAGTTTGAGCCTCCTCTCTTGTACCTGTTCCTCACCCCAGTAGTATTGTAATATAGCATAGCATAGGACCGATAAAAAAAGAAACATACACAATGACATGAAAAGAAGAAGACTTTTATGGCTATATATCATTAAGTTTTCTTCTCCATGAAACAATATTTTCTGCATCTCCAAAACCTTGTTCATCTTCAAAGATATTGCTTTGCTCTATCTAGTTCATACGTTATGAACTAGGACATTTCAGTTGTACCTTCCACTGGTTGCAGACTACCCGGTTAGCCGATGGGTGCATCCAGTGGCACCTAAGAATTCTATCCAAAACCTTCTGGAAGCCACCGGTGGATGCTACTGGTTGCAAACTTGCGACCTATTAAAACTGCACTCAAAATTACAAGCTAATTTGAATTTTTGCCCAGTGGCAGGTCTACCATTGCTGCACCCAAGAAATTCCGAGCTAGCTTAGTCCGATATGGTGTTAAACTTCTGTAGGTAAGTACACTCTACCTAGAGTGATAGGATTGATTTGTAACATGATCTTGTTTGGCCTTGAAAGATGGCTCAATGAAATATGGGGGTAGCCTTGTCATTTTCCATCTATTTAAAGGTCTACTAAATTAATTGAGTTCATGAATGATGTAGGTTATAGCACGTACATGAGGTCTACCCATCGTCTAGTAAGATTTAATGTTACTTAGTATCATCGGGTGACATTTAGACAACTAGGTGTTGTTTAGCACTTTATCATGTTGTGTAGCACATAGCGTACATGGTGACATTTAACGTAGGATAGATTGTAGATCTGAGTGTGGGAATCTTACCCACAGTAGCATGGGATGTAAGACCCGTACGCCACGAATCCGGTTTAACCTTACGTTCTTGTGTAGTGACCGGTCATCCCATCATAATTGACTCAAGTGAACCAATTGTATGAAGAAACCACAAGATGAGATAAGAAATAAGTCCAATTTAGTTGGTATGGTTGACTGTTTAAGTTTGTGTGGAAGCAACCAGTCAAAAACTAAAAACCAGTAAATTTTGGGCCTATGGTGGCAGTTTGAGGGCTATGGTCGCACCTATGGTCGACCGTAGTGAGACCGTATGACCTATGGTCACATGTTTTGATGGTATGGTCGATGGTTTATGCGACAGTATGATCGACCGTACGAACCCAGAACCGACTCCGTGTTTAGGAAACTTTCCTAATTTGAGGAGGACTCTTTCCTAATTAAAGTGGGACTCTATATGGAGGTTTTTCCTCTATATAAGGGACGTTCCTTAGCCTCTCTCACTCTATTAGAACCTATATTGAAACTCTAAACCTAAGAGAGAAAGAGAGAGAGGAAGAGAAGGAGAAGGAGATTTGGAGAAGAAGGCTGAGAGGAAGGTTTTGCAGAGAAGAATTCTATCTCTCTACAACAAGCTTATGATATGGACTTGACTCTGTAGGATAGATCAGATAGGATAGGTTCTTTTCCATCAAATTGATGTGTTGAATCTAATATAACGATTTCGGTTATGGAATTTCTAAGCAAAACCATGAGAGAATAGGTTAGGGATAATTAATAAGGATAAACTGTGATCAAAGGCCGTAGAATGATTTTAGGATGAATCACATTGATGATCCATGAGGCGAAACTCATATGAGAAGTAAAAATTAACTTGACTACGTATCGTCGCAGCTATGGTCGACCATAGGATGAGAAAAGAGTTGACCACAGCCATTCGGGATGAATTCAGGAAACATACGGTCGCAGGTATGGTCGCATGTAATGCGACCATAGGATCGACCATAGCATCGACCGTAGGAAAACAGCAAGCATATTTTAAGACCAAACAAAATTTTTGACTATTGTTACTTAGTAAACTTGAACCCTAACTTACATACATTAATTGTTTAGGTTCATAATAGATTCAAAGAAACTTCTAGAGCTTGGGAGAGGAACAAGGAGAGGAACAAACAACGATCAAAGGTGAGGGAACAAGACCTAAACTAATTGGTTAATAACAAACTGTTTATTTTTATTGAGTCCAATGTCATGATTGATTCTATGCTTATATGGTTGTAATTTGCATCTCACATGTCATCCAATATTCCTTCTATTACTATTCATGCATATTTAATTATGTTTATTTATAACATGATGATGATGATGATGCTAGAAATAGGCATGTAAATGTATGTGTGTGGTTGGTGTATTGGATGGGAGTGGACCATCAGGGGGAGGACGTGGCATGGTGGTCTTTGACTTCGTCACCAGACTCTAACTCTATCTCTACTCAAGTCTTGCCCACTAACATCGGCGTATTACCATTACCTTAGCAGAACTATTACATCATAGGGCATCAGGGGAGGTGGTCTCGGACCATGTGGTCTCTGACTCTACCGAGGGACCTTAGCTCTATCTCTATGGATATATTGAGGGATGCTGGGGTGAGGCCTTGGATACACTGTTTGGCATTAGGATTGGTTAGTTGCGAGCCCAGTTTGCAAGCCCTCGCCAATAGGGGATTACGTGTTAGTATGGGTAGGGCATCAGGGGGAAGTGTTGGTGGTGTTTGATCCGGACACTTTAACACTATCTCTATTCCATGGTGGGTGCATGTGGAACGGTAATGGTATTTGATCCATTGGGCTGATTCACATACTCATGTATAGAGGTGCGGGGGCCACCAAACCTTTCTATAGCACATTGCAAACTTAAAAATTAGACCAAAGATATGAATTGAATGCATGCGTATGTTTATTGCATTGTTTTGTTCACTCACTGAGCTCCAGTTGGAGAGCTGACCCTCGCGCGTATAATTCTTTTTAGTTTCTGAAGTTGTAGGTGTTACGGTTGAAGATTATATGAATATGCCAACGTATGGACATGCAGCGGCTATGGATGTGCAAGCTATGGAGGACGAATATGGCTCGTCAAGCTAGTATTTCAACTATGTTTACGCTTAGTGGATAACTTTCGTATTGTGATACTTGTAATCATTATTAATTATATTTTGGTTACTTGAATATAACTTGTTAAATATTTAATTATCACTGTAGACTCTTAGTTCATTATTAATAAGACTTTCGTTATTTATTTATTTACTCTGATTATTATTGTGAAATGTATTTTGGTTTAACATGGTTGGCATAGCCTATACGAGATTCATGACGGTTCATCACACCACTGGTTAGTCCAGAATTGGGGTGTGACATGGGACCCACAAGAAAAAGTTTGATGATGATCTGATGGTATTTGATGGATTGAGAAAATACATGACATATGAACTAGAGGATGGTAGGGAGTACATTCCACCTGGAGTGTGAAACCCTCAAGCTCTGAACTTGACAATTGGAATTTAATGTGCTGAAGTGTTGATTCTGAACCAGCAATAGACAATTATACCCCTGAAACCACAAGAGACATCTATTCTTTCTTTGCTCTCTCACCCCTTCACTCTCGCCCTTCCTTTGCTCTCTCACCCCTTCTCTTTCTTCATCTGAAACACTAAGCTCCTGGAAAAAATCAGCAGCACCCACCGAGATGATTCCAATAATTGACCACTACCTTCGCCATCATATGGGGAGGTAGATGTAATTTTCCCTAAATAAAAACAAAGAGATAAAAGAAATAACCCACCAGGAGGAGCAACCATTCCCTGAAAAGTAGTAGTAGGCATCGAGGAAATCCATTGGGCTTATGTGGGTAATGGTCTCATGGCGGAAGTGGGTGGATGTCCAAGGGGAGATTGGTATACACCAGCGGGTTGTAAGGGACATACTGAAACCGTAACAGAACCAGCTTTGCTCACCACGCCAGGGAGCATGATGGAAACAAGGTTAACTGCCATAGCCCATTCTGGGAATCGGTCGTGATATCCGGGTCAACCCACGTGACAACCCAAATACTCCCAGTGACTGACAACCATAGTGTTCTACCATACAAACCCCATAGTCTACACAAGCAATAACCATAACAATAAAGAGATCAAGTAATAATAGTAGAAGCATCAATAAAGGACAGATGCCAATAGACTGATATCACTTCCTAATAAAAATAATTATGCTTTACAAACCATCATTCCCATCAAAATAATATGTATCCCGTATACACATAGCCAATTCAAAAAGGAATAAATCATAACAGTGTTTAGATAGATCACACTATCTACAAATAGATCACACTATCTACAAAATAATCAGAAGGGAAAGGAAGAAGGAGGAAGGGAAGGGTTGCATCATGCATAGACGTAAGCGCTGCAGATACAGCCCTTTTCGTGCTCCCCACTGAAGTCCTCAGCCCCAGCTACATCACTTGCCAGTGGTGACTCCATAAAATCTGCCATAGAGTAATCACCTGCATCAGAATCTAAAAGGAAGTATCGATACGAGGGTGAGCTCCCATCCCAGCTCAGTGAGATTTCAAGTATCACATGCATGAATCACTCAATGCAAATAGAAATTTAGTTAATTATTATAAGTCTTTGGGTAATGTTTTTACTTGGGATCATATTGAGATTCGGCCAGTGCTTTCGGTCTTACCTATGGTCCCCCGGCCTCCAACTCTCATATATCGGGAGATGTAGAAGCAGAATACATGACCCCGGGCCATTAAACGATTTCTAAAAGAAAACCCCTTCCAGATCCCAGACCCTTCAGGCTCGTCACCTCCCACCATAGACCTCATCTAACATCGAAGACCCCAGGCCGATCTGATTCTCCCATCAGGTACCAGACCTAGGGAGTGTGAGTCTATACTAGTACCTAAACCCCTATTGACAAGGGTGTAGAAACAATGAATTAACATCACCTATGTCTATCATGTGCATAAAAGTAAATATAGCTGCCCCCCAACGGAGATCCCCGGTACTACTCCCATGGACCACCACGCCTTCACTAGGGTGCTAGCAAATCGAACATGGTCCGTGTGCCCGTGCTCACATACGCCACCTATAATAGCAAATCAATAACACGCAATGAGGTGGGTGGGTTTCACCCTGTGGCCACTCCGATGCCTAAGTCAGCTATGGTCCAGGACAAGTAGATGCAACTCAGGGATAAGATACCCAAGTTCCTGGTAGAGAGGGGACTGAGGTGTTTGTTTCACTAAGATCTTTCCTTCCAAGGAAGATAAAGAGTGATACAAATATGAATGCTTAAGAGGGCTAAGTATGGAATTCTGGAATGAAATGAAGATAGTAACAATACCTTAGAGTGAACCTTCTTTCTTCACATTGTATTCTTCTATTTATAAACCAAGAAGAAGAAAGATTATGCATATTTACCTTCCTGTTTTGCCAGCCTGTACCCTGTTGAGTGCTTATCAGGACTCTATCAGCTAAGACAGGGGGTCTATGACCCCATTGTAAGAACCGTGCTTTAAAACCCGGTTTAACCATGGTTTTATGCGATGGCAGGTGCCCCAATCATAACCGGACCGGAAAGCGAAGCCGGGCAAGGGACCGCGCAAGAAGCCGGGTGAAGAACCAATCATTTTCAGGTGCGAAAAATGTGTAAAATTGGCTAAGTTCATACCGGTCTCACCCATACCGGTCTCACCATACCGGATGCACTATAGTGCAACCGGTATGGTATACCGGTCTCACCCATACCGGTCTCACCATACCGGATGCACTATCCTGCAACCGGTATGGCATACCGGTCTCACTATACCGGTCTCGCTATCCTGCGACCGGTATGTGCGAGACCGGTATGTGTTCGGGCTGTGTTTCTCCCAAAAATGGAAACTTAAAGTTTCCATATGAGGGGGGCGTGTTTTGGACGGCCTCCCTCTATTAATAGAGGGGGGCCGCTCCGTGAACCCCTTTGTTACGAGAAGGAGTTGAGGGTTCAAGGAGGTTGGCGCCGCCAAGGAAGGAGGGCTGTCGGTGGAGGAACTGCGCCAGGCCGACAACCGCTATCGGTAAAGTGCTCTATCCTTCCTGTAGGGTTGTTTATCGGATCGGAGCCGCGAAGCGGCGTGAGATCTGATGGAAAAGGCTTAGATTCATTTCGTCTTTCTTTCGGATCTGGTTGGTTTTTGGCATTCTAGCCAAGATCCGTAGGACCCTTCAGAGACTGGACCTTAGCAGATGATAGGTGAAACCTTAGGGAGCTACCGTGGAGACCTCGATCTCGGAAAATCACGCCGTAGGGTATATCCTTGGGAAAATCCCGCGGTATGGGCCGCGGTGTATACCGGCGGCACCATACCGGTCGCACTCGGCCCGGATCCGGGTGGGACCGGTATGTGTGCATCCGGTATGCATACCGGCCGGCACCATACCGGTCGCACTCGGCCCGGATCCGGGTGGGACCGGTATGTGTGCATCCGGTATGCATACCGCCGGCACCATACCGGTTGCACTCGGTCCGGTCCGAGTGAGACCGGTATGTGTGCATCCGGGCATACGGTCCCATACCGGTCTCACCCATACCGGTCTCACCATACCGGTCTCACTATCCTGCGACCGGTATGTGCGGGACCGGTATGTGTTTTGAGCCCTTGTTTGTTCGGGAAAGCCGGGTTTTGGCTTCTAAAACTCTAATAAATGGAAATTAACATGAAAATATGGTTGTGTAGGACTTGTATGTGAAACTTCGGCGCCGAAAAGGATTAACACCACGCGTCGGGTAAGGGACAAGACCCGAAACTTAAATTAAAGATTTAATAATAAACCTTAGAGAGCTCTTTAATTTTTACGTATCAAATTATATGCTTGTTTGATGGATTGTGCATATCACATGTCATGTAGTGTAAATTCTATTTGATTTATCTGTTCATGCATTTCATATGCTAGGTGTGATGGATGTTAGACATGTGTTTGTTTTTAGTTGGAGTGTGGAATGGGAAGGGCCGGGGGCCGGGATCATTCCTCACTCCGGCGCCCTTCGATAGCACCTTATCTTAGCATGCTTGGTATGGGTGGGGTATCGGGGGGAGGTTATGGCGGGTGGTCTCCGATGTTGGCGTTGATCGGCCGCGGTGATGTGGCATGGTGATCTCCGATGTCGGCGTTGACCCGGCCATGGCGCTCTAGCTCTATCCTTATGCCATAGGGAGCGATGTTGGGATAGGGCCTACTTGCGTATAGTTCCATCTTGGTATGCTTGTTGCGGGTAGGGTATCGGGGGGAGGTGAGGTATTGTGGTCTCCGGCCGGCCCGCACGCTCTAGCTCTATCCCTATGCCGTAGGCGGCTGTACTAGGGTGGAGCCTACTTGTATTGACATCTAGGGACTGGTTAGAAAGCGGAACCCACTTGCAAGCCCTTGCCAATAGGGGTTTAGGTATTGGTACGGTATGGGGTATCGGGAGGAGGACGTGGGATTGTGGTTCTTCCCGCCCGCCGGACTCGAGTCCTATCTCTATACCGGAGTGAGTGATGTGGGGCAACCTGTAGTAGTGTGGTAGGAGCCGACTATTGGGTGTGCCCACACTCTCGTGCATGGAGGTGCGGTGGCCGCCAAACCTTACCATAGCACAATTGCAAGTTATACCCGGCCCAAAGTGTAATGTTAACTCATGCATGTGGATGTTGCATTGGTCTTGTGCTTTCTTGAGGCTGTGTGGTAGCTCACCCCGATATATATATCTCTCTTTTTGGATTTGGATCGCGGGGTATACGGTGGAGGACTACGTGACCGCCCCGGCCTACGGTGCGATGGCTGCCCCGGAGACACGAGTGTGGAGGGCGGGCATGATGCGTTATGCGAGTGCTCCTACGTGTCTTTCCTCTTTGATTTGATTATTTTTCAATTTAAAGCTTTGTAAATAAATATTATTTAAATTCGATGGATGATGGAATAAGCTGGATTAATTATTTTAATTTATTATTTAGTTCGGCTCATTGATATATTATTTCATTTGCTAGTATTACTACGGTTTTTGATGGTTTGCTCGGGGATGATTGGTTGACCACGGTCTTTCGAGATCTGGTGTGAACCGTGGTTTATTACCGGTTCACTCACACTTACGGTTCAGCCGGATTGGGGTGTGACAACTTGGTATCGAGCCCTAGGCTCTGTCCGGCTAATCATTCTTCGACCATACTGTGTCCAATGAGTGAGTTAGGAAAAATTAATAAAATATTAATAAGAACACACCATAAGCTTGTTTGATGCACGAGACTTAAGAAAGATTGCATAACATACTAATAATGAAGAGAAATTTTAAGCACCGAAGTTTTAAACAATACCAACTAACTCTTTTACTATGAGAACATAAATAAATACAAAGTGTACTACGAGTACGGTCCACGAGGTCGGACCGGTTACTCTATTAACAAAATAAAATACGTAAACATCAAGCAAAATTCTAGTCGGGCTATGGTGGTGTAAGCGGGCTGGATGGGGCCGGGTGCGTTATATCATAGTCTCGCTCGTATACCTCCCACGAGCCGGTGGACGGTCGGTCTGAGTGACCCGTAAGGCTGCGTGCCGGGCGCCCCAACTCTGACCCATCTCGCAGTTGTGAGGCCGGGATGTCTCTCGAGTATCCGGGATGACTCTGCGGGTGTCCCCGAGCTCGGTGAGCATGCGGGTCGAAAGGTCCGAAGATGAAGGGGGTGGAGCGGTGGGCGGCATGCGCCTGGCCGATCTAGGGCTGGAGCGGGTCTAGAAGTGCCCGGCACCCGTAGGGTTTGTAGAAGGGACGTGGTGGTGCCGTAGCCGGCGTGTACCCCGCTGGTTCGGGGAATGGGATCGGACCTAGATGTCTTGGGGTCCGGCGGCCGGAAGACTCTGGCTCTTTGGTGAATGCTTCGAGGTGCGGGTCTTGGGATGTCCTCCATGTGGGTGTCCTCATCGTCCCCCCATCTCGGCGACATCTGTGCATACGCGCTGCTGCTGCGGCAAGGCCGCATGGTTTACCGGGCGGGGAGGGGACGGGCATGTAACTCCTCATCACCGGGCTCTAGGGTGTCCATGCGCATCTTGTAGATGGCCTCGGCATCAATATCGAGTTCATGGTCACCTCCCTAGGTGCCTCTCCCGCATCATACCGACACGCAGCGTAGAAGTGCCGTAATCAACCTACCATATGGAAGATTACGACATATCGGGCATCGCCCGTGGTGATCATAACCCGCATGATCGGGTAGGGCGGACAAACCCGGTACACGGAGGCAACGCCGTAGGTAATGGGCCGGGTCAAGCGAGATACCTCTCCATAATGCCCACTCCGAGGGGCGATATTATCTTTGAATGATCCGGCAATATAGGCGGGGTAAGGGATAAAGATTTGGGGCCGACATAACCCGTCCCCGGTATTAGTATCTGCGTGGCTATCATCGCCACTGGTGTACTCATCAAGGTACCCTTTGACCACAGGGGCACGGTAAGCAAGGTCCCCATCGTGCGGAACCCCTAGTAGGCGGCTAGCTCTGCTGTGTTGAAGGAGATCACCACCCCTTTCACATAGCTTGTGATCGCGGGACTTCTAGCATTGTCCCGGTCATCCACATCTCCTTCCACCTCTAGGTTGGAGAAGAATAGCTTTACCAGGGTTGGGCAGGTGCGTTCTCGTCTTGAATGACGGGTAACCACCCCAAAATCCCAAATGCCGGCGCTACATCAAAGCGATGGAGATGCTCCCGGGTTGGCGTACCGGCCGGATTCTATGTTTTTGGACCGAAACCGATCAAGCCGTGAGGCGGCCGTCGCCCGAGCGAAAATACCTCTCGTTATACGAGGTGGCTGGGGAGGCGTGCTGCTCATTGTGTTTGATGGAGCGTCTCCTTGAAGTGTGGAATATATATAACCTGTGAAATCAAGAAATTGTAACGGTTAGTATTAAATTTTGAGAAATTTCGAGTGTAATTTGTAAATGGTGTAAAAGCCTCGAACTCACCCAAAAGTTTGGGGAGGAGGACTTATGTAACCCCCGCTCTCTTCCATCAAACCAAACTTAGGCATATCGGGTGAAAAATTGGGAGAAATCAAGCAAATTCAAGAAAATCGAAATTTTTCCCAAAACCTAGGTTAAAAATCGATTTTTGTTGATTTCTTGCAAACCAACCGATGGAACTCCAAATAGGTTGAGGGGTTTCACTCGGAGGGACCCCAAGAACCTTTTCCAAGCAACAATAAGAGTTTTCCACGGTTGGAATTCCTCGATTTGAGAAAAGTTAGGTTTTTGGGTAAAAGGCGATGTAAAAATCATCTAAAGAGGGAAAGGGAGAAGAAGCTTACCTTTTTTAGTCGGCGTGGAGACTCTTGCAAGAGTGAGAACCGATTCTTGGGACTCCGGATGCACTTTGTAGCAGCTCGGAGAAGCGGAGAGGAATCGCCACCGGAGAGAAACCAAAGAGAGAATGAGGAAAAGACAAGAAAAATCGCGATTTTTAAAAAGATTTTTCTGTCTTTTTAGTATACCGGTCGCACTATCCTGCGACCGGTACCTCCCTGCGGTACCGTGCGACCCGGTCCGCTGGTGAAGGTATACCGGTCGCGCTATCTGCGGCCGGTACCCCCCGAACGGTACCGTGCGGCCGGTACCTTTTGTGAGGTATACCGGTTGCGCTATCCCGCGACCGGTACCTCCCGAGGCCGGTATGGTCCGGGCCGGTATGGGCAAAAGGGGTTTTTCTTCCCGAAAGTCCGGTACCTTGCCATGAAACCCGGAGGTATTGGGATTGTACAAATTGATATCAAAAACCTTATGAGCGGAGGGTTTTTCGGCCCTATGGCGGTGTAAGTTGGTGAAAAGAGGGTTATCGAGTAAATTTGAAATTTTAGCTTTGATTACTTTACATTTACTCTTTCTCTTTCCTTGCCACTCTTGTTAAATACTAGATGCACATGTTGGGGCTATAAATTGTTGGGATACATTTTTCTAAATTGCTCCATGTGTTTTGATGTATTCGGGGTTCTTACAAGGTAGAGTAAAGTACCAATGGCAAGAGGTAATGGTCGTAGGTTTCCGCCGGGCGTCATCGCTCAAGGGCGCTGCGGTAGACGGGAGGTTCGGGTGCGGGAGAGTTCGAAGGGCAAGAAGAGAGGATAAGTGGGGAAGAGCGGGGGCCCCCTGACGCATCCGAGAATCTAAAGGCGGGCAAGTGAAGAGTCGCCATTCCCGGGGGCAGCCATCTTCAAGCTCCGAAACAAAGATGGAAAATTTCATGTCTAGTATGGCGGCACGGCAAAAGAAGTTCTTGAAGAGATAACCAAAATGCTCGGACCACGAGCTGTACCGGCACCTACGAAGTGCCGGTCACCGGTGCGGGAAATGTTCAAGCAACACCGTGGGGGGGTAAACACGGGCCTTGGGAATACCAACACGGCAAGAACCACCCGTCGGCGAGCCTCACCCGGTTACCGGCACACCGGTATATAATCGGGACCACGGAGGGTATCGGGGGGCGAGTACCGGGGGTCCATATCCGGGTGCACACTATGGTGGCTATCGGGGGGCGGTCGGGGTGGCTACGCTTATCAGCCACGAGTGGTATGGACGGGCGCCGTATGCTCGGAACAGCCTTGCTAAGGCGGTGGATGGGTTCTTGAAGCTTAAACCACCCACTTTTACGGGGAAGTGCGGGAAAGCACGCGTGGCCGGCCACGGTGGATAGCGAGAGATGGAGAAAAATTTCGGGTTGTTGGGTTGTCGGGATGAGGACAAGGTCTTGTATGCTACTCATATGTTGAAGGAAGAGGCCAATGGGTGGTGGAATTCCATTCGAAGGTACTTGGAAACCAAGCACCGGGTTATCACTTGGCCTATATTCAAAGAGTCCTTCTTCGACAAGTACTTCCCCGGGAGTTTCCGTGACCGGATGGAGAGGGAATTCCTAAATCTACGGCAATCACGGATGATTAGCAGGCGTATCGGCGAAGTATGAGGAGTTGTTCTTCTTCGCTCCCACCGGCATGCAAGAGGAAGAGACTAAGACTCACCGTTTTACCATGGGGCTGCGGGGCACCATCGGAGAACATGTTATGGGTCGAGGTTTGGTCATTTACAATGGCCGCTGTACGGGTGGCTCGTGTCATTGAGTCAAGCCCGGAGGGACAGCTTTGTGGCCCCCGAAACAGAGGTTTGAAGAGGCCGAATACCGAATTTCAAGGTGGGGCGGACGAGGCAACAGGCCATATCGTCCATTCGGGCCACAAGTTAGTACCATACCTCCCAAAGCAGCTCCGCAATGGTGGCCCGCAAGCAGCGGGGCCGGCCCCTAGCGTCAAGTGCTACAGCGTCAGCAAGTGGGGCACTATGCCGGATCATGCCCGCAACCCAAGAAGGAACAGCGGTTGGGCAAGGTATATGCCGTTACTGCGAGGAGGCAGCCGCATCACCGGATGTGGTTCAGGGTATTATTTTACACTTCCTCCTAAATTGTTGCATTATTTGTTGCATATTTAAAGCTAAAAAGGAAATTTTACAACCTCGGGAGCAGTAAATATAGCGGGGATACTGCAAGGGGTCTGTTTGACTGCGGGGCCACTCATTCATTTGTCTCGGTATCCTTCCGGGAAAGGGCTTGGACATCCCATCAAGACCTTACAACCAAGTCTACTAGTTCGGTCACCAATGGGGATCGAGGTGGTGTTAGAAGACTATTATGGACCTTGCCCGGTGTGTATTGAGGGACGAGAACTTGAAGCCAATTTAGTCCAAGCGGAGATGTCGGATTTTGATGTTATTACGGGAATGGACTGGTTAGCTAAACACTTCGGCAAACCCGCTATGTCTTGAGAAGAAGTTGATGCTCAAGGACAGCGATGGGAAGGAGTTCGGTTCAAAGGGGTTAAGCTGCCAAGAAAGAGGAAGCTCATACTCTCGGCCTTAAAAGCAAAGAGGTGCTTAGAGAAAGGAGGAGTAGGATATCTTGTGTCGGTGGTTGATGTGACCGCTGAAACACCGAAATTGGAAGACATCCGGGTCGTACGGGAGTTCCACGATGTGTTTCCGGAAGAATTACCGGGGTTACCACTGACGGGGCTACCGAGTTTGTGATAGACTTACTACCGGGGGGTGGCGCTGTGTCTAAGGCTCCGTCCGGGATGGCTCCCTCTTGAAATGTGAAAGAATTAAAAACCCAAGCTGCAGGAACTTTTGGACAAGGGGTTTATAAGACCAAGCATCTCACCTTGGGGAGCACACTGTGCTCTTTGTGAAGAAAAAGGATGGCGGTGTGCGCTTGTGCATGGACTATCGAGAGTTGAACAAGCTCACTATCAAGGCAGGTACCCATTACCTAGAATAGATGACTTGTTTGATCGGCTACAAGGTTCAAGTGTGTTTTCAAAGATTGACCGAGGTGCGGGTATCACCGGCTAAAGATTAAGGACTCGGACATTCCAAAGACCGCCTTCGGGACACGGTATGGACACTACGAGTTCCTTGTGATGTCCTTTGGATTGACTAACGCACCGGCATCATTCATGGAATTAATGAACCGAGTATTCCATGACATGTTGGATACATCGGTTATAGTTTTCATTGATGATATCCTTGTATACTCCAAGGACCGGGAGGCGCATGCGGTGCATCTCGAGCCGCATTACGAGGGCGAGGAAAGAAAAGGTGTATGCAAAATTCAAGAAGTGCGAGTTACGGTTAGATGAAGTGGCCTTCCTTGGTCACGTGGTGTCGGTGAAGGTATCAAGGTAGACCCCGGCAAGATCTCGGCCATAGTCAATTGGGAGGCACCGAAGGCGGTCGCTGAAATTCGTAGTTTCTGGGCTTGGCTGGTTACTACGGAAGGTTTGTGGAGAACTATTCCAAGATTGCTGTTCCACTCACCAAGTTAACAAAAGGGGCAGAAATTCATATGGTCGGATGAGTGCGAGAAATGTTTCCAGGGCGTTGAAAGCAAGGCTGGTATCGGCACCTATGCGACAATTCCAGCTCCGGACCGCCCATTTACGCTATATCTGGGATGCTTCAGTGCAGGGGCTGGGTTGTGTCTTGATGCAAGGCGGCGGGTGATAGCTTATGCCTCAAGGCGGCTTAAGGAGCATGAAAAGAACTACCCTACGCATGACCTAGAGTTGGCGGCGGTCATTCATGCCATCAAGGCTTGGAGGCATTACGTATGTGTGAAGTTCAGTTAAGTCGACCACAAGGCTGGCGTATCTGTTCTCGCGAAGGACTTGAATATGGGGCGGAGGAGGTGGTTAGAGTTGCTCAAGGACTACGGTTGTGATATCCGGTATCACCTGGTAAGGCCAACATAGTAGGCTGATGCACTAAGCGGGGAAATGGGCATCGAACCCTGAGGCGGGACCAAGTACTAATGCGGCATTGGGCGGTTTGCTGTTTTCGAACATCGGGGGACGAAGAGCAACACCTAATTGAGTCGGTGATGATCCCATTGAGCAAGGGTTGATACACAAGTTTACCTTAATGTTTGCGGCATTAAGGATTTTGCCCGACCCGAAAGAGGAATTAAAGGCAGCGGTTTCACGGGACCCATACCTCGGGGCGGTTCGGGAGGATTTGGAAAGGGTCGAGTCAATCCGACTTTACGCTTGATGCGGACAAGGTACTCGGATATCGTGGGCGTTTGTGCATACACGAGGATGAAGATCCGGAAATCCGGAATCGGATTATGTTGGAAGCTCACGCCACTCCATATTCAATACACCACGGCGGCACGAAAATGTACCACGATTTGAAGAGGTTGTCTTGGTGGAGGGAATGAAAGTTGATGTGGCTCGACATGTATTCCAATGCTTAAAGCGTCGGCAAGTCAAGGCGGAAGACGGGGACCTGCGGGACTACTACAACCATTGCGAGCCCGCGTGGAAGTGGGATTGTATTACCATGGACTTCGTCCATTTGGTCTACCCATGACTCAGAGGTCGGTGAATGCGGTATGGGTAATTGTGGATCGCTAACCAAAGCGCTAGATTTATCCCTGTCGGACCCCGGTATACAATGGACAAGTTGGCAAGGTTGTATGTGGACAACATGGTCGGACTCCATGGGGTCCCGAAAGAGTATTGTATCGACGAGACCCCCGCTTCACATCCGGGTTACGGGAAGGGCTGCGGAAGGCAATGGGAGCGAAATTGAAGTTTAGCACGGCCTTCCACCCTCGGGACGGATGGTCGGTCGGAAAGGACCATCCAGTTTTTAGAAGACATGCTTCGGGCATGCGCTATTGACTTCAAGGGGGCTTGGGATGAGAAGCTATCTCTCATTGGGTTTGCCTACAACAAACGTTACCGGTCTACGATCCGGATGGCCCCATACGAGGCTTTGTATGGTAAGAAATGCCGGACACCTCTATTATGGGATGAAGTCGGTGAGAGAAGAATCGTTGGACCTGAATTTGTAGAAGAAACCCGCAAGGCGGTGGATCAAATTAGAGCCGGGTAAAGGCAGCTCGGGTGCGTCGGAAGCACTATGCCGATAACGGGGCGGCGGGATCTTGAATTCATGGTAGGTGATAAAGTGTTTTTTGAAGATATCACCGGTCACGAGGGCTGAAGCGGTTCGCGAGAAAAGGGAAATTGTGTCCAAGATATGTGGGGCCCTATGAAATTCCGTCCCGGTGCGGCAAAGTGGCCTATCGACTTGCATTGCCGCCGGCAATGTCTAGCGTCCACGATGTTTTCCATGTGTCCCTGCTGAAGAAGTATGTGCGAGATCCTTCGCATATCCTTGTTGCTGATCCTCGAGTTTGAGAAGATTTAACCTTTGAGGTAGTGCCAATCCAACTCCTTAGCGAGAAAGGTACAACATCTTCGAGGCGGGATATCTACTATGTCAAGGTGCTTTGGAAAAGTCGGGACGTAGAGGAAATTACTTGGGAAGAGGAGGATGCCATGCGAAAAGAATACCCCCGTCTTTTCGGCTCGAAGGTACGTACAATTTCGGGGGCGAAATTCTTTTTAAGGGAGGGAATTGTAAGACACTGCATGCAAATTTCGGGGGCGAAATTTCTTTTAAGGGTGGTAGAGTTGTAAGAACCGTGCTTTAAAACCCGGTTTAACCATGGTTTTATGCGATGGCGAGTGCCCCAATCATAACCGGACCGGAAAGCGAAGCCGGGCAAGGGACCGCGCAAGAAGCCGGGTGAAGAACCAATCATTTTCGGGTGCGAAAAATGTGTAAAATTGGCTAAGTTCATACCGGTCTCACCCATACCGGTCTCACCATACCGGATGCACTATAGTGCAACCGGTATGTTCACTACCCGGTCTCACCCATACCGGTCTCACCATACCGGATGCACTATCCCGCAACCGGTATGGCATACCGGTCTCACTATACCGGTCTCGCTATCCTGCGACCGGTATGTGCGAGACCGGTATGTGTTCGGGCTGTGTTTCTCCCAAAAATGGAAACTTAAAGTTTCCATATGAGGGGAGCGTGTTTTGGGCGGCCTCCCTCTATTAATAGAGGGGAGGCGCTCCGTGAACCCCTTTGTTACGAGAAGGAGTTGAGGGTTCAAGGAGGTTGGCGCCGCCAAGGAAGGGGCTGTCGGTGGAGGAACTCGCCGCCAGCCCGACAACCGCTACCGGTAAAGTGCTCTATCCTTCCTGTAGGGTTGTTTATCGGATCGGGCCGCGAGCGGCGTGAGATCCGATGGAAAAGGCTTAGATTCATTTCGTCTTTCTTTCGGATCTGGTTGGTTTTTGGCATTCTAGCCAAGATCCGTGGGACCCTTCGGGGCCGGACCTTAGCGGATGATAGGTGAGACCTTAGGGAGCTACCGTGGAGACCTCGATCTCGGAAAATCACGCCGTAGGGTATATCCTTGGGAAAGTCCCGCGGTATGGGCCGCGGTGTATACGCGCGGCACCATACCGGTCGCGCTCGGCCCGGATCCGGGTGGGGCCGGTATGTGTGCATCCGGTATGCATACCCGCCCGGCACCATACCGGTCGCACTCGGGCCGGATCCGGAGTGGGGCCGGTATGTGTGCATCCGGTATGCATACCGGGCGGCACCATACCGGTTGCACTCGGTCGGATCCCGAGTGAGACCGGTATGTGTGCATCCGGTAGGCATACCGGTCTCACCCATACCGGTCTCACCCATACCCGGTCTCACCATACCGGTCTCACTATCCTGCGACCGGTATGTGCGAGACCGGTATGTGTTTTGAGCCCTGTTTTTTGCGGGAAAGCCGGGTTTTGGCTTCTAAAACTCTAATAAATGGAAATTAACATGAAAATATGGTTGTGTAGGACTTGTATGTGAAACTTCGGCGCCGAAAAGGATTAACACCACGCGTCGGGTAAGGGACAAGACCCGAAACTTAAATTAAAGATTTAATAAAAAAACCTTAGAGAGCTCTAGAATTTTCGGTATCAAATTATATGCTTGTTTGATGGATTGTGCATATCACATGTCATGTAGTGTAAATTCTATTTGATTTATCTGTTCATGCATTTCATATGCTAGGTGTGATGGATGTTAGACATGTGTTTGTTTTTAGTTGGAGTGTGGAATGGGAAGGGCCGGGGGCACGGGATCATTCCTCACTCCGGCGCCTTCGATAGCACCTTATCTTAGCATGCTTGGTATGGGTGGGGTATCGGGGGGAGGTTATGGCGGGTGGTCTCCGATGTTGGCGTTGATCGGCCGCGGTGATGTGGCATGGTGATCTCCGATGTCGGCGTTGACCTGGCCATGGCGCTCTAGCTCTATCCTTATGCCATAGGGAGCGATGTTGGGATAGGGCCTACTTGCGTATAGTTCCATCTTGGTATGCTTGTTGCGGGTAGGGTATCGGGGGGAGGTGAGGTATTGTGGTCTCCGGCCCGGCCTGCACGCTCTAGCTCTATCCTATGCCGTAGGCGGCTGTACTAGGGTGGAGCCTACTTGTATTGACATCTAGGGACTGGTTAGAAAGCGGAACCCACTTGCAAGCCCTTGCCAATGGGGGTTTAGGTATTGGTACGGTATGGGGTATCGGGAGGAGGGCGTGGGATTGTGGTTCTTCCCGCCCGCCCGGACTCGAGTCCTATCTCTATCCGGGAGTGAGTGATGTGGGGACCTTGGTAGTAGTGTGGTAGGAGCCGACTATTGGGTGTGCCCACACTCTCGTGCATGGAGGTGCGGTGGCCGCCAAACCTTACCATAGCACAATTGCAAGTTATACCTGGCCCAAAGTGTAATGTTAACTCATGCATGTGGATGTTGCATTGGTCTTGTGCTTTCTTGAGCCGTGTGGTAGCTCACCCCGATATATATATCTCTCTTTTCGGATTTGGATGCGGGGTATACGGTGGAGGGACTACGTGACCGCCCCGCCCTACGGTGCGATGGCTGCCCCGGGGCCACGAGTGTGGAGGGCGAGCATGATGCGTTATGCGAGTGCTCCTTACGTGTCTTTCCTCTTTGATTTGATTATTTTTCAATTTAAAGCTTGTAAATAAATATTATTTAAATTCGATGGATGATGGAATAAGCTGGATTAATTATTTTAATTTATTATTTAGTTCGGCTCATTGATATATTATTTCATTTGCTAGTATTACTCTGGATTTTGATGGTCTGCTCAGGGATGATTGGTTGACACGGTCTTTCGAGATCCTGGTGTGAACCGTGGTTTAATACCGGTTCACTCACACTTCTGGTTCAGCCGGAATTGGGGTGTGACACCCATACGATAGGGCTCTACCCTAGTTTGCTATCTCTTCCACCCCAACGGGTCCATGTCACTTTGACTAATGTGAGTGGCTATCTCTCAGACCGTATCGAGCTAATGTGTGACCCTTTCTCTTGTGGTATCTCATAGAGAGATGATGTGGCTTGTCCTGTCAATAGATTACGCATTTAATGCATACCCATCAACATTTATTATAGTGCATTTATTGCACATCTGTCTCATTTAATGCCCTTAGATCTCTCTTACATCAAATCGATTCAGAGGAATTGTATCGCCGAATGAATCATGGTGATACGGTGGGTCCCTCAGAGAGTGTAGTGTAGAGGTGGACTATATTCTTTATTTGGTGACCATGTGGACCCTTATCATGGGTGCCACAAGTACGACCCTTAAAAGATATTCCTTGATCTCATCATGCGGCCAGGATTTACTATGTCGTATTTTCCCCTTATCAGAACCCGCTTGTCTCCTTCATGTCATTCTAACTCCAGGAGCCAACTTTTGTCTTGGTAAAATACGCCCTTCAGCCATGTGTCGAAAAAAGTAGCCGCCTTGAGATTTCTAATGATCACTTTTCTTGATTCTCTCAGATCGCTTGCTGTCCTTTTGTACATGTGTCACCACCCGACCATTTCACAGTCCTTCGAACCGTTAACTAGTAAATGCGCTAATCCTCGTGCTTTTTGTTAGCCTATACGAGTTGGCCATGTGGTACCTGTTTGGCTACTTGTCAAATCCATCGTTTCAAAACCCTTGCAATGGTTCTCAAAGGTCATAAAGAGGCTTATAAATAAAACTTTCCTCTTCATTTCCATCTTCTTCAACTCCCTTTCATTTCTTGCTACCATTCTTCTTCTTCGTTCATCTTTACTTGATCGAGATTTTCAGTCTTCTCAGTGCGTCCGATTCCTCAAGCCTTTCAAGTGTCTATCCTCGTTGTCTTCTTATTCCTAGTAAGTTTTAAGCCCCATATTCTTCTTTGTGTTTGTTTTTCTATTTTGCCCAAGATCACCATGGTTCGTGAGAAATCGATAATCCTATGGTCTTCTAAACCTAAACATTGCTGCGAGGCTCAAGATCCTATAGCCCCAAAAAAGGGAACCCTAGGGTCAGTCCTCTCTGCTCCTTTTCCACTATTCCTAGTGAGTTTGGCCATCACTACTATGTAGCTTCTTATGAACAGTCCACCATAGACACTGCTCGACTCAACATAATTAGGAATTCGTACCTTATCCCTGCATCGGTGGAGCTCACCACCCCTGATGAGGAGGACCATGCCAGTCATCCTTATTCCCACCGAATGGTGGTGAATGAGGACATGCTCAACGTTGGTTTTTGCTTTCCTGGTTACTAAGTAGTGTACGACATCTTGGGGTACTATGGTATTGCCCCTACCCAATTGATCCCAATTCCTAGGCACACATGCACTCCTTTATCATCTTTTTTCTAAAGCATCTTGAACCCCCTACACTGGGCTTGTTTTGTGAGCTGTTTGTTATCACGGCCAAGAGATGGAAGCACCCCATGACCTAGAAGAATGGCCCTGATGGGACTAACTACTTTTTCTCGTTGGGTTTCCGACTACCCCAAGATGTTGGTAGACTTTCCTTCCTCTAACCCTGGTTGGAAAGAACATTTCTTCTTTGCATCTGTGAAGAGGGGGCATACCTTGGAGGGTAAATCTGTGCTCCCCATAGGAAACCAATGGAACTTTATAAACCCCAAGGCTGTAAACAGCCCCCCCCAAAACCGAATCCTATGGAGGAAAGGGCTCTCCGAAGTTTGGACAAGAAGAAAATTATTAAGTACAAGAGCTTGCGGAACGAGCCCTTCCTATACAAATATGGTCTTGGTGAGTGTCTTTTTTCTCGGGACTTTGATATTGTTTACTTTTTGTATGACCTATGACTTAGTTTGTTTGTCTTGTAGTGGATGGGATCAATGACTCTGCATGGGAGAATGCTAAGGACATATCATTTTCTGGAGATTGACATATTGAGAGTCGCGATCACCAATGCTGTTGCTGAGAAATTAGTTGTAGAAGTTCAACCATTGAGCCTGAGGCTTCCGAGGAACCCCCCTGTTTCGACTACACCCCCAGCAGTTATTCTGACTGACCCATCCTTAAGTAAGGGCAAACAAAAGGATGTTGCTCCCATTGAAATTCCTAATAATGGTAACTATTCTTGACCCATTTTTTGAACTTCCTTAGCTTCTTTTTAGCTCATCTGACCATATCTTTTCTACAAGGGAAGATTGTCACACCCCAATTTTGGTCTAACCAGAATGGTGTGATGAACCGCTAAATAACCAATGGTTCAACCAGGATCTCAAATAGGCTATCCCCACGTTATCCAAACTTACACACATCCGTAATCATAATCAGAGTAAATACACAATAGCGGAAGTCTTATAATAAAATGAACTGAGAAACTAAGATGATATTAATAATTTAATAGAAAATTATTCTGTATTCCACTGAGACATAAATATTAAATGTCAAATATATGTCTGAATAAATCCAATAAAGAAACCAATAAAATACCTAATCAAATACACACGAGTTGCACTCGCAAGAGGAGTCGTGTGTATCTACTTCAGCTCCAACTTCCATTGCTGCCACGTTCCCGTACGCGGACGCGTTCATATAATCTTCAATAGTATAACCTGCATCATCAACTAAAAATATTCGACGTCGAGGGGTGAGCACACATCACGGCTCAGTGAGTAGCCAAAACAATGCAACAATACATATGCATGCAAAAAGTCAATTTATATCTTTGGTCCGGTTTTAAAGTTTACAGTATGCAATAGAAAGGTTTAGGTAGCCAAAGGTCGCGTTTATTGACTCCGCCTTTATACACGAGTGTGTGACGTTACCCGAAGATCACGTTTATCGTCAACTCACATGCACCCAATCATGAACATTATATAACAAAGGTTACGTTTATTGCTATATAGTGCCATACCAACACGTAAGCCCCTATTGGCGAGGGCTGCAAACTGGGCTTGCAACTAACCAATCCTAATGCCAAAAGTGTATCCAAGGCCTCACCCCAGCATCCCTCAGAATGTCCATAGAGATAGAGCTAAGGCCCCCCGGTAGAGTCAGAGACTACAAGGACCGAGACCACCTCCCCTGATACTCTACGACATAATAGTTCTGCTAAAGTAATGGCGATACGACGATGCCAATGCACAAGACTTGAGTTAGAGATAGAGCTAAAGTGCTGAGACCCGCCAAAGGTTAACGTTTATTGACGTTCTCATCACACCTCCCCTGATACTCGATCGCATCAAGCACATCAACCACACACATACAAGCACATGCCTATTCCTATCATCATCATCATCATCATGTTATAAACAATAAAGTAAATATGCATGAACAAATAATAGAAATATTGCATGGCATGCTGTATGCACATTACAAACATATTCGCATAGAATCAAGCATAGCATAGGACTCAAGAAATAGAAAATAGTTTATTATTAACCAATTTAGTTTGGAGTTAAGGTTCCTCACCTTAGCTTGCTATAAGATACTTTTCCAAGCTTTAGAATCACCTTTATAATGTTATTATATTACTAGAAGACCTAACAAAGTCGATAGAATTTAATTAGAATTAATTCTCAATTTAAAAACTATTCTGTCACTGAGGGTCGGAGGTAGGGTCGATGGGTCTATCGACCCTTCCCTCTTTCTGGACTTCCCGAATGCTGAGGGTTGATGGTCAAGAATACCTAGGGTCGGATGGTCATCGACCCTGGGTGCGACCCTTGGTGCACTCTGGTCCAATTTCCACTTTTTAGTCCATTCTTCGTGTTTGGGGTCCTATGGCTTGCTTCTACATTCCATTCAACATTCATTCCATGGTCTGAAATCATGAATCATCCACCTAGATAGCTTTCCATGAAAACCTAACCATAGATTGATGGTTTGGGTTTCTCCGAGATCACACTCTCAACAATAACTAACCTAAGGTCTGTAGAAACTCATGGAATTAGTATCCATACCTGAGAAGATTACTTTTTCTCTGAAATTCTTCTCCTTTTTTCTAAGTTCTCTTCCTTGCCTTTCTTCTTCCTCTTTTCCTTCTCTTCTCTTTCTCTCAATTCAATTAGGGTTGTGAAAGGAGTGAAAGTGGCATAGGGACGTCCTTTAAATAGACTAGGAACATCCTAAAATAAGTCCCTTTGAGATTAGGAAAGAATCCAATCGAAAATCTAGAAATTTCCTAATTTCTATTTTCTACGGTAACCGAGGGTCGATGGGAGGGTCGATGATCCCGTCGACCCTAGGATCTTAAGCTGTCCAACCCTCCCTTCAAAATTGAGGGTCTGACTTTCTGCTTTGGGAGGTCCGACCCTGCTTAGCTGGGTATGCGACCCTCCCCTCAAAATTAGTGTTTTTGGGTCGATTTGATACCTGGGATCTCGATCTCCTTTATGCCCTTGGTCCATTTGACTCGACCATGACGGGTAAACTTGGTTCAAGGTGGTAAGACCGGGTTAGATTGACACGGGTCTTACAAATCCCCCCAACTTATAAAAATTTCATCCTCAAAATTATACGTACCTTCTGAATCAAATAAGTGAGGGTATTGCTTCCTCATAGCATTTTCTTCTTCCCATGTAATTTTTTCCATGTCTCTACTTTTCCATGTGACCATAACATAGTAGATATCTTTGTTGCGTAGACGTTGAACTTTTTGACTAGTAATTTCTGTTGGTGTTACTTCAAATGTCAAATCATCAGTCAATTCCAGCAAATCCACTATCAAAACATGCGTTGGATCCTTGACATACTTCTTCAATAGGGAAATGTGAAATACGTCATGCACACTTGACATAGATGGTGGTAGTGCTAACTGATAAGCCACTTTTCCATGCTTAGCTAAGATTTCATATGGCCCGACATATCTTGGACTTAGTTTCCCTTTCTGTCCGAACCTCTTCAATCCTCGCATAGGAGATACTTTCAAAAATACTTTATCACCTACGGCGAACTCCAGATCTCTTCGTCGAGTATCTGCATATTGCTTCTGACGGTTCTGAGCTGTTCTCACTCTTTCCTTGATGATGTCGACCACTCGACAAGTCTCTTCAACAAATTTTGGTCCAACAATACTACGTTCTCCAACTTCATTCCAAAACAAGGGAGTTTGACACTTTCGGCCATACAGTGCTTCATATGGTGACATCTGTATTGTGGCCTGATAGCTGTTATTATAAGAGAACTCGATCAATGATAACTTTTCGTCCCATGATCCTTTGAAATCAATCACACATGCTCGTAGCATATCTTCTAGAATCTGAATTGTACGCTCCGACTGTCCATCTGTCTGTGGGTGGAATGCAGTACTAAACTTTAGTGTCGTACCCATAGCCTTTTGCAATCAATCCCAAAACTTGGAAGTAAATCGTGGATCTCTATCGGACACAATGCTTTCTAGAACACCATGTAATCGAACAATATTATCCACATACAGCTTCGCTAACCTTCCAGTGTATACTGAGGTGGTATAGGTATGAAGCGAGCTGTTTTAGTCAGACGGTCCACAATCACCCAAACTGCGTCAACTACTCGAGGAGTCAATGGTAGTCCCGTGACGAAGTCCATAGTGATGCAGTCCCATTTCCATGCTGGTTCCGGTAATGGCTGCAACAATCCTGCGGGTCTTTGTCGTTCAGCCTTTACTTTCTAACAATTTTGGCATTGAGACACGAACTTGGGTACATCTGCTTTCATTCCCCTCCACCAATATAGTTTCTTTAGATCATGATACATTTTTGTACTTACAGGATGTATCGAATAGATGGTGGTGTGGGCTTCTTTCATCAGTCGGTGTCTAATGTCCATACTTTCTATTTCAGGTACACATATTCTTCCTTTGTATCTCAGTACCTTCTCGTCATCCAAGGTGAACTCAGGGTTAGTCCTACCTTTCTCAATATCTTCTTGTACTGTTCTTAGATAAGGGTCTGCTTTGATAGCTGTCTTCACTTCATCCACTATATCCGGTATAATCTTTAATGCCGCGAACATATTTGAAAACCGATGAATAAACCCTTGGTTAGCTGATTCATCCGTTGTATCTATCACATACTGCTCGTTGCCGTGATTGAATACCATTCCGGTGGTACACATTACTGCGGTCGTGCTAACTTCCCCTTGAGATTTTATCATTGCTTTTCTGCTTAATGCATCCGCTACTACGTTCGCTTTTCCCGGATGATACTGGATATCACAATCATAGTCTTTCAATAGTTCCAGCCATCTTCGTTGTCTCATATTCAACTCCTTCTGATTAAATAAATAAGTAAGACTTTTATGGTCCGACTTAATATGAAATTTCTCTCCGTATAGGTAATGTCTCCATATCTTGACAGCATGTACTACTGCCGCTAACTCCAAATCATGAGTGGGGTAGTTTTTCTCATGTACCTTCAACTATCTTGAAGCATAAGCACACATCCTAATCCCAGTCCCGACGCATCGGTGTATAAGGTAAACGTCTGTCCTAGAACGGGAATGGTCAAAATCGGGGCGGATATCAATCTGGTCTTTTTTTTTTTTAAACCTTTTTTTTTTTTTTTTTTCCTCTCACCCTTCTTTTTTTTTTTTTTTAATGGAAGAAAAAAAAAAAAAAAAAAAAAAAATATTTATATAAATTTCCAAAACCACCCCCCACAGAACCAAAAAAATTTTTTTTCAAATTTTTTTTTTTTTTTTTTCCCCCTTTTTTCCCCTTTTGTTTTTTTTTTTTATTTTTTTTTTTTTTTTTGGGGGAGCCCAACTTGGGAAGTATAACTCTCATTCAAAAACCAAAAAAATTATTTTTTTTTTAATTTTTTTTTTTTTTTTTTTTTTTTTTTTATGTTTTTTTTTTTTTTTTTTTTTTTTTTTTTTATATTAAAAAAAAAAAAAAAAAAAAAAAAAAAAAAAAAAAAAAAAAAAAATTTTAAAAAACCCCAAAAAAATTTTTTAAAAAAATTTTTTTAAAAAAAAAAAAAAAAAAAAAAAAAAAAAAAAAAAAATACAAAAAAACCTCAAATTTTAAATTTTCCTTTTATATTTTTTATTTTTTTTACTTTTTTTGAAATATATTTTTTAAAAAAATTATTTTTTAAAAAAATTAAAAAAATATAAAAATTTTAATAAAATATAAAAATGGAATGTTGGAAGTTATTTTTTTTTTTTTTTTTTTTTTATTTTTGAATAATTTTTTCCCCCCATCCCAACTCCCCCACCCCCCCCCCCCCCCCCCCCCCGGAGAAACCCGGGGGGCCCCACAGGGGAACCCGCCCGGGCCGGATCCCCCCCCCCACCCCCCCCCCCCCGCACCCCCCCCCCCAGCCATCTATAGGTGCTTTGCTGCTGGTTCCGGGTAGTTTGGAAACTCTTCTCACGCTACTCCTTCGTGGTGTCGGTCCACACAAACTTTTCACTTTTCTTAGTCAAACTAATGAGAGGTACGGCAATCCGAAAATAGTCTTCGTACGAATCTCCAATGAGAACTGGACATGGTCCATAACCCTTCTCTAGTTCCATTCTAACCCCATCGGTGACAGTACAAGTAATTTGTAGTCTAATGTTTTGATGGGTAATTTTGTCTTCTTTCCAAATGACATAGATATAAATGAATGAGTAGCTCCGGAATCGAAGAGTACTCTGGCGGGTACGCCATTTATAGGTACGAAACCTGTGATTTATCTTTACTTAGTCTACAGGCTCATTCGATGTAATTATAACGTTAAAAGTTTCAGTCATACCTGTGACCACATCGGGTGATGCGGCAGCATCCTCTGATGTAACGGCATATACCCGTCCTTGATGTAACTGCTTCTTGGGCTTTGGGCACTCCCTTGCCATATGCCCGGGTTGGTTGCAGTTAAAACACTCGGGACTTCGGAATTTGGCTTTGGCCCGAGGTTGCACCGCTGAAGTGGTCTTGGGTGCAGTAGTAAAGTTCTGAGGACGGAAAGGCTTATACGTCCTGTTATTGCCTCCATTGTAGGAGTTTCCGGCTAGTCTCTTGATGCCTCTGTTCTGAGTAAGGTAACTCTCCTTCTGGCTCGATTCAATCACTCGAGCAATCTGGACAGCTTCGTTGTAAATTCTCTTCTCTAAGCCCAGAACATTTTCTCTGATGCTTCCTCTTAGTCCCACGACGAACCTACGGGTTTTGGTATCTTCTTCTTGCATGCTAGCCGGTGCAAAGAAAAACAGCTCTTCGTAGCGCTGTTGATATGAATCTACAGTCATCTGTCCTTGGTACAAGCTCAGGAACTCCTTCTCCATCGAATCTCTTAAGCTTCGTGGAAAATATTTCTCGAAGAATGCTTCTTTATATATAGCCCATGTCAGTAGGGTGTGCTTGGTCAGTAAATATGTCTTCGTGGATTTCCACCAATGGTGTGCGTCGCCCTTGAGCCTGAAGGTGGCACATAGTACTTTCTCTTCCTCTGTAATAGTCATCATGAGGAAGTTTCTCTCCATCGCGTCCATCCAGTGTGCTGACCACAATGGATCAGATGACTTGCCGTTGAATTCTCTGGGTTTCATTTTCAAAAATTTCTCCACTAGGCGGGAGTGGTCCAACTGGTTTTGGGGATTTGCCCCAAACATATGTTGTGGATACTGGTAATTACCCTGAGCTGCTTCTGGAACCTACATTGGAATCTATGCAGCAGGTTGTTGAGGTGTCTGAGGAGCTGGGTGGTTACCCACCGGTGCTGCACTGGCTTGTCCAGTGTGCATGGGTGCGGCCTGAGTGGCTTGAAACATAATTCCCATGGCAACCTGCATCTGAGCCTGTGCGTGTTGCATCTGCTGCAGCTGGTGTGCCAGGTTCATCACCACTGTTGCTAGCTCTGGTGGTGGAGGTGGCAAATTTGTAGGGTTTGCCGGTTCTGGATTTCCTAGTGCGTAGTTATTCTCTTGACTAGTCTCCTCCACTGGTGGTGGTGGTGGGACTGTATTTCGGGTCTGCCGGGTCACTCTACGTCCAGACATAATTCCTTTCGCTAATTGGTGGTGCCTGGAAATCATCAAAATAGGTGAGAAGTCATTTATATTTCATGTAGGCACGCTAACCAATAATCAATTCCAATTCTAGCTCATTTTATAAAAAAAATGCTGTCTTTTCTATGCGGGGTCGATGGTGAGGGTCGCTGGTATGTCAACCCTTAGTTTCCGACCCTGGGAATGACCTATTCTTCCCGAGAGCTGAGGGTCGATGCGGGGGTCGATGGGTGTCCGACCCTCAGTTTCGACCCTTAATTTTCTGTCAGATTCCCGAGAGCCGAGGGTCAATGGGAGGGTCGATTCGAGGGTCAATGGTTCCAGTCGAATTGTCCGACCCTCGGACCAAAAATCAGATTTTTAAGATCCGATTCTGGGTCATTTCTCACTATTCCTCCTCCGTTTCGACTTGTCTCTCCTCTCTGAGTAGCTACAATGCTACTCTACTGTTTTGGATCGGTTTGACTCCGGGTTTCGACGTCCACGTCATCACTACAGGTATGTCTTCCCATTTTTACCTGTTTTTAGGTTTCCATTTCTAGGTTTTTGCACGTTTAACTTGTATTTTCCAAATTAAACTTTTTCCAACAGTAAAAATTTGATTTTTATTGGGGGCTTTTGTTATTGGTGTCTTGAGGAACGAAAGCCCTCAAAAATTTTTGAGTTTCATCGGTTGGTTATCGAGAAACTTAAAATTTTCTCTTTTTGCCCTAATTTGTCAGAATTTTTGATTTTTCTTGAATTTCTTCAAATTGAGCTTTGTCAGTTAAAATTTCCTACTGTATGTGGGTTGTAGGATATGTTTTAACCTACGTAAGTTCCAATGCCCACTTGAATGGTGAGAAAGGGGGCTTTATGGTCAACTTACATCGTTATTACATCAAATTTCGGATTTTTATCCTATTAACTCCTTGTTTCCTTTCTCTTTCTTGTTTTGCAGATACTATGGCTCGTACCAAAGTACCCAGAGTGCGTGATCCACTTCGCTTCCGTTCAAATGAAGCTGAGGCACAGTATGCTGACTATGCCCGTAAGAAAGTGGAAGGGGGTCGCATGGTGAACTTGGCTGAGCTAGCCTTGTTCAATGTAGAGGGAGCATTTGGTGATATGGGGTGGCTCCCTGTCATCACATACGACGCGTGCACATGTCCAGATTTGGTGCGCTAGTTCTATTGTAATCTCCAGGTGGTGGGGAATTACAATGACGTTGAGCATGGTCAGGAGTTGCGCATCATCAGTTACGTCAAGGGGGTCCACATTTCCTTTGATTATCGGCAGCTGGCCGATCTGTTGGGCATTCCCTATGATGGCCCCATGGTGTACTGTGCGTCGGGAGCGCCACAGTTTGTTGGGATGGAGATGAGGGCAGAGATCGACAACCAGCTGTTACGTCCCGATCGTTGGCGGATGAGAGCCCGTTATTTGCGCCCAGCTCCACGGGTCTTCTCGTAAGATTATCCAAAGATAATAGGAGAAGACCTTCTCGTTGCCTCTAGATTGGGAGGCTATCTGCAAGATGGGGCTGCGAGATGCTAAGGTTAGTGATGAGGAGAGGAACGCGATGGTGCGCCCTCACACTTGGGTCGAGATGGCTGATGCTGAGGCTGCTGCTGCTGCTAGAGCTCGTGTGGATCCGGTCGATGATGACGATTGTATGTATATGGACGTCGACTCGATACCACCGCCTTCACCTACACATGCGGCTGGAGTTGGTACTTCTTCTGCGGCGGCTCCCGCACCTGAGGCTGGTCTTTCCCATTCGGCTGATCCTTCACTTCCACCTTCAGCCATGATGGAGATGCTTTGCGGGAGATCGGGGATGCTCGGCGCAGATCTGATCCCGAGGATGGATGAGCTATTGGCTGCTCCAAGACGCATCGACGCGGATGGGAGAGCTCCTAGAGGTGCAGCGTGCAACTGATCAGAGGATAGCCGGTCTCACAGCTAGTCTATAGACGACCCAGACTCAGATAGCCTGGTTGACTAGAGTCTATGCTGAGGACTACGACAGAGATCGTGAGGCACCGCCTCTTCCTTCGCCTCCAGCTTCCTGAGTGTACTTTTATTTTTCCTTGTACTATAGAGTAACTGTCCGGGTTATGGACTGTACTCTGCTTTCATTATGTATATACATCTTGTTTTTCTCACTCATTGTATGTAACTCGTTTTCCCTTTAATAGATGCATTATTCTCTTTTTAAATTTGGTCTCAATCATCACTTGTGCTTATAGTGTGTTTATATTAAAGCTTTTACTTTTATCCTATCTCAGTTCACAATGGTCTTGAATGTGTGTTAGTTCGGCGGGCAAGGCCTGAGATGCTCTGATACCAAGTTGTCACATCCCAATTTTGGTCTAACCAGAATGGTGTGATGAACCGCTAAATAACCAACGGTTCAACCAGGATCTCAAATAGGCTATCCCCGCGTTATCCAAACTTACACACATTCATAATCATAATCAGAGTAAATACACTATAGCGGAAGTCTTATAATAAGATGAACTGAGAAACTAAGATGATATTAATAATTTAATAGCAAATTATTTTGTATTCAACTGAGACATAAATATTAAATATCAAATACATGTCTGAATAAATCCAATAAAGAAACCTATAAAATATCTAATCAAATACACACGAGTTGCACTCGCAAGAGGAGTCGTGTGTATATACTTCAGCTCCAGCTTCCATTGTTGCCATGTTCGCGTACGCGGACGCGTTCATATAATCTTCAATAGTATAACCTGCATCATCAACTAAAAATATTCAACGTCGAGGGGTGAGCACACATCACGGCTCAGTGAGTAGCCAAAACAATGCAACAATACATATGCATGCAAAAAGTCAATATTATATCTTTGGTCCGGTTTTAAAGTTTGCAGTATGCAATAGAAAGGTTTAGGTAGCCAAAGGTCACGTTTATAGACTCCACCTCTATACACAAGTGTGTGACGTTACCCGAAGATCACGTTTATCGTCAACTCACATGCACCCAATCATGAACATTATATACCAAAGGTTACGTTTATTGCTATATAGTGCCGTACCAACACGTAAGCCCCTATTGGCGAGGGCTGCAAACTGGGCTCACAACTAACCAATCCTAATGCCAAAAGTGTATCCAAGGCCTCACCCCAGCATCCCTCAGAATGTCCATAGAGATAGAGCTAAGGCCCCCCGGTAGAGTCAGAGACTACAAGGACCGAGACCACCTCCCCTGATACTCTACGACATAATAGTTCTGCTAAAGTAATGACGATACGACGATGCCAATGCACAAGACTTGAGTTAGAGATAGAGCTAAAGTGCTGAGACCCGCCAAAGGTTAACGTTTATTGACGTTCTCATCACACCTCCCCTGATACTCGCTCGCATCAAGCACATCAACCACACACATACAAACACATGCCTATTCCTATCATCATCATCATCATGTTATAAACAATAAAGTAAATATGCATGAACAAATAATAGAAATATTGGATGGCATGCTGTATGCACATTACAAATATATTCGCATAGAATCAAGCATAGCATAGGAGTCAAGAAATAGAAAACAGTTTATTACTAACCAATTTAGTTTGGAGTTAAGGTTCCTCACCTTAGCTTGCTATAAGATACTTTTTCAAGCTTTAGAATCACCTTTATAATGTTATTATATTGCTAGAAGACCTAACAAAGTCGAAAAAATTTAATTAGAATTAATTCTCAATTTAAAAACTATTCTATCACTGAGGGTCGGAGGTAGGGTCGATGCTAGGGTCGTTGGGTCAATCGACCCTTCCCTCTTTCTGGACTTCCCGAATGCTGAGGGTCGATGGTCAGGAATACCTAGGGTCGGATGGTCATCGACCCTGGGTGCGACCCTTGGTGCACCCTGGTCCAATTTCCACTTTTTAGTCCATTCTTCGTGTTTAGGGTCTTATGGCTTGCTTCTACATTCCATTCAACATTCATTCCATGGTCTGAAACCATGAATCATCCACCTAGATAGCTTTCCACGAAAACCTAACCATAGATTGATGGTTGGGTTTCTCCGAGATCACACTCTCAACAATAACTAACCTAAGGTCTGTAGAAACTCATGGAATTAGTATCCATACCTGAGAAGATTACTTTTTCTCTGAAATTCTTCTCCTTTTTGCTAAGTTCTCTTCCATGCCTTTCTTCTTCCTCTTTTCCTTCTCTTCTCTTTTTCTCAATTCAATTAGGGTTGTGAAAGGAGTGAAAGTGGCTTAGGGACGTCCTTTAAATAGACTAGGAACATCTTAAAATAAGTCCCTTTGAGATTAGGAAAGAATCCAATCGAAAATCTAGAAATTTCCTAATTTCTATTTTCTGCAGTAACCGAGGGTCGATGGGAGGGTCGATGATCCCGTCGACCCTAGGGTCTTAAGCTGTCCGACCCTCCCTTCAAAATTGAGGGTCTGACTTTCTGCTTTTGGAGGTCCGACCCTTCTTAGCTGGGTATGCGACCCTCCCCTCAAAATTAGTATTTTTGGGTCGATTTGATACCTGTGATCTCGATCTCCTTCACGCCCTTGGTCCATTTGACTCGACCATGACGGGTAAACCTGGTTCAAGGTGGTAAGACCGGGTTAGATTGACACGGGTCTTACAAAGATGATGAAGAAAATATTTCCATCGTTCAACAAAAGAGGCGCAAGATTTCTACTTCAGACAAAGCCCACGACACCCTTAGTAAGATCCCCCCGAAGGCACCTCCTCCCCCTAAGGAGACTACTTAGAGAACCCTTGCACCTCCTCCAAGAGTTCCTGCAACTCGAGTTCCTCGAACTGGTTCTCCATCACCTGTGGCTGCTGGCCTTGCTTTCTCGGGCACTGGAGCACAAGTTCAACCCAGCAGCCATGAAGTCCCAAGGTCAGGTCCTCTCCATTCTGCCCCTTTGCCTACTGTAACCAAGGGGTCAAGAGACCCGAAGGTGGCAACGGGGTAGAAGGAACAAGGTCCCGTTGCCCCCCTTGTACCCTCGACACTTCCTTCTGCGAGTACCTCTTCGACCCCAATTAGGATGAGCCAGTCTATCCCCATCAAGGCCTGGGTTGGTGCTAATGTGCCTCGCTTTGCTCCAAAGTGGAATGTTGACAGGATTGACTCGACTGTGCATAATGCTGAGAAAGCCAGAGAGTTCATAGCTTATGGGTGTTTGCTCAAAGATGTAAAGCTCTTCCAGTCCCTGCCTTTGAGGGAGATATTTGATAACCAATGTCGGGCTCTTATGTCGGTATGTTCCCGCTTTCTTCTTTTTATCCTAACTGTGTTTCTCCCAAACCTTCTTCTTTAACATACACCATTTCTTTTTGTTCAGCTGATGAATGGTATGTGAAAATTCTAGTATACCCTCAAGAAGTTGTACGAGGCCCAGAGATCCATGCAGAAAACAATTGCCAATGCAGCTCGAGATTGTGATGTTGCTTATAAGGCCCAGAGGGAGGCTGAATCTACCCTAGCGTCTGAGAAAGGGTGTCTTTATGGGGCGATCACCACCACTGAGTAGAAGAGGGAGGAAGTTGAGAAGCTTACCTCTAAATTTAAGATCAAGAGGGATAACACGCTGGCCTCCTTGGACACAACAAAGAAATGTTATGTTGATCTAAACAAGAAGTATGTCGATCTGGAAGTTGCCATCAACCTGGTTAACAAGGATCTTTAGGATATCCAACTCGCCAGAGATAACTAGGCGACCCAGAAATTTGTACTACAGCAACCCAATGATCGTCTGGAGTCCAAACAAGGCCATTTAATCACCGCGAAGGCTACCTTACAAGATGAGAAAGTCTATCTTCAAACTAAGCAAGACAATGTAAAGGTAGATATGGAACATTTGAAGGGTAGTGAAGGGTAGAGAGACTACCCTACAAGATATAGTGACTTGGCTATCCGAGGAAAGCACTCATCTTTGCCAGGCTCACATTCAAGAGAATAAGGTCCTACTAACTAAGCTGATGGAGTTAGAGGAACTGAAGAAGTACATAACTTTGGAGAAGGCTCGAGTTATTCGCCAAGCTGCTGAACAATTCCATGACTACGCAACCTCCACCTTCCCTGACCACGACTTCTCTAGCTGTGCTTTCTTAGTCAAAGTGCTTTGTGATAGATTTCAGAAGAAAGATCCCTCCTTATCCGTTCCTACTCTTGGAATTGAACTTTTGACCAATGTTCTGTTCCCCCTAAAAGTGCTCCCAGTTGCTGCTACTCATCCTTCGATAGACCCCCCGAATAGAATGTTTGAAGACCGTCCCCCCTCAAATCCTCAGAAAGAGTCATTGCACAAGGAAGACAAAATGTAGCTTTTTTTTTTAAAGGCTCTCAGCCTATTTTTGTACTTGGACAATGATCATAACGAAGAAGAACAACTTTTGACATTGTCAAGTCTACATATATTTTGCTATGTCTTCATACTTTTGTGCTTGTCTTATCCCCCTGACTCCCTGACTACCCCCCAATCTGAGCAGATGGGTTTATGAGCTAGCTGGTTAGATTATACCAAGGCAAAAAAAAGGTCGTATTAAAGGGGCTCAGTCATTGAGACGCGATCTTGTACATTGTGAGTGCTTTCCTTCCTTTTACTCACCCAAAATTTTATGAGGTAATCTTGTCAACTAGCTCTTAGGTAAATTTCATTGCACCTGGTCGATCTCTTCGACAGGCCCTGAAGGGAAAATTTCTTTTTAAACTCAAGTCAAAGGATACCCTTGTAAAACTCGCATCCAAAAATACAGACTAATTTGAATTTTTCTCACGTAACAGGTTCTTCTGCCAACACTAGCCTAGCATCCGTATCATCAATGGAGTGTATTGAACTCTAGGTAAGAGCCAAAATCCTTTTTCATTAAGTATAAAAGCTTTGTTTGGAATGAATCAGTCAAACCAACCTTGACTTGGCCATCCTGAACCAATTTAGGATAGGCAGTCGACCAAGGTAGTCGATGAAATGGGCTTGATCGAGCGCCCATCTCCAGAATTGGGCCAATTCATGTTTTATTAGTTGGGCTTGGCTCCAACTAGTCCCTAAGCATCCATGATCGTCCCAAATCATGTGGGGCCTACCTTTTAATGTATTGGAGTGTCACTTGACAACTTTCAAGTCTCCTTTAATACTCTTTAATTAGAATTAGGACTCTCAAGGGAAGAGTTACAGTGCAACTCTAACTATTGTATATTCCCTAACATAAACTCTCTAAGAACCCTAATTGAGATCATTAGAACCTCTGATACATTTTGGGAGAGAGAGAATGAATTGGAACAAGATTAAAGGAAGAAGAAGAGGAAGAATCACCATTGAAGGTCCTCCTTCAAGCTTCTTACTACAACATCACTTAGCATAAGCATTAAGATAACCTCTAAACTATTCTTTCCTTACTTAGAATGAACCCTTGATATTCTTATGAGGTAAAACCCAACATCTGATCATGTTGGAACGAGATTCTAGAAGCCATTACTGGATATTAAGGTAGAATTATTTACTAATGCTTATGATAGATAAACTGATAGAGAAACATGAATGTAGGCTATGATAATGAATTATATTAATGAATTATGGTAGGGAATTAGTCATTAACATAGTAGAGACCCTTAGAAATCCTTTGGGATTGCCCTCAACCCCGTGCCATGGAGATAGGATCAAAATAGATTTAGTCTGAGCTCATTGGTGCGAGGAGGTTGGCAAGGGTGGTAGACAAAAGTGGTCTGATTGACCATCTATGCTATTATCAACCACCTAGTCTACAAAGAGGTGCTCACTTGGTATTTTTAATCCCAATTGACTAATTGGACTATGATAGCCATCCCACACCTCAAGAATGACATAATAGACATGTTGGAATGATTGGTTTGATTAGAATGTACTCCCTAGAGTGTAAGCACTTGTGGTTACAAAGTCAACATTTACAGTCGAGAAACATACTTGCATACAACCTATAAGAATAGGATTCTGTCCTAACCAGTGGTTCAAACTCATCATAAAACATCTGTAGAAGTGACCCTAAAGAGGTGTAAGCCTCTGGAATCCATACTGATCAAAAAGCCTAACTGGTTGATGAAACTGAGCTGATCGACCACCTATTAATAGCAAGCCTGTTTTTGTTGAATTTTCAACCAAGGACTTTGAGACTTAACCAATTGACCTTAGGACATGTACCTAAGACTAACAAGGATACCCTAGACCTAATAGAAGCAAGACTAAACAATCATATGTAATAATTATATGCTAATTGCAATAGGTAAGCCGATATAGGAAAATAAGGGAAAAGGACTCTGCCTGCAATAGAGTGGGATTAGTTCACCAGTTACAGGTGAGGGATTATCTTTGTTTTATTTTCTTATTTTTTGTGCACATGTCCTTACTACTTGTTTGGATTACTGTATGATAACATGCCATCCAATAACTGTGATAACTGTTTATGTATCTTGCATATTATTAACTCTAAACTGGATTGGTAGATTATGGATTATTTGATAACATGTGGATGTCTGATAACATGATTGTTTCTCATTTGCTTATGTCCTAGTGGATCCGGATAGTTGGAATAGGACGATTTATCTTGGTCCATTAAGCTAGGAAATAGGTACCTGCATTAGTAATATTCTTGGTTTAGGTTTTAATATCCCATGACAGGAAACTCTTGCCAATAGGGATTTAGGTATTGGCATAGGCTTATTTGTGGACCAATCATGGGTTAGAATCTTTTGTAGCTAGAGCAGGGTTCCAGACATGGGTTAGGCGCCAGCCTCTAGTGTCTCAGGTGAGAGCTAGGGACGAGTTTAGTTTAAGTGCTCATACGATGGATTGGGAGCACACCCAGAGAAGTAAAGTGAGGCTTACTACTGTGATGCCATGAAGAAGCCTATGATGGGGGAATGCTGGTCGATGCCAGGTCGTATACTTGGGTCGTATCTTCATTCTTTGGGTAGTGTTTCACATGCAGTGTGGCTAATTGTGTTTCATTCACCTTACCCATGTGTACATTACTGGGATTTAGGTGTGATATGACTTGCGTATGCCAGATTATAGACTATATAAACCTTAATAATCTATTAAGGCATTGTGTGCTTGTGTGTGTTAATTTCTCACTGAGCATGTGGTTTTGGTTACTTTTATAGGTATAAAATTTTTAAATTGTTTTGTAGATAATAATAATGCTATTGATTATGATATGGTTGAAGAAGACTTATCTAAAGATGATTCGCATGATCCTCTATGTAAATGCGATGATTGTCTCTACGGCTAAGGGACAAGATTTCTAAAGAAGAGAAGATGTCTCTATCTGAGAGACATGATTAATAGACTTTACTTAGGATTTAGTTTTTGTTATTTAATTACTTTGTCTTCGGGCATTGTTTGACCTATGAAGGTTTTTATTTAAGTATTCAATACTTGGTATTACTGTATTTTATGTCTTGGTTTGAAGAAGATAAATTTTTATTACTTTTACCTAATACAATTAGATTTGGTTTATAGTTCTAGTTATTGATTTTTTGCTATTATTCTGATTGCGCCTTTGAGTTTCCCGTAATCTATGTTGTGATTAACAGAAGAGTTGTGATATGTGAGTACTATAAACAGATTCTGGTATGGAAGTACTTTTATTGTGAGGAAACCATGGTTATACAAAAACATCAGGGTTTTGGGGTGTGACGAAAGCTAGTATTATCAGAGTAGTTTACTTTAAATTACATTTACAACTGCTATCAGAGGAGTCGAATCAAAACCAGTTAGGATTATGTAAAAGCTTATAAGACAATGAATAATAAGCACTCGTCGGTTGAGACAATAGCATAAACTGTAAAAAGGAGCATAACATACTAATGTGCAAACATCCCGATTTTCATTACTTTTGATGTTTGATACAAAAGAGAGTGATTGATTTAGATAAATACAATGATAGATGTTTCAATCACTACTAAACAAGAGAAATACATCAAAAAGGGAAAATAAACTATGACTAAAATAAAAAGAAATGAAACTTTTCCTCCTCCGGATGTGAATTACTGACCCCCACCTCTAGGTAGAAATACAATCCCTACAAACCTCAAGGCATCCTCTATCTTGTCAAATCACCTCTAGATCATGCTATATAGATCTCTAAGAGAAGGCTTAGAAACTATAGGCGTAGGACTGTGAACCTCCGTCGATGCTGGGGAAATAGCTCTATCCTTAGTGATAGGTGTACCCTGCTGCTAAGCACCCTCGACGTCATCTGCATCATCATCATTGCCACCCTCTGCCTCATCCTCACTATTGGCATAATCCATCAAAAAGTCCTTTGCCTTGCACCCTCTGCAGCCATCGCCGTAGCATGTGCGAGTGCCTCCTCCTTTGCTACTCCTCCAAAAGTGATAGGAATGAAAGCTGGCGATGCTATAGCCTCCAAGTCATCATTGCTAAGAATTGTATCCTGTAACCCTTGCATGTGTCTCAATGCATGCCAGCCAAGATCCGAATGGACCGAAGTCTCTACTCCCTTGCCAGTAAAAAATAACTACACCTAAGGCTCTGAATAGTGTGTGAGCAATTGACCATATGGAAAGTTCCTCTCATTGCCATACGTAGCCACAATTATTGTCCTCATCAGGATATAGGTTAAGCACAACTAGTAATGGGTACAGACATAGTAAGTCACATATTCGTTGAAGCTTGCTATTGCCTTCCTATGCTTGCTCCTCGGGATGATGTTATGCTGAATAATCCGAATGTATACCCTCAGAAGTAGTCGATACCCAAAATCTACATGATCTCATCCTAGTAGCCTTAACTGACTCCAGATTGCCTGAAACTCTCAGAGATCAGTATAGAAGTTAAAGACCCCGGCCCGATGTATACATAGTCGCCCGCGGCATAAATATGAAGTAATTTTTCCAACTGATGGACATCGAAGGAGATATCCACTCCATGAACACTAAATAATTGTGTTTTGGTGGTTGAGAAGTATAGAAGTGAACAGTGTATTAGTATTTAGTTGTGTGAAGCATTGTTGAGAAGACTTACTTAACTCATTGCTTTCACCTACTTCTGGTGACAACCACCACTCTTTTTTGAATGGGAAGGTAGAGTACCAAGACATAGGATATCCTTAACCCGAAACCCAAATGTTCGTCCTCAAGATCAATCTCCACTCGAAGATTGCAATAGAACAATCTAACCAGATTAGGTCTGGTAACCGTTCTATACCTGAGGATCGGTGCCCAGCCTAATATAGTAAAAGGATCGCCCACGGCAAAGCATCATAATTGCTCCAAGTCTACGTATCTACCTGACTCGATGGAAGCCCTCTCGAATCTAGGCCAAGCATCCTGGTCAACGCGAAAACCAAACCTGAAATCATGGAAGACTGGTGGTCTAACCATTTTGCTGCAAAATACAGGAGAATGGAAATTATGTGAGGAATCAAGTTAAACAAAGCGTTAGATGAATGAGTAATATTTATAATGGAATAAAACATAGTTTAAATTAATGATAAACCGAGTAACTGAAGCTTCATTGGAAAATTAGATAAAATGCATTGAATAGCAGACATAAAAAGTATGAAATACGTGTTGATACATGGTAAATAGATTCTAAATGACTAAAAATGTTCTAAACATGTCATAGAAGGACTGTTTTGGAGTTTGAAGCATTGAAAATTGACAAGTTATTGTTTGGAAGCAATTTGATGATTTTTGGGAAAATCGACATGAGAAAAATTTCAAATTAACAAATATGAGAAGATAATCATATTTGATAGGTTAAAGTCATCCTAGCAACTCCTAAATGTGAATTGCAACAAGTTATAGCAAGTTACATAGAGTCAACATAAGTATAAATGAAAATCTAGGTTTATACTAAACCAAAATGTAAGAAAATTCGATAAGTTGTCGATGTGCCTACCTTTGAAGTTGTTTGAGCTTCAAAATGTGTTGGGGATGAGTGAATTGACCAAGAAAGTGATTGGGAATGGTCACTAGCCCTTCTCTCCTTCTCTACCTTGTTCAAAATGAGAATGAGAGGAAAAAATATAACTCATGACCCAATTTAAAAACGTTTTTGAGTCAACCGGTCGACAAAATCAATCTGATCAACCGCCAAATTTGATCGACCGCCTGCTGACAGAAAGCTTATTTTGGATTGAATTTTTAAAATTTTCATCGTGAAACCCAATATTGCATGCTCTAACATGATTATACGTGACTTTTAAGTGATAATAAATCATTGGAGCATAGTTTTGGATGAAATTGAATTGTTACTAATGTGGAATATTGATATGCTGTACGAAAATAGATAGCAGCATTTCCCAATGGCCCCAAACACTAGTAACAGTCAATGGAATCAGGACACCCCACAGACAAGTGTCCAAGGTGCTTCGGAGAACACACCCTTGCCTCCTACTGCTACTGAAAATGTTCTACCTCTTCCACCTCCCCTGTGAGGACTACTGCTGACCTAGCAACCATCATGGGAAACCTTGCGAGGACAATGGAACAACAACAACAACTAGGGCTGCTACTGGGCCGGGTTGGGCCGGGGTTTTCAAAACCCTAACCGCACCCCTGACTATTTAAGCACAACCCTAACCCTGTCCAACCCTATCAGGGTTAAAAAAAATACAACCCTAACCCTGACCCTGACAGGGTTGGGCCTAACCCTAACCAGCCCTGATTGACCTTGACAGGGCCGGGTTGGGTCGGGTTAACCCTGATTAACCCTGATTCAGGGTCAGATTGACTTTGATATTGCCTCTGCTTGATCCTAAATATCAATTTTAACTTTAAATATATGACATACACAATCAACCTAACATTCTCTTAAAAACTAACAAATACAAACCAAATTAGTTCTTACTTCTTAGTGTTTAACAATCAAATCTGATAAATAGAACAAACACAAATCATAACCAGTTTAAGTGTTTAACATAAGATCTGATAAATGAAAAAAGAAAAAAAAATGATGATCATGATCTATAATTTGGCCTTCCAAAACTCCCATCCTCGGTCCTCCTCCTCTCACTCATATGTCTACAAAAAAATGAAAGGAAAAATATCATTAGAAGTAAGAACTATCATATCAATGATATAAAAGTAAAAGAGAAATAAGTTAAATGGTAAGATGACAATTACAAACAAACTCATTGCAAAATCAACTCTAATTCTCCAAAGTCCAAACATACAATACCAAACTTTAGGTCAAACCGTCAAATGACTCAAACTTAAAACATCATTGTCACCACTCTCCTCTTGCAAATCTGAAAATATAATTAATGCAATAAAAAATCAGTAAAGACAATCCATTTCACAATGCATGTAATTATTAATAGTTGTCATTGAGTTTTTTACCTACTTCCACCTCACAGATGTCGTCTAGATTTTCTTCATTACTAAGCGGTGGTTCATTTCTAGCCAATCCTGTGAACACACCAAAGACTCTACTAATTTTGGTGTCAATGAGCTACGAAACTGATCAAGAATCCAACCACCAGTGCTAAAAGCAGATTCTGAAGCAATAGTTGAGACGGAAATTGGTAAAATATCTCGAGCCATCTTACTGAGAATGACAAATCTTGAGCTATTCATCTTCCACCAATTCAATAAGTTGAAATCAGCAGAATTACTGACAAGACCTTCCAAAAGATAACGATCTAACTTTGATCCAAATGAGGAAGTCTGATTTTGCATAAGGAATTTGTTAAAACCCTTAGTAGACTCGACAACATTATCTATATCAGATGTTTTAGTTGGAACAGCATCCACTACGCTATGAGAAAACTCATGCATCTGATAATGCTTTAATAGGCGGTCTATGACATCTAACACATTTGTAATTTTCACTTCAACCTCAGATGTAGAATACAAGTCTGAATAGGAAAACCTCACAAAGTTCAATTTGCGTCGAGGATCAAGAATAGATGCAATTACCAAGAAGATATTAACTCTATCTGCACAATCCCAATACTTTCTAAATTTTTCTAGCATGGCCAATGCCATATCACGACAAATGGGATCTTGACTTCTTGACCAATCTAACAATGTTGATTCAATTCCATAAACTTCTTGTAAATATAAACTTTATGTGATATAAAGAGACCTAGATAAATGTGTGGTGGCAGTGTAAAAATTTGCTAAGAAATCACAAAAAAACCTTTGTTTGCTTCCAATCTTCTTCACTAAGGATCATATCCCTGCAATCCATTTTGAAGTTCATGTCCCTATCCTCTAGGCATTCAAAAGCCTTTTGAAACTGTAAAACAGTTTGTAACATAAAATATGTAGAATTCCAACGAGTAGAGACATCTAGACACAAGTTTTTCTTACATTGAATTTTTTCATGCTCATAACACACCTTAAATTGTTGTAACCTTGCAGGTGAACCTCTCACATATTTCACTACAAAACGGATTTTATCAATGCAACCCCCAATATATTTGTAGCCTTCCTTAACAATCAAATTCAAAATATGAGCACAACATCTCACATGAAAGAATTCATCATCTAACAATAACCCATTTTTCTTGGTAAACCTCCTTTTTAACAGTCGAACTGCCACATCATTATTAGATGCATTATCTACAGTAATAGTAGATAGTTTCTCTAGACCCCAATCTAACAGACATGATTCCAAAACATTACTGATAATTTCACCACTATGTGGTGTTGGGACTTCACAAAAATTAATTATCCTCTTTTGTAGATTCCAATCTTTGTCAATGTAATGTGTTGTAAGACACATATAACCAACATTCTGGATTGAAGTCCACATATCAGTAGTTAGACAAACACGGTAATTACATCTCTTAAAAAGACCTTTCAATTTTTTTTCTCCTCCACATAATATGCAAAACAATCTTTTGTCACAGTGGTACGTGACACAAGATTAAACCTAGGTTGCGCTGCCTTCATTACTCTTTTAAAATCCTCCTTCTCTACGAACTTAAAAGGCAATTCTTCCGTAATAATCATACGGGCAACCTCCTTTCGGATCAATTCTTGGTCAAATTTCCAAGCTGAGATACTGTTGGTGGTCTTACCATCATTGTCATTAGCTGAAATAGCCAAGGTTTTTTGTTTCTTATCAGTTTTACTCTTTGGATATTGCCAACATTTGTCCAAATGACGTTTCAGTGTACTTGTTCCATGCTCACTAGCACATCCAAATTCTTTATTGCAATATTTGCAATTACATCTTCTAGGTCTTGAACCATCAGCAGATATAACCTTAATAAAATGGTTCCAAACACTTAATGGTGGTAGTTGTGGTAGTTTAGATGATACCTCAGAACTAGCATTAGAACCTGGTGAAGAGCTTGGCTGATTTTGATTTGAACTTGGCTGATTTTGATTTGAGCTTGGTGGCTGATTTTGACTTGAGCTTGGCTGATTTTGATCCATCATTGACATCTGTAAAAAATATCAAACATGAAAAATGTAAAGGGAATCCATGAGGTCAAACAATAGCTTTTTAAATGAAGAGAATGAAAAATCAGAATCTCACATAGAGAGATGAGTGCTCATGAATCAGAATCCCAAATTAATAAGCATAGCTTGACAATTTCTACCATGTGAAGGTAAAGTAATGTGAGGAATTCTTAGTAGCATATAAGGTATTAGCTACATATGAAACGTAACATCGTAATTGCTTACTACAATTACAAGATTTCTTTTCCATATTACCTAGAAATTAAACCCCAAAAAGAGGATTCTATTGGCTCCTACTCAATGCAATATCCTCTGAAAGGGTTCAGTCCATATTCCCAAGAAATAAATTTACTTAATTTTTTTCTCCTTCCAATTTGAATTATAAAAGACCAATTTTATGGTGAATCCCCCCCCCCCCCTTTTCCCCACTCCTGTTTATTGGATTTTTTTACTAAATTTTTTATTTATCCATTAATTTTATGAAGGTCAAATATGGCAGTGCAAATTTTTGAATGGAATGACAAAATTTTTTTTTTAGTTTTTAGTTTTTTTTTGAGAAGGGGGTAGAGCTGCCTCACGAGCCAAGATACGGCTTAACCCGCCTTCTCTTACTTCCATAATTTACGAATAAGCAAAGGATATTAATTTACATTCAAGGTTTAAAAATCCAGAATTGGACATGAAATCATCCTTTGTATCGGAATCAGATCAGGATTTGATTTAGATATGAGTTGGACCAGAATCAGTCAGAATCTACTAGAGCCATATATATTATATTTACAAGAATAAGCAAATATTTTCCAAATATATGATATTTTTGGATTTTTTTTTAATTCAGTAACCTTTGGAATCATGCTACACGAATTAAGTTCCATTTAACTTTTTAATATTTTATTAATTAAAACATGGAAACAATGGCAAAAAAAAATGAAGATTGAACACGAATAATGAGCTATTTAAAAGATGATTTCAGATTTCTTGGGAGAGCCCTAGTCCAGGTCCACACAAACTCTGGCATACTTACCATGGACTTAGTTGTGAAATCTACAATCCAATGACACAGACCGTTCAATGGGTAAGGCAATGGAGTAGATGATCTCTTCGTCCCAGTATTCTAGAGCTAAAGAAATAAACATAAACTCAATCCAAGGCACCTAACCTTTGTAGTTGAGTAAAAAAATTAAATAGCCAAGCAAAAATCGAACAACCAACTGCAATCTTAAACTTTTCCAAAGTAACTTACCTGATATCCGTCAGAGATTGAGAGAGAGAGTCAGAATGACCAAACAACCAACTGCAAGTCTGCAACTATCCGATTCGGAATGAAGGAGAACAGGACATCAAAAAATCAGAGAAATCATGAGAGACCCGAGAGAGAGAGAGAGAGAGAGAGTCGAGTCGAAAGAATCAGAGAGATTGACTGATTGAAAGTCTAGGAGGCACCGTTCCCTCTTAGGGTTTCATTTGAGAGAGAGAGATTGAGAGAAGAGGTGAAGAAGAGAAGAGATGAAGGCGTCGCCTCTACTCTAAGGGTTTCATAAATTCGACTTTGTTTGAGTCTTTGAGAGAGAGATGAAGAAGAGAAGAGATGAAGAAGAGAAGAGGAGAAGAGATAAAGAAGAGAAGAGGAGAAGGTGCGGTGCCGCGGCTGTCGAGTGCCGCCGTCTTCTTAGGATTTAGGGCTTCCGGCTTCGTCTTCTTGAGAGAGAGAGAGATCCAGAGAATATGAGATTATCTGGCCGATGAGGGATTGAGGGCTTACGGGTTACGGCTTAGGTAGAACCGTAGAAGTAGAATTAGGTTTAGCTTTACCTTTAGGTTTATAATTTTATATATAATAAATAATAATATATATACATATATATACAAATATATATAAATATATTTAAATAAATACGTATTTATATAAATATTTTCAAATATATACAGGGTCGGGTTGGGTCGGGCTCAACCCAGGGGGTCAACCCTAACCCAACCCAACCCTGCCAGGGTTGGTATAAAATTAAACCCTAACCCAGCCCTGTCAGGGTTCGGGTCGGGTTCAACCCTGCCAGGGTTCAGGGCGGGCCTGGGCGGGTTCGGGTCGTCAGGGTAAAACTTGCACCCCTAACAACAACAGCAGCAACAACAACAACAGGTAATGAATGAACTCATCATGGTTTGCGATAAACCCCTATGTAAACTGGTGTTCTCTTGCCCTGGCAGCCACTATTGTCCACACCACTATTGTGTCAGTATCTCCTATATTAATTGCAATTGTGCCAACCACTGCAACTACTCATCCTACTGGGTTGCCATAACCAATTCACCATGTCAACATAGGAGTGCTTGTTGCCCCGTTCCCGACTAAAGCTGCCCAGGGCAAATGTTCTAGACTATTGGAAAGGTTTCAAAAGATGAAGCCGTTGAAGTTCACTAGAGTGGGTGACAACCCACTATAACCTGTAGTCTAGACGTAGTCTATTGAAAAGTGTTTCAAGATGATGGGACTAACTGATGAACAGTGAATTCTCTGGGCAAGTCATATGATGGAAGGTGAGCCTTATACTTGGTGGAATTGAACCAGAGGATTCTTGCATCTTTGAATCCTATTGTGACTTGGGCCATGTTTAAGAAAGCATTCTAACAACTATTTCTCTAGAAGTTATTGTGAGAAGAAAGAGATCAAATATCTGAGTCATTATTATTAAGGCCCAAAGTTTGTTCAGGAATATCAGATTGAGTTCGAGTCACTCTTTTATTTCGCTCCTGCTTCAATGTGTACCAAAGAAGCCAAGGCAAGAAAGTTTTTTTAAGGTCTTTGAGGTGCAATTCAAGCTAGTATTGAGACTCATGGACATACCAATTATGCTGATTGTGTTTAGACTACTAAGGTCATTGAAGATGCCCTCCGAGGCAGTTATCAAGACAAGAATGGTTTTGGCAAGAGATTTACTACTACTCCTGACAAGAAGATCACGAAGAATCTATTCCAGGGCAAGTTTAAGAATAAGAATGTTGTCATTACCAAGTCTACTGCGAAGCCCTCTGCAAGTACCACCCCTACTGGATAATTCAAATGCTTCAATTGTCAATAGATTGGTCATATCAAGTCTAATTGCCCCAAGTTTGCAAATGCTCAACAAGGAAAAGTCTTTGCTATGACAACTAAAGAAGTAGAGAAAACGCCTAGTATAGTGACAGGTATTTTAAAATTTTAGTGATGTGATTATTCTGATACTACTGCATGCTTGTCTATATGTGTTAATGCATGAATTACACACTATACATTCTTACGATATCTGATCACTCCACTCGAGTCCTCTTTGATTCTAGAGCTACTCATTCCTTTGTATCTCCTGAGTTTGTTAAGAAGTTGCCCTTGTCTACTAAGTAGTTAGTATCTAAATTGGTTGTTCATACCCCTTTAAGACAGGAAGTAGTATTGACATGGACCATGTCAAGTACAGCTAGAGGATCAGAATCTGAATGTTAATTTGATTGAACTCAACATGTCAGATTTTGATGCTATCTTAGGCATGGACTGGCTCTCCACACACTGAGCTAGTGTTCTTTGTGCTGAAAGGAAGATTCTTTTCCAACTAGTCGATGGAAAAGCTTTTGAATTTGTTGGAGATAAACCTAGGAAGGGTAAGAAATTGTCCATATCTGCAATGCATAGCTGCAAGCTGTTGCAACAAGGTTGCATTGGTTGTCTAGCATCTATGATTGATACTACCATAGAAATACCAACCCTCAATCAGATTGATGTAGTAAATGAGTTCCTAGATGTGTTCCCTAAAGACTTACCTGGTTTACCTCCTGATCTTGAAACTGAGTTTACAATCGATCTGTTCCAAGATCAAATCTTGTGTCTAAAGATCCTTATAGGATGGCCCCTTTGAGTTGAAGGAACTAAAAGTTCAACTCCAAGAGATATTAGACAAGAGATTTATAAGACCAAGTATCTCCCCTTGGGGTGCGCCAGTCTTGTTTGTCAAGAAGAAAGAGGAAAGCGTTCAATTATGCATTTATTATTGAGAGTTAAACAATCTTACTATCAAGAATTGACATCCTTTGCCCAGGATCGATGATTCGGTCAGCTTCAAGGTGCTCAAGTATTCTCTATGATAGATCTCCGATCTGGATATCATCAACTGAAGATTAGAGAATGTGATATACCAAAGGCTGCTTTTAGAACTCGATATGGACATTGTGAGTTCATAGCCATGTCTTTAGGACTGATTAATGCTCCCGCGTCATTTATGGAACTCATGAACAGAGTATTCCATGATTTCCTAGATCGCCCTGTGATTGTGTTAATCGATGACATTCTTGTCTATTTAAAGAGTGTAGCAGATCATGCCGTGCATCTTCGTCAAGCCTTGCAAAGACTTAGACAAGAGAAGCTGTTTGCCAAGATTCAAGAAATGTGAGTTTTGGTTGAGAGAAGTTATCTTTTTGGATCACGTCATATCTGTCGAAGGAATATCAGTTGATCCAAGCAAGGTCACAGTTGTACTCAATTGGGAAGCTCCGAACACAATCATCGAAGTTAGATTTTTTCTTGGATTGGCAGGATATTACTGAAAATTTATTGTTGACTTCTCAAGAATAGCCATTCCTCTGACATAACTCACAAAGAAGGAAACTAAATTCACGTGGTCAGAGAAATGTGAAGTAGCATTCCAGTTATTGAAAGAGAAATTGAAATTTATTCTAGTGTGGACTATCCCGTCTAGACCAGAAAGACTAGTAGTGTATACTGATGCATCAAAATTAGGACTTGGTTGCATCCTGATGCAGGAAGGCAAAGTAATTACCTATGCCTCTAGACAACTAAAGGAACATGAGAAGAACTACATAACTCATGATCTTGAGTTAGCCGCCGTCACACCCCGAATTTATGATATGTAAAATTTTGGTAGGTTACTGGACCACCGATCATTTTAATTGTGGTCCAACTAATATACATGCTCAGTAGATACCGAAACCAACCATCATTCCTCCCATAACATAGATTCAGAGTAATGTAACTTAGTAAAAATATACTAAGTAAATTGAGCTCTACTGTTACTCTATAAACATAAATAAATAGGTGACTATGTTTAATGATTATTTTGGGTCTCAATCAAACAAAAAGAAAAAAAAATATTTGCTTAGCCCTATAACAGTGGGCACTAACTCACAAGAAAAGTTGAAATACTATATATGTCACACCCCAATTCTGCACTGTACAGAATGGTGTGATGAACCGCTAGCAAACCAACGGTTCAACGAGGATCTCGAGTAGGCTATCCCCACGTTATCTAAACTCCCATACATCCATAATCATAATCAGAGTAAATACACAATAGCGGAAATCTTATAGTAAAATGAACTGAGAATCTACTGTGATATAAATATTAAATAGCAAATTATTCTGTGTCAACTGGGACATAAATAATTATCAAATACATGTCTTTATTAAATTCAAATAAAGAAACCTAAGAAAAATCTAATCGAATACACATGAGTTGCACTCGCAAGAGGAGTCATATCTACTTCAGCTTCAGCTTCCATCGCCGCCACGTTCCCGTATGCTGGAGCATTCATATAATCTACAACCGTATAACCTGCATCATCAACTAAAAATATTCGACGTCGATGGGTGAGCACACATCACGGCTCAGTGAGTAGACAAAACAATACAACAATACATATGCATGCAATCAATTCATATCTTTGGTCTGGCTTATAGTTTGCAATGCGCAATAGAAAGGTTGGGTGGTCAAAGGTTAACATTTATTGACCCCGCCTCTATACACAGGGTGTGGAAGTCTGTCCGAAGGTTAATGTTTATCGTCGTCCCCATCCACCCTAATCATGACATTATACAACAAAGGTTAACGTTTATTGCTAAATAATACCATACCAACACGTAAGCCCCTGTTAGCGAGGGCTTGCAAACTGGGCTCGCAACTAACCAATCCTAATGCCAAACAGTGTATCCAAGGCCTCACCCCAGTATCCCTCAAAATGTCCATAGAGATAGAGCTAAGGCCCCCCGGAAGAGTCAGAGACTACAAGGACCGAGACCACCTCCCTTGATACCCTACGACATAATAGTTCTGCTAAAGTAATGGCGATACGATGATGCTAATGCACAAGACTTGAGTTAGAGATAGAGCTAAAATGCTGAGACCTGCCAAAGGTTAACGTTTATTGATGTTCTCATCACACCTCCCCTGATACTCGCTCGCATCAAGTACACCAATCACACACATACAATCACATGCCTATTCCTATCATCATCATCATCATCATGTTATAAACAATAAAGTAAATATGCATGAACAAGTAATAGAAATATTGGATGACATGTTGTATGCACATTACAAACATATTCGCATAGAATCAAGCATGGCATTGGAATCAAGAAAATAGAAAATAGTTTGTTATTAACTAATTAGTTTAGAGTTTTGTTTCCTCACCTTAGCTTGCTAATAGATACTTTTCCAAGCTTTAGAATCACCTTTATATTATTATTATATTGCTAGAAGACCTAACAAAGTCGATAGAATTTAATTAAAATTAATTCTCAATTTAAAAACCATTCTGTCAACTGAGGGTCGGAGGTAGGGTCGGAGTCATGATCGACCCTGGGTGCGACCCTCCCCAAACTCTGAACTTCCCGAACACTGAGGGTCGATGGTCAGTATCACCTAGGGTCGGATGGTCATCGACCCTCGGTGCGACCCTCGGTGTACTTTGGTCCAGTTCCCTCTTTTAGTCCATTCTTCGTGCTTGGGATCCTATGGCTTACTCCTACATTCCATTCTACATTCATTCCATGGTCTGAAACCATGTATAATCCACCTAGATAGCTTTCATGTAATCCCCCATGATTTTCCATAAAAACCTAACCATGGGTTGATGGTTTGGGTTTCTCCGAGATCACACTCTCATCAATATCTAACCTAAGGTCTGTAGAAACTCATGGAATTAGTATCCATACCTGCAAAGAATACTCCTTCTCTGTAACTCTTCTCTTTTGGCTAAATTTCTTCCTTGCTTCTGTTCTTCCTCTTTTCCTTCTCTTCTCTTTCTCTCAATTCAATTAGGGTTGTGAAAAGAAGTGAAAGAGGCTCAGGAACGTCCTTTAAATAGAGTAGGAACATCCTAAATAAGTCCCATTGAGATTAGGAAAGAATCCCAATCGAAAATTATGAAATTTCCTAATTTCTATTTCTTACGGTAACCGAGGGTCGATGGGAGGGTCGATGATCCCGTCGACCCTAGGGTTCAAGATGTTCGACCCTCCCTTCAAAATTGAGGGTCTGACTTTCTGCTTTGGGAGGTCCGACCCTCTGCTTAGCTGGGTATGCGACCCTCCCTTCAAATTAAGTGTTTTTGGGTCGATTTGATACCTGGGATCTCGATCTCCTTCACGCCCTTGGTCCATTTGACTCAACCACGATGGGTAAACCTGGTTCAAGGTGGTAAGACCGGGTTAGATTGACACAGGTCTTACAACTCCCCCCTACTTATAAAAATTTCGTCCTCGAAATTTTACGTACCTTCTGAATCAAATAAGTGAGGGTATTGCTTCCGAATAGCATTTTCTTCTTCCCATGTAATTTCTTCCATGTCTCTACTTTTCCAAGTGACCTTAACATAATAGATATCTCGGTTGCGTAATCGTTGAACCTTTCGGCTGGTGATTTCAGTTAGTGTTACTTCAAATGTCAAATCATCAGTCAAATCTGGTAAATCTACTGTCAACACGTGCGTTGGATCCTTGACATACTTCTTCAATAGGGAAATATGAAATACGTCATGCACACTTGACATAGATGGTGGTAGTGCTAACTGATAAGCCACTTTACCACGCTTAGCAAGAATTTCGTACGGCCCAACATATCTTGGACTTAGTTTCCCTTTCTGTCCGAACCTTTTCAATCCTCCCATAGGCGATACCTTCAAAAACACTTTATCACCTACAGCGAACTCCAGATCTCTGCGTCGAGTATCTGCATATTGCTTCTGATGGTTCTGAGCCGTTCTCACTCTTTCCTTGATAATGTCGACCACTCGACAAGTCTCTTCAACAAATTCTGGCCCAACAATACTACGTTCTCCAACTTCATTCCAAAACAAAGGAGTTCGACACTTTTGGCCATACAGTGCTTCATAAGGTGACATCTGTATAGTAGCCTGATAGCTATTGTTATAAGCGAACTCGATCAATGGTAACTTTTCATCCCATGATCCTTTGAAATAAATTACACATGCTCGTAGCATATCTTCTAGAATCTGAATTGCACGCTCTGACTGTCCGTCTGTCTGTGGGTGGAATGCAGTACTGAACTTCAATGTTGTACCCATAGCCTTTTGTAATCCTTCCCAAAACTTGGAAGTAAATCTTGGATCTCTATCAGACACAATGCTTTCTGGAGCACCATGTAATCGAACAATATTATCCACATACAGCTTTGCTAACCTCTCCAGTGTATACTGAGGTCGTATCGGTATGAAGCGAGTTGTTTTAGTCAGACGGTCCACAATCACCCAAACTGCGTCAACTACTCGAGGAGTCAGTGGTAGTCCCGTGACGAAGTCCATTGTGATGCAGTCCCATTTCCATGCTGGTTCCGATAATGGCTATAACAGTCCTGCGGGTCTTTGTCGTACAACCTTTACTTTCTGACAATTTAGGCATTGAGACACGAACTTGGCTACATCTGCTTTCACTCCCCTCCACCAATATAGCTTCTTTAGATCATGATACATTTTTGTACTTCCAGGATGTATCGAATAGATGGTGGTATGGGCTTCTTTCATCAGTCGGTGTCTAATGTCTATATTTTCTGTTTTTGGTACACATATTCTTCCTTTGTATTTCAGTACTTTCTCTTCATCCAAGGTGAACTCAGGATCAGTCCTACCTTTCTCGATATCTTCTTGTACCGTTCTTAGATAAGGATCTGATTTGATAGCTGTCTTCACTTCATCCATTATGTCCGGTATAATCTTCAATGCAGCGAACATATTTGAAAACCGATGAATGAACCCTTGGTTGGCTGACTCATCTGTTGCGTCTATCACATATTGCTCATTGCCGTGATTGAATACCATTCCGGTAGTACACATTGCTGCAGTTGTGCTATTCTCTTCTTGCGATTTTACATTGCTTTTCGGCTTAACGCATCCGCTACTACGTTCGCTTTTCCCGGATGATACTGGATATCACAATCGTAGTCTTTCAGTAGTTCCAACCATCTTCTTTGTCTCATATTCAATTCCTTCTGATTAAATAGATAAGTAAGACTTTTATGGTCTGACTTAATCTGGAATTTCTCTCCGTATAGGTAATGTCTCCATATCTTGACAGCATGCACTACTGCCACTAGCTCCATATCATGAGTGGGATAATTTTTCTCATGTACCTTTAACTGTCTTGAAGCATAAGCAATCACTTGTTCTCTTTGCATAAGCACACATCCCAGTCCCAGTCCCAGTCCCGACGCATCTGTGTATAAAGTAAATGTCTGTCCTGGAACGGGAATAATCAAAATCGGAGCGGATATCAATCTGGTCTTCAGTGTTTGGAAACTCCTCTCACATTTATTGGTCCACACAAACTTTTCACCTTTCTTAGTCAAACTGGTGAGAGGTACGGCAATCCAGGAATAGTCTTCCACGAATCTCCGATAATAACCAGCGAGACCCAGAAAACTTCTAATTTCTGAAACGCACTTTGGTGCTTCCCACTTTACAATAGCCTCGATCTTGCTGGGGTCCACTTTGATTCCTTCAGCGGATACTACATGGCCTAAGAAGGCGACTTCACTTAGCCAAAACTCACACTTTGAAAATTTGGCATATAGCTTCTCTTTCCTTAAACGGTGTAGGGCAGCATTTTGGTTCTTGATATGAGTTTCTTTGTCCTTGGAGTATACCAATATATCATCAATAAATACTATCACCGACGTATCCAACATATCATGGAAAACTCGGTTCATAAGTTCCATGAAAGTTGCTGGTGCGTTCGTTAATCCAAAAGACATGACCAAGAACTCATAATGTCCGTATCTGGTCTTGAAAGTTGTCTTAGGAATATCACCCTCTTTAATCTTCAATTGATGATAGCCCGATCGAAGATCAATCTTAGAAAATACCTTTGCTCCTTGCAACTGATCGAACAAGTCATCGATCCGTGGTAGTGGGTATCGATTCTTGATTGTCAGTTTATTCAACTCCCGGTAGTCGATGCATAATCGAACACTACCGTCCTTCTTCTTCACGAATAACACCGTTGCTCCCCATGGTGATATACTGGGTCGAATATAACCCTTGTCCAGTGGTTCTTGTAGTTGCACTTTCAATTCCTTTAGTTCCGTAGGAGCCATTCTATGAGGTGCTTTTGATACGGGTGTGGCTCCAGGTACAAGATCTATCACAAACTCTGTGGCTCGGTTGGGTGGTAAACCTGGTAGTTCCTCCGAAAATACGTCGGGATAGTCCCGCACGACTTCAATATCTTCCATTCGTGGTGCTTCCTTGGTTAGGTCGACCACTGATACTGGATGCCCGATTGCCCCTTTCTCAAGGCATCCCTTAGCCTTTAGTGCTGAGAGTATGAGCTTGCGTCTATGGGGAAGTTTGGTTCCCGTAAAACTGAATTCTGCTCCTGCTTGGTCTTTAAATGTTAGCTTCTTTTCGGCGCATAGTAGGTTCGCCGAATGCGGAGCTAACCAGTCCATTCCCAAGATGACGTCAAAGTCTGCCATCTCAAGTTGTATCAAGGTTGCATCTAAGGTTTTCTCACCAATGCGGACTGGACATGGTCCATATCCTTTTTCTAATTCCACTTCTAACTCCATCGGTGACCGTACAAGTAATTTGTAGTCTAATGTTTTGATGGGTAAGTTTATCTTCTTTCCGAATGACACAGATATAATTGAATGAGTAGCTCCTGAATCAAAGAGTACTTTGGCGGGTGTGCCATTTATAGGTACGATACCTATGATTTATTTTAACTTAGTCTACATGCTCACACAATGTAATTACAACTTCAAAAGTTTCTGTCATACCTGTGACCACATCGGGTGATGCAGTCGCATCCTCGGATGTAACAGCATATACCCATCCCTGATGGAATTGCTTCTTGGGCTTAGGGCACTCTCTTGCCATATGTCCTAGTTGATTGCAGTTATAACACTTCGGACTTTCAGAACTTGGCTTTGGCTGAGGTTGAGTCCCTGGAGTAGTCTTGGTTGCAGCATTAAAATTATGAGGGCAGAAAGGCTTATATGTCTTGTTATTGCCTCCGTTATAAAAATTTCCAGCTGGCCTTTTGATACCCCGGTTCTGTGTGAAATAACTCTCCTTCTGGCTCGATTCAATGACTCGAGCTATTTGGATAGCTTCATTATAAATCTTCTTTTCTAAGCCCAGAACATGCTCTTTGAAGCTTCCTCTCAGTCCCGTGACGAACCTACGGGTTTTGGTATCTTCTTCTTGCATACTCAGTGGTGCGAAGAAAAACAGCTCTTCATAATGCTGTTGGTACGCATCCACTGACATCTGCCCCTGATATAGACTCAGAAACTCCTTCTCCATAGAATCTTTGAAGCTTCGTGAAAAATATTTCTCGAAGAAAGCTTCTCTATAAACATCCCAAGTCAGTTGGGCGTGCTTGGTCAATAGATAGTCCCGGGTAGACTTCCACCAGTGATGTGCATCGCATTTGAGCATGAAGGTGGCACATAATACTTTTTCTTCCTCTGTGATAGTCATCATGAGGAAATTTCTCTCCATCTCGTCTATCCAGTGTGCTGGCCATAATGGATCAGACGGCTTGCCATTAAATTCCTTAGGCTTCATCTTCAAAAATCTCTCCACCAATCGAGAGTGATCCAACTGATTTTGGGGATATGCCCCAAACAGATGGGGTGGATACTGGTAATTAACCTGAGCTGCTTTCGGAGCCTGTACTGGAATCTATGCAGCAGGTTGTTGAGGTGTCTGAGGTGTCTGAGGTGTTGGGTGGTTACCCACCGGTGGTGCACTAGTTTGTCCTGTCTGCATAGGTGCAGCTTGAGTGGCTTGGAACATAACACCCATTGCAACTTGCATCTGTTGCAGCTGCTGAGCCAGATTCATCACCACAGTTGTTAGCTCTGGTGGTGGAGGTGGCAAATTTGTAGGGTTTGCCTGTTCTGGATTACCCGGTGCATAATTATTTTCCTAACTGGTCTCCTCCACGGGTGGTGGTGGTGGAACTGCATTTCGGTTCTGTCGGGTTACCCTACATCCAAACATAATTCCTTCTGTGATTGGTGGTACCTGAAAATTATCAAAATAGGTGCGAAGTCATTTATACTTTATGTAGGCACACTAACCAATATAAAATTCCAATTCCAGCTCATTTTTAAAGAAAAATACTGTCTTTTATGCAGGATCGATGGTGAGGGTCGATGGTTTGTCCGACCCTTAGTATCCGACCCTGGGAATGACCTGTTCTTCCCGAGAGCTGAGGGTCGATGTGAGGGTCGATGGGTGTCCGACCCTCAGTTCCGACCCTTAGTTTTCTGTCAGATTCCCGAGAGCCGAGGGTCGATGGGAGGGTCGATTGTTCTAGTCGAATTGTCCGACCCTCAGACTAAAAATCAGATTTTTAAGATCCAATTTTGGGTCATTTCTTATTATTTCCCTCCCGTTTCGACTCGTCTCTCCCCTCTGGGTTGCTACAGTGCCACTCCACTGTTTTTGGTCGGTTTGAGTCCGGGTTTCGACGTCCACGTCATCCATACAGGTATGTTCTCCCATTTTTACCTGTTTTTAGGTTTTCTTTTCTAGGTTTTTGTCCATTTAACTTGTATTTTTCAAATTAAACTTTTTCCAACCGTAAAAATTTGATTTTTATTGGGGGCTTTTGTTATTGGTATCTCGAGGAACGAAAGCCCTCAAAATTTTTGAATTTCATCGGTTGGTTATCGAGAAACTTAAATTTTGCTCGTTTTTGCCCTAATTTGTCAAAATTTTTGATTTCTTGAAATTTCTTCAAATTGGTCTTCGTGGGTTTCCATTTCCTACTGTGTGAGTGTCGTAGGATGTGTGGGAACCTAAGAAAGTCCTCCCGCCCACGTGTATGGGTGAAAAGTGAGGCTTTTGGACAACTTACGTCGTTAAAATGCTAAATTTTCAGATTTCTATCCTACTAACCCCTTGTCTCCCTTTCTCTTTCTTATCTGCTGATATCATGGCTCGTACCAAGATACCCCGAGTTCGTGATCCACTTCTCTTTCGCTCTAATGAAGCCGAGGCATAGTATGCCGACTATGCCCGTAAGAAAGTGGAGGGTGGTCATATGGTGAACTTGGCTGAGCTAGCCTAGTTCAACGTAGAGAGAGCATTTGGTGATATGGGGGTGGCTCCCTGTCATCACCTATGACGCGTGCACATGTCCGGATTTGGTGCGCCAGTTCTATTGTAATCTCCAGGTGGTGGGGAATTACAATGACGTTGAGCATGGTCAAGAGTTGCTCATCACCAGTTATGTTAAAGGGGTGCACATTTCCTTTGATTATCGGCAACTGGCCGACCTATTGGGCATACCCTATGATGGCCTCATGGTGTACTGTACACCTGGAGAGCCCCAGTTTGTTTCTATGGAGATGAGGGCAGAGATCGACAATCAGCTGCTACGACCTAATCGTTGGCAGATGAGAGCCTGTTACCTGCGTCCAGCTCCACGGGTCTTCTGTAAGATTATCCAGCATAATCTGATCCCGCAGAGTGGGCACTATGAGAGGGTTTCTCAGCTGACCCAATTTTTGATATATAGCATCTGCACTAGACAGCCAGTCTGCCTTCCCTACATCATCATGCGAACCATGATTAGTGCTACATTGTCTGGTCATAGGGGTAATCTACCCTATGGACACATGATTATAGTTCTACTGACCCATCTGGGGGTTGACCTAGTAGATGAGAAGTTCTAGGAGAAGACCTTCTCGTCGCCTCTAGATTGGGAGGCTATCTGCAAGATGGGTATGCGGGATGCCCAGGTTAGTGATGAGGAGAGGAACGCGATGGTGCGCCCTCACACTCGCATTGAGATGGCTGACGCTGAGGCCGCTGCTGCCGCTGCTAGAGCTCCTGTGGATCCTGTCGATGATGACGATCGTATGTATATGGATGTCGACTCGATACCACCGCCTTCCCCTACACATGCGGCTGGAGTTGGTACTTCTTCTACGGCGGCTCCTGCACCTGAGGCTGGTCCTTCTCATGCGGCTGGTCCTTCACTCCCACCTTCTGACATGACAGAGATGTTGCAGGAGATCAGGTAGGCTCAGCGCAGATCTGATCTGGGGATGGAGGAGTTGCTAGATGCTCAACATGTGAGAGTAGATGAGCTATTAGCCGCCCAGCGCATATCAGACACACAGATGGGAGAGCTTATAGAGGTACAATGTGCGACTGATCGGAGGGTAGCCGATCTCACAGCTAGTCTACAGATGACCCAGACTCAGATAGCCTGGTTGACTAGAGTCTATGCTGAGGACTATGATCGAGATCGTGAGGCCCAGCCTCCTCCTTCATCTCCAGCTTCTTGATTGTACTTTATTTTCTTGTACTACAGAGTAACTGTCTGGGTTATGGACTGTACTCTGCTCTAGTTGTGTATACACATTTTGTTTCTCTCACTCATTGTATGTAACTTGTTTCCCCTTTAATAGATGCATTATTCTCTTTTTAAATTTGGTCTCAATCATCACTTGTGCTTACAGTGTATTTATATTACTGTTTTTACTTTTATCCTATCTCAGTTCACAATTGTCTCGAATGTATGTTAGTTTAGCGGACAAGGCCTGAGATGCTCTGATACCAAGTTGTCACACCCCAATTCCGCACTGTACAGAATGGTGTGATGAACCGTTAGCAAACCAACGGTTCAACCAGGATCTCGAATAGGCTATCCCCGCGTTATCTAAACTCCCATACATCCATAATCATAATCAAAGTAAATACACAATAGCAAAAATCTTATAGTAAAATGAACTGAGAATCTTCTGTGATATAAATATTAAATAGCAAATTATTCTGTGTCAATTGGGACATAAATAATTATCAAATACATGTCTTTATTATATTCAAATAAAAAACTAAGAAAAATCTAATCGAATACACATGAGTTGCACTCGCAAGAGGAGTCATGTGTATCTACTTTAGCTTCAGCTTCCATCGCCGCCACGTTCCCGTGTGCTGGAGCATTCATATAATCTTCAACCGTATAACCTGCATCATCAACTAAAAATATTCGACGTCAAGGGGTGACCACACATCACGGCTCAGTGAGTAGACAAAACAATGCAACAATACATATGCATGCAATCAATTCATATCTTTGGTCTGGTTTATAGTTTGCAATGCGTAATAGAAAGGTTGGGTGGTCAAAGGTTAACGTTTATTGACCCCACCTTTATACACAGGGTGTGGAAGTCCGCCTGAAGGTTAATGTTTATCGTCGTCCCCATCCACCCTAATCATGACATTATACAACAAAGGTTAACGTTTATTGCTATATAATTCCATACCAACACGTAAGCCCCTGTTAGCGAGGGCTTGCAAACTGGGCTCACAACTAACCAATCCTAATGCCAAACAGTGTATCCAAGGCCTCACCTCAGCATCCCTCAGAATGTCCATAGAGATAGAGCTAAGGCCCCCCGGTAGAGTCAGAGACTACAAGGACCGAGACCACCTCCCTTGATACCCTACGACATAATAGTTCTGCTAAAGTAATGGCGATACGACGATGCTAATGCACAAGACTTGAGTTAGAGATAGAGCTAAAATGTTGAGACCCGCCAAAGGTTAACGTTTATTGACGTTCTCATCACACCTCCCTTGATACTCGCTCGCATCAAGTACACCAACCACACACATACAATCACATGCCTAATCCTATCATCATCATCATCATCATGTTATAAACAATAAAGTAAATATGCATGAACAAGTAATAGAAATATTGGATGACATGTTGTATGCACATTACAAACATATTCGCATAGAATCAAGCATGGCATTGGACTCAAGAAAATAGAAAATAGTTTGTTATTAACCAATTAGTTTAGAGTTCTGTTTCCTCACCTTAGCTTGCTAGTAGATACTTTTTCAAGCTTTAGAATCACCTTTATATTATTATTATATTGCTAGAAGACCTAACAAAGTCGATAGAATTTAATTAGAATTAATTCTCAATTTAAAAACCATTCTGTCAACTGAGGGTCGGAGGTAGGGTCGGAGTCATGATCGACCCTGGGTGCGACCCTCCCCAAACTCTGAACTTCCCGAACACTGAGGGTCGATGGTCATCGACCCTCGGTGCGACCCTCGGTGCACTTTGGTCCAGTTCCCTCTTTTAGTCCATTCTTTGTGCTTGGGATCCTATGGCTTGCTCCTACATTCCATTCTACATTCATTCCATGGTCTGAAACCATGTATAATCCACCTAGATAGCTTTCATGTAATCCCCCATGGTTTTCCATAAAAACCTAATCATGGGTTGATGGTTTGGGTTTCTCCGAGATCACACTCTCATCAATATCTAACCTAAGGTCTGTAGAAACTCATGGAATTAGTATCCATACATGAGAAGAATACTCCTTCTCTGCAACTCTTCTCTTTTGGCTAAATTTCTTCCTTGCTTCTGTTCTTCCTCTTTTCCTTCTCTTCTCTTTCTCTCAATTCAATTAGGGTTGTGAAAAGAAGTGAAAGAGGCTTAGGACGTCCTTTAAATAGAGTAGGAACATCCTAAATAAGTCCCATTGAGATTAGGAAAGAATCCCAATCGAAAATTAGGAAATTTCCTAATTTCTATTTCTTACGGTAACCGAGGGTCGATGGGAGGGTCGATGATTCCGTCGACCCTAGGGTTCAAGATGTCCGACCCTCCCTTCAAAATTGAGGGTCTGACTTTCTTCTTTGGGAGGTCCGACCCTGCTTAGCTGGGTATGCGACCCTCCCTTCAAATTAAGTGTTTTTGGGTCGATTTGATACCTGGGATCTCGATCTCCTTCACGCCCTTGGTCCATTTGACTCAACCACGATGGGTAAACCTGGTTCAAGTTGGTAAGACCGGGTTAGATTGACACGGGTCTTACAATATAATACTGTCTGATAATAAATCCATAATCTGAAGCGGTCTTCTACTTCAGCACCTTTCCATCACGTTCACGATCCACCACTTGCCTCTTCGTCTCCATGATTACTCCATCAGGGCATTCTAGATCCATGTAGGGCACCTTCATGATCTGTCTCCATAATACCTACAGACACAACTAAAAAGAGTGGTGATTGCAAGGGTGAGCTCTCCAACTTGAGCTTGTGAGAAATAGACAAACAAGCAATCATCATTAATTAATTTATGTACACAACAAGAGTCAAGTCAAAACGTATGTAAGATACGCTATGGTAAGGCCTAGCCACACTTCTCCGAAGCTGACTATAACCTCCATGCATGGGAGTATTTTGACACTTACCAGCTTACTCCAATAGCCCTGGTAAAGCCACGCAACATCCCAATCAAAATGGTGATCGAACAATAAGTTCAACCAGTAATGCTCCAACTAACACTTCCGACCCTTTGGTCACTCCATCCTACCAGTACCTGACCCCCTATTGGCCAAGGTCACATACATGAGTTCTGTCACTAACCAGTCAGTCTTATATGATATCATACGTACTCTCTTAATACCCTAGAAGGATTCCCAGACCATCTATTTTGCCCCCCAAGATGCTGTCCTCCCCTATGATACTAGACAATACATGGCAATTAGTCTGCTTGGTAGGTCAGATTCAGTGGTCCCCAACCCTTTCACTACTGCTGTCACACCCTAATTCTGAACCAACCAGAATAGTGTGATGAACCATCTATGAACCAACGGTTTAACCAGGATCTCGTATAGGCCGTGTCCATTTGACCAAACCAGATACAACCACAACCATAATCAGAGTAAATAAACAATAGCAGAAGTCTTTAATATTAATGAACTAAGTATCTAACAATGATAACATAATTAATTATCCAATTATCTCCAAATGACTCAAGACATAAAATAAAATAAAGTAATCAATTACATGTTCTGATAATCTAACAACTAAATCTAATCGAAAACACAAGAGTTGCACTCGCACGACGAATCATGCGACTCCACCATAGCTTCCACATCCATCGCAGCAACATGTCTGAACATTGGTGCATTTATATAATCTTTCACGGTAGGACCTGCATCATCAACTAAAAATATTCGACGTCGAAAGGGTGAGCACACACCATGGCTCAGTGAGCAAACAAAACAATGCAACAAACATATGCATGTATTCAATTCATATCTTTGATCTGATTTATAAGTTTGCAATGTGCTATAGAAAGGATTGCTGGCCGCCGCACCTCTATACACGAGTGTGTGAAGCATCCCAATGGATCAAACACCATGACCGTCCCACATGCACCCATCATGGAATAGAGATAGAGCTAAAGTTCTCGGATCAAACACCGCATAACACTTCCCCTGATGCCCTACCCATACCAACACGTAAGCCCCTATTGGCGAGGGCTTGCAACTAACCAATCCTAATGCCAAGTAGTGTATCCAAGGCCTCACCTCAGCATCCCTTAATACGTCCATAGAGATAGAGCTAAGGCCCCCCGGCAGAGTCAGAGACTACACGGTCCGAGACCACCTCCCCTGATGCCCTACGACGTAATAGTTCTGTTAAGGTAATGGCGATATGATGATGTTAGTGGGCAAGACTTGAGTAGAGATAGAGCTAGAGTCTGGTGACCAGGATGAACCACAGTGTCACGTCCTCTCCCTGATGCTCTACTCGCATCAAGCACACTAACCACACACATACATTCACATGCCTATTCCTAACATCATCATCATCATCATCATGTTATAAATAAATAGAATTAAATATGCATGAGCAGTAATAGCAAGAATATTGTATGACATGTGAAATACTCATTATAAGCATATAACCATAGGATCATTCATGGCATTGGACTCAAATAGTAAAACAGTTTATTATTATCCAATTAGTTTAGGTCTTGTTCCTTCACCTTTGGTCGATGGTTGTTCCTCGTCCAAGCTTTGTAAATCACTTTTAGACCACTTGAAAACCTAACAAATTTATAGATTTTAAATTAGAATTTATTTCCAGTAATTCAGACTTCCAGAAGTTGAGTGGTCGCAGGTGCGACTGCACCTGTGGTCTCAGTTTCTGCGTGGTCGCAAGGTGTGGTCGCATATCATGCGACCATACATGGGACCACACCCTCCCTGAAACTTCCCCGAGGGCGTGTGATCGCTATGTGTGGTCACATATCATGCGACCATACATGTGACCACACCCTCCCTGAAATTTTCCCGAGGGCTTGTGGTCGCTATGTGTGGTCGCATACCATGCGACCATACATGCGACCACACCCTCCCTAGAACTTTGTCCAGGGTGTGTGGTCGGTTATGTGTGTCTCGTGTGGTCGCATATCATGTGACCACACATGCCACCACACCCTCCCTGGAATTTTCCTGAGGGCGTGTGGTTGATCATATGTGCCTCGTGTGGTTGAATATCATGCGACCACACATGCGACCACACATATGATGGTCGATTTTTCCACTCCCAACTCAATTCCTTCATGTTTTGATTCCTTGGCTTATCATCATGGTCATTCCTATGATTGTTCTATGGCTTAAAATTCATATTTTACACAATCCATCATCCTAATAGATTCCCTCCATGGATCTCTTAGAATTTATCCATGCTTTGATGATTGGGGTCTCACTTTGGATCACTATCTCCTCCATGATCTATTCTAGGTATTCAACTGATGTGGGGGATGGTTTCATACCTTAAACTTGTTGAAGATTCAGAGTTCTCTCTGAATTTCCCCCTCTTAGTCTTCCTCTTCAATTCTCCTTCTCTTCCTCCTCTTCTCTTTCTCTCTCTTTCAGATTGAGTTCTAAAAGGATGAAAGAGGCTAAGGGATGTCCTATATATAGAGAAAATCCTCCATATAAAGTCCTACTTAAATTAGAAAAGAACCCCCTTCAGATTAGGAAGGTTTCCTAATCACGGAGTCTGTTTGACTTCGTGTGGTAGCACGTGGGGTCGCAGAACCCGTCGACCACACAGTCAAAAACTTGCGACCACACGTCCCAGACTCTTGTGGTTGCATTATTTTGAGGTGTGGTCGACCACACCTGTTTAGGTATGCGGCCACACACTCCTAAATAGATGATTTTGGGTTCTATTTCATACCTAGTCTTGGGGTTTCTTCACGCACTTGGTCTGCTTGGCCCGTCCATGATAGGAAGACCTGATACAAGGTGCTAAGACTAGTTAGTACGATATGGGTCTTACAACTGCCTACTAAGCACTCACAAATACAACTACAATCATTCATAGTATTGACGCAATGCATGCTAAAAGACAGTTATTAGATGACATTTTATCTATAATATAAGTATAAGCATGCAGCATCAATCATCAACATATTTTAAACACACCAAAATTAGGCTAGGGTTCTAGTCCTCACCAGAGATTACGTAGTTGTAATTATCCATGCTCAAATAATCAATGTTCTTGATGTTCTCTACACCTATATAGATCATGGAGTTATTGGTCACAAGTTCTACCTTACTTATTCTCAATATATTGTAAGACCCGTGCCTAAACCCTATTACGGTTTGACTATTTTGGGCATGTGTTGGGTCTTCCCACATGCAAATGTATCAGGCCAACATGACCAAAAGATGATGACATAACCGTGAGGTGACACAAAACCACTATCTTAAACCTCCTATGTGTCATTAGAGTGCACGAAAGTGCACTATGAGAAGTCTTGGACCCATCCTATGCGACCACCCAGTGCATAGCTAGCAACACACCTATATTGGTAGACCAAAAAGGAGGTTCGACTGGAGACAGAGGTGGTGCAGTGCATCAGCTGCACGCTATGCTGTCGCACCCTGTGCGCAATCTGAATTGGTAACAGATTGGTCGCGGGTCTCACCGATTCAAACTCTACCTTCTCCCTGCATGGAAAACCAATGATGCTTGACTTTATTCATGGTAAGCTGATCCTTGTTGAGCCAAGTATGGAAAGAGATGGAGAAAAGACTCTCCATTACAATGATTGAGACAATGAAATCTTGTTTTCCATGGAAACCTACCACTATCTATTCTCCCATTCAATTAGCCAAACCAAATTAGAGAAAAAACTCTAACGCACGAAATTGAGAAGGAGAGAAACGAGAGGAAGAGAAGAAAGAAAGGAAGAAACCTTCCTTTAAGTACCACCCAGAGAGAAAGAGAGAGAAGAAGAACCACAGGGAAGGGGGAAGGAGGAAAAGAGGAAGAGAAAGAAAGGAAGAAAGGAGCTTACCTTTGGATCGATGGATTGCTCAACCAAGAACTTGAGAGAGAAACCTGTTGTAAGTATTCTTCTCCCAGCTGTAAATAGATTATAAAACCTATTAGGTAGAAATTTGAATAATATAACGAAGTTACATCCTTCACATTAATGGTTAGACATACTAGTAATGATGGTAAAGGAAGGAATGTTAGCCATCATTGATGATGAAGCTTCGAACCAGGTAAACTATCATTCACAGATCCGAATGGTGGACTGTAGTGTACATGGCTTAACAGATAGGCAAAATAATGTATCAAATGGACATAATAAAATAACTATGTACCATTGGAGAGTTAATGATGGCCATAGAAGACCTAGAGACATGAGACTTCAGTGGATTCAATGAGTAAAAATCGGATCCTAATGTTAGAAACTAGATCCGAAGGTTTCCAGTTTGGATCTATTAAAACGGATAACTATCGCGTATCCAAACCATAGTGTAAACAAGGATTCAGGTGTCCAAACTCCTTAATCACATTAGATTAATATAGGAAACACCCTGGAGAAAGTTGCTGGCCATCGGACCATGTTTCGACGTGTGGTCGACAGGACCAGCCGCATGACCTATCAGTCATGACGTGCTATTGATGCCATCAGCCACACGTGATTTATGTGTCGGATCTCGGCCAAACTTGGCCAGTGACTTATATAATTATTTTGATCTGTTTAAGGGTTTAAAACCCTATTATCACATTTCTATGAAGAACAACCCCGTATGCTTCATGTATGTCAGAGGTAAGATTTGGTTTATACACTAAAATGACCAACCTCACCACCTCTGTAATTTAAGACCTTAAACCCAACCTACAGTGACTAGGCAACACCCTTGGGGTGCTAGCACAATCAACGGCCACGAAAAAGCATGCGGTGGCAGCCATTAACAACACGCCTAGCACCTTGTGAGGTGCGGCTATAGCCACCTACCGCATGTTGTATTGACTACTGCACCTTCCCGGGCACGTCCAATAGCTTCTACTCAGCCTTAGGACCCCTGTTATGGTGCTAGAACACCCCTGGCCTCGTTAGAAGAAGTCCTGAGTATTAAGGCTAATTAAAGGTTTTACTTACCCAAAAAAAAAAAGAAGGCTAATTAAAGGTGGATTCATTCTTATAAGTGTTTTGTCTTGTAGAGAACCAATCCATTTAATTTTAGTTAGAGGTACCTTAGACCTTGAATGGTAATAAATGGAATTAATAATTGACGGTTAATACTATGCTATGATAAACAAACAGTAGACAGTAGGCATGAACTATCAGATAAGTAAATAACATTGTGAACACAAGAATATTAAGCCTAAAACAATGCTAGAATAAATCCCTAAAATGATAAGTTGATGAATATTATTGCATATGGTTTTGATAGAGATATGGAGACTCCAGTAGGAAGCTACTTGATCAAGATTACAGTAGTTTACTCCATTATCTTTGGGTAAGGTAACTAAACCTTTGGATGCATATGTTTTCTCTATTTATTATGCTGTGTGATGGTGTGAGATTGATAACATGTTTTTGTGTGATAATATGCCATCCAATATACTGTTCTGTGTACTCAGGCATATGCATCTTTGCATTTGGGGTCAGCAGTGCCATGTAGTGATGGAATGAGTGGAATGGGACGCTCATGACCCCATAAACGTAATTAATCCGTGATTGATTCATGATGTTTGGTTAAGTCGATAAAGAGAAAAGTGGGTGGAATGGGACGCTTGCACCACTTCTTACCAGCACTACTTTATATTGACCATATGTAATTTAGCCAAGTCACGTTGTCTTATGTGGGGCCTCAGATGGGGTCGAAGTTTGGCAACATTATGGTCCAGTAATATGGCTAATTAGAGGTACATGGCTAGTTGCACATTAATCACTCGTATAACTATATCCCTAGCCATTAGGGGGTTATGTAATGACATGAGTTCAATAAATGGTGGTATGATCATAGCTATGATGCTCCCCATACCTGACATAGTGTGCATGGGCGGGTGAGTCGACTAGTGGGATTATCACCTTCTCAAGTGCCACAACATAGACTTGAGATGAGTTGAAGTCATATGTGGACTAAAATGACGTACCCATACATCAGGGATGTTGTTGTATGCCGAGTGAAGTGCCATTATTCTGAGTGGAAACCTGTGTAGCCGGAGGCTCCATGTATCGGCTGTCTTGAGCTGGCACTTACAATTATCTTACCTGATCGTAGTTGATAATTGCATGCATTTGCTTGTTGCACGTTTAGTTTTCTTGCTAATCTCGATGGTTAAGCTTACTCTTGTGTGCACAAACTATTTTAGATCTTGTAAGTTCTTCATTCGTTGCTTCGGGTAGCTTGTCATCCAGTGTGGAGGATGAGGACAGCGAGCCTGAGGAAGACATTCATTATCCTTAGAGCTATTTGTAGAGATTGTTCATAGGTGTAGGTTGTACCTATTACTTTATTTCTTTGGATTAGGATTTATTTATTTGGGGTACGTTATTTGGATAAACTTTAAACAATGTTCTTTGATTTATTTTGGATTTGGATAATTTGGATATTAAGAACTTTAAATATTTAGATGTCAGCAAAATAATTTGATATTTTAATTATAAGACTTCCCCTATGTTTTGCTCTCTCTTATTTTGGATAAATTGTTTACTCTGAGATGTTTTAATTTTACTCTGATAATCTTCTGAGTTATGATTTATTGTTGGGGATTGATATGTGGTATACCATGATATACGATCCGGGAAGGGGATTTCTTATGCCCTAATAGGATGAAGAGATCCCATTACATTCCATATTACTGATACGTTGGGAATGGGGTGTGACATTTATAGAGTCTGGGTTTCATCGGTCGATGCTTCGGTTACACATATCGCATTTGACAGAGCATCAGATATAAGTCAAAACCTTCTTCCAATGGTTGGTCGCGGTGTTGGTTGGTACAGTATCGACGACTACTACTTTGTTCGATCACTTTCAGTGGCCTTCTGGAACTGTTCAGTCATTAGGCCGGATCATAGGATCCATAGTCCGTGGTAACGTCAAGCCTTTGGCAGAAAGGTTGGCCTGAGTAGCTTGACCTGGTCGGAGGCTCTGATTTTGCATCCGGCGCACCATCCGACCCTGCTTTCAGGCTTCTCCTTCTAATATTCTTGATATTACCATGGACGAAGATTTCTGTATTGACCTCATGACCTTGTGCTGCCTGATTTCCTTAACAAGAGGTTTCCCTTTCTTTCTACTAGATCTATTGATTTTAATAATAACAATAAGAATCGATATTATCTAATTTTTTTCCATTGAATTCTTCTTCTGTCCCTTACTCATTTGGGACTATTGTTAATAGATTTCCAGGTTCTTCTACCCTCATCTATTTAATTACATGGACTAGTTTAATGCAGTTCCTTTAGTATGAAATATTACTTGCAACGAAGGTTGGACAGCGAGGATGAAAGTTTCACAGTATTGGCAGTCCATGCAGACTTCTTCTCTCCTTCTCTTCCTTCTTTCTTTTCACTTTCTACTCGTCTAATAGCACTCTTCCTTAGATAATGTATCAGAGGTTTTATAATGAACCTTACATCCCTACAAGAGGGAGGTTTAGTAGGTTTCATCTTCCTAGTTTCCTTCTTGAAGTATAATTCTTTCAGAAGTGGGAGATGATAGAAAGAGGCCATGTGTCAAAGGAAGTTGAGAGCAATTGGGAGTTTTTCTTCCTAGAGGACTCTAAGGCTATTTCACTTAAGATGGGACTCTAATGGCTTGTCCAAGGCTAAAGGAATAATCTTAACTGCCTTCAAGAATCAATTCAACTTGATCCATTCCCACAGACAAGTTGTATACCTAGTCCTGTCAGAACTGGTAGATCTTACTAGCTTGGTTTCTTGACTGGCCCTAACGTCCGATGCTAGTATTAAGGACTTAATTTGTAACTTTTATTTTATTTTTAGTTCGATCCATGATTGGTGCAGCCAAGTTAATTGTTAATGACTCGGGAACCTATTTGGTTGGCGGTGGAAAACCCTCCTAGCACAACAGAAATCCGATTAGGCTAGGTTTTCTGGGTGTGGGTTTTATAGCTGTGGTATTCACACTCAAGACATAGAGGCACTACCTGTATGAAGAGAAGTTTCAGATATTCTCTGACCACAAGAGTCTCACATACGTATTCAACCGAAAGGAATTAAATATGAGACAAAGAAGATGGATAGAATTATCAAACGATTATGACTGTGATATCCAATATCACCCAAGAAAAGCTAACGTGGTAGTGTAGGCATCCCATTTTTGTCATCCCTAGTTGAAAAAAGTCTTACTGGAGTGTAGACAACAAAGTGGGAGAGATGAGAGAAAATTTGAAAAGTACAGGGGAGGCGAGTAAAACTCTCTTAGAAGTGATAGTCGATCAGTCCCGATATGCTCTCTATAATGTTTTGAGAATAGCTAAGATAATCCCCAGTGTCCAGGAGATAAGTGAAACCATATGGCAGGTTGGTGAATCCCGATGTAAGGTTTGAATTTTGGCTGTGACTTTGAGGAGGTTTTTGGTGGGCCCATAATAAGGAAATGGGTTGCAACCTGCATGGATGCGTAGGTCTTGGAAATACCATAGGTTTTAGAAATACCTTCGAAATGAGACTAGAATATCTCAATTCTGATGTCAAATGGAGAAGATATGACAATTTTAGTCTGGGAATAAGAATAAGGGTATTTTTTGAAGATTAATAATATCTAGGGGCTTGCATGCAAATTATCGTAAGTTTAATTATTTAAACATCATCTTCTCATATCTCGCTCATCTGATGTCCAAATAAAGTGATTCTAGTGCCATTATTTCTCATTTTTGGTGCTCTACAAAGTGGACGTGGAAAATCTTGAGCAGAGGTCTACGAAGGATCCCACACAGAGTCGCAAACCGATATGCCTGCTTAAACTTCAATTCCTCATAATTTTATTATTCGACGTCCAAATCAGGTGATTCAAGTCTCAATATGTTCTATTTTTAGTGCTCTACAAAGTGGAAATGAAGGATTTGAGACAGATCTCCGAGGCATCCCATGCAGAGTCGTTAGCCGATTTATCATAAATTAGCTGTTTAAACTTCAGAAATTCATAAGTTGGCCATTTTACATCAAAATGAAGTGTTTTAAATTTTAGTATTTCTTATTTTTAGTGCTCTACAAAGTGGATGTAAAGGATTTTAGGCAGAGATTTCTGAGGCATACCATGCTGAGTTGCTAGCCGAATTATCATGAATTGGTATTTAAACTTCAAAAATTCATAAGTTGATCATTTTACTTCCAAATGAGATGATTCAAACATCAGTATTTCTCATTTTTAGTATTCTACAAAGTGAATGTAGAAAATTTGGAGTAGAGGATGTCAAAAAATTCCATGCGGAATGACGGCTAAAATGGTCTAAGAAATGACAGAGAGAGAAAAACCAATCTTGGCCCAACCCAGCTCAACCCATATCAGTTTAACCGAGTCAAGTCATGTTGGTCAGAATCCAGTCAACTCAGACTAGTCCAGACTAAACCAGTTCGACTCGTGTGCATTTTACATTAGATGCATTATATTATATATTATAATGTATATTATATATATTATGCTATACTATATATCATATATGGTTACATATCATGATGTGTATGTATATATAATGGGATATCTATATTATATGTATCTGTATATGGGGGGTCGAGAGAGGCCGTGAGAAGAGATAATAAGATTTGACCAGGTTTTAAAAAAAGGAAAGAAATCAGGAGAAGAAGAGAGAGCCGTGGGACTCTAAAGGAAAAAAATGGAAAGAAAAAAAAAGGAAGGAGAAGGAGGGCGGTTTCTCAAGAGAAATGAAGAAAAAAAAATAAGGAAAGAAAAAAGAAAGAAAAAGAAAGAATACAAAAGGGGGGAATGTGAGTTGAGAAGGAAAGAAATAAAAGAAAAAAAAAAGAAAAAAAAAAGGGAAAGGGAGAGCACGGGTGGACTCCAAAAGGGAAGAAAAAAAAAGAAGGAAAAGAAAAAAAAAGGAAAGAGAGAGTGGGAGAAAGAGTCTAAGAGAAGAATAGGAAAAAAAAAAGGAAAAGAAGAAAAAAAGGAAAAATAAAAAAAAAAGGAAAGAGAGGGGAACGTGAGTGGAGAAAAGAACAAAAAAAAAAAAAAAGAGGAAAAAAACTCAAAAAAAGGAAAGAGAGAGTGAGAGAGAGACTCTAATAGGAGAGGAAAAGAAGGAAACAAAAGAAGAAGGAAATCTAAAAAGGGCTGGAAGAGAAGGAGAGAGTGTAAGAGGAGAAGAAGAGAAGAAGAAATAGAGAAGCCGAAATTGAGAGAGAAGGGGGAAGAAAAAGGGAGACAGAAGAAGAGAAGAAAGAAGGAGAAGCTAAGAGAGAGGGAACTTTCTGCAAAGAGGTAAGTTCATTCTCTATTATTATTTTCTAATATATACTTACAATTCATGGTCCCTCACCCATTGCTGTAACCAAAATTTTAGTTTTCATATGATTCCATGATCCTAACATGTCGAAAATTACATGAATATGCCTATTTTTGATAAATTATGATCAAAGATGTTATATTGCATGCATGTTGACGTTGCAATGCCAATGTTTGATATTTTTTATGCATTAGAATATATTTAAAGTACTCAATGGAGAAATATTGAATGTCATATGATGATTTTTGAGTATTTTAATATTTTTTTACAAGGTGGATTCCAGATCTGGAATCCGATTTTGGGACATGCATATCATATATATTTTTGATGCATTATGATCCCAAAATTTTATGAGATACTCATAACTATGTTTGAAAGTTCCCCCATAAATTTTGACTCATTTGGAGTTGAGAAGTTGAGATAAAAAAGCCCTAATGATGCTACTATCCTTCTCGGGTACAGTGCAAACCCTCATCAGAAAGGCTCTAAAAATGGAATTTACGGTCATAATTTGATAATCCTTCCTTCAAATAAAGTGATAGGTATGAAGTCAAAAAAATTTGGCACTGACTTCGGATTTTTCTGCTTTTTTTTATGGATTTGATATGATTTTTGAAGTGCACCATAGTCTGTTTTAGGGTCAGTTAGAACACATTGAATTGCATGATTGAGATGTGATGTTTGAGCCTTGAGGATCTTTCTGTTTGCATAATATTTTTTTAATGAAATGTTAGATCTATCAGTTGGCTATATGACCATAGGCCTGAATTCTATTTTCAATGGGTGATTGATTGTATAGAGAATTTATGGTGCAGCTGGTCAGAATCTGGAACAGACTTGACCAGTGCACATGCCTGCACTTGTGGTGCATTTTCGACCCATTTTGGTTCCCTATTAGGATTTTCCTTCTCGAGACAAAATCTAGGCCTCTAGGTCCTCTTTCAGAGGATATATTTTGAGCTTAATTTGAATACGTATGAAGACCCATATGCATGTTTTGGCAAAGGTCCATAGAATCTATTGATTGCAGTAATAATTATGAAAATCCATGCATAAGTGTCCTGTAGAAACTTATTTAGACATCACTTCCTTAAAGGAAAAGGTAGCCACATGAGTCTGAAAGACAACCAAGTTAACAGAAATTTTTTTGCATAATTAAAGAATATCTTATGATTATTTTCCCATGACTGGTTCGAATCTAAAAATCAGTTTGACCAGTTTTCATAGTCTGACCTTGTAGGCATGATTTAAACCATTAGATTTCCATCATATTGTGCCTTAGAAGAATTTGAGACCATTAGATCTGGATCATGAACATGTTATTAGAATTTTGACCATTAAATCTTGATCATGAGCATCTTATTTTAATATGGATCATTGGATTGTCTTGATGAGTGATTTGAACCGTTGGATTACCTTTTTGAGTGATTTAATTGAATTTGAACGGTTGGATTGGCCTCATGGATATTTTAATTGAATCTGAACCATCGATCAAATATGATGGATCACATTGATGATGATCGATTACATCAAATTTGAGTATTCGATCAATTATGATCTTGGTCACATTGTTGATGATCGATGCTTGATCAATGCATTCACATGCTTTATGGTTATACTTGAGATGATGCATGTTGTTACATGCCATATTTGAATGATATTTATTATTAGCAAGAACTTAATTTCTGCAACACCCTAGTCAAATTGTCATATCTGTACACCTAGAAGACATATTAGGTGTGGGGACGTGCATGTAGGCACCCACATTCATGGGAAGGGTAAGAATGAAAATGATAAATTTTAATCAAGAATCAGAAAGCCTAGCCCAACAAATGTGAAATTAGGGTTTTAGGTTAAGGGTACCTTAAAACAATCCTGACCCTTCAGGTCATCTTCTCTAGGATACAGAGAACTAGATAGGTGTAATGTGAATCGAACCATAGAGAAAACACAGTTCCACACCATGATATTGAAAGAAGAACATGAATGAATTGAATCTGCATTTTCGAACTACGCGGGTCCTGATTCTTAGGGCAGTACCCTTAGATACATAGGCAGTTTTGTAAGACACCCAAACACGGTTCCACATTTCAATCTGTATAGAATAATAAATTTTAGTATTCCTTAGACCAAGGTAGAGTACACCTAAGTGGTTTTAGGATAATGAATTCTAGTCTTCCTTAGACCAAGGTAGAGTACACCTGAGTGGTTTTAGATTAGCAAATTTTAGTCTTCCTTAGACGAAGGTAGAGTACACCTAAGTGGTTTTAGGATAATGAATTCTAGTCTTCCTTAGACCAAGGTAGAGTACACCTGAGTGGTTTTAGGTTAGCAAATTTTAGTATTCCTTAGACCAAGGTAGAGTACACCTCGGTGGTTTTAAGATAATAAATTCTAGTCTTCCTTAGACCAAGGTAGAGTACACTTGAGTGGATTTAGGTTAGTAAATCTTAGACTTCCTAAACTAAGGTAGAGTACACTTGAGCAGTTTTAGACTAACCATCTAGGCTTCCTAAACCGAGATAGAGTACAGCTGAGCGGTTTTAGCCATCCTTTTCGTCTTCCTAAACTGAGGTAGAGTATACCTGAGAAGTTTTAGACTAACCATCTAGGCTTCCTAAACCAAGGTAGAGTGCACCTGAGCGGTTTTAACCATCCATTTTTGTCTTCCTTGACCAAGGTAGAGTACACCCGAGTTGTCACACCCCAATTCTGGTATAAGCAAAATGGTGTGATGAACCGCCAATAAATCAACGGTTCACCTAAGATCTCATATAGGTCGTACCCACCATATCAATCCATACACACATTCCACACTAATAATTAGAGGTAATAAACAAATAAGCGGAAGTCTTATAGATAATGAACTGAGAGTCTAGCAATGATAATAAATAATTAATCCGATTATCTCTAAAACTCTAGACATAAAAGTAAATAATCCATTACATGTTCCATTAATCAAATATAACTAAACTAATAAAAAATGCACTGGTTGCACTGACATGATGAATCATGTACATCTTCAACAGCTTCTACGTCCATGGCGACAACGTGTCCATACGTCGGTGCATTCATATATTCTTCAACAGTAGGACCTGCATCATCAACTAAAAATATTCGACGTCGAAAGGATGAGCATACAACACGGCTCAGTGAGCAAACAAAACAATGCAACAAACATGTGCATGCATTCAATTCATATCTTTGGCCTGATTTTTAAGTTTTCCATGTGCTATAGAAAGGTTTGGTGGCCCCCGCATCACTATACACGAGTGTGTGAATTCGCCCAATGGATCAAACACCATTGCCATCCCACATGCACCCACCATGGAATAGTTATAGAGCTAAAGTGTCCGGATCAAACACCATCAACACTTCCCTTGATGCCCTACCCATACCAACACGTAAGCCCCTATTGGTGAGGGCTTGCAAACTGGGCTCACAACTAACCAATCCTAATGCCAAACAGTGTATCCAAGGCCTCACCCTAGCATCCCACAATATGTTCGTAGAGATAGAGCTAAGGCCCTCCGGCAGAGTTAGAGACCACACGGTCTGAGACCACCTCCCCCGATGTCGTACGATGTAATAGTTCTGCAAGATAATGGCGATACGACAATGTTAGTGGGCAAGACTTGAGTAGAGATAGAGCTAGAGTCTGGTGATGAGGTCAAAGATCACCATGTCATGTCCTCCCTCTGATGCTCCACTCGCATCTAACACACCAAACACGCACATACATTTTCATGCCTATTCCTAGCATCATCATTATCATCATGTTATAAATAAACAAAATTAAATATGCATGAATAGTAATAGCAAGAATATTGGATGACATGTGAGATGCACATTATAAGCATACAAGCATAGAATCAATCATGGCATTGGACTTAATAAAAATGAATAGTTTGTTATTATCCAATTAGTTTAGGCCTTGTTCCCTCACCTGTTAGCAATACTCGATCTCCTTCCAAGCCTTGCAATTCTCTTTCAATCAATTTAACAACCTAAAATTTATATGAATTTAAGTTAGGGCTCATATGTAACATGTTATAGTAGTAGGAAATCGAAATAGAGCACTGATAGTGTCTGATTGGTCCTATGGTCTCATACTGTATCGACCTTACTTCCTACGGTCGATACCCTACGGTCGCATGTGGTGCGACCGGAGCTATGACCTTATTGTAAGACCCGTATCAAACTAACCCGATCTTATCACCTTGAACCAGGTTTACCCATCATGGTCGAGTCAAATGGACCAAGGGCGTGAAGGAGATCATGATCCCAGGTATCAAATCGACCCTAAAACACTCAATTTAAGGGGAGGGTCGCATACCCAGCAAAGGAGGGTCGGACCCCCCAAGTCAGAAAGTCAGACCCTCAGTTTCATAGGGAGGGTCGGACACCATAGGAACGCTAGGGTCGACGGGATCATCGACCCTCCCATCGACCCTCAGTTACTGTCGGAACTGAAATTAAAAAAATTCCTAATTTTTGATTTGGATTCTTTCCTAATCTCAAAGGGACTTATTTTAGGATGTTTCTACTCTATTTAAAGGACGTCCCTAAGCCTCTTTCACTCCTTTTACAACCCTAATTGAATTGAGAGGAAGAGAAGAGAAGGAAAAGAAGAAGAAGAGAAGCAAGGAAGAAAAGAAAGCAAAAAGAAGAAGAGTTGCAGAGATGGAGTATTCTTCTCAGGTATGGATACTAATTCCATGAGTTTCTACAGACCTTAGGTTAGATAATGATGAGAGTATGATCTCGGAGAAACCCAAACCATCAACCCATGGTAAGGTTTTCATAGAAAACTATGGGAGATTAGATGAAAGCTATCTAGGTGGATGATTCATGGTTCTAGACCATGGAATGAATGTTGAATGGACTGTAGGAGAAAGCCATAGGACCCCAAACACGAAGGATGGACTAAAAGGAGGGAAATTGACCAAAATCCATCGAGGGTCGCACAGAGGGTCGATGACCATCCGACCCTATGTGTTCCTGAGGATCGACCCTCAGTGTTCGAGAAGTCCAGATTGGGGAGGGTCGCACCCAGGGTCGATCATGACTCCGACCCTACCTCCGACCCTCAGTTAACAGAATGGTTTTTAAATTTTAATTAAATTTTAATTAAATTTTTTCGACTTTGTTAGGTCTTCTAGCAATATAATAACATTATAAATGTGATTCTAAAGCTTGGAAGAGTATCTATTAGCAAGCTAAGGTGAGGGAACAAGACCTAAACTAACTGGTTAATAATAAACTATTTTAATTCTTGAGTCTAATGCCATATTGATTCTATGCGTGTATGTTTGTGTGTGCATTCAACATGCCATGCAATATTTCGATTAATTGTTCATGCATATTTACTTTACTGCTTATAACATGATGATGATGATGATGATGATAGGAATAGGCATGTGAATGTTTGTGTTTGGCCAGTGTATATGGTGAGGGTAGGGATGGTATCAACCGGTACTACCATGACCATTCTTCATGGGGTGTATATTGTGCCATGGTCTACTTAAGTCATGTCCACTGATGTTGTCGTATCGCCATTACCTTAGCAGAACTATTATGTCGTAGGGCATCAGGGGAGGTCGTCTCGGTCCTTGTAGTCTCTGACTCTACCGGGGAGCCTTAGCTCTATCTCTATAGATGTTCTGAGGGATGCTAGGGTGAGGCCTTGGATACACTATTTGGCATTAGGATTGGTTAGTTGCGAGCCCAGTTTACAACCCTAGCCAGCAGGGGTTTATTTGTTGGTAAGGTATCAACCGGTACAGCCATGCCATTTTCATGGGGTGTATATTGTGCCATTTTGGGTGCTGTGGGTGACAGTGCAGGAGTCATTGGGCGTATCCACACACTTGTGTATAGTGGTGCGGCGGCCACCTATCCTTTCTATAGCACAATGCAAACTTAAAATCGGACCAAAGATATAAATTGATTGCATGCATATGTATTGTTGCATTGTTTTGTTTGCTCACTGAGCCATGATGTGTGCTCACTCTTCAACGTCGAATATTTTTAGTTGATGATGTAGGTTTAACCATTGAAGATTATAAAAATGCTCCAGAGTACGGGAACGTTGCAGCGATGGTAGCTGAAGATGAAGTGGACACACATGACCTCTCTTGCGAGTGCAACTCATGTGTATTCGATTAGATTTTTAGTTTATTCATTTGGATTTGTTAAAGACATGTATTTGATATTTATTTATTTATGTCTTAGTTGATACAGAATAATTTGTTATTTAAATATTGATATCACAATAGATTCTCAGTTCATTTTATTATAAAAACTTCCGCTATTTGTTTTATTTACTCTGATTATTTATGTGGATGTATGAAGTTTAGATAACACAGATATAGCCTACTCAAGATCCTGGTTGAACCGTTGGTTTGTTAGCGGTACATCACACCATTCTGAATAGTACGGAATTGGGGTGTGACAACTTGGTATCAGAGCATCTCAGGCCTTGTCCGCTGAACTAGCATACATTCATGACAATTGTGAACTGAGATAGGATAAAAGTAAAAACTTTAATACAAACATACTATAAGTGTCACACCCCAATTTTGGTTTAACCAGAATGGTGTGATGAACCGCCTAATAACCAATGGTTCAACCAGGATCTCAAATAGGCTATCCCCGCGTTATCCAAACTTACACACATCCGTAATCATAATCAGAGTAAATACACAATAGCGGAAGTCTTATAATAAGATGAACTGAGAAACTAAGATGATATTAATAATTTAATAGCAAATTATTCTGTATTCAACTGATACATAAATATTAAATATCAAATACTTGTCTGAATAAATCCAATAAAGAAACCTATAAAATATCTAATCAAATACACACGAGTTGCACTCGCAAGAGGAGTCGTGTGTATCTACTTCAGCTCCAGCTTTCAATGCTGCCACGTTCCCGTACGCGGACGCGTTCATATAATCTTCAATAATATAACCTGCATCATCAACTAAAAATATTCGACGTCGAGGGGTGAGCACACATCACGGCTCAGTGAGTAGCCAAAACAATGCAACAATACATATGCATGTAAAAAGTCAATTTATATCTTTGGTCCGGTTTTAAAGTTTACAGTATGCAATAGAAAGGTATAGGTAGCCAAAGGTCGCGTTTATTGACTCCGCCTCTATACACGAGTGTGTGACGTTACTCGAAGATCACGTTTATCGTCAACTCACATGCACCCAATCATGAACATTATATAACAAAGGTTACGTTTATTGCTATATAGTGCCATACCAACACGTAAGCCCCTGTAGGCGAGGGCTGCAAACTGGGCTCGCAACTAACCAATCCTAATGCCAAAAGTGTATCCAAGGCCTCACCCCAGCATCCCTCAAATGTCCATATAGATAGAGCTAAGGCCCCCCGGTAGAGTCAGAGACTACAAGGACCGAGACCACCTCCCATGATACTCTACGACATAATAGTTCTGCTAAAGTAATGGCGATACGACGATGCCAATGCACAAGACTTGAGTTAGATATGGAGCTAAAGTGCTGAGACCCACCAAAGGTTAACGTTTATTGACGTTCTCATCACACCTCCCCTGATACTCGCTCGCATCAAGCACATCAACCACACACATACAAGCACATGCCTATTCCTATCATCATCATTATCATGTTATAAACAATAAAGTAAATATGCATGAACAAATAATAAAAATATTGGATGGCATGCTGTATGCACATTACAAACATATTGCATAGAATCAAGCATAGAAAAGGACTCAAGAAATAGAAAATAGTTTATTATTAACCAATTTAGTTTGGAGTTAAGGTTCCTCACCTTAGCTTGCTATAAGATACTTTTCCAAGCTTTAGAATCACCTTTACAGTGTTATTATATTGCTAGAAGACCTAACAAAGTCGATAGAATTTAATTAGAATTTATTCGGAATTAAAAACTACTCTGTTAACTGAGGGTCGGAGGTAGGGTCGATGCTAGGGTCGATGGGTCTATCGACCCTTCCCTCTTTCTGGACTTCCCGAATGCTGAGGGTCGATGGTCAGGAATACCTAGGGTCGGATGGTCATCGACCCTGGGTGCGACCCTTGGTGCACTCTAGTCCAATTTCCACTTTTTAGTCCATTCTTCGTGTTTGGGGTCCTATGGCTTGCTTCTACATTCCATTCAATATTCATTCCATGGTCTGAAATCATGAATCATCCACCTAGATAGCTTTCCATGAAAACCTAACCATAGATTGATGGTTTGGGTTTCTCCGAGATCACACTCTCAACAATAACTAACCTAAGGTCTGTAGAAACTCATGGAATTAGTATCCATACTTGAGAAGATTACTTTTTCTCTGAAATTCTTCTCCTTTGTGCTAAGTTATCTTCCTTGCCTTTCTTCTTCCTCTTTTCCTTCTCTTCTCTTTCTCTCGATTCAATTAGGGTTGTGAAAGGAGTGAAAGTGGCTTAGAGACGTCCTTTAAATAGACTAGGAACATCCTAAAATAAGTCCCTTTGAGATTAGGAAAGAATCCAATCAAAAATCTAGAAATTTCTTAATTTCTATTTTCTGCGGTAACCGAGGGTCGATGGGAGGGTCGATGATCCCGTCGACCCTAGGGTCTTAAGCTGTCCGACCCTCCCTTCAAAATTGAGGGTCTGACTTTCTGCTTTGGGAGGTCGAACCCGCTTAGCTGGGTATGCGACCCTTCCCCTATTTTAAGTGTTTTTGGGTCGATTTGATACCTAGGATCTCGATCTCCTTCACGCCCTTGGTCCATTTGACTCGACCATGACGGGTAAACCTGGTTCAAGGTGGTAAGACCGGGTTAGATTGACACGGGTCTTACAACTCCCCCCAACTTATAAAAATTTCGTCCTCGAAATTGTACGTACCTTCTGAATCAAATAAGTAAGGGTATTGCTTTCTCATAGCATTTTCTTCTTCCCATGTAATTTCTTCCATGTCTCTACTTTTCCATATGACCTTAACATAGTAGATATCTTTGTTGCATAGACTTTGAACCTTTTGACTAGTGATTTCTGTTGGTGTTACTTCAAATGTCAAATCATCAGTCAATTCTGGCAAATCCACTGTCAAAACATGCATTGGGTCCTTGACATACTTCTTCAATAGAGAAATGTAAAATACGTCATGTACACTTGACATAGATGGTGGTAGTGCTAACTGATAAGCTACTTTTCCACGCTTAGCTAGAATTTCATACGGCCCGATAAATCTTGGACTTAGCTTCCCTTTCTGTCCGAACCTCTTCAATCCTCGCATAGGCGACACTTTCAAAAATACTTTATCACCTACGGCGAACTCTAGATCTCTTCGTTGAGTATCTGCATATTGCTTCTGACTGTTCTGAGCTGTTCTCACTTTTTCCTTGATGATGTCGACCACTCGACAAGTCTCTTCAACAAATTCCGGTCCAACAATACGACGTTCTCCAACTTCATTCCAAAACAAGGGAGTTCGACACTTTCGGCCATACAGTGCTTCATATGGTGACATCTGTATTGTGGCTTGATAGCTGTTATTATAAGCGAACTCGATCAATGGTAACTTTTCGTCCCATGATCCTTTGAAATCAATCACACATGCTCGTAGCATATCTTCTAGAATCTGAATTATACGTTCGACCGTCCAATCCCGTGGGTGGAATGCGTACTGAACTTCAATGTTGTACCCATAGCCTTTTGCAGTCCTTCCCAAAATTTGGAAGTAAATCGTGGATCTCTATCGGACACAATACTTTCTGGTACACCGTGTAACCGAACAATATTATCCACATACAGCTTTGCTAACCTTTCCAGTGTATACTGAGGTCGTATAGGTATAAAGCGAGCTGTTTTAGTCAGACGGTCTACTATCACCCAAACTGCGTCAACTACTCGAGGAGTCAATGGTAGTCCCGTGACGAAGTCCATAGTGATGCAGTCCCATTTCCATGCTGGTTCCAGTAATGGCTGTAACAATCCTGCGGGTCTTTGTCGTTCAGCCTTTACTTTCTGACAATTTAGGCATTGAGACACAAACTTGGCTACATCTGCTTTCATTCCCCTCCACCAATATAATTTCTTTAGATCATGATACATTTTTGTACTTCCAGGGTGTATCGAGTAGATGGTGGTATGGGCTTCTTTCATCAGTCGGTGTCTAATGTCCATACTTTCTGTTTCAGGTACACATATTCTTCCTTTGTATTTTAGTACCTTCTCATCATCCAAGGTAAACTCAGGGTTAGTCCTACCTTTCTCAATATCTTCTTGTACTGTTCTCAGATAAGGATCTGCTTTGATAGCTGTCTTCACTTCATCCACTATATCTGGTATAATCTTCAATGCCGCAAACATATTTGAAAACCGATGAATAAACCCTTGGTTAGCTGATTCATCCGTTGTATCTATCACATACTTCTCGCTGCCATGATTGAATACCATTCCGGTAGTACACATTGCTGCAGTCGTGCTGACTTCTCCTTGAGATTTGATCATTGCTTTTCTGCTCAATGCATCCGCTACCACGTTCGCCTTTCCCGGATGATACTGGATATCACAATCATAGTCTTTCAATAATTCCAGCCATCTTCTTTGTCTCATATTCAACTCTTTCTGATTAAATAAATAAGTAAGACTTTTATGGTCCGACTTAATCTGGAATTTCTCCCCGTATAGGTAATGTCTCCATATCTTGACAGCATGTACTACTGCCGCTAGCTTCAGATCATGAGTGGGATAATTTTTCTCATGTACCTTCAACTGTCTTGAAGCATAAGCAATCACTTGCTCTCCTTGCATAAGCACACATCCTAGTCCCAGTCCCGACGCATCAGTGTATAAGGTAAGCGTCGTCCGGAATAGGAATAGTCAAAATCAGAGTGGATATCAACTGGTCTTCAGCGTTTGGAAACTCTTCTCACATTTATCGGTCCACACAAACTTTTCACCTTTCTTAGTCAAACTGGTGAGAGGTACGGCAATCCGAGAATAGTCTTCTACGAATCTCCGATAATAACCAGTTAGACCCAGAAAACTTCTGATTTTCGAAACGCTCTTTGGTGCTTCCCACTTTACAATAGCCTTGATCTTGCTGGGATCCACTTTGATTCCTTCAGCGGATACTACATGGCCTAGGAAGGCAACTTCACTTAGCCAAAACTCACACTTTTAAAATTTGGCGTATAGCTTCTCTTTCCTTAAACGTTGTAGGGCTGCGTTTAGGTTCTTGATATGAGTTTCCTTGTCCGTAGAATATACCAATATGTCATCAATAAATACTATAACCAATGTATCCAACATATCGTGGAAGACTCGGTTCATAAGTTCCATGAACGTTGCCGGTGCATTAGTTAATCCGAAAGACATAACAAAAAATTCATAATGTCCGTATCTGGTCCTGAATGCTGTCTTCGGAATATCACCTTCTTTAATTCTCAGCTGATGATAGCCTGATCGAAGATCGATCTTAGAAAATACTCTTGCTCCTTGTAACTGGTCGAACAAGTCATCGATCCGAGGTAATGGATATCGATTCTTGATTGTCAATTTATTCAACTCCCGATAGTCGATACATAATCGAACGCTACCATCCTTCTTCTTTACGAACAACACCGGTGCACCCCATGGAGATATACTGGGTTGAATATAACCCTTGTCCAGTCGTTCTTGTAGTTGCACTATTAATTCCTTCAGTTCCGTAGGAGCCATTCTATAGGGTGCTTTTGATACGGGTGCGGCTCCAGGTATAAGGTCTATTACAAACTCTGTGGCTCGGTCGGGTGGTAATCCGGGTAGTTCCTTCGGAAATACATCAGGATAGTCTCGCACGACATCAATATCTTCCATTCGTGGCGCTTCCTTGGTTAGGTCGACCACGGATACTAGATACCCGATTGCCCCTTTCTCAAGGCACTTCTTAGCCTTTAGTGCTGAAAGTATGAGCTTGCGTCTCCGGGGAAGTTTGGTTCCCGAGAAACTTAATTCTGCTCCTTCTTTGTCTTTGAACGTTAGCTTCTTTTCGGCGCATAACAGATTTGCAGAGTGCCGAGCTAACCAGTCCATTCCTAAGATGACATCGAAGTCTGCCATCTCAAGTTGTATCAATGTTGCATCTAAAATCTGTTCCCCAATGAGAACTGGACATGGTCCATAACCTTTCTCTAGTTCCACTTCTAACCCCATTGGTGACCGTACAAGTAATTTGTAGTCTAATATTTTGATGGGTAATTTGGTATTCTTTCCAAATGACACAGTTATAAATGAATGAGTAGCTCCGGAATCGAAGAGTACTCTGGCGGGTACGCCATTTATAGGTACAATACCTGTGATTTATCTTTACTTAGTCTACATGCTCATTCAATGTAATTAAAACTTTAAAAGTTTCAGTCATACCTGTGACCACATCGGGTGATGCGGCCGCATCCTCGGACGTAACAGCATATACACGTCCCCGATGGAATTGCTTCTTGGGCTTAGGGCACTCCCTTGCCATATGTCCCGGTTGGTTGCAGTTAAAACACTTCGGGGCTTCAGAATTTGGCTTTGACTAAGGTTGCACTGCTGAAGTGGTCTTGGGTGCAGTAGTAAAGTTCTGAGGACGGAAAGGCTTATACGTCCTGTTATTGCCTCCGTTGTAGGAGTTTCCGGCTAGTCTCTTGATGCCTTTGTTCTGAGTAAGGTAACTCTCCTTCTGGCTCGATTCAATCACTCGAGCAATCTAGACAGCTTCGTTGTAAATTTTCTTCTCTAAGCCCAGAACATTTTCTCTGATGCTTCCTCTTAGTCCCGCGACGAACCTACAGGTTTTGGTATCTTCTTCTTGCATGTTAGCCGGTGTAAAGAAAAACAGCTCTTCGTAGCGCTGTTGATATGAATCTACAGTCATCTGTCCCTAGTACAAGCTCAGGAACTCCTTCTCCATCGAATCTCTGAAGCTTCGTGGAAAATATTTCTCGAAGAATGCTTCTTTATAAATAGCCCAAGTCAGTAGGGCGTGCTTGGTAAGTAAATATGTCTTCGTAGATTTCCACCAATGGTGTGCCTCGCCCTTGAGCATGAAGGTGGCACATAGTACTTTCTCTTCCTCTGTGATAGTCATCATGAGGAAATTTCTCTCCATCTCGTCTATCCAGTGGGCTGGCCACAATGGATCAGACGGCTTGCCATTGTATTCTCTGGGTTTCATCTTCAAAAATCTCTCCACTAGTCGGTAGTGGTCCAGCTGATTCTGGGGGTTTGCCCCGAACATATAGGGTGGATTGTGGTAATTCCCTTGAGCTGCTTCTGGTACCTGCACTGGAATCTGTGCAGCCAGTTGTTGAGGTGTCTGATGAGCTGGGTGGTTACCCACCGGGGCTGCACTGGCTTGTCTAGTGTGCATGGGTGCGGCTTGAGTGGCTTGGAACATAATTCCCATGGCGACCTGCATCTGAGCCTGTGCGTGTTGCATCTGCTGCAGCTGCTGTGCCAGGTTCGTCACCACTGTTGCTAGCTCTGGTGGTGGAGGTGGAAAATTTGTAGGGTTTACCGGTTCTGGATTTCCCAGTGCATAGTTATTCTCTTGACTAGTCTCCTCCACTGGTGGTGGTGGTGGGACTGCGTTTCGGGTCTGCCGGGTCACTCTACGTCCAGACATAATTCCTTTCGCTAATTGGTGGTGCCTGAAAATCATCAAAATAGGTGAGAAGTCATTTATATTTCATGTAGGCACGCTAACCAATAATCAATTCCAATTCTAGCTCATTTTATAAAAAAAAATGTTGTCTTTTCTATGCAGGGTCGATGGTGAGGGTCGCTGGTATGTCCGACCCTTGGTTTCTGACCCTAGGAATGACCTGTTCTTCCCGAGAGCTGAGGGTCGATGCGAGGGTCGATGGGTATCCGACCCTCAGTTCCGACCCTCGATTTTCTGTCAGATTCCCGAGAGCCGAGGGTCGATGGGAGGGTCGATTCGAGGGTCGATTGTGCTAGTCGAATTGTCCTACCCTCGGACTAAAAATTAGATTTTTAAGATCCGATTTTGGGTCATTTCTTATTATTTCCCTCCCGTTTCGACTCGCCTCTCCTCTCTGAGTTGCTACAGTGCTACTCTACTATTGTGGGTCGATTTTAGTCCGGGTTTCGACGTCCACGTCATCCATACAGGTATGTTCTCTCATTTTTACCTGTTTTTAGGTTTTCTTTTCTAGGTTTTTGTCCATTTAACTTGTATTTTTCAAATTAAACTTTTTCTAACCTTAAAAATTCGATTTTTATTGGGGGCTTTTGTTATTGGTGTCTCGAGGAACAAAAGCCCTCAAAAATTTTTGAGTTTCATCGGTTGGTTATCGAGAAACTTAAAATTTTCTCTTTTTGCCCTAATTTGTCGGAATTTTTGATTTTTTTTGAATTTCTTCAAATTGAGCTTCGTCAGTTAAAATTTCCTACTATATGTGGGTTGTAGGATATGTTTTAACCTACATAAGTTCTCATGCCCACTTGAATGGTGAGAAATGGGGCTTTATGGTCAACTTACGTCGTTATTACATCAACTTTTGGATTTTTATCCTATTAACTCATTGTTTTCCTTCTCTTTCTTATTTTGCAGATACCATGGCTCGTACCAAGGTACCCAGAGTGCGTGATCCACTTCGCTTCCGTTCGAATGAAGCTGAGGCATAGTATGCTGACTATGCCCGTAAGAAAGTGGAAGGGGGTCGCATGGTGAACTTGGCTGAGCTAGCCTTGTTCAATGTAGAGGGAGCATTTGTGATATGGGGTGGCTCCCTGTCATCACATACGACGTGTGCACATGTCCAGATTTGGTGCGCCAGTTCTATTGTAATCTCCAGGTGGTGGGGAATTACAATGACGTTGAGCATGGTCAGGAGTTGCGCATCACCAGTTACGTCAAGGGGGTGCACATTTTCTTTGATTATCGGCAGCTGGCCGATCTGTTGGGCATTCCCTATGATGGCCCCATGGTGTACTGTGCGCCGGGAGAGCCACAGTTTGTTGAGATGGAGATGAGGGCAGAGATCGACAACAGTTGCTCCGTCCTGATCGTTGGCAGATGAGGGCTTGTTATCTGCGTCCAGCTCCATGGGTCTTCTATAAGATTATCCAGCATAATCTGATTCCGCAGAGTGGGCACTATGAGAGGGTTTCTCAGCTGACCCAGTTCCTGATTTATAGCATCTGCACTCGCCAGCCCGTCTGTCTTCCATACATCATCATGTGGACTATGATTAGTGCTACATTGTCCGGTCATAGGGGTAATCTACCCTATGGACGCATGATTACAGTGCTACTGACCCGTCTGGGGGTGGATCTGGTAGATGAGAAGATCTAGGAGAAGACCTTCTCGTCGCCTCTAGATTGGGAGGCTATCTGCAAGATGGGGCTGCGAGATGCTGAGGTTAGTGATGAGGAGAGGAACGCGATGGTGCGCCCTCATACTCGTGTCGAGATGGTTGATGCTGAGGTTGCTGCTGCTGCTGCTAGAGCTCGTGTGGATCCGATCAATGATGATGATCATATGTATATGGACGTCGACTCGATACCACCGCCTTCACATACACATGCGGCTGGAGTTGTTACTTCTTCTGCGGCGGCTCCTGCACCTGAGGCTGGTCCTTCCCATTCGGCTGATCCTTCACTTCCACCTTCAGCCATGATGGAGATGCTGCAGGAGATCAGGGATGCTCAGCGCAGATCTGATATGAGGATGGATGAGCTGTTGGCTGCTCAGCACGCATCAGACGCGCGGATGGGAGAGCTCCTAGAGGTACAGCGTGCGACTGATCAGAGGATAGCCGGTCTCACAGCTAGTCTACAGACGACCCAGACTCAGATAGCCTGGTTGACTAGAGTCTATACTGAGGACTACGACAGAGACCGTGAGGCACCGCCTCCTCCTTCGCCTCCAACTTCCTGAGTGTACTTTTATTTTTCATTGTACTACAGAGTACTGTCCGGGTTGTGGACTGTACTCTGCTTTCATTATGTATATACATCTTGTTTCTCTTTTTAATTGTATGTAACTTGTTTCCCCTTTAATAGAAGTATTATTCTCTTTTTAAATTTGGTCTCAAACATCACTTGTGCTTATAATGTGTTAATATTACTGTTTTTATCCTATCTCAGTTCACAATTGTCTCGAATGTATGTTAGTCGGCGGGCAAGGCCTGAGAGGCTCTGATACCAAATTGTCACACCCCAATTTTGGTCTAACCAGAATGGTGTGATGAACCGCTAAATAACCAACGGTTTAACCAGGATCTCAAATAGGCAATCCCCGCGTTATCCAAACTTACACACATCCGTAATCATAATCAGAGTAAATACACAATAGCGGAAGTCTTATAATAAGATGAACTGAGAAACTAAGATGATATTAATAATTTAATAAAAAATTATTCTGTATTCAACTGAGACATAAATATTAAATATCAAATACATGTTTGAATAAATCCAATAAAGAAACCTATAAAATATCTAATCAAATACACACGAGTTGCACTCGCAAGAGGAGTCGTGTGTATCTACTTCAGCTCCAGCTTCCATTGCTGCCACGTTTCCGTATGCAAACGCGTTCATATAATCTTCAACAGTATAACCTGCATCATCAACTAAAAATATTCGACGTCGAGGGGTGAGCACACATCACGGCTCAGTGAGTAGCCAAAACAATGCAACAATACATATGCATGCAAAAAATCAATTTATATCTTTGGTCCGGTTTTAAAGTTTACAGTATGCAATAGAAAGGTATAGGTAGCCAAAGGTCGCGTTTATTGACTCCGCCTCTATACACGAGTGTGTGACGTTACCCGAAGATCACGTTTATCGTCAACTCACATGCACCCAATCATGAACATTATATAACAAAGGTTACGTTTATTGCTATATAGTGCCATACCAACACGTAAGCCCCTGTAGGCGAGGGCTGCAAACTGGGCTCGCAACTAACCAATCCTAATGCCAAAAGTATATCCAAGGCCTCACCCCAGCATCCCTCAAATGTCCATAGAGATAGAGCTAAGGTCCCCCGGTAGAGTCAGAGACTACAAGGACCGAGACCACCTCCCCTGATACTCTACGACATAATAGTTCTGCTAAAGTAATGGCGATACGACGATGCCAATGCACAAGACTTAAGTTAGAGATAGAGCTAAAGTGCTGAGACCCGCCAAAGGTTAACGTTTATTGACGTTCTCATCACACCTCCCCTGATACTCGCTCGCATCAAGCACATCAACCACACACATACAAGCACATGCCTATTCCTATCATCATCATTATCATGTTATAAACAATAAAGTAAATATGCATGAACAATTAATAAAAATATTGGATGGCATGCTGTATGCACATTACAAACATATTCGCATAGAATCAAGCATAGCATAGGACTCAAGAAATAGAAAACATTTTATTATTAACCAATTTAGTTTAGAGTTAAGGTTCCTCACCTTAGCTTGCTATAAGATACTTTTCCAAGCTTTAGAATCACCTTTACAGTGTTATTATATTGCTAGAAGACCTAACAAAGTCAATAGAATTTAATTAAAATTTATTCGGAATTAAAAACTACTCTATTAACTGAGGGTCGGAGGTAGGGTTGATGCTAGGGTCGATGGGTCTATCGACCCTTCCCTCTTTCTGGACTTCCCGAATGCTGAGGGTCGATGGTCAGGAATACCTAGGGTCGGATGGTCATCGACCCTGGGTGCGACCCTTGGTGCACTCTGGTCCAATTTCTACTTTTTAGTCCATTCTTCGTGTTTGGGGTCCTATGGCTTGCTTCTACATTCCATTCAACATTCATTCCATGGTCTGAAACCATGAATCATCCACCTAGATAGCTTTCCATGAAAACCTAACCATAGATTGATGGTTTGGGTTTCTTCGAGATCACACTCTCAACAATAACTAACCTAAGGTCTGTAGAAACTCATGGAATTAGTATCCATCCATACCTGAGAAGATTACTTTTTCTCTGAAATTCTTCTCCTTTTTGCTATGTTCTCTTCCTTGCCTTTCTTCTTCCTCTTTTCCTTCTCTTCTCTTTCTCTCAATTCAATTAGGGTTGTGAAAGGAGTGAAAGTGGCTTAGGGACGTCCTTTAAATAGACTAGGAACATCCTAAAATAAGTCCCTTTGAGATTAGGAAAGAATCCAATCGAAAATCTATAAATTTCCTAATTTCTATTTTCTGCGGTAACCAAGGGTCGATGGGAGGGTCGATGATCCTGTCGACCCTAGGGCCTTAAGCTGTCTGACCCTCCCTTCAAAATTGAGGGTCTGACTTTCTGCTTTGGGAGGTCCGACCCTGCTTAGCTGGGTATGCGACTCTTCCCCTATTTTAAGTGTTTTTGGGTCGATTTGATACCTGGGATCTCGATCTCCTTCACGCCCTTGGTCCATTTGACTCGACCATGACGGGTAAACCTGGTTCAAGGTGGTAAGACCGGGTTAGATTGACACGGGTCTTACAATAAGCACATGTGATGGTTGAGACCAAATTTTAAAAGAGAATAATGCATCTATTAAAGGAGAAACAATTTTACATACAATATCAGAGACACAAATGTATATTCAGTTACTCTGTAGTACAAGGGAAAAGATACACTCAAGAAGCTGGAGGTGAAGGAGGAGGCGGTGCCTCGCGGTCTCTGTCATAGTCCTCGGCATAGACTCTGGTCAACCAGGCCACCTGGGTCTGAGTCTCCTGAAGACTAGCTGTAAGATCAGCCACCCGCTGATCAGTCCGACGCTAGGCGTCCAGCAACTCCTCCATCCTTAGATCAGATTTGCGCTGAGCCTCTCTGATCTCATGCAACATCTCCATCATATCAGAAGGTGGGTGTGAAGGACCAGCCGCATGAGAAGGACCAGTCTCAGGTGTAGGATCCACCGCAGAAGAAGTACCAACTCCAGCCGCATGCGTAGGTGAAGGCAGTGGTATCGAGTTGACATCCATATACATGCGGTCATCATCATCGGCAGGATCCGCATGAGCTCTAGCAGCGGCAGCAGCTGCCTCAGCGTCAGCAATCTCGATGCGAGTGTGAGGACGCACCATCTCGTTCCTCTCCTTGTCACTGACTTGGGCATCCCGCATACCCATCTTGCAGATAGCCTCCCAATCTAGAGGCGACGAGAAGGTTTTCTCCTGAATCTTCTCATCCACCAAATCAACCCCAGGCGAGTAAGCAGAACAGTGATCATACGTCCATAGGGTAGATTACCCCTATGACTGGGCAGTGTGGCACTGATCATAGTCCGCATGATGATGTACGGCAGGCAGACGAGCTGCCTAGTGCAGATACTATATAGCAGATACTGGGTTAGCTGAGAAACCCTCTCGTAATGGACACTCTGCGGAATCAGATTATGCTGGATAATCTTGCAGAAGACCCGTGGAGCCGGACGCATATAACAAGCTCTCATCTGCCAGCAATCAGGCATAGCAGCTGACTATCAATCTCAACCCTCATCTCAATGAAAACAAACTGGGGCTCTCCAGGTGCACAGTACACCATAGGGCCATCATAGGGAATGCCCAATAGATCGGCCAGCTGCCGATAGTCAAATGAAATGTTCACTCCCTTTACATAGCTAGTGATGCGTAGCTCATGACCCCTATCCACATCATTGTAATCCCCCACCACCTGGAGATTACAATAGAACTGTCGCACTAAATCCGGGCATGTGCACGCGTCGTAAGTGATGACAGGGAGCTGCCCCATATCACCAAATGCTCTCTCCATATTGAACAGGGCTAGCTCAGCCAAGTTCACCAAACGACCACCCTCTACCTTCTTTTGAGTGTAGAAGGCATACTGTGCCTCGGCTTCATTAGAGCGGAAGCGAAGCGGATCACGAACTCTGGGTACCTTAGTACGAGCCATGGTATCTGCAAAGAAAAATAGATAATGAGTTAATAGGATAAAAATTCGAAATTTGACATTATAACGATGTAAGTGGCCAAAAGCCTCACTTGTCACCCATACACGTGGCCAGGAGTACTTATGTAGGTTCTAACGTATCATACAACACACATACAGTAGGAAATTTTAACTAATGAGGTCCAATTTGAAGAAATTTCAAGAAATCAAAAATTTCGATAAATTTGGGCAAAAAGAGCAAAAATCCAAGTTCTTGATAACCAACCGATGAAACTAAAATTTTTTTGAGGGCTTTCGTTCCTCGAGACACCAATAACAAAAGTCCCCAATAAAAATCGAATTTTTACGGTAGGAAAAAGTTTAATTTGAAAAATACGGGTTAATTGGACCAAAACCTAGAAATGGAAACTTAAAAACAGGTAAAAATGAGAAAACATACCTGTAGGGATGATGTTGATGTTGAAACACGGATCCAAATTGACCAAAATAGCAGAATGGCACTGTTGCAACTCAGAGGTGAGAGACGAGTCGAGACGGGAGGGAAATATGAGAGAATGAACCCAGAATCGGATCTTAAAGGTCTGATTTTTGGTCTGAGGGTCGGACAATTCGACCAGGACCATCGACCCTCAGATCGACCCTCCCATCGACCCTCGGCTCTCGGGAATCTGACAGAAAACCCAGGGTCGGATACTGAGGGTCGAATACCAATCGACCCTCACATCGACCCTCAGTTCTCGGGAAGAACAGGTCATTCTCAGGGTCGGATACTGAGGGTCCGACATACCATCGACCCCCACCATCGATCCTGCATAGAAAAGACAGTATTATTCATAAAATGAGCTGGAAATTTTGGAATTTTACATCGGTTAACGTGCCTACATGAAGTATAAATGATTGCCTCACCTATTTTGATGATTTTCAGGCACCACCAATCTTAGAAGAAATTATTCTGGACGTAGAGTAACCAGACAGAGCCGAAATGCAGTTCCACCACCACCACCTGTGGAGGAAACTAACCATGAGAATATATATGTTCCAGAAAACCCAGATCAGGCAAATCCTACAAACTTGCCACCTCCACCACCAGAGTTAGCAACAGTGGTGATGAATTTAGCACAGCAGCTGCAACAGATGCAACATGCACAGGCTCAAATGCAAGTTGCAATGGGAATCATGTTCCAAGCCGCACATGCTACACCCATGCAGACGGGACAAGCCAGTGCAGCACTGGTGGGTAACCACCCAGCACCTCAAACACCTCAACCACCAGCTACACAGATTCCAGTACCAGGTCCGAAAGCAGCTCAGGTTAACTATCAGTATCCACAACCCATGTTTGGGGCATACCCCCAAAATCAGTTGGATCACTCTCGACTGGTTGAGAGATTTCTGAAGATGAAGCCCAAGGAATTTAACGGTAAACCGTCGGATCCATTATGGCCAGCACATTAGATCGACGAGATGGAGAGAAACTTTCTTATGATGACTATCACTGAAGAAGAAAAAGTGCTATGTGCCACCTTCATGCTAAAGGGTGACGCACATCATTGGTGGAAATCTACTAGGACTTACCTATTGACCAAGCACGTGCTACTGACTTGGGCTATCTATAAAGAAGCGTTTTTCGAGAAGTATTTTCCCCAAAGCTTCAGAGACTATATGGAGAAGGAATTCCTGAGTTTATATCAGGGACAGATGTCCATGGATGCATATCAACAGCGTTCGAGGAGCTGTATTTCTTTGCACCACTCAGCATGCAGGAAGAAGACACTAAGACCCGTAGGTTTGTCACGGGACTGAGAGGAAGCATCAGAGAGCACGTTCTGGGCTTGGAAAAGAAGATATACAATGAAGCTGTCCAAATTGCTCGAGTCATAGAATCGAGCTAGAAGGAAAGCTACTTTACATAGAACAGAGGCATAAAAAGGCCAGCCGGAAACGCCTATAATGGAGGGAACAACAAGACATTTAAACCCTTCCATGCTCAAGGCTTTACTGCTGCATCCAAGACTACCCCGGTAACGCAACAGCAACCAAAGCCAAATTCTGAAGGTCCAAGATGTTACAACTGCAATCAAGTGGGACATTTGATAAGGGAGTGTCCTAAGCCCAAGAAGCAAGTACATCAAGGACGAGTATATGCTGTTACATCTGAGGATGCTGCCGCATCACCCGATGTGGTCACAGGTATGACTGAAACCTTTTTAGTTGTAATTACATTGTATGAGCATATAGACTAAGTAAAAATAAATCACAGGTATCGTACCTATAAATGGCGTACCCGCCAGAGTACTCTTTGATTCAGGAGCTACTCATTCCTTTATATCTGTGTCATTCCAAAAGAAGTTGAATCTACCCATCAAAACATTGGACTACAAAATACTTGTACGGTCACCGATGGGGTTAGAAGTGGAATTAGAGAAAGGTTATGGACCATGTCCAGTTCTCATTGGCGAGAAAACCTTAGATGCAGTCTTGATCCAACTGGAGATGGCAGACTTTGACGTCATCTTGGGAATGGACTGGTTAGCTCGGCATTCTGCAAACCTATTATGCGCCGAAAAGAAGCTAACATTCAAAGACAAAGAAGGAGCAGAATTCAGTTTTTTGGGAACCAAACTTTCCCGTAGATGCAAGCTTATACTCTCAGCACTGAAGGCTAAGAAGTGCCTTGAGAAGGGGACAAATGGGTATCTAGTATCAGTGGTCGACCTAACCAAGGAAGCACCACGACTGGAAGATATTGATGTAATGTGGGACTATTCCGATGTATTTCCAAAGGAACTACCAGGATTACAACCCGACCGAGCCACAGAGTTTGTGATAGATCTTATACTCGGAGCCACACCAGTATCAAAAGCACCTTATTGAATGGCTCCTACTGAACTGAAGGAATTGAAAGTGCAACTACAAGAACTGCTGGACAAGGGTTATATTCGACCCAGTATATCACCATGGGGAGCACCGGTATTATTCGTAAAGAAGAAGGACGGTAGCATTCGATTATGTATCGACTATCGGGAGTTGAATAAATTGACAATCAAGAATCGATATCCACTACCTCGGATCGATGACTTGTTCGATTAGTTGCAAGGAGCAAAGGTATTTTCTAAGATCGATCTTCGGTCAGGTTATCAACAGTTGATGATTAAAGAGGGTGATATTCCTAAAACAGCTTTCAGGACCAGATACGGACATTATGAGTTCTTGGTCATGTCTTCGGATTAACAAACGCACCAGCAACTTTCATGGAACTTATGAACCGGGTTTTCTATGACATGTTGGATACGTCGGTTATAGTATTCATTGATGATATATTGGTATATTCCAAGGACAAAGAAACCCATATCAAGAACCTAAACGCCGCCCTACAACGTTTAAGGAAAGAGAAGTTATATGCCAAATTTACCAAGTGTGAGTTTTGGCTAAGTGAAGTCGCCTTCCTAGGCCATGTAGTATCCACAGAAGGTATCAAGGTGGACCCCAGAAAGATCGAAGCTATTGTAAAGTGGGAAGCACCAAAGAGCGTTTCAGAAATTAGAAGTTTTCTGGGTCTCGCCGGTTATTATCGGAGATTCGTGGAAGACTATTCCCGGATTGCCGTACCTCTCACCAGTCTGACTAAGAAAGGGGAAAAGTTTGTGTGGACGGATAAATGTGAGAAGAGCTTCCAAACATTGAAGACCAGATTGATATCCGCTCCGATTTTGACTATTTCTGTTCCAAGACAGACATTTACCTTATACACTGATGCGTCAGGACTGGGATTAGGATGTGTGCTTATGCAAGGAGAATAAGTAATTGCTTATGCCTCAAGACAGTTAAAGATACATGAGAAAAATTATCCCACTCATGATCTGGAGTTAGCGACAGTAGTACATGCTGTCAAGATATGGAGACATTACCTATATAGAGAGAAATTTCAGATTATATCGGATCATAAAAGTCTTACTTATTTATTTAATCAGAAGGAAATGAATATGAGACAAAGAAGATGGCTGGAACTATTGAAGGACTATGATTGTGATATCCAGTATCATCCAGGGAAAGCTAATGTAGTAGTAGATGCGTTGAGCAGAAAGACTGATAAAATCTCAAGGAGAGGTTAGTACAACCGCAATAATGTGCACTACCGGAATGGTATTCAATCACGGCAATGAGCAGTATGTGATAGATACAACGGATGGATTAGCCAACCAAGGGTTTATTCATCGATTTTCAAATATGTTCGCTGCATTGAAAATTATACCAGATATAATGGATGAAGTGAAAACAGCTATCAAATCAGATCCTTATCTGAGAATAGTACAAGAAGATATAGAGAAAGGTAGGACTGATCCTGAGTTCACCTTGGACGAAGAGAAAGTACTAAAATACAAAGGAAGAATATGTGTACCTGAAACAGAAAGTGTGGACATTAGACACCGATTGATGAAAGAAGCCCATACCACCATCTATTCGATACCTCCTGGAAGTACAAAAATGTATCATGATTTAAAGAAACTGTATTGGTGGAGAGGAATGAAAGCAGATGTAGCTAAGTTCGTGTCTCAATGCCTAAATTGTCAGAAAGTAAAAGCTGAACGACAACGACCCGCAAGACTGTTACAACCGTTACCGGAACTAGCATGGAAATGGGACTGCATCACTATGGACTTCGTCACGGGATTACCACTGACTTCTCAAGTAGTTGACGCAGTTTGGGTGATTGTAGACCATCTGACTAAAACAGCTCGCTTCATACCAATACGACCTCAGTATACACTGGAAAGGTTAGCAAAGTTATATGTAGATAATATTGTTCGATTACACGTTGTACCAGAAAGCATTGTGTCCGACAGAGATCCACGATTTAGTTCCAAGTTTTGGGAAGGATTGCAAAAGGCTATGGGAACAACATTGAAGTTCAGTACCGCGTTCCACCCACAGACAGACGGACAGTCAGAGCATACAATCCAGATTCTAGAAGATATGCTACGAGCATGTGTAATTGATTTCAAGGGATCATGGGATGAAAGACTACCACTGATCGAGTTCGCTTATAACAATAGCTATCAGGCTACTATTCAGATGTCACCTTATGAAGCACTGTATGGCAGAAAGTGTCGAACTCCTTTGTTTTGGAATGAAGTGGGAGAACGTAGTATTGATTGGACTGGAGTTTGTTGAAGAGACTTGTCGAGTGGTTGACATTATCAAGGAAAGAGAGAGAACAGCTCAGAACCGTCAGAAGCAATATGCAGATACTCGACGCAGAGATCTTGAGTTCGCTGTAGGTGATAAAGTATTCTTGAAGGTATCACCTATGCGAGGATTGAAAAGGTTCGGACAAAAAGGGAAACTAAGTCCAAGATATGTCGGGCCGTATGAGATCTTAGCTAAGCGTGAAGTGGCTTATCAGTTAGCACTACTACCATCTATGTCAAGTGTGCATGACGTATTTCATATTTCCCTATTGAAGAAGTATGTCAAGGATCCAACGCACGTGTTGACAGTAGATTACCAGAATTGACTGATGATTTGACATTCGAAGTAACACCAACTGAAATCACCAGTCGAAAGGTTCAACAACTACGCAACCGAGATATCTACTATGTTAAGGTCACTTGGAAAAGTAAAGACATGGACGAAATTACATGGGAATAAGAAAATGCTATGCGAATGCAATACCCACACTTATTTGATTCTAAAGGTATGTACAATTTTGAGGATGAAATTTTTATAAGTAGGGGAAAGTTGTAAGACCCGTATCAAACTAACCCAGTCTTATCACCTTGAACCAGGTTTACCCATCATGGTTGAGTCAAATGGACCAAGGGCGTGAAGGAGATCATGATCCCAGGTATCAAATCGACCCTAAAACACTCAATTTAAGGGGAAGGTCGCATACCCAGCAAAGGAGGGTCGAACCCCCCAAGTCAGAAAGTCAGACCCTCAGTTTCATAGGGAGGGTCAGACACCTTTGGAACCCTAGGGTCGACGGGATCATCGACCCTTAGTTACCACCGGAACTGAAATTAGGAAATTTCTTAATTTTTGATTTGGATTCTTTCCTAATCTCAAAGGGACTTATTTAAGGATGTTTCTACTCTATTTAAAGGACGTCCCTAAGCCTCTTTCACTCCTTTTACAACCCTAATTGAATTGAGAGAAAGAGAAGAGAAGGAAGAGAAGAAGAAGAGAAGCAAGGAAAAGAAGAAAGCAAAAAGAATAAGAGTTGCAGAGAAGGAGTATTCTTCTCAGGTATGGATACTAATTCCATGAGTTTCTACAGACCTTAGGTTAGATAATGATGAGAGTATGATCTCGGAGAAACCCAAACCATCAACCCATGGTTAGGTTTTCATAGAAAACTATGGGAGATTACATGAAAGCTATCTAGGTGGATGATTCATGGTTCTAGACCATGGAATGAATGTTGAATTGACTGTAGGGGAAAGCCATAGGACCCCAAACACGAAGGATGGACTAAAAGGAGGGAAATTGACCAAAATCCACCGAGGGTCGCACAGAGGGTCGATGACCATCCGACCCTATGTGATCCTGAGGATCGACCCTCAGTGTTCAAGAAGTCCAGATTGGGGAGGGTCGCACCCAGGGTCGATCATGATTCCGACCCTACCTCCAACCCTCAGTTAACAGAATGGTTTTTAAATTCTGAATAAATTCTAATTAAATTTTATCGACTTTGTTAGGTCTTCTAGCAATATAATAACATTATAAAGGTGATTCTAAAGCTTGGAAGAGTATCTATTAGCAAGCTAAGGCGAGGGAACAAGACCTAAACTAACTGGTTAATAATAAACTGTTTTAATTCTTGAGTCTAATGCCATATTGATTCTATGCGTGTATGTTTATGTGTGCATTCAACATGCCATCCAATATTTCCATTAATTGTTCATGCATATTTACTTTACTGCTTATAACATGATGATGATGATGATGATGATGATAGGAATAGGCATGTGAATGTTTGTGTTTGGCCAGTGTATATGGTGAGGGTAGGGATGGTATCAATCGGTACAACCATGACCATTCTTCATGGGGTGTATATTGTGCCATGGTCTACTTAAGTCATATCCACTGATGTCGTCGTATCGCCATTACCTTAGCAGAACTATTATGTCGTAGAGCATCAGGGGAGGTGGTCTCGGTCCTTGTAGTCTCAGACTCTACCGGGGAGCCTTAGCTCTATCTCTATGGATGTTCTGAGGGATGCTGGGGTGAGGCCTTGGATACACTGTTTGGCATTAGGATTGGTTAGTTGCGAGCCCAGTTTGCAACCCTAGCCAGCAGGGGTTTATTTGTTGGTATGGTATCAACCGGTACAGCCATGCCGTTTTCATGGGTGTATATTGTGCCATTTTGGGTGCTGTGGGTGACAGTGCAGGAGTCATTGGGCATATCCATACACTTGTGTATAGAGGTGCGGCGGCCACCTATCCTTTCTATAGCACAGTGCAAACTTAAAATCAGACCGAAGATATAAATTGATTGCATGCATATGTATTGTTGCATTGTTTTGTTTGCTCACTGAGCCATGATGTGTGCTCACCCTTCGACGTCGAATATTTTTAGTTGATCATGCAGCTTTAACCGTTGAAGATTATATAAATGCTCCAGAGTACGGGATCGTTGCAGCGATGGTAGCTGAAGATGTAGTGGATACACATGACCTCTCTTGCGAGTGCAACTCATGTGTATTCAATTAGATTTTTAGTTTATTCATTTGGATTTGTTAAAGACATGTATTTGATATTTATTTATTTATGTCTTAGTTGATACAGAATAATTTGTTATTTAAATATTGATATCACAGTAGATTCTCAGTTCATTTTATTATAAGACTTTTACTATTTGTTTTATTTACTCTGATTATTTATGTGGATGTATGGAGTTTAGATAACACGGATATAGCCTACTCGAGATCCTAGTTGAACCGTTGGTTTGTTAGCGGTTCATCACTCCATTCTGAATAGTGCGGAATTGGGGTGTGACACATATGATTTTTGAAATCTTCCCGAATGCCTATGGTCGATCCTCTGGTCATGCTAGTCATGCTATGGTCGACCGTAGCTTCGACCTTGAGATTTCTGGTCACAAATCCTCTGATCTTCAATTGAATTTATTCTAAGATCCTATGGCCATTATTAGTAGTTTCTTATCAATCCTAATCATCAAACTCTCTCCTCCTGGTTCTCCTTGGGATTTTCTCAAGGAAATCACATAGATCATAATAGATTGATATTGCCTATCTTCCATAGAACTCTTATTCCTTAGAGTTTACATCTCCAGAGATTAAATTCATACATTTGCCTATGATAGAGAGCCAATCTCTTCTCAGCAAATTCCTCTCCTTAGCCTTTTCTTCTTCTCCTTCTCTTCCTTATCTTCTCTTCTCTTTCTCTAGGGTTTACTAATGTTCTAAAAGAGTGAAAAAGGGTTAAGGGACGCCCTTTATATAGAGGAAAATTCTCCATATAGAGTCCTCTTTCAAATAGGAAAGCAATCCCTTAATTTAGAAAAGTTTCCAAAACTCGGAGTCTGATCTGGGGTCTCATGGTCGATGGCTACGGTCGCAGAACCCATCGATCATAGGGTCAAAATCATTGACTGTGGGGTTCTAGACTTAAGATTTTTGTTTTCTTCCTTATGGTCGACCATACCTACCTAGGTATTCGACCATAGGTATGTTTTCAATGTTTTTAACTTGATTCTCATACCTAGTTTGTGATCTATCTTCACACGCTCGGTCCACTTGGTACAGGAATGATGAAAGACCTGACACGATACGATTAAACCGGATTAGTGGAGTGTGGGTCTTACATGAGTGGTCTTAGATATACCCTTTAATCTTCTTTGATCAAGGTAAAGTACACCTGAGTGATCTTAGAATACTATCCATTTTAGTCTTCCTTGACCAAGGTAGAGTACACCTGAGTGGTCTTAAACATATCCTTTAGCCTTCTTAGATCATGGTAGAGTACACCTGAGTGGTCTTAGAATACTATCCATTTTAGCCTTCTTAGATCAAGGTAGAGTACACCTGAGTGGTCTTAGATTAGTATCTATTTTAGCCATTCTAAACCAAGGTAGAGTACACCTGAGTGGTTCTAGGAAATCTAAATCCACAACCCATCAACAACGAACTACGTTGTACCTGATTTTCAAGACCTCTGAAATATGTAGGCAACTTGGAGGACCACAAGTATGGTACCACATCTTAGTATCATTAGGTCCTCCACATCCATATCCATACCCATATTCAGTATCCATATTCCCTTTGACCGACATAGGCTATCTCTAGATTCAATCTCAATCATCATTAAGCATAAACTTCAACTTGAACAATTGAACCTAAGAAAGCTTAATCATAAACCACATCCATAAACCTTAATCACATTCCGTTCAAACTACGTTATGGACTTGATTTTCAAGATTGGGAAACGTAAGCAATTTGAAATGTCTAGGATGTCTCAGATTCAGTCCATCACCGAACCATCTTCGGTTTGGTTCACTGTACATTATTTGTTTGTTTATTTATTTTCAGAATATGTTTGGCTGAACCTAGGTTAGAAGAATTTAGCAACTTGGCGTAGGATCCCCATGAGCCCTAGTCATCATCCATTGACCATGAATAGTCAGAACAATAGAGTCTAAGAAAAGTATAATCACATAGGAGGGCGATTTTTGGATAGGACAGATTTGGGTGCCTAACACCTTCCCAAACTGTACCTTGAATACTTACCCATTCTCTGATAGATCAAAGCCAATATATTGGGCCAAATGAGTCAATAGAAGTATTTTCTTGTGATGAGACTACATTTTTATAGGTCCTAGACTTTAATCTAGGTGGCGACTCCAAATCATTATTTTTTTTATCCATTGGAGATGGGTGGAAGAGACGACCTATGTCCTCACAGTGGTGACTCCGTTGGGGATTCTACGTTCAAACTCTAAATTCACTTTCCTTACATTGGATGCTAGATCTAGGGCTACTATTATTTATGTTTGTACATATTGTTTTGGGGGGTATGGGTTCAATTACACATCGTGCCGTTAGTCAACCCAGGTCCTCATGCAGATGGGATCGCCCACTAGACGAAAAGCACAACCTTGACAGATACCTTGTAAAAGTCTCTACTGATGAAGGTCTTTGATGATTGTTTCTTGGGTCTGCCTGGGAAGGCGTCATACTACTCTAGGTCTTTACATTTTACAAAATGGTATATCAAAAGGAATCAGACCCATAATTTACCGTGTAGATGGGATAGGCCACTCCTCCTTGTCAAGGTAGCCTTGCTGGTCTTAACCCAGTTTGAGCCCCATGTTTGTTATTTTTGGTCCATCCCTGAACGAACATGGCAAAACCCATTTAATCAGGACATCCATGCCAGTGACCTTGAAGTTCTGTCTGTTTTTACTCTTGATTGATTGACATGTTAGAATCCACACGATGAGCATCTTGAACTCTCACTTGATGGGAGCAAGAGAAATTTATAAATCAGTCCCACGTCATAGTAGGCGGCCACTGTACACTCTCTATCAAAGAACTCAGAGTGTCAGATCCATTATTATTAACATATCGGCTTCAAACACGAGCAGAAATTCCCTATCAAGACATAGGTATTGAGATCGAGCTGTTATTTATTGATTTTTTCAGTCATGAACCTCTTTTGCTAACTATCCCATATGAAAGCTAGGAATAAGTATATCAGTTTCAATCTCTTTGAATTTGACGAGCCAAGTGGTCGGACCTTGTTTCCTAATGAACCGTTTGGGTCATGAAGCCCAAGACTAATCACAGGGTCAGTCGAAGCAACTAAATTGATCTGGATAATGCTTGTTTAACAGGTTTCATAAAGGAGCTAACATTTGTTTGGTCGAGACAACTTTGTTTATGCATGTAACTTCTTATTCCTTTTTTCCCACCATCCCAGAGTCTTAATCCTTGTCAGTTTTTTTTTTTTTTGATATAGAGTTCAGGAGTCAGCTTAAACCGTAACCATTTCTACCTCGTGGATAAGAGATCCCCTCACTAGGAGGTTGTCTAGTGTGTCCATACCTGAATCAGTTAGTCCTACCTCAACTGAACCAATAGCTGATGGATCAAACCAAGTTCCAAGCACTACAGAGGCCAGAATTGAGAGGATAGTAATATCATAGAGACGATGGTTATCATGATTTAGAGCCTACGGATGCAACTACAATCTCAATCATCAACCATCGAGAAAATGAATGTGGCACCCCAACAAGGATTGAGTAGCCCTAAGCAAACTGTGCCATAAATCCCCTTAGTTCTCACCTTATAAGACATAAACGAGGTTGTGTATCAGAAACCATTGGTCATCCAGAGAACCCCCGTGATCCAAAGGCCAAGAGAGGAGGCTGATCCTTACGGAGATAGATTGAACCAATCAGAGGAATTACTGAGAGCTATGAAGGCATGGAATGATCAGATAATCCGTCAAAGAGCATTCCCTCTTAATGAATTAGTAAATCGATCAGTGGGATAACTTGCCAACATTAATGCTCATCCATTAATCTCAAAGAATCCGAGCAACACCCTTTTTCACCAGAGTTGGAGAACCAGAAGGCAGTTCATGGAATTGGGTATGACCAGAAATAAATTTCTAAAAGTATTGGTACAGGTAGGAATGTTGAAGGTACTTACACCTCGTCCACTGCCATATCCTCTCCCGTTAAAATTTTGAATGGATTTATTCTGCAAGTATCACAATCAATATGGTCACCACATTGAAAATTGTGAGGCTCTGAGGCATGCTATACAAGATCTGGTAGATGCGGGAAAAATTGAGATCCGACCAAGGCAAGCATCTATGGCAAACAACCCCCTTCCCCATCGCATTGTTAACTTTATTGAATGGGGAAAAGTGTATTCAAACAAAAGTGTTCAGATAGAATCAGTCCAAACTAAAATTAGAGGAAGTGTCACATTTGGTGATGAAGGGAACATGGTCTCAATCCAAGAAGTGGGGCATGAGCATGGAGTATACTTTCCAAAAATCTTACAGTATATGGCAACATCAGGACAGAAGAATAAAGTGATAAAAGGAGGTCTGCCACAAGATATCAGTCTCGGTGGATTCCACATTAGTGACATCATGGCAACCACAGAATCAAATCGCCCATGTACGCATTTGTCATTTCCACTTCGTCAATTACTTAACATGTCTTATCTTCCTATCACTTCACTTCGTTCGAGAGATCTGATCTCTTCGGACCTCACCAGGCCGGGCAAAGGGGAAGGAAGGGGTGGGTGGTCCAGGAATAGCAATGGGAGAGGGCTCCTAGCCCCCCCTCTCCCTCTTCCCCACCCCTATTTGTTCCCCGGGCCCCGGAGAGATGCGGAACTCTTTTTTTTTTTTGAAATAAAAAAGATGAATAGATAGGGCCGTGATATATTCCGGAATATTGTAAGGTAAAGCTAATGTAATAAAGATACCAATTGTTGTTCCAAAGATCCTCCCTGCCTTATTTATTTTGAAAAGCTCAGGAATGAATATGTAAGGAATAGAGAGATTCCAACCCCCCAAGTAAAGAACTAAAGAAACTAGTAGATTTAGATAAGAAGCAATGCAAAATAAACCAAATTTGATACCCGAATATTCTGTTTGGTATGGGCCTCGGTTCCAACCAATAGGGTGATGTCAACATGTTGACTATTTTGATCAATGAGTACAGATTTGGACTGGGGTATGTTTCTATCGACCAAGATCTGAAACTGATAGAGGAGAAACAGAGGAGAGCCAATGACACATTTTTCGGAGGCTCGAGAGGAGAAAATATAGGAGTAGCGGTAGGAGTCAAAAAAGCAGTAGACAGGAATCACAAAAGATGGCAACCACAGAGGACAGATGAGCCGGTCTATCAAGCACAGTTCAGAGGTATATATATGAGGATGAGCAAATCAACCCATACTTCAAGACTCTCAATGGATACTTTGTCAAAGAAGGAGAGGACATTACATTCTATAGATTCCCTGAATTATGGCTAGACAGAAACCTCCAGAGACAAGTACCTGGTTTTGAAATATTCTTTGACTGTACAATTGATTGGATGGAGTTGGAAAAGATCAAGAGTCAGAGGCTGAGCGAGGAGAAAAAGTCAAAGACGGAGACGATCAACATTGGCAATCCGTTCAATGAGGACCAAGTTCTGATGCTCACCGGAGACGATCAAGATGGAGATCCCAATGTGCAACCAATCATCCTCCCCATCAACGAAATGATCCCAAACTGGAGTTGTCTAGATACCTTTGTCTATCTGAAAGGGTTGTCATGTAATCAGTATAGTATGACCATGTTTGGGCCCAAAGTCTATAAGTCCTTAGGTAGGTTTGAGTCTTTTGATAGTGTTGAGTCCATTCCATTAGGAACCTCCTCTTCTATACCTTTGTTTACAAGCATTAATAAAGAAAGTTTTTCCAATTATACTGTGTCTACTTCTTCCAATTCCTCTTCTTCTAACTTTAACTTTGATAATGATGAGAATGATGAACCACCTCCTGAAATATTACAATCCATCAAATCCTCGGAAGAGTAGTAAGCACAACCTATTGGCGAGGACTTCAAGACGATCAATCTTAGCACAGAAGAGCAGCCACAAGAGATCAAGATTGGCATGACTTTGGCAGAAGAAGAGACTGACCAGTTGGCAAAGTTATTGAAGGAATTCCAAGAGGTGTTCGCATGGTCTTATTAAGATATGTCAGGCATAGATCCAGAAGTGGTATAACTCAAGATACCTTTAATCCCTAATGCAAAGCCACACAAGCAAAAGTTGAGACGGCTAAGGCCTGAATGGGTTTTAAAAGTCAAAGAGGATATAATGAAATAGTTTGATGCTGGATTCTTGGAAGTCTCGAAGTACCCAGAATGGCTAGCTAATGTGGTCGTAGTACCTAAGAAGGATGGAAGGCTAAGAGTGTGTGTGGATTACAGGAATCTGAATAAGGCCAGCCCCAAGGATGATTTCCCACTGTCAAAGATAGACATCTTAGTTGATAACATAGCCAATCATGCGCTTCTGTCTTTCATGGATGGATTCTCAGGGTATAACTAAATTAAGATGGCACTGGAAGACAAGAGATGACTGCCTTTACAACATATTGGGGTACCTATTGTTACATGGTAATTCCATTCGAACTAAAAAATGCAGGAGCAACCTATCAGAGGATGGCTACAACAGTGTTGCATGATTTGATTCACAAGGAAGTTGAAGTATATGTGGATGATATGATAGTGAAATCACTTACTAGAGATGACTATATTACTGCTCTGAGAAAATTCATTGAGAGGATAAAGCAATAGAAGCTTAGGCTTAACCCTCAGAAGTGTGCATTTGGAGTAACAGTAGGAAAAATGCTAGGCTTCATGGTTAATCAAAGGGGGATTGAAATAGACCCGGCCAAGATAAAAGCCATATCAGAGATGCCACCTCCCAAAATAGAGAAAGATATAAGAAGTTTTCTGGGAAGGCTCTAGTACATCAATCGGTTTATTGCACACCTCACAGCAACATGCGATCAGTTCTTCAAGTTATTAAGGAAGAATCAACCCAAGGAGTGGAACCCTTAGTGTCAGTTAGCTTTTGACAAAATCAAGACTTATCTATCAAATCCACCAGTGTTGGCTCCACATGTTCCTAGAAGGCCATTGCTCCTTTATTTATCAGTGTTAGAAGATTCCATGGGGTCAATGATAGCCCAACATGATGATGATGGATGTACAGAAAAAGCAATATATTACTTGAGCAAAAAATTTGCAGGCTATGAATTAAACTATACATCCTTGGAGAAGACATGTGCGGCTCTAGTCTAGGTAACTAAAAGGTTGAGACAGTACATGTTATCGTACCCTGTCATACTCATTTCAAGGATGGAACCATTCAAGTACCTGTTTGAGAAGCCAACATTGACTGGAAGATTGGCTTGAAGGCCACTATTGTTGTCTAAATTTGATATCACATATGTTACATAGAAATCCATCAAGGGGATTGCAATTGCAGAGCATCTATCTACTCACCCAATTAGGGATAATCTCAGAAACCTAGAAGATGTATTTCCCAATGAAGAGGTTCATATGGCCGAAGAGGAAAAGAAAGAAGATACATGGATGATGTTCTTTGACGGAGCCGCCAACCATAGAGGGTGTGGAGCTACGGTATTACTTATAGATCCAGAAGGGTAATTTGTGCCATTTTCACTCCGATTAGAGTTCGAGTGTACAAACAATACTACAGAATATGAAGCTTGCATCATGGGGCTTAAAGCTGCACTTGCAATAGGCATCAGGATGTTAGAAGTGTATGGGGATTCATCCATCGTCATCTACCAAGTCAGAGGGGATTGGAAAACCAAGGATGAAAAATTGTTATCTTATCAGCAGCATGCAATTAGTCTAGCTCAGAGCTTCATAGAGATAGAGTTTGACTATTCTCCAAGGGACACAAACAAATATGTCGCTGCATTATCTACCTTGGCTTCAATGATCGGTGGTGATCCTGTCGAATGCATAAGACCCTTGATGATAGAAGAATAAGGCAACCGGCATATGCAGAAGTTGATGCATTGACAGTTGATGGAAGACCTTGGTTTGCACCCATAGTGGACTTCATTAGAGAAGGCAAATACCCTGCAGAAGCTACAATAGGAGATAAGGAAACACTGAGATGATATGCTTCACAGTTCGTCCTCTGTGAAGATATCCTATACAAGAGATCATATGATGGGGTAAAACTGGTTTGTATCGATAAAGAGCAAGCACAAACCCTCATGGAGCAGATACATCAAGGAGTCTATGGACTGCACATGAATGCTAGGATGCTTGCAAAGAAAATCTTGAGAATGGAGTACTATTAGAACAAGATGGAAACAGATTGCACGGAGTTCGTAAAGAAGTGCCAGAAATGCCAGATCTTTACCAACCTGATAAATGAACCACCTACAGAATTTCACACTCTTAGTTCACCTTGGCCATCTCAACTTGGGGTATAGATGTGATCGGGATGATTTACCCAAAAGCATCAAATGGACACGAGTTAAATTAGTAGCCATCGACTATTTTACCAAATACATAAAAGCTCAATCATATGCTAAACTCACGGCAAATAAGGTAGCCAAATTCCTCCATGAGCATATTATCTGTCGGCATGAGATGCCTCATGCTCTAATCTCAAATCAAGGTCAACACTTCAGAGGGAAGGTACAAGAGCTGTGTGAAAAGTTTAACATCTAAAGGCACCATTCTTCCCCTTATCGTCCACAGACAAATGGAGCAGTAGAGGCCGTCAACAAAAAAGTCAAGGTCATCTTCTAGAAAATGACAGAAACTCATGGTGACTGGGCAGACAAGCTACCATATGCATTATGGGCATACAAGACTTCTACAAGGACATCTATTGGAGTGACGCCTTACTCTTTAGTATATGGTATGGAAGCAGTACTCCCAGTAGAAATGGAAATGCCATCATTGAGAATCCTAATGGAGTCCAAAATCCCAGAAGCTGAATGGCTCCGATCCCACTATGAAGTGTTGAACCTTATTGATGAAAGGAGAATGAAAGTGACTGACAATGTAAAGAAGTACCAACAAAGAATGGCCTCCACTTTTATTAAGAAGGACTGTATTCATCACTTGGCAGTGGGAGATCTAGTACTGAAGGAGCAAAGAGCACCTATCCATGACCCCAAGGGTAAATTTCGTCCAAACTAGAGTGGACCATTTATTGTGAAAGAAATCCTACCTAGAAAGGTAGATCGGTTGATAGATATAGATGGTGAAGAGTTACAATACCTGACCAACCTTGAACAAGTGAAACAATATCATGTCTAGCCTCTGCACTCTTTCAAAAAAAAAATACTGGAGAGTGAAGTTGCTCTTTTTAATCACGGAAGCCGATAATGAAACTTCATTTGGAGGACTTAACAATAGAATTGGGTTGGATTCTCTAAATAGGCTACTACATCCCGCCACTCAGAATGGTTTCATCATCTCATCATAATTAAAGGAAGAACTTCCTGCTTTATGGCTAAGCTCTTTCATCTGTTCATCTATCCAACGGATTTCCCAAGAGTCGCATATCGAGCCCATCTTTCACACTTCTGATATCGACCCAAGTGGGCATGTCAATCTGAAAATAATGATAATGATAAATCTGGCTGGAACTCTTATCTGTCATTCATTACATCCAACGGTGTCTTTTCAAGCCCATAAAATGGTATCTCTTCGGAGGGATCGAACATTCTATATAAATAACCAAAAGATCCTCCTGATGGGAAACTCATCTGGATAGGTTCTTATCAGTCGAGTTGGGCCTTCATTGTAAGACCCGTATCGAACTAACCGGTCTTATGACCTTGTACTAGGTCTACCTATCATGGTCGAGCCAAGTGGACCAAGTGCGTGAAGAAATCATAAGATTAGGTATGAAGTCTAACCCAAAAACAGCAAATTAAAGGGTAGGGTCGCATGCCTAAACAGGTAGGGTCAATCCCACCTCAACAAAAGTCCAACCCATGACTTTCTAGTCGTAGGGTCGCATGACTAAGAGGGTGTAGGGTCGACGGATTCTGTGACCCTATGTCCAACCCTACGATGACAGACATAAACTGAAAATTAGGAAACTTTTCTAATTCAAAGGGGATCTTTTCTAAACTCATTGGGACTTATTATGGAGAGTTTTTCTCTATAAATAGGACATCCCTTAGCCTCTTTCACTCCTTTAGAACCCTAATTGAAAGTGAGAGAAAGAGAAAGAGAAGGAAGAGAAGAAGAAAAGAAGAGAATGAAACTTAAAGAAAAGACTAAGGAAGAGGAGGAAGTTCAAAGAAACCTCTGAATAAAGGTATGAACCTAATTCCCTACCTGAATAAGAGATCTTAGAATAGTTATGAAGAACATAGGATTAGGAGAAACCCAAATCATCCATCCATAGACAAGTTCCAAGAGATTCCATGGAGGAAATCGTTATGGACAATGAATAGTGTATAACTTGTAGTTTTGAGCCATAGAACAATCATAGAATGGACCATGAAAGTAAGCCAAAGGATCCAAACATGAAAGGATGGACTTTAGAATGATAGGTCGACTCAGAATACGTGTGGTCGCACGTAGGGTTGAATGATATCTGACCCTACGAGACCATAGAATTGATCACATGCCCTCGGGAAGTCCCAAGGAGGGTGTGGTCGCACGTAGGGTCGAATGGTATCCGACCCCACCCGCGACCCTACACCCTAGGGTCGCAGAAACTGCTATGCTACCCTACCTACGACTCTATAATTTTTGTTAGTCTAAATCTATTAGAATTAATTCTAATTAAAATCTATCGACTTGTTAGGTCTTTCTAGTGATTTTAAAAGTGATTCGTAAAGCTTGAACGAGGATCTACGCTCAACCAAAGGTGAAGGAACAAGACCTAAACTAATTGGCTAATAATAAACTATTTTTGTTTATAGAGTCCAATACCATGAATGATTCTATATTTGTATGATTGTAATGTACATATCACATGTCATCCACTATTCCTGTTATTACTGTTCATGCATATTTAATTTTTGTTTATTTATAATATGATGTTGATGATGATGCTAGGAATAGGCATGTGAATGTTTGTGTGTGGTTAGTGTACTTGATGTGAGTGGGGCATTAGGGGGAGGACGTGATACTTTGGTTCATCCTGGTCACCAGACTCTAGCTCTATCTCGACTCAAGTCTTGTCCACTAACATCATCGTATCTCCATTACCTTAGCAGAACTATTACATCGTAGGGCATCAGGGGAGGTGGTCTCGGACCGTGTAGTCTCTGACTCTGCCGGGGGGCCTTAGCTCTATCTCTATGGACGTATTGAGGGATGCTAGGGTGAGGCCTTGGATACACTGTTTGACATTAGGATTGGTTAGTTGCGAGCCCAGTTTGCAAGCCCTCGCCAACAGGGGCTTACGTGTTGGTATGGGTAGAGCATCAGGGGAAGTGTGATGCGGTGCGGTCCTAAGCACTTTAGCTCTATCTCTATTCCATGGTGGGTGCATGTGGGGGCGGCAATGGTGTTTGATCCATTGGGCGGTTCCACACATTCGTGTATAGAGGTGCGGCAGCCACCTATCCTTTATATTGCACATTGCAAACTTATGAACCAGACCAAAGATATGAATTGAATGCATGCATATGTTTGTTGCATTGTTTTGTTTGCTCACTGAGCCGTGATGTGTGCTCACCCTTTCGACGTCGAATATTTTTAGTTGATGATGCAGGTACCACCGTAGAAGATTATATAAATGCTCCGATGTATGGACATGCGGCGGCGATGGACGCTGAAGTTATGATGGAGTTGCATGATTCGTCATGCGAGTGCAACTCTTGTGTTTTCGATTAGATTTTTATTTAAATTATTCAGACGATGTAATTGATTAAATTACTTTATTTTATGTCTAGTATTATTGAAGATAATTGAATATTTTATTTATGTTATCATCTTTAGACTCTCAGTTCATTTAATATTAAAGACTTCCGCTATCGTGTATTTATTCTGATTTTAGTTGTGGATGTGTATGGTTTAAGTAAACGGACACAGTCTATTCGAGATCCTGGTTGAACTATTGGTTTATTGGCGGTTCATCACACCATTCTGAGTAGTGCAAAATTGGGGTATGACATTCATCCTCTCTCATCTGTCTTTTGACTTAGAAACTTAGGCCTAGACAAGGTCATGCATATGCACATATTTCATGTACAACTCACTAAGTTTTCATTGTGTCTAACAATTACAGTGTAAGAAAGTTCTAATGATTTCCCTACTAATTCTGTTGTAGGTCGGGATTTTCTATAGGTTGACTTTGGTGAGCACTCTAGAGCTTTTACTCGCTAAACAGCAAGGTAAAGATGGATAAAGCCTTGAAGAATTGGAGTTGGCGTATGGAATTCACTAAAAATCATTCATTCTTAGAGAAGATTCACTTGACGTCCTCCTCCAAATAATGACTGTAAAATTGTGCCCAGGTTTACTAAAAGCAGCTATTCAATGTTGCGATCCATTAGCTCATGTATTCATGTTTGGTGAAGTCGAATTGTACCCTACTATTGAAGAATTCAGAGCATGTATCCTTTATCGACCAAAAAGAAAGATGTTTAGACCATCCCTTAAGAGAGATTATAAGTAGAGAATAAGAGACTTCTTCAGCTGGAATGAAGAAGAAGCAAGATTGATCGTTCAAAACCAGAGATTGAAATTGTAACCCATGACATATACCTATGCATGGAAAGAACCTGAAAGTAATGAAGCAAAAACATGGAGGACGAGTCTATCTATATTGCATCATTGCTCGAACATTACTCCAGAGTCAAGAAGCTACAGGATCTCCTATCATTATTGATTTCATCGAACATGCAGAGTGTCAAGGAGACATCGTACCTACCGTGTTACCAGAGACTCTGAAAGGATTGGATCTTGTAGCAAATTTACAAGGCAGGTGTCGTTTAGAGAAGTTCAATGGATCATTATACTTGCTTTAAATCTGGTTAGTTGAAAGGTTGGGTCTAGTAGAGGAACTCAGAGCACCAAGTCTTGACAGTTATCATCTAGTAAAGAGGGCAAATCCTACTGTATATCAAGTTAACACAGATTGGCTGTCACGTCTCAAGCAAATGACCATTTCAAGCATCAGATGGAACTGTAGTTGGTGGAATGCAGAGAAAGTTGTCACAAACACCCTAGGCAGTGCAAATGTTCAGATCATGGGTTTGATACACACTTCATTTTATTCACCTGCAAGGCTATTCCGTCAATATGGGATATTGAGAGACATCAACAAGAAGGGAACAGGTTTGGAAGCACCTAAAGAGTTAGACCATGACCTGGTTGAGGCTATTGCTAGTGGATGGGATAAGCGGACTTTTTAGAGGATTCTTTAGGTTTATCCAGATGTGTTTGAACACTCATTTAGTGTTTTGATCCAGTAATTTTCTTTAAAGCTATGTAATCAAACAAAGTTTATGACCCAGTGAGAACCATTTCAATTTCTAGTTGTCCTCCTCAATTTTATTTGGAGTATGCATGCTGACTGTCATTGTTTTTGATGATTTGTGTGATGATGGTTGCTAGTCCTGATATTACTATGTTTGCCAGGGTATATGCATGAATGTTGAGTGGTTTGGTTTGATGATCTTATCTCTTTGAATTTTTTTTTGTCTCTCCAATATAAGAGGTAAAAATGCAATTCTCTTATCTTTACCCTCAATTGATACGACCTCGGTTAAAGAGGGGTATCTGTAAGCACCCCATTTTTGCCATCCCTAGTTGAACAAAGTCTTACTAGAGTGTAGACAACAAAATGGGAGAGACGAGAGAAAGTTTAAAAAGTACAGGGGAGGCGAGTGAAACTCTCTCAGAAGTGATAGTCGATCAGTCTCGATATGCTCTCTATAGTGTTTTGAGAATAATTGAGATGATCTCCAGTGTCCAAGAGCTTAAGTGAAACCATATGGCAGGTTGGTGAATCCCAATGCAAGGTTTGGATTTTGATTGCTAATTTGAGGAGGTTTTTGGTGGGCCCCATAGTAAGAAAATGGGTTACAACCTACATGGATGCGTAGGTCTTGGAAATACCTTCGAAATGAGACCAGAATCGCTCAATTCTGATATCAAATGGAGAAGATATGGCGATTTTAGTCGGAGAAGATATGGCGATTTTACTCTGAGAATAAGAATAAGGGTATTTTTAAAGATTAATAATATCCAGGGGCTTGCATGCAAATTATCATAAGTTTAATGATTTAAACTTCATCTTCTCATATCTCGCTCATCTGACGTCCAAATATAGTGATTTCAGTGCCATTATTCCTCAATTTTGGTGCTTTACAAAGTGGACATGGAAAATCTAGAGCAGAGGTCTCCGAAGGATCCCATACAGTGCTGCAAGCCGATATGCCTGCTTAAACTTTAATTCCTCATAATTTTATTATCCGACGTCCAAATCAGGTGATTCAAATCTCAATATGTTTTATTTTTAGTGCTCTACAAATTGGATGTGAAGGATTTGAGACAGACCTCGGAGGCATCCCATGCAGAGTCGTTAGCCGATTTATCGTAAATTGGTTGATTAAACTTCAGAAATTCATAAGTTGGTAATTTTACGTTCAAATGAGGTGATTCAAACTCCTGTATTTCTCATTTTTAGTGCTCTACAAAGTGGATGTGAAGGATTTCAGGCAGAGGTCTCTAAGGCATCCCATGCAGAGTTGTTAGTCGAATTATCATGAATTGGTATTTAAACTTCATAAATTCATAAGTTGGTCATTTTATGTCCAAATGAGGTGATTCAAACTCCAGTATTTTTTATTTTTAGTGTTCTACAAAGTGAACATAGAAAATTTGGGGAAGAGGCTGTCAGAAAATTCCATGCGGAATGACGGCAGAAATGGTCTATGAAATGATAGAGAGAGATAAACCAATCTTGGCCCAGCCCAGCTCAACCCATACTAATTTAACCTAGTCAGCTCATGTTGGTCCAAATCCAGTCAACTCAGACTTGTCCAAACCGAACCAGTTCGACTCGCGTGCATTTTACATTTGATGCATTATATTATATATTATAATGTATATTACATATATTATGCTATACTATATACCATATATGGTATAATATTGTCCATTACATGTAACATATCATGATGTGTACGTATATATAGTGGGTTATCTATATTATATGTATCCGTATATGGGGGGTCGAGAGAAGCCGTGAGAAGAGATAATAAGATTCGGCCAGGTTTTAGAAAAAGAAAAGAAATCAGGAGAAGAAGAGAGAGCCATAAGACTCTAAAGGAAAAAAAATGGAAAGAAAAAAAAAGGAAGGAGAAAGAGGGCAGATTCTCAAGAGAGAGGAAAAAAAAAAGAAAATAAGGAAAGAGAAAAAAGTAAAGAATATAAAAGGAGAGAACGTGAATGGAGAAGGAAAGAAATAAAAGAAAAAAAGGAAAAAAAGGGAAAGGGAGAGCACGGGTGGACTATAAAAAGGGAAGAAAAAAAAAGAAGGAAAAGAAAAAAAAAAGGAAAGAGAGAATGGGAGAGAGAGAGTCTAAGAGAAGAAGGGAAAAAAAAGGAAAAGAAGAAAAAAAGGAAAAATAAAAAAAAGGAAAGAAGGGAGAATGTGAGTGGAGAAAAGAAAAAAAAAGGAAAAAAACTCAAAAAAATGAAAGAGAGAGTGGGAGAGAGAGTCTAATAGGAGAGGAAAAGAAGGAAAAAAGAAGAAGAAGGAAATCTAAAAGGGGTTGGAAGAGAATGAGAGAGTCTAAGAGGAGAAGAAGAGAAGAAGAAATAGAGAAGCCAAAATTGAGAGAGAAGGGGGAAGAAAAAGGGAGACAAAAGAAGAGAAGAAAGAATGAGAAGCTAAAAGAGAGGGAACTCTCTACAAAGAGGTAAGTCCATTCTCTATTATTATTTTCTAGTACATACCTACAATTCATGGCCCCTTACCCATTGCTATAACGAAAATTTTGGTTTTGATATGATTCCATGATCTTAACATGTCAAAAATTACATGAATATGCCTATTTTTGATAAATCATGATCAAAGATGCTATATTGCGTGCATATTGATGCTGCAATGTCAATGTTTGATATTTTTTATGCATTAGAATATATTTAAAATACTCAATGGAGAAATATTGAATGTCATATGATGATTTTTGAGTATTTTAATATTTTTTTACAAGGTGGATTCCAGATCTGGAAACTCTAGATCTAGAATCTAATTTTGGGACATGCATATCATATATATTTTTTAGGAATTTTGAGCCCAAAATTTTATGAGATACTCATACCTATGTTAGAAAGTTCCCCCATAAATTTTAACTCGTTTGGAGTTGAGAAAGTTGAGATAAAAATGCCCTAATGGTGCTACTATCCTTCTCGGGTACAGTGCAAACCCTCATTGGAAGAGCTCTAAAAATGAAATTTACGATCATAATTTGATAATCATTCCTTTAGAGAAAGTGATAAATATTAAGTCACAAAAAGTTTCGCACTAACTTCTGATTTTTTTTTTGATTTTTTATGGATTTGATATGATTTTTGAAGTGCACCATGGTCTGTTTTAGGGTCAGTTAGAAAACACTGAATTGCATGACTGAGATATGATGTTTGAGCCTTGAAGGTCTTTCTGTTTGCATAATATTTTTTAATGAAGTGTTAGATCTATCAGTTAGCTTACGTGAGCATATGCCTGAATTCTATTTTCAATGAGTGGTTGATTGTATATAGAATTTATGGTGCAGCTGGTCAGAATCTGGAACAGACTTGACCAGTGCACATGCCTGCACTTGTGGTGCATTTTCGACCCATTTTGGTTCCCTGTTAGGATTTCTCTTCTTGAGACAAAATCAAGGTCTCTGAGTTCTCTTTCAGAGGATATATTTTGGCTTAATTTGAATATGTATGAAGACCCATATGCATGTTTTGGCAAAGGTCCACAGAATCTATTGATTGCAGTAAAAATTATGAAAATCCATTCATAAGTGTCCTATAGAAACTTGTTTAGACATCACTTCCTTGACGGAAAAGGTAGCCACATGAGTCTAAAAGACAACCAAGTTAACAGATAATTTTTTACATAATTGAAGAATATCTTATGATTATTTTCCCATGATTGGTTCAAATCTGAAAACAAGGTATGATTTAAACAGTTAAATTTCCATTATATTGTGCCTTAGAATAATTTGAGACCATTAGATCTTGATCATGAGCATCTTATTCAAATTTGAACCATTAGATCTTGATCATGAGCATCTTATTTGAATCTGGACCATTGGATTGTCTTGATGAGTGATTTGAACCTTTGAATTACCTTTTTGAGTGATTTAATTGAATTTGAATGGTTGGATTGACCTCATGGATGTTTTAATTGAATTTTAACCATCGATCAAATATGATCTTGATCACATTGATGATGATCGATTACATCAAATTTGAGTAGTCGATCAAATATGATCTTAGTCACATTGTTGATGATCGATGCTTGATCAATGCATTCACATGCTTTATTGCTATACTTGAGATGATACATGTTGTTACTTGCCATATTTGAATGATATTTATTGTTGGCCGTTACTTAATTTCTACAACACCTTAGTCGAACTGTCATATATGTACACCTAGAAGACGTATTAGGTGTGGGGACGTACATGTATGTACCCACATTCATGGGAAGGGTAAGAATGAAAATAATAAATTTTAATCAAGAATAAAAAATCTTAGCCCAACAAATGCCAAATCAGGGTTTTAGGTTAAGGGTAGCTTAGGACGATCCCTACCCTTCAGCTCATCTCCTCTAGGATACAGAGTACTAGATAGGTGTAATGTGAATCGAACCATAGAGCAAACACGGTTCCACACCATGATATTAAAAGAAGAACATGAATGAATTGAATCTGTATTTCCAAACTACGAGGATCCTGATTCCTAGGGCAACACCCTAAGATACGTAGGCAGTTTGGTGAGATACCTAAACACGGTTCCACATTTCAATCTGTATAGAATAATAAATTTTAGTATTCCTTAGACCAAGGTAAAGTACACTTGAGTGGTTTTAGGATAATGAATTCTAGTCTTCCTTAGACCAAGGTAGAGTACACCTGAGTGGTTTTAGGTTAGCAAATTTTAGTATTCCTTAGACCAAGGTATAGTATACCTGAGTGGTTTTAAGATAATAAATTATAGTCTTCCTTAGACTAAGGTAGAGTGCACCTGAGTGGTTTTAGGTTAGCAAATTTTAGTATTCCTTAGACCAAGGTATAGTACACCTGAGTGGTTTTAGGATAATGAATTCTAGTCTTCCTTAGACCAAGGTAGAGTACACCTGAGTGGTTTTAAGTTAGCAAATTTTAGTATTCCTTAGACCAAGGTAGAGTACACCTAAGTGATTTTAGGATAATAAATTCTAGTCTTCCTTAGACCAAGGTAGAGTACACCTGAGTGGTTTTAGGTTAACAATCTTAGTCTTCCTAAACTGAGGTAGAGTACACCTGAGCAGTTTTAGACTAACCATCTAGGTTTCCTAATCTGAGGTAGAGTACACCAAAGCTATTTTAGCCATCCCTTTCGTCTTCGTAAACTGAGGTAGACTACACTGAGCAGTTTTAGACTAACCATCTAGGCTTCCTAAACTGAGGTAGAGTACACCTGAGCGATTTTAGCCATCTATTTTTGTCTTCCTGGACCAAGGTAGAGTACATCTGAGTGGTCTGAGACATACCCTTTAGTCTTCTTAGATCAAGGTAGAGTACACCTGAGTGATCTTAGAATACTATCCATTTTAGTCTTCCTAGACCAAGGTAGAGTACACCTGAGTGGTGTTAGACATACCCTTTAGCCTTCTTAGATCAAGGTAGAGTACACCTGAGTGGTCTTAGAATACTATCCATTTCAGCCTTCCTAAACCAAGGTAGAGTACACCTAAGTAGTTCTAGGAAATCCATATTCACAACCCATCAACAACAAACTACATTGTACCTAATTTTCAGGACCTCTGAAATACGTAGGCAACTTGGAGGACCTCTCCAAGTATGGTACCACATCTTAGTATCTTTAGGTCCTCCACATCCGTATCCATACCCATATTCAATATCCATATTAACTTTGACCCACATAGGCTATCTCTAGATTCAATCTCAATCATCATCAAGCATAAACTTTAACTTGAACAATTGAATCTAAGAAAACTTAATCATAAACCACATCCATGAACCTTAATCACATTCCGTTCGAACTAAGTTATGGACTTGATTTCTAGGATTGGAATACGTAGGTAATTTGAGATATCTAAGACGTCTCAGATTCAGTCCATCATCAAACCATCATCGGTTCGGTTCACTGCACATTATTTGTTTGTTTATTTATTTTCATAACTTGTTTGGCTGAACCTAGGTTAAAAGAATTTAGTAACTTGGCATAGGTTCTCCTATGAGCCCTAGTCATCATCCATTGACCATGAATAGTCAGAACAATAGTCTAAAGAAAGTAGAATCACATAGGAGGCCGATTTTTGGATCGGACAGCTTTGGGTGCCTCACACCTTCCCAAATTGTACCTTGAATGCTTACCCGTTCTCTGATAGATCAAAGCCAATATATTGGGTCAAATGAGTCAATATAAGTCTTTTCTTATGATGAGACTACATTTTTATAGGTCCTAGACCTTAATCTAGGTGGTGACTCCAAATCATTATTTTTTCTGTCCATTGAAGATGGGTGGAAGAGACGACCTTTGTCCTCACAGGTAGCTGATGCTTTCAGTAGGAAAGCTGTAAGCAAAGAAGAAGCTAAGGTTAGCGATTATGTTCTATTTGAAGCTCAAATCATTCCTCCGCCAATAGCAGAAGATTCCCTTGCTAGTGTAAGCACGTGTGGTTGCAAAGCCAACATTCAAAGTATAGAACCACACTTGTATACAACCTATGGGAATAGGATTCTATCTTAACTAGTGGTTTAAACCCATCATAAAATATTTGTAAAAGTGACCCCAGAGAGGTGCAAGCCTCTACAATCCATACTGACCAAAAAGCTTAACTGGTTGATGAAACTGAGCTGATCAACCACCATAGCTGATCAACCACCTCTATCGACCACCTGTTAACATCAAGCTTGTTTTGGTTGAATTTTCAAGCAGGGACTTTGAGACTTAACCAATTGACCCTAGGACATGTTCCTAAGGCTAATGAGGATTCCTAAACCTAATAAAAGTGAGACTGAACAATCATAAGTAATAATCATATGCTAATTGCAATAGGAAAGGCGACGTAGGAAAACAAGGGAAAAGGACGCTGTCTGCTGCTGAGTGGGATTAGTTTACCAGTTACTGGTAAGGGATAAGCTTTGTTTTATTTTCTTATTTTTTGTACGCATGTTATTGCTACTTGTTTGGATTACTATGTAATAACATGTCATCTAATAACTGTGATAACTGTTCATGTATCTTGTATATTATTAACTCTATACTGGATTAGTAGATTATTGATTGTTTGATAACATGTGGATATTTGATAACATGATTGTTTGTCTTTTGCTTGTGTCCTAGTAGATCCAAATAGCTGGAATGAGACGATTTATCTTGGTCCATCAAGCTAAGATACGGGTAGCTACATTAGTAATATTCTTGGTTTAGGTTTTAATATCTCGTGGTAGGCAACCCTTGTCAATAGGGGTTTAGATATTGGCATAGGCTTATTTGTTGACCAATCATGGGTCAGACTCTTTTGTAGCTGGAGCAAGGTTACGTACATGGGTTTGGAGCCAGCCTTTAGTGTCTCAGGTGAGAGCTAGGGATGATTCCAGTTTAAGTGCTTGTATGATGAACTGGGAGTGCACCCAAAGAAGTAAAGTGAGGCTTACTATTGTGATGCTAGGAGGAAGGCTATAATGGGGGAATGCTGGTAGATGATAGGTCGGTGTACTTGGGTCGTATCTTCATTCTTTGGATAATGTTTCCCATGTTGTGTGGCCAAGTGTGTTTTATTCACCTCACCCGTGCTTGGTTATTCATTACCCGGATTTAGGTGTGACATGACTTGCGCATGCCAGATCACAGACCATATAAAGCTTAATAATCTATTCATGCATTGTGTGCTTGTATGTGCTATTTTTTCACTGAGCGTGTGGTTTTGCTCACCCTTGTATGTATTTTAGATTATTTTACAGATAATAATAATGCTATCGATTATGATATGGTTGAAGAAGACTTATCTGAAGATGATCCGCATGATCCTCTGTGTGAATGCGATGATTGTCTCTACAGCTAAGGGATAAGGTTTCTAAAGAAGAGAAGACGTATCTATTTGAGAGATAGGATTAATAAACTTTACTTATGATTTAGTTTTTGTTAATTAATTACTTTGTCTTTGGGCATTGTATATAGTACATGGTATTACTTTATTTTATGTCTTGATTTGAAGATAGATAAATTTTTATTACATTTATCTAATACAATTTGATTTGGTTTATGGTTTTAGTTATTGATTTTTCGCTATTATTCTGATTACGCCTTTGAGTTTTGCGTAATCTATGTTGTAATTAATGGAAAAGTTGTGATATATGAGTACTGTAAATGGATTCTGGTATGAAAATACTTACACTATGAGAAAATCATGATCATACCAAAACTTCAGGGTTCTGGGGTGTGACAACCCCCTAAGCTGATTAGGTTCGTCTATGATCAAGCCAGTAATATTATACTAGGTCGAGCTCATCGATAGGCCCTTAAGCTGAATTTTTTGTATTAGGTCAATCTCATCAATAGGCCCTGAAGGGAAAATTTTGTTTTGGGACTCAAGTCAAAGATATCTGCTAAGCTGATTGGGTAGGTTTATGACCAAGCCAGTCAGATTATACTAGGTCAAGCTCATCGATAGGCCGTGAGGGTGAATTTCTTTGTATTAGGTCGATCTCATCGACAGGCCCTAAAGGATAAATTTATTTTTGGACAAAAGTCAAAGAATACCCCCCAAGCTGATTGAGTTGGTTTGTGACCGAGCCAATTAAATAATACTAGGTCGAGCTCGTCAATAGGCCCTTAGGGAGAATTTCTCTTAACTTACATCTTGAACATGGAAAGACAAGTTGAGGTAGTAACACTTATCTTTCATTAGCTTGAAAAGGTCATACATAATATTTCCTTAGATTTTTCAAGTGCCACGTCTATGGTATAGCTGTTCCTTTCATGGTACGAGCCTGGGTGTATGGTTTTAAAGACCCGATATGGTCCTTCCCATGTGGGCATCAACTTGCCTTGTCTAGTGGGTTCTGAAGCAACTGTATTGCATAGAACTAGGTCACCAGCTTGAAAAAGGTTCTCCTTTACTCTAGTTGTAATATCGAGCTGTCTTCTGTTGGTATGCCGCCGTTTGAAGGGCTGTAGTTTCATGAACATCTTCTAGAAGGTCCAGATCCATTCTCAAGATGGCTGAATAGTACTTTTAGAGAAGTTAAGAACATGATAGCTTTTTTCGACCACCTCAATAGGTATGAATTGTAAGACCCGTACCGAACTAACCCGGCCTTACCACCTTAAACTAGGTCTACCCCTCATGGTCGAGCCAAATGGACCAAGTGCGTGAAGAAGATCACGATCCCAGGTATTAAACTGACCCAAAAACACTAAAATAGGGGGAGGGTCGCACACCCAGCTAGGCAGGGTCAGACCCCCCCAATATAAATGTCAGACCCTGAGTTTCTAACCAGGGGTCAGACAATTTAGAACCAGGGGTCATGGGATCTCCGACCCCCTCATCGACCCCCAGTCTGTCGACAGAAACCGTGAATTGGGAACTTTTCAAATTTCAATGGGATTCCTTCCTAATCTCAATGAGACTTATTTTGGGAGTTTCTACTCTATAAATAGGACATCCCTAAGCCTCTTTCACTCCTTTTAGAACCCTAATTGGATTGAGAGAAAGAGAAGAGAAGGAGAAGAGAAGGAGAAGAGAAGGAAAGTAGAGAAGAAGATCAAAGAGAAGGCTTCAGAGAAACAAGTCTAATTCTTTTCAGGTATGGATACTATCTCCATGTAATTCTAAAGACCTTAGAATAGATAGTGAAGAGGGTATGATATAGGAGAAACCCAAATCATCCACCCATGGTTAGGTTTCAATGGAAAACCATGGGGAAGATCATTAAAACCATGTAAGTAAATAAACTATGGTTTTAAACCATAGAACATGTATGGAATGGATTGTAGAAGCAAGCCATAGGACCCAAACATGAAGGAATGGACTGTAGGATGAAAATTTTGACTAAACCCACGGGGGGTCACACGGGGGTCGATGGACAATCGACCCTACCAGACCGTAACATCGACCCCCAGCGTTCGAAAAGTCCAGAATGTGGGTGGTAGCACCCAGGGTCGATGGAAGGTCCGACCCTGGCATTGACCCCTAGTTAACAGTAAGCTTTTTAAAATCAGAATTAATTATAATTAAATTCTATCGACTTGATTAGGTCTTCAAGTGATATAATAGTGATATTTAGTTGATTCTTAAAGCTTGAGAGAGGATCTACAATCAAGCAAAGGTGGGGGAACAAGACCTAAACTAATTGGTTAATAATAAACTATTTTATTCTTGAGTCCAATGCCATGATTGATCCTGTGCATTCAACATGTCATCCAATATTTCTATTATTACTGTTCATGCATATTTAAATTATTGTTTATAACATGATGATGATGATGATGATAGGAATAGGCATGTGAATGTATGTGTATGGTTGGTGTGCTTGATGACAGCGAGTATCAGGGGGGTGTCATAGGCTGGGCCTCAACACTCTAGCTCTATCTCTAACTCAAGTCTTGTCCACTGACATCGTCGTATCGCCATTACCTTAGCGGAACTATTACGTCATAGTGTATGAGGTGAGGTGGTCTCGGACCGTGTAGTCTCTGACTCTACCGGGGGGCCATAGCCCTATCTCTATGAACGTATTGAGGGATGCTGGGGTGAGGCCTTGGATACACTGTTTGGCATTAGGATTGGTTAGTTGCGAGCCCAGTTTGTGAGCCCTCACCAGCAGGGGCTTACGTGTTGGTATGGGTAGAGTATCAGGGCAAGTGTCATAGGCCGGGCCTCACCACTTTAGCTCTATCTCTATTCCATGGTAGGGTGCATGTGGGACGACAATAAACGTTACCTTTGGGCGGCTTCACACACTCATGTATAGAGGTGCGGCGGCCACCTATCCTTTCTATAGCACATTGCAAACTTATTTACCAGACCAAAGATATGAATTGAATGCATGCATATGTTTGTTGCATTGTTTTGTTTGCTCACTGAGCCATGATGTGTGCTCACCCTCTCGACGTCAAATATTTTTTAGTTGATGATGCAGGTACTACGGTCGAAGATTATATGAGTGCTCCGGTGTACGCACGTGTTGCTGCAATGGAAGCCGAAGACTTAGTGGATACGCATGACTCCTCATGCGAGTGCAACTCATGCGTATTCGATTAGATTTTTATTTGAATTATTAAAGGAATGTAATTGATATTTTATTTATTTATGTCTCAGTTGATACAACAATAACTTGATATTTTTATTATGGTTATCACAGTTAGATTTCTCAGTTCATTTACTATAAGACTTCCGCTATTCTGTATTTATTCTGATTATGGTTGTGGATGTGTATGATTTTATTTTTAATAGACACAACCTATTAGAGATCCTGGTTGAACCGTTGGTTTATTAGCGGTTCATCACACCGTTATAAATGGTGCAGAATTGGGGTGTGACAACTTGGTATCAGAGAATCTCTGGCCCTGTCTGTGAAACCCGTATACTTTCGCAAAAGGTCGTGAACTGAGATAGGATAAAAATTTAAAAGATGTAATAATAACACATCATAAGCATCTGTGTTGTTTGAGACAAAATTGAAAGAGAATAATGCATCTATTAAATGAGAAATAAATTTATATACTACCAAGAGAAGAACAAACGTTTATATATATATGATTAAAGCAGAGTACAGTCCACAATCCGTACAGTTACTCTGAAGTACGAAAGAAAGATAAGAGAAATACATCAAGAAGCTAGAGGAGATGGGGGAGGCGATGCCTCACGATCTCTATCATAGTCCTCAGCGTAGACTCTAGTCAACCAAGCTATCTGAGTCTGGGTCGTCTGGAGACTAGCTGTGAGGGTAGCCACACGCTGGTCAGTCACGCGCTGAGCATCCATAAGCTCTCTCACCTGCTGATCAGACAAGCACTGAGCCTCTAGAAGCTCTCCCATCTTCAAGTCAGACATACGCTGAGCCTCTCGTATCTCATACAATATCCCCATCATGTCATCAGAAGAAGCATACGAAGGACTAGCTGCATGTGAAGGACCAGCTGAAGAAGACGGACCAGCTCCAGTAGCATGAGTAGGTGATGGAGGAGGTATGGCATCCACATCCATGTATAGACGATCGTCATCATCCCCATGAACTGCTCCAGCGGCTGCTGCTGCTGCCTCAGCGTCAGCCATCTCCACTCGAGTGCGTGGGCACACCATCGCGTTCGTCTCCTCATTGCTGACCTGGGCATCCCGTATGCCCGTCTTACAGATGGCCTCCCAATCTAAAGGCGGTGAGAAGGATTTCTCCTGAATCTTCTCATCCAACAAATCAACCCCCAGGCGGGTAAGTAGTGTAGTGATCATGCGTCCATAAGGAAGGTTGCCAGTGTGACTGGGCAACGTAGCACTGATCATCATCAGCATGATGATATAGGGAAGGCAAACGGGCTGCCTAGTGCATATGCAGTACAACAGATACTGGGTCAACTGGGAGACCCTCTCGTAGTGTCCACTCTGTGGTATCAGGTTATGCTGAATGATCTTGCAGTACACCCCTGGATCTGAACGAAGATAACTCGCTTTCATCTCCCAGCGATCAGGTCTGATGAGCTGATGGTCTATCTCAGCCCTCATCTATAATGAAAAAAACTGGGGCTCCCCAGGGGCACAGAATATGAAGGAGCCGCCATAGGAGATACCTAGCAAGTCTGCTAGCTGTCGATAGTCGAAATAAATATCCACCCCCTTGACATAGCCAGTGATTCGAAGCTCACCACCTCTCTCAACATCGTTGTAATCCCCCACCACTTGGAGATTACAATAGAACTGGCGTACCAGGTCAGGACAGGTGTAGGCATCATAGGTGATGACAGGGAGCCATCCCATATTGCCAAAGGCCCCCTCCACATTGAACAAGGCGAAGCTAGCCAAGTCCACTTTGCTGCCTCCCTCTATTTTCTTGCGAGCGTAGCGGGCATACTGAGTCTCGGCTTCAGTGGAACGGAAGTGAAGATGGTCGCGAACACTGGGTACCTTGGTACGAGCCATAGTATCTACAAATAAGAAAGAAAAACAAATAATGGCTTAGTAGAGAGGAAAAACCCAAAATTTTGACATAATAACGATGTAAATTGGTCAAAAGCCTCACTTTTCACTCATATACGTGGGCAGGAGGACTTACATAGATCCTAAACTATCATGTGAGACTTATACAATCGGAAATTTCAACTAATGAGATTGAATTGGAAGAAATTTCAAGAAATTCAAAATCTCGACAAAATTAGGGCAAAAAGAGTAAATTTTGAGTTTCTTGATAACCAACCGATGAAACTCAAATATTTTTTAGGGCTTTCGTTCCTCGAGTCACCAACAACAAAAGCCCCCAATAAAAATCAAATTTTTACGGTTGGAAAAAGTTTAATTTGAAAAATACGAGATATACGAGCAAAAACCTAGGTAAGGAAACCTTAGGACATGAAAATGTAGAAGATATACCTGTAGCGGAGGTGTAGACGACGAAACAAGGAGTACAAACCATCAACGGATCAGAGTTGTCAATGTAGCAACTCAGAGGGACGAGACGAGTCGAAGCGGAGAAGAATGAATTGGAAATGGACTTTGAATCGGAACTTAAAAATCTGACTTTTAGTCCGGGGGTCGGAAAATTCGACTAAAACCATCGACCCACCCATCGACCCCCACATCGACCCTCGGCTCTCGATGATCTGACAGAGAACCAGGGGACGCACCCTGGGTCGGACATCCTCCGACCCCCCCATCGACCCCTGGCTCTCGGGAAGAATGGGTGATTTCTCAGGGTCGCATACTGAGGGTCGGATAACCATCGACCCTACAGTGAAAATACATCATTTTCGACAGAATGATTTGAAAAAAATTTGAAATTTGCATTTGTTAGTGGTTTTAAAATATGAGGATGAATTAAATAATGATTGTCTCACGTGTTCAATGATTTTCTGGCAATCCCACTATCAGATTAGTTAATGGCTGGACGCAAAGTAACCAGACAGAGCCGTAACTCTATCCCACCACCACCACCTGTGGGGGAAGATAGCCAAACACACCCGAAAACATAGGGGAACACAAACGCGGCACCGTCCATCATAAATGGGAAGACAAATCCTACAAATCTGCCAGCTCCACCTACAGACTTGGCCACAGTCGTAATGAACTTGGCCCAACAGCTGCAGCAAATGCAACAGGCACAAGCTACTGTACAAGCTGCCATAGGCATAACTCTTCCAGCTGCACAGACACCTCCAATGCCAGCAGGACAGGCAAGCACAACACCAGGGGGAAGTGACACAGTACTCCACACACCTCAGACTCCTATCATGCAGGCTCAAGTACAAAATCCTGAGATAGCTCAAGGTGGATAACAATACCAACCACCTATGTATGGGGTGTATGTCCCGCAACAACCAGACCACTCCAGACTGGTGGAGTATTTTTTGAAACGAAAGCCCAAAGAATTTAATGGCAAGCCAACAGATCCTTTATGGCCGGCACACTGGGTTGACGAGATGGAAAGAAACTTTATGATGATGACAGTGAATGAAGAAGAAAAAGTGTTGTGTGTCACCTTTATGTTGAAAGGAGATGCACACCATTGGTGGAGGTCTACCAGAACATATTTATTAACAAAGCACGCCCAACTGACTTGGGATATTTATAAGGAAGCGTTCTTTGAGAAGTACTTTCCGAGAACTTTCAGAGATTCTATGGAAAGAGAGTTACTGAGTTTATATCAGGGGCAGATGACCGTGGATGCGTATCAACAGTGTTATGAGGAGCTATTCTTCTTTGCACCCGCCAGTATGCAAGAGGAAAACACCAAGACCTGAAGGTTCGTCATGGGACTTAGGGGAAGCATCCACGAGCATGTTCTGGGACATGAAAAGAAAATCTATAATGAAGAGGCACAAATTGCTCGAGTTATAGAATCGAGCCAGAAGGAGAGTTATTTCATGCAAAACAGAGGTATAAAAAGGCCAACTGGAAATTCTTATAACGGAGGAAATAACAAGACATTCAAACCCTTCCATGCTCAAGGCTTTACCGCTGTAAACAAGACTACTCCCGTAGCTCAACAGCAACAAAAGCCAATTACTGAAGGGATAAAATGTTTTAACTGCAACCAAGTAGGACATATGGCAAGGGAAAGTCCTAAGCCCAGGAAGCAGCTACATTAAGGATGAGTTTACGCGGTTACATATGAGGATGCTGCCGCATCGCCTGATGTGGTCACAGGTATGACTTAAATTTTTAGTTAGTTGTATTACATTGTATGAGCATGTAGACTAGACCAAAACAAATCACAGATATCATACCTATTAATGGCATTCCCTCCAGAGTACTCTTTGATTTCAGGAGCTACTCATTCTTTTATATCTGAGTCATTTGGAAAGAATCTGAATTTACCCATCAAAACATTAAACTACAAACTACTTGTACGATCACCGATGGGATTAGAAGTGGAGTTAGAAAAAGGTTATGGACCATGTCCAGTTCTTATTGATGAAAAGACCTTGGATGCAACCTTGATCCAACTTGAGATGGCAGACTTTGACGTCATCTTACGAATGGACTGGTTAGTTCGGCATTCTACAAACCTATTATGTGCCGAAAAGAAGCTGACATTTGAAGACAAAGAAGGAGCAGAGTTTAATTTTTCGAGAACCAAACTTCCCCGTAAACGAAAGCTCATACTCTCTGCACTAAAGGCTAAGAAGTGCCTTGAGAAAGGAGCAGTCGGGTATTTAGTATCTGTGGTCGACCTTACCAAGGAAGCACCACGAATGAAAGATATTGATGTCGTGCGTGACTTCCAGACGTATTTCCTGAAGAACTACTAGGATTACCACCCGACCAAGCTACAGAGTTTGTTATAGATCTTATACCTGGAGCCGCACCAGTATCGAGAGCACCTTATCGAATGGCTCCTACTGAACTGAAGGAATTGAAAGTACAACTATAAGAACTGCTGGACAAGGGTTACATTCACCCTAGCATATCACCATGGGGAGCGCCAGTATTATTCGTGAAGAAGAAGGACGGTAGCGTTCGCTTGTGTATAGACTACCGAGAACTGAATAAACTGACAATCAAGAATCGGTATACATTGCCTCGGATCGATGACCTGTTCGATCAGTTGCAAGGTGCTAAAGTGTTCTCCAAGATCGATCTTCGATCAGGCTACCATCAGTTGAAGATTAAAGATGGTGATATTCCTAAGACAACATTCATGACCAGATATGGACATTATGAATTCTTGGTCATGTCTTTTGGATTGACGAACGCACCAGCAACCTTTATGGAACTTATGAATCGGGTATTCCACGATATGTTGGATACGTCGATTATTGTATTCATCGATGATATATTGGTCTACTCCAAGGACGAGAAAACTCATATTAAGAATCTAAACGCCGCTCTGCAGCGACTACGGAAGGAGAAGCTCTACGCCAAATTTTCAAAGTGTGAGTTTTGGCTAAAGGAAGTCGCATTTCTAGGCCATGTTGTATCCGCTGAAGGAATTAAAGTGGATCCTAGCAAGATCGAAGCTATCGTAAAGTGGGAAGCACCAAAGAGTGTTACGAAAATTAGAAGTTTCTTAGGTCTAGCTGGGTATTATCGACGATTTGTGGAAGACTATTCCCGAATTACCGTACCTCTTACCAGTTTGACTAAGAAGGGCGAGAAGTTTGTTTGGACTGATAAATGCGAGAAGAGTTTCCGAACATTGAAGGCTAGATTGATATCAACTCCAATCTTGACCATCCCGATTCCAGGACAACCATTTATTTTGTACACCGATGTTTCAGGACTGGGATTAGGATGCATACATATTCAAGGAGAATAAGTAATTGCTTACGCCTCAAGACAGTCGAAGACACATGAGAAGAACTATCCCACTCATGTTTTGGAACTAGCGGAAGTAGTACATGCTGTCAAAATATGGAGACATTATCAATACGGGGAGAAGTTTCAGATTAAATCAGACCATAAAAGTCTTACTTATCTATTTAATCAGAAGGAATTGAATATGAGACAAAGAAGATGGCTGGAATTATTGAAAGACTATGACTGTGATATCCAGTATCATCCGGGGAAAGCTAATGTAGTAGCCAATGCGTTGAGTAGAAAGACAATGATAAAATCTCAGGGAGAGATTAGCACAACTATCGCAATGTGTACTACCAGAAAGGTATTCAATCACGATAATGAGCAGTTTGTGATAGATGCACCGGATGGATTGGCCAACCAAGTGTTTATTCATCGGTTTTCAAATATGTTCGCCGCATTGAAGATTATATCAGATATAATTTATGAAGTAAAGACAGTTATCAAATCAGATCATTACCTAAGAACAGTACAAGAGGACATCAAAAAAGGTAGGACTATCCCTGAGTTCACCTTAGACGAAGAAAAGGTACTGAAGTACATAGGAAGAATATGTGTACCTGAAACAGAAAGCTTGGACATTAGACACCGATTGATGAAACAAGCCCATACCACCATCTATTCGATACATCCTGGAAGTACAAAAAAGTATCATGATCTAAAGAAATTATATTGGTGGAGAGGAATGAAAGAATATGTAGCTAAGTTCGTGTCTCAATGCTTAAATTGTCAGAAAGTAAAGGCTGAACGACAAAGACCGACAGGACTGTTACAGCCATTACCAGAACCAGCATGGAAATGGGACTGCATCACTATGGACTTCGTCATAGGATTACCATTGACTCCTCGAGTAGTTGACGCAGTTTGGGTGATTGTAGACCGCCTGACTAAAATAGCTCACTTTATACTTATACGACCTCAGTATACACTGGAGAGGTTAGCTAAGCTGTATGTGGATAACATTGTGCAATTACACGGTGTACCTGAAAGCATTGTGTCCGATAGAGATCCATGATTTACTTCAATGTTTTGGGAAGGATTGCAAAAGGCTAAGGGTACAACATTGAAGTTTAGTACCGCATTCCGTCCACAGACAGATGGATAGTCAGAGCATACAATTCAGATTCTAGAAGATATGCTTCGAGCATGTGTAATTGATTTTAAAGGATCATGGGATGAAAAGTTACCACTGATTGAGTTCGCTTATAACAATAGCTATCAGACTACTATACAGATGTCACCCTATGAAGCACTGTATGGTCGAAAGTGTCAAACTCCTTTGTTTTAGAATGAAGTTGGGGAACGTAGTATTGTTGGATCGGAATTTGTTGAAGAGACTTGTTGAGTGGTCAACATTATCAAGGAAAGAGTGAGAACAGTTCAGAATCGTTAGAAGCAATATGCAGATACTCGACGCTGAGACCTTGAATTCGTCGTGGGTGATAAAGTATTCTTAAAAGTATCGCCTATGCGAGGATTGAAACGGTTCGAACAGAAAGGGAAACTAAGTCCAAGATATGTCGGGCCATATGAAATTCTAGCTAAGCGTGGAAAAGTGGTTTACCAGTTAGCACTACCACCATCTATATCAAGTGTGCATGACGTATTTCACATTTCCTTATTGAAGAAGTATGTCAAGGATCCAACACACGTTCTGACTGTAGATCTACCTGATTCGACTGATGATTTGACATTTGAAGTAACACCAACTAAAATCACCAGCCGAAAGGTTCAACGACTACGCAACCGTGATATCTATTATGTTAAGGTCACTTGGAGAAGTAAAAATATGGAAGAAATCACATGGGAAGAAGAGAATGCTATGTGAAAGCAATACCCTCATCTATTCGACTCGGAAGGTATGAACAATTTCGAGGATGAAATTTTTATAAGTAGGGGGGAGTTGTAAGACCCGTATCGAACTAACCCGGTCTTACCACATTGAACTAGGTCTACCCCTCATGGTCGAGCCAAATGGACCAAGTGCGTGAAGGAGATCACGATCCTAGGTATTAAACTGACCCAAAAACACTAAAATAGGGGGGAGGGTCGCACACCCAGCTAGGCAGGGTCAGACCTCCCCAATATAAAAGTCAGACCCTGAGTTTCTAATTGAGGGTCGGACAATTTAGAACCAGGGGTCGACGGGATCTCCGAACCCCTCATCGACCCCCAGTCTGCCGACAAAAACCGTGAATTGGGAACTTTTCAAATTTTAATGGGATTCTTTCCTAATCTCAATGGGACTTATTTTGGAAGTTTCTACTCTATAAATAGGACATCCCTAAGCCTCTTTCACTCCTTTTAGAACCCTAATTGGATTGAGAGAAAGAGAAGAGAAGGAGAAGAGAAGGAGAAGAGAAGGAAGGTGGAGAAGAAGATCAAAGAGAAGGCTTCAGAGAAACAAGCCTAATTCTTTTCAGGTATGGATACTATCTCCATGTAATTATAAAGACCTTAGAATAGATAGTGAAGAGGGTATGATCTAGGTGAAACCCAAATCATCCACCCATGGTTAGGTTTTAATGGAAAACCATGGGGAAGATCATTAAAACCATGTAGGTGAATAAAATATGGTTCTAAACCATAGAACATGTATGGAATGGATTGTAGAAGCAAGCCATAGGACCCAAACTCGAAGGAATGGATTGTAGGATGAAAATTTTGACTAAACCCACGGGGGGTCGCACGGGGGGTCGATGGACAATCGACCCTACCAGACCCTAACATCGACCCCCAGTGTTTGGGAAGTCCAGAATGTGGGTGGTAGCACCCAGGGTCGATGGAAGGTCCAACCCTGGCATCGACCCCCAGTTAACAGTAAGCTTTTTAAAATCAGAATTAATTCTAAATAAATTCTATCGACTTAATTAGGTCTTCTAGTGATATAAAAGTGATATTTAGTTGATTCTTAAAGCTTGAGAGAGGATCTACAATCAAGCAAAGGTGAGGGAACAAGACCTAAACTAATTAGTTAATAATAAACTGTTTTATTCTTGAGTCCAATGCCATGATTGATTCTATGCGTGTATGCTTGTTATGTGCATTCAACATGTCATCCAATATTTCGATTATTACTGTTCATGCATATTTAAATTATTATTTATAACATGATGACGATGATGATGATAGGAATAGGCATGTGAATGTATGTGTGTGGTTGGTGTGCTTGATGCGAGCGAGTATCAGGGGGGTGTCATAGGCTGGGCCTCAGCACTCTAGCTTTATCTCTAACTCAAGTCTTGTCCACTGACATCGTCGTATCGCCATTACCTTAACGAAACTATTACGTTGTAGGGCATCAGGGGAGGTAGTCTCGGATCGTGTAGTCTCTGACTCTACCGGGGGCCTTAGCCCTATCTCTATGGACGTATTGAGGGATGCTGGGGTGAGGCCTTGGATACACTGTTTAACATTAGGATTGGTTAGTTGCGAGCCCAGTTTACGAGCCCTCACCAGCAGGGGCTTACATGTTGGTATGGGTAGAGTATCAGGGGAAGTGTCATAGGCCGGGCCTCACCACTTTAGCTCTATTTCTATTCCATGGTAGGGTGCATGTGGGACGACAGTAAATGTTACCTTGGGGCGGCTTCACACACTCGTGTATAGAGGTGCGACGGCCACCTATCCTTTCTATAGCACATTGCAAACTTACTTACTAGACCATAGATATGAATTGAATGCATGCATATGTTTGTTGCATTGTTTTGTTTGCTCACTTAGCCATGATGTGTGCTCACCCTCTCGACGTCGAATATTTTTCAGTTGATGATGTAGGTACTACGGTCGAAGATTATATTAGTGCTCCGGTGTACGTGCGTATTGCTGCAATAGAAGCCGAAGACTTAGTGGATACGCATGACTCCTCATGCGAGTGCAACTCATGCGTATTCGATTAGATTTTCATTTGAATTATTAAAGGAATGTAATTGATATTTTATTTATTTATGTCTCAGTTGATACAACAATAACTTGATATTTTTATTATGGTTGTCACATTTAGATTTCTCAGTTCATTTACTATAAGACTTCCGCTATTGTGTATTTATTCTGATTATGGTTGTGGATGTGTATGGTTATATTTTTAATGGACACAGCCTATTAGAGATCCTAGTTGAACCGTTGGTTTATTAGCGGTTCATCACACCGTTCTGAATGGTGCAGAATTGGGGTGTGACATGAATGCTTCTGAACCAAAGGCTTGCTTTAAGTGTGTTTCTCTAGTTGCAGTTTGAATCGTAGTGTGGTATGACCATACCGCACTAAGTAACTCTTGAATCCATTGCTTCTTATTTACATAAAGACGACGAGCCAATCCGTACAAGAGAGTATGATTCATGACCTCAATCTGCCCATTAGCTTCAGGACGGGTGACAAAAGAGAATCGATAACCAATCCGATGATCTATACAGAATTTCTTGAAGGCCCTACTTGAGAACTATGGGCCAATGTTTGTGACCAGGACTTGTAGAATGCCGTATCTATGAAGAACATGAAGGCAAAAAAATTCAGCAACTTTGTGCGAGGTTGTATGACCTATCCCCAAATCCCATTACGATATGACCATTATGGGCATGTGTCAGGTCTTTCCATGTGCAAACTTTTAGGACCAACACCATCGATGCAAATGACATATGTGAGAGGTGACACAAAACACTATTGTGAACCTCCTGTATCCTTAGAATGTAAGGAAGTGCAGTAGAAGAAACCTGGGACCTAGCCTATCCGAACCCCAAGAGTCTAGCATGTGCAAACCTAAGCTGGCCAACCGAACAGGTGATCTGGCTCATGACCAAGGAGGTGCGGTTGAACACGTGCCATACGGTCCAACCACACCCCTTGTACGCGAACTAGAATGGAGATCAACTGGCTACAAGACCCATTGTTTATATTTGAATCTCTTTCTCCTGCATGGAAATCTTATCACCCATGGTATACATGACACAACTATAAGCTTGGAATAAACCATTGAAAGTATAAATAAATGATTTGAGGATTGTGGAGACTGTATGAGGACTCTAAAGGATCGTAAGATGGCTGTAATGGACTTTGACACTAGAGGTTTGAAGGATCCAAAAATTTAGAAGTCAGATCTAAACTATAAGACCAGATCTGACATCTTAGTTAATAGATAATCAAACCGGTATCCATAACTTAGTGTGGGAATCGAGTTTAAAACTTAAACTTTGTACATAGACTAAGAAAAATATGGGAGTCACGTTAGAAGAGTTTGGAGACCATCGAACCATGTTCTAATGTGCGGTCGATGGGACAAGCCGCAAGACCCTATCGTCGTGAAGTGCAGTCGAACACCAGCTGCACATCATTTCAATGGTCAATCTCAGCCAAACTTGACCGATGACTCTTTGTTAAATAGTTAGAATTTGTTGTGGGATTGGAACCCTAGAATAGTGTCTCTTTGATGCAAAAATCCATTGTGCATCATGTATACCTAAAATAAGTTCTAGATTACATCTAGAATCAATTAATCACGGACTAACCTTCCGAGATAAGACCTTAGACCAACCCTACATGAGCATGGCAACCTCTTGGGGTGTCGGCACTGTCAAACGACCACATTTTGATGTATGGTGGGTAACACGTGCCGTACGCCTGTGGTCAATAACCGTGGGGTTGATCACGTACCGCATGAGGTTTTGACCTCTGTTGGTGACCATCTTTGGTCAGTGGTTTTACATGATTTTTATGAGCCTGCCTATAATCTTAGATTTCTAAAATCGAATGCTCATGAGCGTTATGTTGGTTGGTTCAACCAATTTCCCTATAATCTATTTGGATAACTTGCTATTTACTATTTTAATTGGCAAGTAGCCTTTGGACAGCAGGTATGAAACCTTAGGGGCTAGAAACCAGACCCCTATTTGATGTTAGAACCCCTGACTTCGAGATAAGAAGTCCTTCTTAATATTAAGGTTTCTAAAAGGAAATCCTTGTTAGTAAGAGTGCTATCTTATGGAGAATTGATGTTCATAGCACTTGACCTCTAAGGACAACAGGCTTGCTGTGAGTATAGATATACCTAAGAGTTATGAACAGTAACAAATGAATTTAGTAATGAACCCCTAGATGCTATGTCATGATAAACACATAGTAAATAATAGGCATAAGTTATCAGATAAGCTATTAACGCCTTGGGCACCAGAATAATGAACTTAAAGAGAAATCTAATTAATTCTATTGAATGACACATTAATGAATGTTATTGACTATGATCTTGATTCTTAGCTACGAGGACTTTGGTAGGCAGCTACCTAATCGGTTTACCGAGGATTTACTCTCTAACCGTCTATAAGGAAACTAAACTCGTGTTTGGTAGAATTAGTTATATTGATTTATGTTGTGTGTTGGATGCAATTGCTAACATGTTTTTGTGGTAACATGCCATCTAATAAACTGCTCTATGTGATCATGCATATGCATACTTGTGTTTGGGATCAGTAGTGCCAGTAAGGATTGGAGGGCGAGTGGAATGGGACACCTGCTACCTTTCCATAAAAGCGACTGATCCGTATTTGATTCATGATGTCTGGTTAAGTTGAAAAGGAGAAAGGTGGGTGGAATGGGATGCTTGCCCCACTTCTTATTGACGCTGTTTTGCATTGACCATATGTAACCTAGCCAAGTCATGCCATCCTAGGTGGGAGGACGAACGGGGTCATAAGCTTGGAAACATTATGGTCCAGTAATATGATTAATTAGGTGGACATGGCTAGTTGAACATAATTATCCTTATAACTATATCCTTAGCCATTAGGGGGTCATCTAATGACATAGGTGCAATAAAAAGGTGGTATGAAGCGATGATCTCCATACCTTACTTAGTGTGGATGAACAAGCGAGTCGACTAGTGGGATTACCATCTTCTCAAGTGGCTGGCAGAATATAGGCTTGGAATAAGTTATGGCAAGTGACTGACAGAATACGGGCTTATTCCATAACAACGTACCCATACTTGGGGGTGATACTATAGGCCGAGTGAGGTGGTATCATCTGATGGGAGGAGACCCATACGACTAGAGACTCCGTGTCTGGGTTGTCTTGAGCTGGCACTTACAGTTATTTATCTAACTGTAGTTGATAGTTGCATGCATTTTTGTTTGTGCAGATTTAATTTTCTTGCTGAGCTTGGTGGTTGAGCTTATCTTGCGCATACAAATTATTTTAGATGTTTCAGGTTCTTTACGTGATGCTTCTGGTTGTAGTCCATCTAGTGTGGAGGATGAGGACTACGAACTTGAGGAGGATATCTCTGATCCTTGATGCATTGTGTAGTGTTTTGCATGGGTTTATGCTATGCCCATGTTTCCTTTCCTTAGTTGGGATTATTTGTTTTATTTTGGGTTTATGCTGGAGATAAACATTGAATAATATTTTGCTTTACTTTGGATAATTGGTTATAGAATATTTGGATATTGAATTTTTTATTATTTATGGTTGGAACATTAAATATAAGCCTTATTTAGTAATTTGTCAGCTCTTTATAATTGGTTTTAAGATGTAAGTCTTCTACTAATTTACTTTTTTTTAGTATGAATAATTGTTTAAAAATAAGATTGTAAATTTTTACTCTGATAATTCTTTATCTGGATTAACTTGTGGAGTATCATGATGTGTGGTCCTGCAAGGGGATTTCTTATGCCCTGATAGGATGGAGAGATCTCGTTACATTCCATAGGACCGATACGTTGGGAACGAGGTGTAACAGAGGTGACCTTTGCAATGGTTTTCACTTCTATCCACTCGATGAAGTAGTCGATCATCACTAGTATGAACTTGAGCTGTCCTTTTGCCTGTTAAAATGGTCATAGTATATCCAATCCCTACACTATGAAGGGATAGATGCTGGGATTGGTTTTAAAGGTGCTGGTGGTCAATGGGGCATGTTTCCGTGCTTTTGGCACTGCTCACAGGTTTTAGCATACTGTTCGCAGTCCTTCAACATGTTCTGCCAATAATAACCTCTTATGTATCTTGAAGCATAAGGCTCAACCGCACTGATGACCACCACATATTCCTTCATGTACTTCCACCATTGCATATTCTGCCTCAAAGCGTGATATAGACAATGAAAAAGGGGAAGGGTAAAAGATTTTTTTTACAATACCTCTTCATAAATCACATAGGCATTCGACTTTGCTTGTATACGGCGAGCTTCTTTTCAATTAGCAGGCATAACATTCTCCTTGAGATAGGTCAGGATTGGATCCATTCAGCAAGGCTTGAGTTCCACAGGAAGGACATCTTTGGTAGGATTTGTACTTCTATTGGGTAAGAAATCCACATGCACCAGTACTTCGAAGCTACTGAGATCAGTTTATCCCAGCTTGAAGAGAGCGTCAGCTTTGACATTCTACTCCTGAGGTATAATGTATATCTCAAACTTTCTAAAGGGGAGGATTAGTTGGTTTACCTCTACAAGGTACTTTGCTAGGTTCTCTTGTTGTGCCTCATATACCCCACATACTTGTCGAATCACCAGTTGTAAATCGTCGTATACAATCAATCGTTTAACCATCAGCTTCCTTAGGAGCTCCAATCCTGTTATAAGCACCTCATACTCAGAAGTGTTGTTGGTCATAGATAATCCAAAGTGGATAGATGTAAGCACCTTGAACCCCTCTAGGTTGACTAGAACGAGTCCTACTCCTGCCTCCTCTTTATTCGACTACCCATCCATGTACATAATCCAGGAAGGCTCTTCAAGGGCAATGAGAATCATTGTCCGCCCAACTTCTATAGCTCGCTCTGGGTTTGATCCTTCTTCTTCACCATTTGGGAGAGTGCTTTCTAATAGAAAATCTACCAATGGTTATGATTTAATGGCTTTCCTTGGTTGGAATTTTAGATCGAACTCCCCGAGCTCGACTTCCTAGTTAACCATTCAACTTGAAACATCTGCTCAAGCAAGAAACTTACTTAGTGGGTGATCTGTCAAGACAGTGACCGAATGTGACTGGAAATAAGGTTAAAGTTTTCTGGCCACTGTGACCAGCGCCAACGCTAACTTTTCAATAGACTAATATCAGGTTTTCGCATCCAGGATGACCTTGCTGATATAATAGATATGATGATGCACCTTCTCCACCTCTTTGGTGAGCACCACACTAATAGTTTCTGGAGATACAGCTAAGTAGAGAAGGAGGTCATCACCTATTTTGGGCTTCACCAGAAGGGGCGGGGTAGACAAGTACTCCTTCAGGTCGCAAAATGACTTCTCACATTCTGGTGTCCATTGAAAAGCTTTGGACCCTTTGAGAGTCTAGAAAAAAGGTATACATCTATCAATTGATCTATTTAAGGTAGAGGGTAGCTATCTTTACGGCATGCTTTATTAAGGTTGGTGAAATCAGTACATATGCACTAATAGTTTCTCGTCTTTGGCACTATTACGAAATTGGCAAACCACTCTGGGTAGTTGACCTCCTTAATAAAGCTTGCTTTCAATAACTTTTTGACCTCATAGTCGATGATAGCTTGTCTTTCTGGGGAAAAGGCCCTCTTCTTCTAAAGGATGGGTCGATGATGGGGATCAATCATAAGACGATGTTCCATAGTGGTGCAGGGAATACCTGGCATGTCCTATACTGTCCATGCGAAGACGTCTACATTGGTTTGGAGGAATGCTATGAGTTGTTCCTTCTGTTCTACAGGGAGAGCCAATTCTATCATAAAGGTCTTCTCATGGTTATCTTTAGAAAATGGCCTTGGAATGAGATCTTCCACAAGGGTGACCTTTGCTGGGAAAAATAATCCTAGAGATCTTCTAGTTGGATCGTTTGGAAAAGTGCAGCCATCTCATTAGTAGCCAGATCCACCTGGTAGCACTTTTTGGACACATCTTGGTTAGCTGTGCAGAAACCAACCCCCCCACAGTAATGGGGAACTTCACAACTAGATAATATGTGGATAGGCAAGCCTTCATTTGGTTGAGTCCTGATCGCCAAGGATGGCGTAAGGGCTGGATCGTGTGTCTACCACCATATAGTTCAGATTGACACATGTTCTTGTTGGGTAAGCCCCTATCTGAGTTTCCAGCTTGACCGCCCCCTTTATAGTAACAACATCCCCATTGAAGCCAATCAAAGATTACCTGATGGGACGCACTTGTTCATCTTCATACCCCATGAGCTTTAATGTATCATAGTCCAGGATGTTGATAGCGCTGCCCTGTCCACCAGGATTCGACACACGTCAAATCAATTCCCTATTGCCAGCCTGATCACCAATGGGTCCTCATGGGGGGTCACGACATCGATGAGATCATCATCCCTAAAGCAGATGTATCCCTCATTGTGCAGTTTCTTGAAGAAGAACTCCTTAATCTCCTCTTCTCTACCCTAACCAGCTTTTTCTCCATCAATTCCTCTACAGACTCAATGATGATTGGGAGCACCTCCCTTTGCATGTGTTCAGGCCATACCATGATGGTAAGGCATTTTTCTTTGTTTTGGCTTAAGTATTGGTCGTCATCTAGGCCCAAGTCTTGTTCTGGTCTTGCTCACCCCAACAACTCCCTGGGAGGGCTTTAGCAATACACTTTTTGGGGTGTCTTGGGCAACTATATGCTCGGGTGCTTGGTTCCTCTCCATAGGGCTATGTTGATGAGCCCCAGATAGTCTTGTTCAAGAGAACAACCTCCTCGAGGTGCACTGTTCCTTTCAACCCCCGCAGGAACTTCGACAGCTAGGTTTCGAGGGGCTACAAGAGGTGGTGGGAGCCTTAGTTCCACAAATTTGGTCCAGTACCCATGTTAGACTAGATCTTCTACCAATCCCCTGAGATGATGACAAGAATTGATGTCGTGGCCATGATCCTTGTGGTGAGCACAGTAGAGTCGTGGGTTCTGCTCATTTGGTTTTGCCAGCATCGGTGGTGGAGGGACAAAGAGTGTGCCTCCCTTCTTTATTTGAATAATCTCAACCATTGTTGGGTTGTGTGGTGTGTACTCTAGAGCCTAGTACGCAAGCTTCCCAGGGTATAATTGTCCTGTCAGATTGCTCTGATCTCTTTTTCTACCTGCCAGCTGAGCTACTGGCAATTTCATTTGGGAGCAAGGCCACCGCCTTTGCCCCAGCAGCATATCTCTCCCACTGGATTAAGATTTCAGCATGGGTGCGAGGTGTTTTTTGTTGAGAGAAAAGACAAGTTCTTTGTCTCAAACAGCAGATGATAGAGTGGTAATGATAACTTCTAGTTGTAGGTTCTTGATTTGCACAACAACAACATTAAAATGAGTGATGAAGGCTCGAAGGGGCTCGTTCACCCCTTGTTTGACCACTATCAGATGAGAAAGATTTATCTTTTGGGTCTTATTTCCCTGAAAGTGGGTGAAAAAATGACTGCTTAAATCCTTGAAATAATTTACCAACTTGGGTGGGAGGTGGTTGAACCATGTTCTCCCAGCTTCTCGCAAGGTGGAAGGGAAAGCTTTGCACTGTAGGGCGTCAAGGTACCTGTACATCAACAGCCCCACTTTAAAGTAGTTAAGGGGTTTTTCAGGGTCAGTCTTCCCATTGAACAACCCCACATTCGAGATCGTATAGTTACATGGTACAGGATATTGCATGATTTCATCGAATAGGGCTGATTCCATATTGTAATCGAGGAAATCGACCCCATTGACCCCCTTTTCCATCTGCTACATACGGGCTAAGAGGTCTTTCACCTGATGTTCTAGGACGGCAATGTTGTTGTAGGGAGCAGGGTCATATGGAAATGGAGAAGCAATTGCAGCAACTCTCTCCTGCCTAACTGAATTGACCCGTATATGCACATTATCCCTCACCTATCGAGCTGCATCGACCCGCCTTTGTATTTCATCAGTCGTATTATGTCGTGATCCCAGACGGTCGTGGACTAAAACCATGTAAGATTCAGTAAGAGAGACATGACTACTTGAGATTACCTCCATTGGTTCATAACTAGGAATATAATCTCTGCTGGCTTTGCAACGTCGCCCTCCTCAAGCCCTTTTGTGGTGTGAACTTACTAGATGATAAGAGTAACTTGGGGCTATAGGAACCACCCCTTGAGAATGATGGGCCCATTGTGGAACTTCCCCAATGTCTACAGGTGGAACAGATGCTGTAGGGGCCCCAAATGGCCGTTGTTGTAATAACTCCATCAATGTAGCCAGTTGCTACACCAGATGGTCGAACTGGTCCCGAGTAACAAACTGAGGAGGGTCATATTCTCATCCTCCTTCTACCAGGTTGACATTAGGGATTTGACCTTCTAATTCCTCTAGAATATCTACTCGTTCTTCAAGAATGTCATCATTTACATGACAGCCATTCGCCCCCAAAGATTGTAAGCACTCTCAGCTCTTCTTGGTGGAACCATGGGTAATATATGAAAAGACTAGGTAGAGTTGAAACTTGGTTGAAGAAAAGAAACAAGAAAGATAAAGACTCTTAAAAAGCAAGACACATCAGGCCCCACGATGGGCACTAATCTGTTGTCGCTGGATTTCGCCTGGTGCACTGGATGCTGCTAGTTGTAACAGTAGATCAAGAAGACGCAATGAGGTGGGCAAGTTTTATCCCGTGGCCACTCTGATGCCTAAGTCAGTTATTGTAAGACCCGCACTCTACTAACTTGGTCTAATAGTGTCATGCCAGGTCTTCCCATCATTGCTGGACCAAGTGGACTGACCATGTGAAGATGGATCACAAAACCAGGTATGAATCGAGTTAAAATGCTCAAAAGTATATGTAGGGTCGCATACCTGGGTAGGTACAATTGACCATATGGAAAGAAACAATGGTCACTGATCAATGACCCTACGGTCGATGTTTTCAACCCTACGATCGAGGGATTCCGCAATCGTAGGCCATTGACCGTGAGACCGCAAACCAGACTCCGAATTGGAAACATTCCTAATTTAAGGGGGATATATTTCCTAATGTTGAACAACTCTATATGGAGAATTATTATCTATATAACGGACGTCCCTCAATCTTTTCACTCTTTTAGAACATTAGTAAACCCTAGAAGAAGAGAAGGAAAGGAAGGAGAAGAAGAGAAGACTAAGGCGAAGGTTTTGCTGAGAAGATTTTAGCTCTCTACCATAGGCAAAGGTATGAATCTAATCCCTGAAGATGTAAATTCTATGGAATAAGGGTTTTATGGGGGACTGGAGATGTCAAACTAGTATGATCCATGTGATTCCTTGAGTAAATCCCAAGGCTAATCATGAAGGGTGAGTTTGGTGATATTGGTTGATGAGAAACTACTAATGATGACCATAGGATAACTTTGAACCCAAGAGAAAAGCCGAGGAGTTGACCTAAGAAGAACTCGAGTTGAATGTAGTTGGTGACCAGAAGTCTTAAGGTCGCAGCTACGGTCGACCATAGCAAGACCAGAATGAGCAGAGGATCGACCATAGGCATTCAAAAAGATTTCAGAAATCATATGGTCGCAGCTATGGTCGCACCATATGCGACCGTAGGGTATCGACCGTAGGCAGTAAGGTCGACACAGTATGAGACCATAGGACCAATCAGACACATATCAGTGCTCTATTTCGATTTTTAACTACTATAATATGTTACATATGATCCCTAACTTAAATACATATAACTTTTAGGTTATTAAATCAATTCAAAGAGAATTACAAGGCTTGGAAGGAGATCATGTTTTGCAAACAGGTGAGGGAACAAGACCTAAACTAATTAGATAATAACAAACTATTTATTTATTTGAGTTCAATGCCATGATTGATTCTATGCTTGTATGTTTGTAATGTGCATCTCACATGTCATTCAATAATCTTGCTATTACTGCTCATGAATATTTATTTCTGTCTATTTATAATATGATGATGATGATGATTCTAGGAATAGGCATGTGATTATGTGTGTGATTAGTGTGCTTGATGGGAGTGGGGTATCAAGGGGAGGACGTGGCATGGTGGTCTCGACCTGGTCACCAGACTCTAGCTTTATCTCTACTCAAGTCTTACTTACTGACATCGTCGTATTGCCCTTACCTTAGCAGAACTATTACGTTGTAGGGCATCGGGGGAGGTAGTCTTGGATCGTGTAGTCTTCGACTCTGTTGGAGGGCCTTAGCTCTATCTCTATGGACATATTGAGGGATACTGGGGTGAGACCTTGGATGCACTGGATGACATTTAGGATTGGTTAGTTACGAGCCCAGTTTGCAAGCCCTTGCCAATAGGGGCTTATGTGTTGGTATGGATAGGGCATCAGGGGAATTGTTGGGGGTGTTTGATCCAGACACTTTATCTCTATCTCTATTCCATGGTGGGTGCATGTGGGATGGCAATGGTGTTTGATCCATTGGGTAGATTTACACACTTGTGTATAGAGGTGCGGGGGCCACCAAACCTTTCTATATCATATTACAAACTTAAAAATCAGACCAAAGATATGAATTGAATGCATGCATATGTTTGTTGCATTGTTTTGTTTTCTCACTGAGCCATGATGTGTGCTCACCCTTTCGACGTTGAATATTTTAGTTGATGATGTAGGTCTTACTGTTGAAGATTATGTCAATGCGCCGATGTAATGGACATGCTGCGGCCATGGACGTAGAAGCTGTTGATGATGCGCATGATCCTTCATGCAAGTGCAACCAGTGCATTTTTTTATTAGTTTAGCTATATTTGGTTATTGAGACATGTAACGGATTATTTACCTTTATGTCTTTAGTTTTTTGGGAAATAATTAGATTAGATAATTATTATATCATTTATAGACACTTAGTTCATTATCTATAAGACTTTCACTTATTTTTTATTTATCTCTGATTATTTCTGTGGAAGGTGTGTGTGGTTGATATGGTGGGTACTACCTAACAGAGATCCTGGTTAAACCATTGGTTTATTTACGGTTCATCACACTATTCTGGTTAGTCTAGAATTGGGGTGTGACAACTTGGTATCAAAGCTTTCCTAGGTTCTACCCATTGGCCTAACTACTTCCACATGAGTCATGAACTGAGTTTGGATAAAATTTAAAATCTGTAATAAAAACACACCATAAGCACCTGTGTGGTTTAAGACATAAACTGAAAAGAGAATAATGCACATATGTGAATAAGAAACAAATTTTATGTATAAAAAGGGGAACAAGATAAATGTACATCCGAATCAGAGTACAGTCCACAATCCAGACAGTTACTCTATAGTATAAAAGGGAAAAAGAAATAAATGGTATAATGGAGCTGGAGGTACTGGAAGAGGAGGTGCCTCACAGTCTCTATCATAGTCCTCAGCATACACTCTTGCAAGCCAGGTTACTTAAGTCCGGGTTGCTCGGAGACTAGCTGCCAAATTTACTACCCGCTGGTCTGTAGCACCCTGGGCTTTATGAATCTCACATAGTAGCGCCATTATGTTATCTGATGGTAGGCGTGAAGGGCTAGTTGAGTGAGAAGTCTGAGAAGGACCAGCTCCAATAGAATGCTGTGGTAATGGAGGAGGTATGGCATCTACATCCATGTACATCCTACCATCATCCTCCTCCTCATCACTCTCGTCTGCCTCTGCTACTACTGCTGCTGCAGCCTCTGCATCTGCTGCCGCTACCCGAGTGAGAGGAGATCTCATAGCATTCCTTTCATCATCACTAACCTATATCTCTCTCATGCTCATCCTACTGATGGCCTCCTAATCAAGGTCAGCTGAGAAGGTGTCTTCAAAAATCCTCTCATCCTCTAGGTTCACCTGTAGACGTGCCAATAAAGTAGAGATCAGCCATCCATAGGGCAAGTTACCTCTCAAGTCAGGCAACGTAGCTCTGTGCATGGTCCGAAGGATGATGTACGGGAGATAGGCAGGCTGTCTAGTACAGATACAGTACAACATGTACTGAGTCAACTGAGAGACCATCTCGTAGGGTATACCCTGAGGGATCAGATTATGCTGGATAATCTTACAATAGACCCGTGGCTTTGGACGCATGTTAACCGCCTTTATTCCCCAACAATCGTCCAATAGAATCTGATTGTCTATCTCTGCAAGCACCTGTGTAGATAGGAACTGGGGCTCCCTTGGTGCACAGTAGACCAACTGTCCATCGTTGGAAATGCCCAGAGATCAGCTAACTCCTGACAGTTGAAAGAGATAGGAACCCCTTTTACCCAACTGGTGATCCAAAGTTCTCTACCCCTATCTACATCCTCTAGGTCACCCTCCACTTGAAGGTGATAGTAAAATTGCTTCACTAAATTTGGGCGAGTACAAGCCTCGTACAGGATCACTGGAAGCTAGCCCATATTACCAAATGCCCTCTCCACATCAAACAGGACTAAGTGGGCTAAGTTCACACATCGACCCCCTTCCACTTTCTTTCAATCAAACCATGGATATTGTACCTTATCTTCGACGGACCGGAAGCAACGTGGTTCATGGACTCGAGGAACCTTGGTGTCAACCATGATAACTGCAAGAGAAGAAAATAAGGAAAACAAGTTAGAAAATTTAAATTTGGGTAGCATAACGACGTAAAATGGGGAAAAGCCTCACTTTTCACCCAAACATTGGACAGGAGGACTTATATAGGTCCCAAATCATCTTGCAAGGCTCATACAATGGAAAATTTTAACTAGGAAGATTTGAATTTGAATAAATTTTTGACATTTGGGAAAAACCCCAAAATTTAGGTCAAAACTAGGAATTTTCAAATTTCTACCAAACCAACCGATGAAACTCAAATTTTCTTGAGGGCTTTTATCCGTTAGGCAGCCAATAAAAATAACCCCTAATAAAAATCAATTTTTACGGTCCAATAGATGTTAATTTGAAGAAATCCCTATATATGGTGAAAACCTAAGTATGAAAGCTTAAAAAGGGAAAAGAGTAGAGAACATACCTTGAGGAATGGAAGGAAGATTGTCGATCAATGGAAAAATCATCAGGTTCGTACGGTTGATACTGTAGCAACTCAGTGGTGGCAAGTTGAGTTGAGATCGTAGGAAGAAGAAAGGTAAATGAGAGGGAAAATCTCAAAAAATAGGTTTTAAAACTGATTTTGAACCTTACGGTCTCACAATTCGACCAAAATGATCGACCGTGTCATCGACCATATGATCGAACCTCTGGTCGCATAACATGCGACCATAAGCCATCGACCATATGACTGACTGCTGTCTGCCTTTTGATTATGTTTGAACTTTTACCTATTGCTTTTTTTTTTTCTCTCGCTTTCCATTGTGAGACTAACCTAATACTACCTGTGAGGACAAAGATGGAAATCTTAGAAGTCGCCACCTAGATTAAGGTCTAGGACCTTAGAAATGTGAAATCTCACCCTAAGATAAGACTTCGATTGACTCATGACCCTTATTTGGATTTCTGGTCCATCAGAGATTGGGTAAGCGTCAGGTTATGGTTAAGGGAAGGGGTTAGGCACCCAAACCGCCCGATCGAAATCAATCTCCTATACATTTCCTATGCTAGACTCTATCTGTTAAACCGAACCAAACCAAGTGGTTTGATATCATTGAACCGAATCTGTATCCATCAGATTGCCTATGTATTACGGAATTATTCTAAAAATCAGGTTCACCATCATAGTTCAGGTATGATTAAAGTTTATGGCTGTGATTTATGCTTGTGCATGATTAAGTTCTTTGTTCAAGTTGAAGTTTATGCATGAATGGATGAGAGACCTTATGGGTTAGGATCTGGTGTAAGACCCGTGTAAATCTAACCCGGTATTACCACCTTGAACCAGGTTTACCCATCATGGTCGAGTCAAATGGACCAAGGGCGTGAAGGAGATTGAGATCCCAAGTATCAAATCGACCCAAAAACACTTAAAATAGGGGAAGGGTCGCATACCCAGCTAAGCAGGGTCGGACCTCCCAAAAACAGAAAGTCAGACCCTCAGTTTTGAAGGGAGGGTCGGACAGCTTAAGACCCAGGGTCGACGGGATCATCGACCCTCCCATCGACCCTCGGTTACCGTAGAAAATAGAAATTAGGAAATTTCCATATTTTCGAATGGGATTTTTTCCTAATCTCAGAGGGACTTATTTAGGATGTTCCTAGTCTATTTAAAGGATGTCCCTAAGCCACTTTCACTCCTTTCACAACCCTAATTGAATTAAGAGAAAGAGAAGAGAAGGAAAAGAAGAAGAAGAGGAACAAGGAAGAAGATTAAGCCAAAAGAAAAGAGTTGCAGAGAAAGATTAATCTTCTCAGGTATGGATACTAATTCCATAAGTTTCTACAGACCTTAGGTTAGTTAATGTTGAGAGAATGATCTCGGAGAAACCCAAACCATCAATCTATGGTTAGGTTTCCATGGAAAACCATAGGAAGATGTACGAAAACTATTCTAGATGGTTTATACATGATTTCAGACCATGGGATGAATGTAGAATGAAAGGAAGAAGAAAGCCATAGGACCCCAAACACGAAGAATGGATTAAAAGTGGGAATTGGACCAAAGTACACCAAGGGTCGCACCCAGGGTCGATAGACCATCCGACCCTAGGTGTTTCTGACCATCGACCCTCAGTATTCGGGAAGTCCAGAATGAGGGGAGGGTCGATAGACCCATCGACCCTAGCATTCGACCCTACCATCGACCCTCAGTTAACAGAGTGGTTTTTAATTCCGAATAAATTCTAATTAAATTCTATCGACTTTGATAGGTCTTCTAGCAATACAATAACAATATAAAGGTGATTATAAAGCTTGAAAAAGTATTTATAGCAAGCAAAGGTGAGGAACCTTAACCCCAAACTAAATTGGTTAATAATAAACTGTTTTCTATTTCTTGAGTCCTATGTCATGCTTGATTCTATGCGAATATGTTTGTAATGTGCATACAGCATGCCATCCAATATTTTTATTACTTGTTCATGCATATTTACTTTATCGTTTATAACATGATGATGATGATGATGATAGGAATAGGCATGTGCTTGTATGTGTGTGGTTGATGTGCTTGATGCGAGCGAGTATCAGAGGAGGTGTGATGAGAACGTCAATAAACGTTAACCTTTGGCGAGTCTCAGCACTTTAGCTCTATCTCTAACTTAAGTCCTGTGCATTGGCATCGTCGTATCGCCATTACTTTAGCAGAACTATTATGTCGTAGAGTATCAGGGGAGGTGGTCTCGGTCCTTGTAGTCTCTGACTCTACCGGGGGGCTTTAGCTCTATCTCTATGGGCATTCTGAGGGATGCTGGGGTGAGGCCTTGGATACACTGTTTGGCATTAGGATTGGTTAGTTGCGAGCCCAGTTTGCAGCCCTCGCTAACAGGGGCTTACGTGTTGGTATGGCACTATATAGCAATAAACGTAACCTTTGTTATATAATGTTCATGATTGGGTGCATGTGAGTTGATGATAAACGTGATCTTCGGGTAACGTCACACACTCGTGTATAGAGGCAGAGTCAATAAACGCGACCTTTGGCTACCTAAACCTTTTTATTGCATACTGCAAACTTATATACCAGACCAAAGATATAAATTGACTTTTTGCATGCATATGTATTGTTGCATTGTTTTGGCTACTCACTGAGCCGTGATGTGTGCTCACCCCTCGACGTCAAATATTTTTAGTTGATGATGCAGGCTATACGGTTGAAGACTACATGGGTGCGTCTGCGTACGGGAACGTGGCAGCTATGGAAGCTGGAGCTGAAGATGATACACACGACTCCTCTTGCAAGTGCAACTCGTGTGTATTTGATTAGATATTTTTATAAGTTTCTTTATTTGGATTTATTAAAGACTTGTGTTGATATTTAGTTATGTTTCGGTTGATACAGAATAAATTGTTACTTAAATTTTAATATCACATAGATTCTCAGTTCATGTTATTATAAGACTTCCGCTATTGTGTATTTACTCTGATTATGATTACGGATGTGTGTAAGTTTGGATAACGCGGGGATAGCCTATTTGAGATCCTGGTTGAACCATTGGTTATTTAGCGGTTCATCACATCATTCTGAATAGACCAGAATTGGGGTGTGACAACTTGGTATCAGAGCAACTCAGGCCTTGCCCGCCGAACTAACACACATTCAAGACCATTGTGAACTGAGATAGGATAAATTAAAAACTTTAATACAAACACACTGTAAGCACAAGTGATGATTGAGACCAAACTTAAAAAGAGAATAATGCATCTATTAAAGGAAAAACAAGTTACATACAATGAGTGAGAAAAACAAGATGTATATACATAATGAAAGCAGAGTACAGTCCACAACCCGGACAGTTACTCTGTAGTACAAGGAGAAAATAAAAGTACAATCAAGAAGCTGGAGGCGAAAGAGGAGGCGGGGCCTCACGATCTCGGTCATAGTCCTCAACATAGACTTTAGTCAACCAGGCTATCTGAGTCTGGGTCATCTGTAGACTAGCTGTGAGACCGGCTATCCTTTGATCAGTCGCACGCTGCACCTCTAGGAGCTTTCCCATCCGCGCGTATGATGCGTGCTGAGCAGCCAACAGCTCATCCATCCTTAGATCAGATCTGCGCTAAGCATCCCTGATCTCCTGCAGCATCTCCATCATGGCTGAAGGTGGAAGTGAAGGATCAGCCGAATGGGAAGGACCAGCCTCAGGTGCAGGAGCCGCCGCAGAAGAAGTACCAACTCCAGCCGCATGTGTAGGTGATGGCGGGGGTATCGAGTCGACGTCCATATACATGCGATCGTCATCGTCGACCGGATCTACACAAGCTCTAGCAGCAGCAGCAGCAGCCTCAGCATCAGCCTCAGCATCAGCCATCTCGACACGAGTGTGAGGGCACACCATCGCGTTCCTCTCCTCATCGCTAACCTCAGCATCTCGCAGCCCCATCTTGCAGATAGCCTCCCAATCTAGAGGCGACGAGAAGGTCTTCTCCTGGATTTTCTCATCTACCGGATCCACCCCCGGACGGGGTCAGTAGCATCGAATCATGCGTCCATAGGGTAGATTACCCCTATGACCGGACAATGTAGCACTAATCATCGTTCGCATGATGATGTAAGGAAGGCAGACCGGCTGGCGAGTGCAGATGCTATAAATCGAACGGTCAGCTGAGACACCCTCTCATAGTGCCCACTCTGCGGGATCAAATTATGCTGGATAATCTTACAGAAGACCCGTGGAGCTGGACGCAGATAACAAGCTCTCATCTGCCATCGATCAGGATGGAGCAACTGGTTGTCGATCTCTGCTCTCATCTCCATCTCAACAAACTGTGGCTCTCCCGACGCACAGTACACCATGGGGCCATCATAGGGAATGCCCAACAAGTCGGCCAGTTGCCGATAATCAAAAGAGATGTGCACCCCCTTGACGTAACTGGTGATGCGCAACTCCTAACCGTGCTCAACGTCGTTGTAATTCCCCACCACTTGGAGATTACAATAGAATTGGCACACCAAGTCTGGACATGTGCACGCGTCGTATGTGATGACAGGGAGCCACCCCATATCACCAAACGCTCCCTCTACATTGAACAAGGCTAGCTCAGCCAAGTTCACCATGCGACCCCCTTCAACCTTCTTACGGGCATAGTGAGCATACTATGCCTCAGCTTCATTCGAACGGAAGTGAAGTGGATCACGCACTCTGGGTACTTTGGTATGGGCCATAGTATCTGCAAAATAAGAAAGAAAAAGGAAAAAAAGGAGTTAATAGGATAAAAAAAATCAGAAACTTGATTTAATAACGACGTAAGTTGTCCATAAGCCCATTCCTCACCATACAAGTGGGCATAAGGACTTACGTAGGTTTAAACATATCCTACAACCCACATGCAGTAGGAAATTTTAACTGACGATGTCTAATTTGAAGAAATTCAAGAAAAATAAAAAATGTTGACAAATTAGGGCAAAAAGAAAAAATTTCAAGTTTATCGATAACCAACCGATGAAACTCAAAAATTTTTGAGGGCTTTCATGTAAGACCCGTGTCGAACTAACCCGGTCTTACCACCTTGAACTAGGTTTACCCATCATGGTCGAATCAATGGACCAAGGGCGTGAAGGAGAGCGAGATCCCAGGTATCAAATCGACCCAAAAATACTTAAAATAGGGCAAGGGTCGCATACCCAGCTAAACAGGGTCGACCCTCTCAAATTAGAAACTCAGACCCTGAAAAATGGACAGAGGGTCGGACAGTGTCAGACCACAGGGTCGACGGGATCATCGACCCTCTAATCGACCCTCACTTACTGCCGAGTCTGAAATTAGGAAATTTTGTAATTTTCAATTGGGATTCTTTCCAAATCTCAATGGGAATATTATAGGACATTCCTACTCTATTTAAAGGACGTCCCTAAGCCACTTTCACTCTTTTCACAACCCTAATTGAATTGAGAGAAAGAGAGAAGAAGGAAAAGAGGCTAGGAAGAAGACTTAGCAAAAAGGAGAAGAATTTTCAGAGAAAAGTAATCTTCTCAGGTATGGATACTAATTCCATGAGTTTCTACAGACCTTAGGTTAGATATGGTTGAGTGTAGGATTTCGGAGAAACCCAAACCATCCATCCATGGTTAGGTTGTCATGGAAAAACCTAGGATAATGCATGAAAGCCATCTAGGAGGATGAATCATGGTTTCAGACCATGGAATGAATGTTTAATGGAATGTGGAAGCAAGCCATAGGACCCCAAACATGAAGAATGAATTAAAAACTAGAAATTGGACCTGATTGCACAGAGGGTCGCACACAGGGTCGATAGACCCATCGACCCTATGCATTCTGAGCATCGACCCTCTGATCGACCCTCAGTTAACAGCATGGTTTTTAAATTGGAAATTAATTCTAATTAAATTCTATCAACTTTGTTAGGTTTGCTAGCATTAAAATAACACTGTAGAGGTGATTCTAAAGCTTGAAAAATATCTATTAGCAAGCTAAGGTGAGGAACCTTAACACCAAACTTAATTGGTTAATAAGAAACTGATTTCTATTTCTTGAGTCCTATGTTATGCTTGATTTTGTGCGAATATGTTTGTAATGTGCAGACAACATGCCATCCAATATTTCTATTATTTGTTCATGCATATTTACTTTATTGTTTATAACATGATGATGATGATGATGATAGGAATAGGCATGTGCTTGTATGTGTGTGGTTGATGTGCTTGATGCGAGCGAGTATCAGGGGAGGTGTGATGAGAACGTCAATAAACGTTAACCTTTGGTGGGTCTCAGCACTTTAGCTCTATCTCTAACTCAAGTCTTGTGCATTGGCATCGTCGTATCGCCATTACTTTAGCAGAACTATTATGTTGTAGAGTATCAGGGGAGGTGGTCTCGGTCCTTGTAGTCTCTGACTCTACCGGGGGGCCTTAGCTCTATCTCTATGGACATTCTGAGGGATGCTGGGGTGAGGCCTTGGATACACTGTTTGGCATTAGGATTGGTTAGTTGCGAGCCCAGTTTGCAGCCCTCGCCAACAGGGACTTACGTGTTGGTATGGCACTATATAGCAATAAACGTAACCTTTGTTATATATTGTTCATGGTTGGGTGCATGTGAGTTGACGATAAACATGATCTTCGGGTAACGTCACACACTCATGTATAGAGGCGGAGTCAATAAACGCGACCTTTGGCTACCTCAACCTTTTTATAGCATACTGCAAACTTTAAACCAGACCAAAGATATAAATTGACTTTTTGCATGCATATGTAATGTTGCATCATTTTGGCTACTCACTGAGCCGTGTTGTGTGCTCACCCCTCGACGTCGAATATTTTTAGTTGATGATGCAGGTTACACAGTTGAAGACTATATGAATGCTTCTACGTATGGGACGGTAGCAACAATGGAAGCTGGAGCTGAAGATGATACACACGACTCCTCTTGCGAGTGTAACTCGTGTGTATTTGACTAGATATTTTTATAGGTTTCTTTATTGGATTCATAAGACATGTATTTGGTACTTAATTATTTATGTCTCTATTGAGAACAAAATAATTTGCTATTAAATTAATGATATCATCTTAGTTGCTCAGTTTATTTTATAGATTTTCCGCCATTGTGTATTACTCTGATTATGATTATGGATGGGTGAAAGTTTGGATAAAACGGGGATAGCCTATTTGAGATCCTGGTTGAACGGTTAGTTATTTAGCGGTTCATTATACCATTCTGAACAGTGCGGAATTGGGGTGTGACAACTTGGTATCAGAGCATCTCAGGCCTTGCCCGTCGAACTGACACACATTCAAGACCATTGTGAACTGAGATAGGATAAATTAAAAGCTTTAATACCAACACACTGTAAGCACAAGTGATGATTGAAACCAAATTTAAAAAGAGAATAATGCATCTATTAAAGGAAAAACAAGTTACATACAATGAGTGAGAAAACAAAACGTATATACATAACTAAAGCAGAGTACAGTCCACAACCCGGACCGTTACTCTGTAGTACAAGAAAGAAAAATAAAAGTACAATCAGGAAGCTGGAGGCGAAGGAGGAGGCGGTGCCTCACGGTCTCTGTCGTAGTCCTCAGCGTAGACTCTAGTCAACCAGGCTATCTGAGTCTGGGTCGTCTGTAGACTAGCTGTGAGACCGGCTATCCTCTGATCAGTCGCACGCTGCACCTCTAGGAGCTCTCCCATCCGAGCGTCTGATGCGTGCTGAGCAGCCAACAGCTCATCCATCCTCAAATCAGATCTGCGCTGAGCATCCCTGAGCTCACGCAATATCTCCATCATATCAGAAGGTGGATGAGAAGGACCAGTCTCAGGTACAGAATCCGCCGCATGCGAAGTACCAACTCCATCCGCCTGTGTGGGTGAAGGTGGGGGTATCGTGTCGACGTCCATATACATACGATCATCATCATCGACGGGATCCACCTGAGCTCTAGCAGCAGCGGCAGCAGCCTCAGCATCAGCCACCTCAACCCGAGTGTGAGGGCGCACCATCGCGTTCCTCTCATCATCGCTAACCTGAGCGTCTCGAAGTCCCATCTTGCATATAGCCTCCCAATCTAGAGGCGACGAGAAGGTCTTCTCCTGAATCGTCTCATCAACCAAGTCCACCCCCAGACGGGTCAGTAGCACTGTAATCATGCGTCCATAGGGTAGATTTCCCCTATGACCGGACAATGTAGCACTGATCATCGTCCGCATGATGATGTAGGGAAGACAGACGGGCTGATGAGTGCATATACTATAGATCAAAAACTGGGTCAGCTGAGACACCCATCATAATGCCCACTCTGCGGGACCAGGTTATGCTGAATGATCCTACAGAACACCCGTGGAGCCGGACGCAAGTAGCACGCCCTCATCTGCCAGTGATCGCGCTGTAGTAACGGACTATCAATCTCGGCCCGCAACCACGTCTCAATAAAATCGTGCTCACCAGGTGCACAGTACACCATAGGGCTGTCATATGGAATGCCCAACAGGTCGGCCAGCTGCCGATAATCAAAGGAAATCTGCACCCCTTTGACGTAGCTAGTGATGCGCAACTCCTGACCAAACTCCACATCGTTGTGGTTTCCCACAATCTGAAGGTTACAGTAGAACTGGCGCACTAACTCTGGACGGGTGCACGCATCGTATGTGATGACAGGGAGCCACCCCATATCACGAAAAGCTCTCTCTACATTGAACAAGGCTAGCTCAGCCAAGTTCACCATGCGACCCCCTTCAACCTTCTTACGGGCATAATCCGCATACTGTGCCTCGGCTTCATTGGAGCGGAAGCGAAGCGGATCACGAACTCTGGGCACTTTGGTACGAACCATAGTATCTGCAGATAAGAAAGAAAAAGGAAAACAAGGAGTTAATAGGATAAAAATTTAAAAATCGGGCATTATAACGACGTAAGTTGGTCAAAAGCACTCACTTTTCACCCATACAAGTGGGCAGGAGGACTTACGTAAGTTCCAACATATCACACAACAGTTAAACAGAAGGGAATGGTAACTGACAAGGTCCAATTTGAAGAAATTTCAAGAAATCGAAAAATTTCAACAAATTAGGGCAAAAAGAGAAAAATTTAAGTTTCTCGATAACCAACCGATGAAACTCAAAATTTTTTGAGGGCTTTCGTTCCTCAAGACACCAACAACAAAAGCCCCCAATAAAAATCGAATTTTTACGGTTGGAAAAAGTTTAATTTGAAAAATACAAGTTAAATGAGCAAAAACCTAGAAATAAAAACCTAAAAACAGGTAAAGTTGGGAAAGTATACCTGTAGAGGTGATGTGGATGTCGAAACTCGGACTAAGAATGATCCACAACAGTGAAGTAGCACTGTAGCAACTCGGAGAGAAGAGATGATTCGAAACGGGAGGGAAATAATAGAAAATGACCCAAAATCGGACTTTAAAAATCTGATTTTTGGTCAGAGGGTCGGACAACTCGACCTGGGCCATCGACCCTCTGATCGACCCTCTAATCGACCCTCTGCTCTCGGGAATCTGACAGAAACTACAGGGTCGGACATTAAGGGTCTGACATAACATCGACCCTGTACAGAAAAGACAGTATTTTTTTTTAAAAATGAGCTCGAATTGGAATTGATTATTGGCTAACGTGTCTACATGACATATACATTATTTCTCACCTATTTTGATGATTTTCAGGCACCACCAAACATCAAAAAGAATTATGTCTGGGCGTAGAGTTACCCGATAGACCCGAAACACAGTCCCACCACCACCACCGGCGGATGAGACTAGTCAAGAGAACAATTATGCACAGGGTAATCCCGAACCGGCAAACCCTACAAATTTGCCACCACCACCACCAGAGCTAACAACAGTGGTGATGAGTCTGGCACAACAACTACAGCAAATGCAACACGCACAAGCTCAAATGCAGGTTGCAATGGGAGTTATGTTTCAAGCCACTCAGGCTGCAACCATGCACACTGGGCAAGCTAGTGGAGCACCAGTGGGTAATCACCCAGCTCAAATGACACCTCAACAACCGGCTGCACCAATTCCAGTGCAAGTCCCAGAAGCAGCCCAAGGGAACTACCAGTATCCACACTATATGTTTGGGGCAAACCCCTAAAACCAACTGGATCACTCCCGACTAGTAGAGAGATTTCTGAAGATGAAACCTAAGGAATTCAACGGTAAACCGTCTGATCCGTTGTGGCCAGCACACTGGATAGACGAGATGGAGAGAAATTTCCTTATGATGACTATTTCAGAAGAAGAGAAAGTATTATGCGCCACCTTCATGCTCAAAGGCGATGCACACCATTGGTGGAAATCCACAAAAACATACTTATTGACCAGACATGCCCTACTGACATGGGCTATATATAAAGAAGCGTTCTTCGAGAAATATTTCCCACGAAGCTTTAGAGACTCAATGGAGAAAGAGTTCCTGAGTTTGTACCAGGGACAGATGACCGTAGACGCATATCAACAGCGCTACGAAGAACTGTTTTTCTTCGCACCGGCGAGTATGCAGGAAGAAGATACAAAAACCCATAGGTTCGTCGCGGGACTAAGAGGAAGCATAAGAGAAAATGTTCTGGGCTTAGAGAAGAAGATTTACAATGAAGCTGTCCAGATCGCTCGAGTAATTGAATCGAGCCAGAAGGAGAGCTATTTCTCTCAGAACCGAGGAATCAAGAGACCAGCCAGAAACTCCTACAACGGAGGCAATAATAGGACGTATAAACCTTTTCATCCTCAGAATTTGGCTACTCCATCGAAGTCTACTTCAGCAGCTCAACCACAGCCAAAGTCAAATTTTGAAGTTCTGAAGTGCTTTAACTGCAATCAACCAGGGCATATGGCAAGAGAGTGCCCAAAACCCAAGAAGCAGTTACATCAAGGACAGGTATATGCTGTTACATTAGAAGATGCTGCCGCATCGCCCGATGTGGTCACAGGTATGACCAAAACTTTTAAGATTTTAATTACATTGATTGAGCATGTAGACTAAGTAAAAACGAATCACAGGTATCGTACCTATCAATGGCATACCCGCCAGAGTACTCTTTGATTCAAGAGCTACTCATTCATTTATATCTGTGTCGTTTGGAAAGAAGACCAATTTGCCCATCAAAACAATAGATTACAAATTACTTGTACGGTCACCGATGGGATTAGAAGTGGAATTAGAAAAAGGTTATGGACCATGTCCAGTTCTCATTGGAGAGCAGACCTTGGATGCAACCTTGATACAACTTGAGATGGTAAACTTTGACGTCATCTTGGGAATGGACTGGTTAGCTTGGCATTCTGCAAATCTGTTATGCGCCGAAAAGAAGCTAACATTTAAAGATAAAGAAGGAGCAGAATTCAGTTTCTCGGGAACCAAACTTCCCCGGAGATGCAAGCTCATACTTTCAGCAGTAAAGGCTAAGAAGTGCCTTGAGAAGGGAGCAGTCGGATATCTAGTATCAGTGGTCAACTTAACCAAGGATGTGCCACAAATGAAAGATATTGATGTCGTGCGAGATTTTCCCGATGTATTTCCGGAGGAACTACCTGGATTACCACTTGACCGAGCCACAGAGTTTGTAATAGACCTTCTACCCAGAGCCGCACCTGTATCAAAAGCACCTTATAGGATGGCTCCTATTGAACTGAAGGAATTAAAAGTGCAATTACAAGAACTGCTGGATAAGGGTTATATTAGACCCAGTATATCTCCATGGGGAGCACCGGTGTTGTTCGTAAAGAAGAAGGATGGTAGCGTTCGATTATGTATCGACTATCGGGAGTTGAACAAACTGACCATCAAGAATCGATACCCACTACCTAGGATCGATGACTTGTTCGATCAGTTACAGGGAGCAAAAGTATTTTCAAAGATCGATCTTCGATCGGGCTATCATCAGCTGAAGATTAAAGAAGGTGACATTTCGAAGACAGCTTTCAGGACAAGATACGGACATTATGAATTCTTAGTAATGTCATTCGGATTAACTAATGCACCGGCGACATTCATGGAACTTATGAACCGAGTTTTCCACGATATGCTGGATACGTCGGTTATAGTATTTATTGATGACATATTGGTATACTCCAAGGACAAGGAAACCCATGTCAAGAACCTAAACGCAGCCCTACAGCGTTTAAGGAAAGAGAAGTTATACGCCAAATATTCAAAATGTGAGTTTTGGCTAAGTGAAGTTTCCTTTCTAGGCCATGTAGTATCCGCTGAAGGAATCAAAGTGGACCCCAGCAAAATCGAGGCTATTGTGAAGTGGGAAGCACCAAGGAGCGTTTCAAAAATTAAAAGTTTTCTGGGTCTAGCTGGTTATTATCGGAGATTCGTAGAAGACTATTCTCGGATTGCCGTACCTCTTACCAGTCTGACCAAGAAAGGAGAAAAATTTGTATGAATGGATAAGTGTGAAAAGAGTTTTCAAACACTGAAGACCAGATTGATATCCGCTCCGATTTTGACTATTTCGATCCCAGGACAGACATTTACCTTATATACCGATGCATCGGGATTGGGATTAGGATGTGTGCTTATGCAAGGGGAGCAATTGATTGCCTATGCCTCGAGACAATTGAAGGTACATGAGAAAAATTACCCCACTCATGATTTGGAGTTCGCGACAGTAGTCCATGCTGTCAAGATATGGAGACACTACCTATACGGAGAGAAATTCCAGATTAAGTCGGACCATAAAAGTCTTACTTATTTATTTAATCAGAAGGAGTTGAATACGAGACAAAGAAGATGGTTGGAACTATTGAAAGACTATGATTGTGATATCCAGTATCATCCAGGAAAAGCGAACGTAGTAGCAGATGCATTAAGCAGAAAAGCAATGATAAAATCTCAAGGAGAACTTAGCATGACTGCGGCAATGTGCACTACCGGAATGGTATTCAATCACGGCAACGAGCAGTATGTGATAGATACAACGGATGAATCAGCTAACCAAGGATTTATTCATTGGTTTTCGAATATGTTCGCGGCATTGAAGATTATACCGGATATAATGGATGAAGTGAAGACAGCTATCGAAGCAGATCCTTATCTGAGAACGGTACAAGAGGATATTGAGAAAGGCAGGACTAACCCTGAGTTCACCTTGGATGAAGAAAAAGTATTGAAATACAAAGGAAGAATATGTGTACCCGAAACAGAAAGTGTGGACATTAGACACCGACTGATGAAAGAAGCTCATACCACCATCTATTCGATACATCCTGGAAGTACACAAATGTATCATGATCTAAAGAAACTGTATTGGTGGAGGGGAATGAAAGCAGATGTAGCTAAGTTCGTGTCTCAATGCCTAAATTGTCAGAAAGTAAAGGCTGAACGACAAAGACCCGCAAGACTGTTACAGCCGTTATCGGAACCAGCATGGAAATGGGACTGCATCACTATGGACTTCATCACAGGACTACCATTGACTCCTCGAGTAGTTGACGTAGTTTGGGTAATTGTAGACCGTCTGACAAAAACAACTCGTTTCATACCTATGCGACCTCAGTATACACTGGAAAGGTTAGCAAAGCTGTATGTGGATAATATTGTTCGCTTACACGGTGTACCAGAAAGCATTGTGTCTGATAGAGATCCCCAATTTACTTCCAAGTTTTGGGAAGGACTACAAAAGGCTATGGGTACAACATTAAAGTTCAGTACTGCATTCCATCCGTAGACAGATGGACAGTCAGAGCGCACAATTCAGATTCTAGAAGATATGCTACGAGCATGTGTAATTGATTTCAAGGGATCATGGGATGAAAAATTACCATTGATCGAGTTCGCTTATAATAATAGCTATCAGGCTACTATACAGATGTCACCTTATGAAGCCCTGTATGGAAGAAAGTGTCGAACTCCTTTGTTTTGGAATGAAGTTGGAGAACGTAGTATTGTTGGACCGGAATTCGTTGAAGAAACTTGTCGAGTGGTCGACATTATCAAGGAAAGAGTAAGAACAGCTCAGAACCGTCAGAAGCAATACGCAGATACTCGACGAATAGACCTAGAGTTCACCGTAGGTGATAAAGTATTTTTGAAGGTATCGCTTGTGTGAGGATTTAAAAGTTTTGGACAAAAAGGGAAACTAAGTCCAAGATATGTCGGGCCATATGAAATTCTGGCTAAGCGTGGAAAAGTATCTTATCAGTTAGCACTACCACCATCTATGTCAAGCGTGCATGATGTATTTCACATTTCCTTATTGAAGAAGTATGTCAAAGACCCAACGCATGTTTTGACAGTGGATTTTCCAGATTTGACTGATGATTTGACATTTGAAGTAACACCAACGAAAATCACTAGTCGAAGGTTCAACGTCTACGCAACAGAGATATCTACTATGTTAAGGTCACATGGAAAAGTAGAGACATGGAAGAAGTTACATGGGAAGAAGAAAATACTATGCGGAATCAATACCCTCACTTATTTGATTCAGAAGGTACGTCCAATTTCGGGGACAAAATTTTTATAAGTTGGGGGGAGTTGTAAGACCCGTGTCGAACTAACCCGGTCTTACCACCTTGAACCAGGTTTACCCATCATGGTCTAGTCAATGGACCAAGGGCGTGAAGGAGAGCGAGATCCCAGGTATCAAATCGACCCAAAAACACTTAAAATAGGGCAAGGGTTGCATACCCAGCTAAACAGGGTCGACCCTCTCAAATTAGAAACTCAGACCCTGAAAAATGGACAGAGGGTCGGACAGTGTCAGACCACAGGGTCGACGGGATCATCGACCCTCTAATCGACCCTCACTTACTGCCGAGTCTGAAATTAGGAAATTTCCTAATTTTCGATTGGGATTCTTTCCAAATCTCAATGGGACTATTATAGGACATTCCTACCCTATTTAAAGGACACCCCTAAGCCACTTTCACTCCTTTCACAACCCTAATTGAATTGAGAGAAAGAGAGAAGAAGGAAAAGAGGAAGAAAAGAGGCAAGGAAGAAGACTTAGCAAAAAGGAGAAGAATTTTCAGAGAAAAGTAATCTTCTCAGGTATGGATACTAATTCCATGAGTTTCTACAGACCTTAGGTTAGATATGGTTGAGTGTAGGATTTCGGAGAAACCCAAACCATCCATCCATGGTTAGGTTGTCATGGAAAAACCTAGGATAATGCATGAAAGCCATCTAGGAGGATGAATCATGGTTTCAGACCATGGAATGAATGTTTAATGGAATGTGGAAGCAAGCCATAGGACCCCAAACATGAAGAATGAATTAAAAACTGGAAATTGGACCTGATTGCACAAAGGATCGCACACAGGGTCGATAGACCCATCGACCCTATGCATTCTGAGCATCGACCCTCTGATCGACCTTCAGTTAACAGCATGGTTTTTAAATTGGAAATTAATTCTAATTAAATTCTATCGACTTTGTTAGGTTTGCTAGCATTAAAATAACACTGTAGAGGTGATTCTAAAGCTTGGAAAATATCTATTAGCAAGCTAAGGTGAGGAACCTTAACACCAAACTAAATTGGTTAATAAGAAACTGATTTCTATTTCTTGAGTCCTATGCTATGCTTGATTCTGTGCGAATATGTTTGTAATATACATACAGCATGCCATCCAATATTTCTATTATTTGTTCATGCATATTTACTTTATTGTTTATAACATGATGATGATGATGATGATGATAGGAATAGGCATGTGCTTGTATGTGTGTGGTTGATGTGCTTGATGCGAGCGAGTATCAGGGGAGGTGTGATGAGAACGTCAATAAACGTTAACCTTTGGCGGGTCTCACCACTTTAGCTCTATCTCTAACTCAAGTCTTGTGCATTGGCATCGTTGTATCGCCATTACTTTAGCAGAACTATTATGTCGTAGAGTATCAAGGGAGGTGGTCTCGGTCCTTGTAGTCTCTGACTCTACCAGGGGGCCTTAGCTCTATCTCTATGGACATTCTAAGGGATGCTGGGGTGAGGCCTTGGATACACTGTTTGGCATTAGGATTGGTTAGTTGCGAGCCCAGTTTGCAGCCCTCGCCAACAGGGGCTTACGTGTTGGTATGGCACTATATAGCAATAAACGTAACCTTTGTTATATATTGTTCATGGTTGGGTGCATGTGAGTTGACGATAGACGTGATCTTCGGGTAACGTCACACACTCGTGTATAGAGGCGGAGTCAATAAACGCGACATTTGGCTACCTCAACCTTTCTATAGCATACAGCAAACTTTAAACCAGACCAAAGATATAAATTGACTTTTTGCATGCATATGTAATGTTGCATCGTTTTGGCTACTCACTGAGCCGTGTTGTGTGCTCACCCCTCGACGTCGAATATTTTTAGTTGATGATGCAGGTTACACAGTTGAAGACTATATGAATGCTTCTACGTATGGGATGGTTGCAACAATGGAAGCTGGAGCTGAAGATGATACACACGACTCCTCTTGCGAGTGCAACTCGTGTGTATTTGACTAGATATTTTTTTAGGTTTTTTTATTGGATTCATAAGACATGTATTTGGTACTTAACTATTTATGTCTCAGTTGAGAACAGAATAATTTGCTATTAAATTAATGATATCATCTTAGTTGCTCAGTTCATTTTATAGATTTTCCGCTATTGTATATTACTCTGATTATGAGTATGGATGGGTGAAAGTTTGGATAAAACGGGGATAGCCTATTTGAGATCCTGGTTGAACCGTTGGTTATTTAGCGGTTCATCACACCATTCTGAACAGTGCGGAATTGGGGTGTGACATTTTGTTCCTCGAGACACCAATAACAAAAGCTCCCAATAAAAATCTAATTTTTATGGTTGGAAAAAGTTTAATTTGAAAAATACAAGTTAAATGGGCAAAAACCTAGAAAAGAAAACCTAAAAACAGGTAAAAATGAGAGAACATACCTGTACGGATGACGTGGACGTCGAAACCCAGAGTCAAATTGATCGAAAACGGTAGAGTAGCACTGTAGCAACTCAGAGAGGAGAGACGAATCGAAACGGAGGAGGAATAGTGAGAAATGACCCAGAATCGGATCTTAAAAATCTGATTTTTGGTCCGAGGGTCGGACAATTCGACTGGATCCATCGACCCTCGAATCGACCCTCCCATCGACCCTCGGCTCTCGGGAACCTGATAGAAAACTAAGGGTTGGAACTGAGGGTCGGACACCCATCGACCCTCGCATCGACCCTCAGCTCTCGGGAAGAACAGGTCATTCCCAGGGTCGGAAACTAAGGGTCGGACATACCAGCGACCCTCACCGTCGACCCTGCATAGAAAAGACAGTATTTTTTTTATAAAATGAGCTAGAATTGGAATTGATTATTGGTTAGCGTGCCTACATGAAATATAAATGACTTCTCACCTATTTTGATGATTTTCAGGCACCATCAATCACAGAAAAGAATTATGTCTAGACGTAGGGTGACCCGACAGACCCGAAACGCAGTCCCACCACCACCACCCGTGGAGGAGACTAGTCAAGAGAATAATTACGCATCAGGAAATCCAGAACCGGCAAACCCTACAAATTTGCCACCACCACCACCAGAGCTAACAACCATGGTGATGAATCTGGTACAGCAGCTGCAGCAGATGCAACACGCATAGGCCCAGATGCAGGTTGCCATGGGAATTATGTTTCAAGCCACTCAGGCTGCACCCATGCACACTGGACAAGCCAGTGCAGCCCCGGTGGGTAACCACCCAGCTCATCAGACCCCTCAACAACCGGCTGCACAGATTCCAGTGCAGGGTCCAGAAGCAGCTCAAGGGAACCACCAGTATCCACCTTATATGTTTGGGGCAAATCCCCAAAATCAGCTGGACCACTCCCGACTAGTGGAGCGATTTTTGAAGATGAAACCCAGAGAATTCAACAGCAAGCCGTCTGATCCATTGTGGCCAGCACACTGGATAGACGAGATGGAAAGAAACTTCCTCATGATGACTATAACAGAGGAAGAGAAAGTACTATGTGCCACCTTCATGCTCAAGGGCCACGCACACCATTGGTGGAAATCCACGAAGACATATTTACTGACCAAGCACGCCTTACTGACTTGGGCTACATATAAAGAAGCATTCTTCGAGAAATATTTTCCACAAAGATTCAGAGATTCAATGGAGAAGGAGTTCCTGAGTCTTTATCAGGGACAGATGTCAGTGGATGCGTATCAACAGCGTTATGAAGAGCTATTTTTCTTCGCACCACTGAGTATGAAAGAAGAAGAAACCAAAACCCGTAGGTTTGTCACGGGACTAAGAGGAAGCATCAGAGAAAATGATCTGGGCTTAGAGAAGAAAATTTATGACGAAGCTGTCCAGATTGCTCGAGTGATTGAATCGAGCCAGAAGGAGAGTTACCTTACTCAGAACAGAGGCATCAAGAGACCAGCCGGAAACTCCTACAACGAAGGAAATAATAGGACGTATAAGCCTTTCCGTCCTCAGAATTTTAATGCTGCAACCAAGACTACCCCAACAGCCCAACCTCAGCCAAAGCCAAATTCTGAAGCCCCGAAGTGTTTTAACTGCAACCAACCGGGACATATGGCAAGGGAGTGCCCTAAGCCCAAGAAACAATTCCATCAGGGACGTGTATATGCTGTTATGTCTGAGGATGCGGCCGCATCACCCGATGTGGTCACAGGTATGACCGAAACTTTTAAAGTTGTAATTACATTAAATGAGCATGTAGACTAAGTAAAGATAAATCACAGGTATGGTACCTATAAATGGCGTACCCGCCAGAGTACTCTTCGATTCCGGAGCTACTCATTCATTTATATCTGTGTCATTTGGAAAGAAGGCCAAATTACCCATCAAAACATTAGACTACAAATTACTTGTACGGTCACCGATGGGGTTAGAAGTGGAACTAGAGAAGGGTTATGGACCATGTCTAGTTCTCATTGGAGAGCAGACCTTAGATGCAACTTTGATACAACTTGAAATGGCAGACTTTGATGTCATCTTGGGAATGGACTGGTTAGCTCGGCATTCTGCAAACCTATTATGCGCCAAAAAGAAGCTAACATTCAAAGACAAAGAAGGAGCAGAATTCAGTTTCTCGGGAACCAAACTTCCCCGGAGGCGCAAGCTCATACTTTCAGCACTAAAGGCTAAGAAGTGCCTTGACAAGGGAGCAATCGGATATCTAGTATCAGTGGTCGACCTAACCCAGGAAGCGCCACGAATGGAAGATATTGATGTCGTGCGGGACTACCCTGACGTATTTTCGGAGGAATTACCCGGATTACCACCCGACCGGGCCACGGAGTTTGTAATAGATCTGATACCTGGAGCCGCACCCGTATCAAAAGCACCTTATAGAATGGCTCCTACGGAACTGAAGGTGCAATTACAAGAGCTACTGGACAAGGGTTATATTCGACCCAGTATATCTCCATGGGGGGCACCGGTGTTGTTCGTAAAGAAGAAGGATGGTAGCGTTCGATTATGTATCGACTATCGTGAGTTGAATAAACTGACAATCAAGAATCGATATCCACTACCTCGGATCGATGACTTGTTCAATCAATTACAAGGAGCAAGAGTATTTTCTAAGATCGATCTTCGATCAGGCTACCATCAGCTGAAGATTAAAGAAAGTGATATTCCAAAGACAACATTCAGGACCAGATATGGACATTATGAATTTTTGGTGATGTCTTTCGGATTAACTAATGCACCGGCAATGTTCATGGAACTTATGAACCGAGTTTTCCACGATATGTTGGATACATCGGTTATAGTATTCATTGATGATATATTGGTATACTCCAAGGACAAGGAAACCCATATCAAGAACCTAAACGCAGCCCTACAGCGTTTAAGGAAAGAGAAGCTATATGCCAAATTTTCAAAGTGCGAGTTTTGGTTAAGTGAAGTCGCATTCCTAGGCCATGTAGTATCCGCTGAAGGAATCAAAGTGGATCCCAACAAGATCGAGGCTATTGTGAAGTGGGAAGCGCCAAAGAGTGTTTCGGAAATCAAAAGTTTTCTGGGTCTAGCTGGTTATTATCGGAGATTCGTAGAAGACTATTCTCGGATTGCCGTACCTCTCATCAGTTTGACTAAGAAAGGTGAAAAGTTTGTGTGGACCGATAAATGTGAGAAGAGTTTCCAAACACTGAAGACCTGATTGATATCCGCTCCAATTTTGACTATTCCTATTCCAGGACTGACGTTTACCTTATACACCGATGCGTCGGGATTGGGATTAGGATGTGTGCTTATGCAAGGAGAGCAAGTAATTGCTTATGCTTCAAGACAATTAAAGGTTCATGAGAAAAATTACCCCACTCATGATCTGGAGCTAGCGGCAGTAGTACATGCTGTCAAGATATGGAGACATTACTTATACGGAGAGAAATTCCAGATTAAGTCGGACAATAAAAGTTTTACTTATCTATTTAATCAGAAAGAGTTGAATATGAGACAAAGAAGATGGCTGGAATTATTGAAAGACTATGATTGTGATATCTAGAATCATCCGGGAAAAGCGAACGTGGTAGCAGATGCATTGAGCAGAAAAGTAATGATAAAATCTCAAGGAGAAGTTAGCACGACTGCAGCAATGTATACCAACAGAATGGTATTCAATCACGGCAACGAGCAGTATGTGATAGATACAACGGATGAATCAGCCAACCAAGGATTTATTCACAGGTTTTTGAATATGTTCACGGCATTGAAGATTATACCGAATATAGTGAACGAAGTGAAGACAGCTATCAAAGCAGATCCTTATCTGAGAACAGTACAAGAAGATATTGAGAAAGGTAGGACCAACCCTGACTTCACCTTGGACGACGAGAAAGTACTGAAATACAAAGGAAGAATATGTGTACCTGAAACAGAAAGTATGGACATTAGACACCGACTGATGAAAGAAGCCCATACAACCATCTATTCGATACATCCTGGAAGTACAAAAATGTATCATGATCTGAAGAAATTAAATTGGTGGAGGGGAATGAAAGTAGATGTAGCCAAGTTCGTGTCTCAATGCCTAAATTGTCAGAAAGTAAAGGCTGAACGACAAAGACCCGCAGGACTGTTACAGCCATTACCAGAACCAGCATGGAAATGGGACTGCATCACTATGGACTTCGTCACAGGACTACCATTGACTCCTCGAGTAGTTGACGCAGTTTGGGTGATTGAGGACCGTCTGACCAAAACAGCTTGCTTCATACCTATACGAACTTAGTATACACTGGAAAGGTTAGCAAAGCTGTATGTGGATAATATTGTTTGGTTACACGGTGTACCAGAAAGCATTGTGTCCGATAGAGATCCACGATTTACTTCCAAATTTTGGGAAGGACTGTAAAAGGCTATGGGTACAACATTGAAGTTCAGTACTACGTTCCACCCACAGACAGATGGGCAGTCAGAATGTACGATTCAGATTTTAGAAGATATGCTACGAGCATGTGTAATTGACTTCAAAGGATCATGGGACGAAAAGTTACCATTGATCGAGTTCGCTTACAATAACAGCTATCAGGCTACCATACAGATGTCACCTTATGAAGCACTGTATGGCAGGAAGTGTCAAACTCCCTTGTTTTGGAATGAAGTTGGAGAACGTAGTATTGTTGGACCGGAATTTGTTGAAGAGACTTGTCGAGTGGTCGACATCATCAAGGAAAGAGTGAGAACAGCTCAGAACCGTCAGAAGCAATATGCAGATACTCGACGAAGAGATCTGGAGTTCGCCGTAGGTGATAAAGTATTCTTGAAAGTATCGCCTATGCGAGGATTGAAGAGGTTCGGACAGAAAGGGAAGCTAAGTCCAAGATATGTCGGGCCATATGAAATTCTAGCTAAGCGTGGAAAAGTAGCTTATCAGTTAGCACTACCACCATCTATGTCAAGTGTACATGACGTATTTCACATTTCCTTATTGAAGAAGTATGTCAAGGATCCAACGCACGTGTTGACAGTAGTTGACATTCGAAGTAACACCAACAGAAAATCACTAGTCAAAAAGTTCAACGTCTACGCAACAGAGATATCTACTATGTTAAGGTCTTATGGAAAAGTAGAGACATGGAAGAAATTACATGGGAAGAAGAGAATGCTATGCGAAAGCAATACCCTCACTTATTTGATTAAGAAGGTATGTACAATTTCGAGGACGAAATTTTTATAAGTTGGGGGGAGTTGTAAGACCCGTGTAAATCTAACCCGGTATTACCACCTTGAACCAGGTTTACCCATCATGGTCGAGTCAAATGGACCAAGGACGTGAAGGAGATCGAGATCCCAGGTATCAAATCGACCCAAAAATACTTAAAATAGGAGAAGGGTCGCATACCCAGCTAAGCAGGGTCGGACCTCCCAAAAATAGAAAGTCAGACCCTCAGTTTTGAAGGGAGGGTCGGGCAGATTAAGACCCTAGGGTCGACGGGATCATCAACCCTCCCATCGACCCTCGGTTACCGCAGAAAATAGAAATTAAGAAATTTCCATATTTTCGAATGGGATTTTTTCCAAATCTCAGAGGGACTTATTTAGGATGTTCCTAGTCTATTTAAAGGACGTCCCTAAGCCACTTTCACTCCTTTCACAACCCTAATTGAATTGAGAGAAAGAGAAGAGAAGGAAAAGAAGAAGAAGAGGAAGAAGGAAGAAGATTAAGCCAAAAGAGAAGAGTTGCAGAGAAAGATTAATCTTCACAGGTATGGATACTAATTCAATAAGTTTCTACAGACCTTAGGTTAGTTAATGTTGAGAGAGTGATCTCGGAGAAACCCAAACCATCAATCTATGGTTAGGTTTCCATGGAAAACCATAGGAAGATGTACGAAAACTATTCTAGATGGTTTATACATGATTTCAGACCATGGGATGAATGTAGAATGAAAGGTAGAAGAAAGCCATAGGACCCCAAACACGAAGAATGGATTAAAAGGGGGAATTGGACCAAAGTGCACCAAGGGTCGCACCCAGGGTCGATAGACCATTCGACCCTAGGTGTTTCTGACCATCGACCATCAGTATTCGGGAAGTCCAGAATGAGGGGAGGGTCGATAGACCCATCGACCCTAGCATTCGACCCTACCATCAACCCTCAGTTAACAGAGTGGTTTTTAATTCTAAATAAATTATAATTAAATTCTATCGACTTTGTTAGGTCTTCTAGCAATACAATAATAATATAAAGGTGATTATAAAGCTTGGAAAAGTATCTATAGCAAGCTAAGGTGAGGAACCTTAACCCCAAACTAAATTGGTTAATAATAAACTGTTTTCTATTTCTTGAGTCCTATGCCATGCTTGATTCTATGCGAATATATTTGTAATGTGTATACAGCATGCCATCTAATATTTCTATTACTTGTTCATGCATATTTACTTTATCATTTATAACATGATGATGATAGGAATAGGCATGTGCTTGTATGTGTGTGGTTGATGTGCTTGATGCGAGAGAGTATCAGGGGAGGTGTGATGAGAACGTCAATAAACGTTAACCTTTGGCGGGTCTCAGCACTTTAGCTCTATCTCTAACTCAAGTCATGTGCATTGGCATCGTCGTATCACCATTACTTTAGCAGAACTATTATGTCCTAGAGTATCAGGGGAGGTGGTCTCGGTCCTTGTAGTCTCTGACTCTACCAGGGGGCCTTAGCTCTATCTCTATGGGCATTCTGAGGGATGCTGGGGTGAGGCCTTGGATACACTGTTTGACATTAGGATTGGTTAGTTGCAAGCCCAGTTTGCAGCCCTCGCTAACAGGGGCTTACGTGTTGGTATGGCACTATATAGCAATAAACGTAACCTTTGTTATATAATGTTCATGATTGGGTGCATGTGAGTTGACGATAAACGTGATCTTCGGGTAACGTCACACACTCGTGTATAGAGGCAGAGTCAATAAACGTGACCTTTGGCTACCTAAACCTTTCTATTGCATACTGCAAACTTATATACCAGGCCAAAGATATAAATTGACTTTTTGCATGCATATGTATTGTTGCATTGTTTTGGCTACTCACTAAGCCGTGATGTGAGCTCACCCCTCGACGTCAAATATTTTTAGTTGATGATGCAGGCTATACGGTTGAAGACTACATGGGTACGTCTGCGTATGGGAACGTGGCAGCTATGGAAGCTGGAGCTGAAGATGATACATACGACTGTTCTTGCGAGTGCAACTCGTGTGTATTTGATTAGATATTTTTATAAGTTTCTTTATTTGGATTTATTAAAGACTTGTATTGATATTTACTTGTGTTTCGGTTGATACAGAATAAATTGTCACTTAAATTTTAATATCACATAGATGCTGAGTTCACGTTATTATAAGACTTCCGCTATTGTGTATTTACTCTGATTATGATTACGGATGTGTGTAAGTTTGGATAACGCAGGGATAGCCTATTTGAGATCCTGGTTGAACTGTTGGTTATTTAGCGGTTCATCACATCATTCTGAATAGACCAGAATTGGGGTGTGACATCTGGATAGTCCATGCGAACTGATAGATAGTCCTAGTGGATCTAAGAATAACCCTATTTGGGTCAAAATATGGATTACCATTATGAGTTGGAGTGTGGATAACCCTATTTGGGTTGAAATGTGGTTAAATATCCTAGTGGATCTATGGATAGTCCAAGTGGACTAAGGTTTGGATCTGAATTTGGGTTTCTCCCAAATGCCTACGTATCCTAGGGTTTGCCTTAGGAATCAGAATCTGCGTAGTTCGAAAAATGATAACCTGTTCAAGGTTAGAATGTGAGAACCTATTCTAGGTTTAGGGTTTAGAACCTATTCTAGGTTTAGGATTGAGAACCTATTCTAGGTTTAGGGTTTACTGAGAGGTGTAAATCGTCCTGAGTTACCCTTTTCATCCTGAATTCTAATTTTGGAAGGTTTGGCAAAGCATTCTCTTTCTTTATTAAGATTTTTATTTTTCCCTTTATGCCCTTCCCAAGAATGTGGGTGCCTAAATGCACGTCTCCACACCTAATATGTTTGCTAGGTGTACAGATATGACAGTTCAACTAGGGTACAACATAAATTAAATTATTACAAAAAAAAAGAATATTCTAAGCATGGCATGTATGATATTTATGGTAACTATCATATCATATAGTAAGATTATGAAAATCTCCCTAATATGGCATGTATTGCAAATAAGGCAAGAACCTAATATGATAAGAACTAAGCATGGAAAGATCTAATATGGCAAGATCTAAGCATGGCAAGATCTAATATGACAAGATCTAATATGGCAAGATCTAATATGCAAGATCTAATATGCATCTATATATCAATATGGTAAGTACCAATCATAGAATGCATATATGACATGAATTTTTCAAAAAAAAGAAAGATCTTATATGCTATTTTCTAAGCATAGTAAGACTTAAAAATAATAATTATTAAGATTTTGTTAAAATATGATAAAAATTTATCTATTCTACCAAAAATAGCAATACATGGAATGTGGAAAACATGGTATGCACAATCCAAACAAGGCATATGAATGCTCCAAATATAGCCATTTATCTAAATATGGCAGAATTCACTTAAACAATCATTGATATTATAATGAATAAGACATCAATGAAACCCTTTTTTTTTAAAAGTACAAAATTATCAAAAAAAAAAAAAACATATGTTCAATGTTCTTTGAAAAAATTGTAACTTTTATGAAGAAAATTTGGGAAGATTAATGACTCAAAACTGTCAAAATTGTGACACAAGGTTTCAGATAATGTACAAAACTATGAACTGTATTCAGATTTTGTCACATTACACAAGAATGACCATACGTAGGTCTTTCGAAACTCAAATCATGCTCAACTTTTTTCATAAAAATATGACTTAATATATTATATTTCATATGAAGGATTTGAATCCCAATAGAAAGCAAAAATAGGTCAAAGATATGCCCTAAGACCGAACATGTGCACTGGTCAAATCTGTTTCAGATTTTTGACCAGTTGCACCATAAATTTCAAATAAAATTCTATTCTTAATGAAAATGAAATACAAACATATGTTTATGTAGATAACTGTCTGATCTAAAATTTTATTAAGAAAAACAAGTTAAAACAGTATATTTTCTTTGTGAAAAATGCATCTTTTTCAATCATGCAAATCAGTACATCATGACAGATTCAAAATCAAAGCACTATGCACTTAAATATTGATATCAATTCAAAAAAGATTGAAAAAAATATAAAACCAGTGTCATGTTTTAGAAGACTTTCATGTCTAAAAAGTTCATATTAAGTAGATTTTCTGATTATGGCCATAAGACCTTTTTCTAGAGACTTTCTGATGGAGGATTGCATTACATCCAAGAAAAACAGCAATGTCAAAGACAAATTTTTTGATATATTTTTCCAATTCCAAATGGAAAGAAATTTTTAGTGTAGTCTTCTAACATATCAGTGAGACTCCCATAAAAATTTGGGCTTCAAAATCTTAGAAAAAATACATGTGATGTACGTCCTAAGTTTGAATCCTTAATTTGGAATTTTCAGATTAGAAAACCACTTTATGAAATTTGCAAAAAACATCAAACATCATTGTATATCATTCAAAAATTCATCATTGAATAGCTTAGACAAATTATCATTCATGAAAAATGTTAGATATAGGCATCCTAACATTAATAAGCATGTAATAGAGCATTCATGATTGAGATTTCATGGAAATTAGCCTTTTTCAAGCAAAATTTTTATTCGAGCATTCTAACGACTTCTAAATTTGTTTAGAGTACTAACCTTCTGCTCAAATCGAGCGAAACCGTTGATGAAGGGTGATTGGAGGTTGTATCAATCCCCTTTGATTGCGAATCCTCCTTCTCATCTCTTCTGCTTCTCTCTCTCTTCTCTTTCTCTCATTTCTTTCTTTTCTCTTTTCTTCACTCTTTCTTTCTTCCTCTCTCACGTTTTCTCTCTCTTTTACTCACGTTCTCCTCTCCCTCACTCACTTTCTCCTCTCTCTATGGTCTGGAAAAAGAGAGCCTCCTCTCTCTTCTATTGCCTATTTATACTTTTTCTCTCCTCTTCTAGAAGATCCTTCTTTCCTTTCTTCTTTTTCTAAAAAATCTTTTTTTCTTCCTTTTTCCTTCTTTCCTTTCTTCTCTTCCTTCCCTTTTCTCTTTTCATGTTTTATTTCTTAGAAAACATTTCCTTTTTTTTTCTTTTTCTTCTTTTTTTCTTTTTTTTTCCTTCCTCCTTCCTTCCTTTTTTTTCTTTCTCCCTCTCTTTCACATTTTCTTTCTAGAAAACGTGAAGGGGAATCTTTTCTTTTTTATTATATATACAATAATATATTATACATTATACATATATAAAAGAAATGCATTCATATGGACTGACATAACTTGGTCTGGATTGGTCTGAGCTGGGTCGGGCTAAGTTAGACTAAGCTGGATTAAGCTGGTTTGGACTAAAATTGACATTTCATAGTGCATTTCTGTCACCCTTCCATATGAAATTTTTCGATAGCATCTATTCTAAATTTTCTATATTTACTTTGTAGAACATTAAAAATGAGGAATATTGGAACTTGAATCATCTCATTTGGAAATGAAATGGCTAACTTATGAATTTTTGAAGTTTAAGCAGGCCAATTATTGATAATTTGGCTAACCATCTGCATGGGATTCTTCGGAGACTTCTACCTGAAATTTTTTTATATCCACTTTGTAGATTAATAAAAATGGAACATAATGAAGTTTAAATTACTTGATTTTGATATGGGGTGACCAAAATATGAATTTTCGAAGATTAAATGACCATTTTCATGTGTAATTTTGCATGGGACCCTTCGGAGACTTCTACTTGAGATTTTTTTTCGTCCACTTTGTAGAACATTACAAATGAAGAATAATGGACTTCGAATCATCTGAATCCGATGTAGAACGACAAAGATATGAAGCTTTGAAGTTCTAACGATAATTTTGCATGAAAGTTTGCATGGGGTCCACTGGTGATTTATACCCAAAATTTTTCACGTTCACTTTGAAGAGGACTGAAAATAAGGAATATTGGCCTTTGAATAATCTGATTTCGATATCAGATGACCAAGATTTGATGTCTTGAAGTTTGAATGATAATGCATGCATCATATGATAATTACGTAAATGCCCTTGCACTTTCAAACTACTATATCTTCCTTGATTGAAATCAGAATTTGATGATTCCGATCTCATTTCGAAGATAATTTCACAACCTATTCATCCAAGTAGATAATAGCCCATGACCCTACTGTGGGGTTCAGTAGAGAATCACAAATCTTTGGGTTAAAGGCCAAAAACCTGCCATATTGGTTCACTTATGCAGAGGGTGGCTAAAATGGGGTGCTTACAGATGCCCCTCTTTAGCCTAGATTGATACCAATTGAAGGCTGAAGATTAAAAAAACCATATTTTTAGGATATGAGTGAGATTGTTTATTGGGCTACACTTAGGGTAATTCATCCTAAACTACCTATGTATTCTAAGGGTGTCCTAGAAATCAAGCCCAGAACGTAGTTCGACTGGCAAGAAGGTTTGCTCTTCTTGGAAGATTGGTGACTGTTCTTCTTGTATGAAGCTAAGCTGTGAATACAAGGCTCATTTGTAGGCTGGGAACCACTTCTTGTTGAGATGGAACTCATGATGCAAGGTACACGCGGGCTTGGACCTGGCTTGATCCATTTATAGGCTAATAAACCTCTTCTTGTATGGAGCTAGGCTGTGAATACAAGGCTCATTTGTAGGCTGGGAACCTCTTCTTGCTGAGATGGAACTCATGATGCAAGGTATGTGCAGGCTTGAACCCGGCTTGATCCATTTGTAGGCTGATAAACCTCTTCTTGTACGGAGCTAGGCTGTGAATACAAGGTTCATTTGTAGGCTGATAAACCTCTTCTTTTACGGAGCTAGATTGTGAATACAAGGCTGGCTGCATGAGCTTGAGCTTGGCTTTGATTTGTCTGGATGGAGGACTTGATGCCTTTTCTTTGATTGAGATTTTGGTTTGAGTACCTACATTTGTCAGAACATTGAGAATTTCATAGAGCATATGAATGATTATGTTGAATCAAGCGTTTCTTTGTTGAATCTAAGAGACAGTGTTCATGAAACACACTAGAATTCAAAAAACCTAAAATGTTATTGGTTTCTTGATTGATGCAACTCTAGGGAGTGTTTGAACATTTTGATTGTTCTATTCACGAGCAATGGTATCAACCAGATCTAATGTCAACTTTTTGGGAAGTTCACAATCAGTCACTTCTCTGTTGGTGCTTGCTGGGATATTGAATTGCTGAGGTAACCTTGTTGGAGAATAGAATTTGGTATGAGTCAACCCCATGAACTGGACATGCAAACTATTCTCTGTATTTGTGACAACCCACTCCTGCTTCCACCAAGTGCATTTCCATCTGATGTCTACTGTGGTTATTTCGTTGAGGTGGCTAAACCAGTCTGTGTCCATCTGATAAGCCATAGGATCTGCTCTTTTTGCCAATTGAAAAGGGTTGAGGGTCGGTGCTTCAGATTCCTCAACTAATCCTAACCCCTCTGTTAACCAAATTTGAAGAAGATATGGTGATCCGCTGAAATTGTCCAACTCAAACTGATCTTGATGAGTTGCCATGAGGTCAAGGCCCTCGGCCAACACTGTAGGGATGATGTCAAAACCTTGTCTGGCATGGTTGATGAGATCTATTATGACTAGAGATTCTGTATTTGTGCAACTTCGTAGCAATAGTAGGGCTATGCTACAATATAGGTAAACATGTCTTCTCTGAGTCTATGCTTCTTTCCTTGTTGGACATGTATGAGCATATGACTTGATCATGCGCTTTATCTGTAGCCGTTGATCTTGTACAAAACGACACATTTCTTTCTTATCCCAGCTGAAAAAATCTTGTATCTCATGCCTGTAATCTTTTCCTGGATATGGCTTGAAGATCTTTCGCTTAGGTGTGAGCAGGAGGCAAGCTCTGAATTCTTCTATAGTTGGGCATAACTCGACTTCTCCCATCCTAAAGACATGAACTGTCGGATCCCAACATTGAGCGACTGCTTTCAAAAGGTCTGAGCATAATTTTATGGTTGTTAATTGAGGAAGTGCCTCCAATTGATGCTTCCGCAAGAAAGAGCTATCTTCTGTGAACTCAATACGCCAACTCCAATTTTTTAGTGCCCTGTCCATCTCTGTAGTTCTGTCTGATGGATCAATGGATTGTCAGCCTCCCGGGGGTGACCTGTAGGAATCCTGATATACAAATAGAGGTTAAAAATGAATCATTGGAATTATTTTAAATTGTTGTTATTTAGATATATTGAAATGCCCTTAGAAGATTACACATGACTCTGTCTAAGTTTTAAGTACTTAAATCTATAGACATGATGAGCGAAAGTGAAGGTCCAAATGGGACTGACAAGAAACTGTCCAGGTGGGTCTACCGTCTAGAGGAATTTGTGGTTGTTTATGTAGAATGGGCTTATCTTACCAAGAAGATCCCATTTTATTGGCTTGAGAATGGATGGGCTTGTTGGAATCTTGGGACATCGTCAGATGTAATGAACGATAGATAAGAGTTCCAGCTAGATTTTTTTTATTTATAATTTCTCAGATTGATATACTCATGAGAGTTTATATCAAATGATATGAAAGATGGGCTTTGATATGTAACTCTTGGGAAATCCGTTGGATAGATGGATGGATGAAAGAGTTCAGCCAACAAATAGGAAATTCTTTCTTTGATTATGATGATAAGATGAACCATTCCTGGGTGAAAGGTGTTGTGTCCCATTGGAGAATCTAGTCAACCATGTCAGTAAGTTCCTCAAATGATTGATGCCCGTTGTTGATGTCAGCAGGTGAGAGACAAGCCTTCTACACCCTCTTTTTTTTTTTTTTTTGGAAGAGTGTAGAGGCTACACATAATATCTCTTCACTTGATCCAAGTTGGTCAAGTATTGTAACTCGATGCCTTCCATGTTGACCAGTCGAACAACTTTCCCTGGTAAGATTTCTTTTACTATGAACGATCCGCTCCAATTAGGACGAAACTTACCCCTAGGGTCATGGACAGGTGCTCTTTGTTCCTTCAGTACTAGGTCCCCTACTATCAGGCGACGAACACGGACCTTTTTGTTAAAGGTTGCTGCCATTCTTTGTTCGTATTTTTTCACATTATCCACTGCCTTCATTCTTCTTTCATCAACGAAGTTCAACTCGTCATATCTAGATTGCAACCATTCAGCTTTTGGAATCTTGCATTCCATCAGGACTCTCAGTGATGGCACCTCTATTTCTACTGGGAGGACTGCTTCCATACCATATACTAGTGAATAAGGTGTTGCCCCAGTAGATGTTCTTATGGATGTTCTGTATGCCCAGAGTGCATAAGGTAGTATGTCTGCCCAATCAACATTAGATTCTGCCATCTTCTGAAGGATAACCTTGGCATTTTTATTGGCCGCCTCTACTGCCCCATTTGTCTGTGGACGGTAAGGAGAGGACCGGTGCCTTTTGATATGGAACTTGTCACATAATTCTTGGACTCTCCCTCTGAAGTGTTGTCCTTGATCTGAGATTATAGAATGAGGCATTCCATGCCGGCATATGATGTATTCTTGTAGAAATTTAGCCACTTTGTTTGCTGTGAGCTTGGCATATGACTGTGCCTCTACCCATTTTGTGAAGTAATCGATGGCGACCAAGATAAATTCATGCCCATTCGAAGCTTTAGGGTGAACCTTTTCGATCACATTTTCCCCCAAGTTGAGAAAGGCCATGGAGAGCTAAGAGTATGCAACTTTGTTGGAGACACATGTATCAAATTAGCATGGATTTGGCACTTGTGACATTTCCTTACGAACTCTGTACAGTCTGCTTCCATTGTGTTCCAGTAATATCCCATTATGAGAATCTTCTTTGCAAGCATTCTAGCATTCATGTGAGGTCCGCATATTCCTTGATGGACTTGCTCGATGACGTTTTGCGCCTGTTCCTCATCGATACAGACTAACTGCACTCCTTCATGGGATCTTTTGTACAGGATATCTTCACATAGTATGAACTGGGAGGCATATCACCTAAGAGACTTTCTCTCACCTGTTGTAGCTTCCACTGGATACTTTCCTTCCTTGATGAAATCTATGATAGGAGCAAACCATGGCCGGCCATCGACTGTCAATGCATTTACTTCCTCCAAGTGGACTGGTCGTACTCTTTTCTCTATGATTAGAGGTTTGATACGTCCCAAAGGGTCATTTCGAATCATTGAAGCCAAGGTGGCCAATGCATCGGCATACTTATTGGTATCTCTTGGGGAGTAGTCAAATTCAATTTACCTGAACTTCTGAGCCAAGGTTATTGCACATTGTTGATAAGGTACCAGCTTCTTGTCTTTGGTTTTCCAATCCCCTCTGACTTGGTAGATAACAATTGATGAGTCACCATAGACCTTTAATCTGCTGACCCCTATGGCCAAAGCTGCTTTGAGTCCCATGATACATGCTTCGTATTCTACAATGTTGTTTGTGCAATCAAAGTCTAATCTGAATGAAAATGGCACAAATGCCCCTTTTGGATCTATGAACAAGATGTCGGCTTCGTATCCCATATGATTTGCGGCTCCATCGAAGAACATTATCCATGTGTCATTCTTCCACTCTTCTTGAGTTGTGTAGACTATACATCTTCCAAATGTCTGAGGTTATCTTCAACCGGTAGAGCTGATGGATGTTCTACAATTACGCTCCCTTTGATAGACTTCTGAGTAGTGTATGTGATGTCAAATTCGGACAACAACAATAGCCACCTAGCCAACCTTCCTGTTAAAGCCGGTTTCTCAAATAGATACTTCAGGGGGTCCATTCTGGAAATAAGTATGACCTTGTAGGATAACATATAATGTCTCAATCTCTTTGTTATCCAGACTAGGGCTGTGCATGTCTTCTCCAGCTGTGTATAATTGGCTTCGTATCCTGTGAATTTCTTACTCAAGTAGTATACTGCCTTTTCTATCTTTCCATCTGTATCATGCTGGGCTATCATTGATCCCATAGAACCCTCTAGTACTGACAATTAGAGGAGTAGTGGTCTTCCCGATACTGGTGGGGCTAAGACTGGTGGGTTCAACAGATATGTCTTGATTTTGTCAAAAGCCATCTGACATTGAGGGTTCCAATCCTTTGGCTGGTCTTTCCGGAGTAGCTTGAAAATTGGTTCGCATGTTGTGGTGAGATGTGCAATAAACCGGTTGATGTACTAAAGTCTTTCCAAGAAACCTCTTACTTCCTTTTCTGTTTGAGGAGATGGCATTTCAGAGATGACTTTTATCTTGGCTAAATCAATTTCGATTCCTCTTTGGCTGATCGTAAAACCTAGCATTTTGTTTGCTATTACCCCGAATGCACATTTTTGGGGGTTAAGCCTTAGTTTGTATTGCTTGATCCTCTCAAAGAACTTCCTTAATGCCGGGATGTGACCTTCCCTGGTGAATGATTTTATAATCATATCATCTACATACACCTCTACCTCCTTATGGATTAGGTCATGCAAGATTGTAGTAGCCATTCTTTGATAAGTTGCCCCAGCATTCTTCAGCCCAAATGGCATAACACAGTGTAACAGTAGGTGCCCCAGTTTGTTATGAAGGTAGTTTTCTCCTTGTCTTCAGGTGCCATCTTTATCTGATTGTACCCTGAGAATCCATCCATGAAGGACAAAAGAGCATGAATTGCAGTGTTATCCACTAGGATGTCTATCTTTGGTAATGGAAAGTCATTTTTGGGGCTGGCCTTATTCAGGTTTCTATAATCAATGCACACCCTCAGTCTTCCATCCTTTTAGGTATGATGACCACATTTGCTAACCACTCTGGGTACTTCGTGACCTCCAGGAATCCTGCGTCGAACTGCTTCATGATATCTTCTTTGACCTTAAGGGTCCTCAGCTTCTGTTTACATGGCCTTGCATCTGAGACCAAAGGTATCTTATGCTGTACAACTTTAGGGTCTATGCCGGGCATATCTTCATAGGACCAGGTAAACACTTCTTGGAACTCTATCAGTAATTCCGTCATTTGTTTGGTTTCTTCTTCTGTCAAGGTAGAACCGATCTTTATTTCTTGAGGTTGCTCTACTGAACCGAGGTTAATTATTTTAAAGTTTTCACCGACAGGTTGAGCCTTCTTCTCTTCCAAGGCTTGGATGGATTGTAATATTTCAGGAAATGGTTCATCATTCTCATTATTTTCTAAGTTAGAGTTAGAAGGAGAAGGAAAGGAAGAAGTAGACGCAGAGTAATTCAAAATATCATCTTTATTCATATTCAAAAGTAGAGGTACAGATGAAACGGTTCCAAGTGGAACGAACTCAAAATTTGAAAAGGACTCAATCTTATCTAAAGACCTAAGGACCCTAGGCTCAGACATAGTCATTATATGTGGATTACATGGCAACCCCCTTGGGTAAACAAAATTATCATGACAACTCCAATTGGAGATTATTCTGTTGATGGGTAGGGTGAATTGTTGTATAGCGGGACTCCTATCTTGGTCTTCACCGGTGAGCATCATCACTTGATCATCATCGAACAGTTTGCTGATGTTGATCACTTCTATCTCGAATTTCTGCTCCTTGCTTTGCTCTTGGATCTTGACTTGCTCGAGCTCTTCCCAATCAAGGGTACAATCATAGAATATTTTGAACCCGGGTACTTTCTTTTGAAGGTGAGTAATGAACTAAGGTTCTGAGAATCCACAATAGATGTTGTTCTCTCATTCTTTGACAAAATACCCATTAAGGGTCTTTGAAAACTGGATATCCTACACATTGTACAACCCCTCAGATATTGCTTGATAGACTGCTTCATCCATCCTTTGAGGTCGTCAGTCCCCACTAGCTCTGTCTGATGCTCTTATTCTGCTACTACCATACTGACTACTATACTTGTATTTCATCCTCTCGAACTTCCGAAATCCTTCGTCAGCTCTCCTCTGCTTTTGCTTGATTACTTTCAAATCCCCTTCGGTGGGGGTATACCCCAGTCCAAATCTATACTCATTGACCAATATAGATAAGAAAGTGGCATCACCATGTTGGTGGGAACTAAGGCCCATACCTGGAAAGTAGAGCATTTTAAGTAATTGAAGAAATGAAAAAGGCAGATGCGTACCTGTAGGATCTGGCTCAGTTGTGGCTAAGATGTTGTCAACCTGGAACCCTCCAAGAGAGAAATCCTGCCTCGTATTCCCTTGTGACTCTTCATTATTCTGTCCAGTGGCCAATGTATTCACAGCTGCAGAGTCTGTGTGTATTGTCACAGTTGTACCCCTTGTGGATGAATTTAATCTTCTGGTACAAAGCAGATGCCACCGCATTGGCCTGATGGATCCAAGGCCTACCCAGAAGCATGCTGAATGAGGCAGAAATATCAATGACTTGGAACTCTATTTCAAACTCAGCCGGTCCTACTTGATTGGTACTGTGAAGACACCCAATATAGCCCTTCTAGTGTTGTCGTACGCCTTAATGGTCATATCCAAAGGTTTCAACTCTGACTCGCTGAAGCCTAGATGCTTGAAGGTATGAAAAGGGAATACATTTAAGGCTGACCCATTATCAACCAAAACTTGAAAAATTCTCTTGCCCCGGCATCCAATGGTAATATGCAGAGCCTGTATATGATCCTTACTTCCTTGAGGAAGATCTGCATCTCCAAAAACAATTGCATTAACGGCATATCTGCCCCCTACTAGCATGGCTAGTTCTTCTCCCTCCTGAAACTGGGACCTAAATGCTTGCTAGGGATTTCAGTACTGCATCCCCGTGGACCTTGGAAGCCATCAGAAGCTCCCAAATGGACACTTTGGCTTGGGTCTTTTGTAATTGTTTCAATACCGGGTTTGGAGGTTCTGGTTGGTTGGCAGGTCCTTTACCTCTCTCTCTTGCGGCTTGGGCCGGATCATTTACCATCAGGTGAGATGGTTTGTAGTTCTTCCCTATTCTGGTTTCTGCTACTTCTTGCTCATCCTCTGGGAATATGAATTCCATTTCAAGGAAACGATTGTCAACTTGATTTACTTCTATCTTCTCATCTGAGAGGTCGATGATGAATGGTTCTTCTTCTTCTTCTTCTTGTGCTATAAGGTGTGATGAATCTTTCGAGAAATAGAAATCTTATTCTTCTTCTTGTTGTGGATGGTTACACAACATATTTACTTTGTCACCAGATGTGACAACTATATTGCTTACTCCTTCTATGATGGGCATAAGGTCCGAGGGCTCATCTCCCCATTCTATGAAATTGATGCTGTGGTGAGGGAGGGGATTATTCGCCACTGACACTTATTGGGGCTGGACCTTAAATTTACCAGAATCCAATAGATCCTGTATGGCATGCCTTAATGTGTAGCAGTTGTCCGTGTCATGCCCATGCTGATTGTGGTACTTACAAAAAAGGTCCATACGAAAATTCGATGGAAGAGGATTTGGAGGTGGACGAGGGTCAACCACTGTCAACTTCTTGGCTGTATTAACTTGTCCAGAGCCTTGGATTGGGTCATCCCCAAATCGGTAAACTGCCTCCTTGGTCTTGCTTGCTGTGGTGGGGTGTAACTTGAACTTCCCAAGATCAATGGTTCAAAATTGGTATTAGCTATTTGCTTTACAGATTGATTTCCTGGATTTCTTGATGGGTACCCCTTTTATTCAACGCCCCTTCTGAGCTTTCTGACTTTCCCCCTAATATATCTCCCCGGGTTATGGCGTCCTCTACTTGTTGTCCCGCAACCACGAGCCCTTCGAATGATAGGATGGCCTGGCCAAAAATGTATGTTTTATATGACCCACTTAAACCTCTCATCATTATCTGCACTTGATCTCTTTTAGAGGGTCGAGCCCAAAGCTTTGCTGCAAGACTTCTGAACCGGGTTAAATAGGCCGTGAATATCTCTCCTTGTACTTGGACCATGGTTTCCAATTGCCTACGGTGGGTCTCTATCTCTGTGTTGTAGGAATAGAAACTGATAAATGTTTTGGTGATATCTGACCACGAATGTATCTGTGATGGGTTCAGATTCATCAACCATCGATGAGCTCCGCCCGTGAGTGAGAATTGGAATGCTTGTCCTAACTACTCATCAGTAAATCCTTCGCCTTGCTTCAATAGGCCCGTGAATGATCTTAAATGGGCCCTGGGATCTCCTATCCCATCAAATTTCTTGGTGGTCCATTTAAACTTGGGAGGCAGCTTAGTTTCTGGAAAGAAGCATAATCCTTCAGCATTAATGATTTGACTTTCTACTCCTTTTATGCCCCTTAGTATTTTTTCCACGTGACTCAGTCTATCACTGTATGGGCCATCTTCTTCCTTCGATTTCTTAGTCATCGGGGTAGCTTGAACGATGGACTGTTTCTGGGGTATGGCACCTTCCATATCTTCGAATGCCAGGTTTATGAAAATTTTTGACATAGCTGGATTAGGGGTACCTAGTCCTTGTGGCGGTGCCATATTTACCCTTTTAGAGGTCGACCCTTGAGCCTGCAATTGTAATTGGATATCCCTTACTGTGGCAGCTATCATTCCCATGGTATCCTCCATCTTTTCCATTCTGGCATCCATAGTGTTCGGGGCTTGGTTTGAGCCATTGATTCAGTTGATGTGGTTGAGATGGCACTAACTGGCTTTGGTGTGTACACCCTAGATAACCTCCTAGTAATGGGATCCCTTATCCAAGAGGTAGAAATGATTGTGGTTTGGGCTGACTCCTTGGCTTGTACCGAAAAAGAACCCAAAAGTGATAAATATTAGGACTCTAAGATAACAGGAGTGGAAAGAAGTTACATACACAATCAAGGATGACTCAACCAAACAAGAGTTAGCTCCTTCATAAGGGTGATCGGGTAAACATTATCCAAGTCAATTGATTGAATTTGATTAAGCCATGTGTTCAGTCTTGGGACCTCGTGATTCTAAAATGGATAATCAGTGGTACCATGGTCTAGCCAATTGGATTACCGAATTCGATGAAATTGAAATGGATATATTAATCCATCGTCCGTATTAGAGATGGTTAGCAAAAGCGGTTCATAGATGAACAAACTAGTAAATTTCTTCTTGACCATGGTATCTAAGTCTTGACAGGGATTTTCTGCTCATTTTTTGAAATCGACGTGTTAACAATAAGAGATTCGACACATCGAGCTTACATAATGGAGGGTGTATAGTGACCGTCTACTATGATGTAGAACAGGTGTATACATACATCATACTCCCAATGAGTGAGAGTTCAATATGCTCATCGTGTAGATTCTAATATGCTGACCAATCGAGGATAAAAACGGGTAGAACATCGACGTCTCGAGCATGGATGTCATGGTTAAGCAGATTTTACTGGGTCGGTTCAGGGATGAACCAAAAATAACAAACATTGGACTACAATCTGGGTTAGGACAGAAAAGGCCACCTTGAGAAGGACGGGGTAACCTATCATCGAATGCACGATGAATAATGGGCCCCCAATCCCTTTATATACTATGTTGCAAGGATCCAAGTGACATGGAGTAGCATAATGCATTCTCAGGCGGACCCAAGAAATGCTTGTTAGAGGCTGCTCGCCGATCGTAGTCTCACAAAGTACAGGCCAAGGCTGTGTGTTTCGCCTAGTGGGCTGTCCCATCTACATGGGACCCAGTTCGGCTACTCGCACGAATGTGTGACTGAACCCATTCCCTCCAAAACAATATTATACAAGTATAAATATAGTATCCTAAGAGCTAGCATCCAATTCACACAAGGAAAGTTTTCATTTAGGAGTCTGACATTTATATCCCTAGTGAACTCGCCACTGTGAGGACAAAGATGGAAATCTTGGAAGTCGCCACCTAGATTAAGGTCTAGGACCTTAGAAATGTGAAATCTCACCCTAAGGTAAGACTTCGATTGACTCATGACCCTTAGATTGGATTTCTGGTCCATCAAAGATTGGGTAAGCGTCAGGTTATGATTATGGGAAGGGGTTAGGCACCTAAACTGCCCGATCGAAATCGATCTCCTATACCTTTCTTATGCTAGACTCTATCTGTTAAACCGAACCAAACCAAGTGGTTTGATATCATTGAACTGAATCTGTATCCATCAGATTGCCTACATATTATGGAATTATTCTGAAAATCAGGTTCACCATCGTAGTTCAGGTGTGATTAAAGTTTATGGCTGTGATTTATGCTTGTGCATGATTTAGTTCTTTGCTCAAGTTGAAGTTTATCCTTGAATGGATGAGAAACCCTATGGATTAGGATCTGGATAGTCCATGCGAACTGATAGATAGTCCTAGTGGATCTAAGAATAACCCTATTTGGGTCGAAATATGGATAACCCATTATGAGTTGGAATGTGGATAACCCTATTTGGGTTGAAATGTGGATAAATATCCTAGTGGATCTATGGATAGTCCAAGTAGACTATGGTTTGGATCCGAATTTAGGTTTCTCCAAAATGGCCTATATATCCTAGGTTTTGCCCTAGGATTAGAATCTGTGTAGTTTGAAAAATGATAGCATGTTCTAGGTTAGAATGTGAGAACCTATTCTAGGTTTAGGGTTTACTGAGAGGTGAAAATCGTCCTGAGTTACCCTTTTCATCCTGAATTCTAATTTTGGATGGTTTGGCAAAGCATTCTCTTTCTTTATTAAGATTTTTATTATTCCCATTATGCCCTTCCCAAGAATGTGGGTGCCTAAATGCACGTCCCCACACCTAATATATTTGCTAGGTGTACAAATATGGCAGTTCAACTAAGGTGCAGCATAAATTAAATTATTGCCAAAAAAAAAGAATATTCTAAGCATGGCATGTATGATATTTATGGTAACTATCATATCATATAGTAAGATTATGAAAATCTCCCTATTATGGCATGTATTGCAAATAAGGCAAGAACCTAATACAGTAAGATCTAAGCATGGCAAGATCTAATATGGCAAGATCTAAGCATGGCAAGATCTAATATGGCAAGATCTAATATGCAAGATCTAATATGCATTTATATATCAATATGGTAAGTACCAATCATATAATGCATATATGACATGAATTTTTCAAAAAAAGGAAAGATCTTATATGCTATTTTCTAAGCATAGTAAGACTTAAAAATAGTAATTATTAAGATTTTGTTAAAATATGATAAAAATTTATCTATTCTACCAAAAATAGCAACACATGGAATGTGGCAAACATGGTATGCACAATCCAATCAAAGCATATGAATGCTCCAAATATAGCCATTTATCCAAATATGACAGAATTCACTTAAACAATCATTGATGTTATAATGAATGAGACATCAATGAAACCCTTTTTTTTGAAAAGTACAAAATTATCAAAAAAAAACATATGTTCAATGTTATTTGAAAAAATTGTAACTTTTATGAAGAAAATTTGGGAAGATTAATGACTTAAAACTGTCAAAATTGTGACACAAGGTTTCAGATAATGGACAAAACTATGAACTGTATTCAGGTTTTGTCACATTATACAAAAATGACCATAAGTAGGTCTTTCGAAACTCAAATCAAGCTCAAATTTTTTTTCATAAAAATATGACTTAATATATTATATTTCATATGAAGGATTTGAATCCCAACAGGAAGCAAAAACAGGTCAAAGATATGCCCTAAGACCGAACATGTGCACTGGTCAAATCTGTTCCAAATTTTTGACCAGTTGCACCATAAATTCCAAATAAAATTCTATTCTTAATGAAAATTAAATACAGACATATGTCTATGTAGATAAATGTCTGATCTAAAATTTCATTAAGAAAAATAAGTTAAAACAATATATTTTCTTTGTGAAAAATGACTCTTTTCAATCATGCAAATCAGTACATCATGACAGATTCAAAATCAAAGCACTATGAACTTAAAATTTGATATCAATTCAACAAAAAATTAAACAAATATGACACCAGTGCCATTTTTTAGAAGACGTTCATGTCTAAAAAGTTCATATTAAGTGGATTTTCTGATTATAGCCATAAGACCTTTGTTTATAAACTTTCTGATGGAGGATTGCATTACATCCGAGAAAAATAGCAATGTCAAAGATAAATTTTTTGATATATTTTCTCAATTCCAAATGGAACAAATTTTTAGGGTAGTCTTCTAACATATCAGAGAGACTCCTATAAAAATTTGGGCTTCAAAATCTTAGAAAAAATACATGTGATGTACGTCCTAAATTTGAATCCTAAATCTGGAATTTACAGATCAGAAAACCACTTTATGAAATTTGCAAAAAATATCAAACATCATTGTATATCATTCATTCATCATTGAATAGCTTAGACAAATTATCATTCATGAAAAATGTTAGACATAGTCATCCTAACATTAACAAGCATGTAATAGAGTATTCTTGATTGAGATTTTATGGAAATTAACATTTTTCAAGCAAAATTGGCATTCGAGCATTCTAACGACCTCTAAATTTGTTTAGAGTACTAACCTTGTGCTTAATTCGAGTGAAACCATCGATGAAGGGTGATTGGAGGTTGTATCAACCCCCTTTGAATGCGAATCCTCCTTCTCCTCTCTTCTGCTTCTCTCTCTCTCTTCTCTTTCTCTCTTTTCTTCTTCTCTTTTCTTTCTTTTCTCTTTTCTTCTCTCTTTCTTTCTCCCTCTCTCACGTTTTCTCTCTCTCACTCATGTTCTCATCTCCCTCACTCACGTTCTCCTCTCTCTATGGTCTGGAAAAAGAGAGCCTCCTCTCTCTTCTCTTGCCTATTTATACTTTTTCTCTCCTCTTCTAGAAGATCCTTCTTTCCTTTCTTCTTTTTCTAAAAAATCTTTTTTTCTTCCTTTTTTCTTCTTTCCTTTTTTCTCTTCCTTCCCTTTTCTCTTTTCACGTTTTCTTTCTTAGAAAACATTTCCTTTTTTTTCTTCTTCTTTTTCTTTTTCTTTTTTTTTCTTTTTTTTTTCTTTCCTTCCTCTTTCCTTCCTTTTTTTTTTCTAGAAAACGTGAAGGGGAATCTTTTCTTTTTTTTTTCTTTTCTTTTTTCATTTATTTCTTTCTCTTTCCTTTTTTCTTTCTCCCATTCTCTTTCCTATGGCTTCTCTTTCCTCTTTCTTTCCATAGCCTCACTTTTCTCTCTCTTTCCTAATATATATATATATATATATATATATATATATATATATATATAAATGTATTAATACATATAATATATCCATAAGATATATATATATATATATATATATATATATATATATATATATATATGTATTATATACAATAATATATTATACATTATACATATATAAGAGAAATACATGTATATGGACTGAGATAACTTGGTCTGGATTGGTCTGAGCTGGGCTGGGCTAAGTTAGACTAAGCTGAATTAAGCTGGTTTGGACTAAGGTTGACATTTCATAGTCCATTTCTGTCACCCTTCCATATAGAATTTTTTGATAGCATCTATTCTAAATTTTCTACGTTCACTTTGTAGAACATTAAAAATGAAAAATATTGGAACTTAAATCATCTCATTTGAAAATGAAATGACCAACTTATGAATTTCTGAAGTTTAAATAGGCCAATTCAGCATGGGATTCTTCGGAGACTTCTACCCGATATTTTTTTATGTCCACTTTGTAGAATACTAAAAATGGAGCATAATGAAGCTGAAATTACTTGATTTGGATATGGGGTGACCAAAATATGAATTTATGAAGGTTAAATGACCATTTCCATGTGTAATTTTGCATGGGACCCTTCGGAGACTTCTACCCAAGATTTTTTTTCATCCACTTTGTAGAACATTACAAATGAAGAATAATGGCCTTGGAATCATCTGAATCCGATGTAGAACGACAAAGATATGAAGCTTTGAAGTTCTAACGATAATTTTGCATGAAAGCTTGCATGGGGTCCACTAGTGACTTCTACTCGGGATTTTTCAAGTCCACTTTGAAGAGGACTGAAAATAAGAAATATTGGCCTTTGAATCATCTGATTCCGATATCAGATGACCAAGATATGATGTCTTGAAGTTTGAATGATAATGCATGCATCATACGATAATTACGAAAATACCCTTGCACTTTCGAACTGTGATATCTTCCTTGTTTGAAGTCAGAATTTGATGATTCCGGTCTCATTTCAAAGATAATTTCACAACCAATTCATCCAAGTAGATAATAAATAGCCCATGACCCTGCTGTGGGGTTCAGTGGAGAATCACAAATCTTTGGGTTAAAGGCCAGAAACCTGCCAAATTGGTTCACTTATGCAGAGGGTGGCAAAAATGGGGTGCTTACACTACCATTCTATTTTGTCTCACTTGTACAGCCTTTCCAAGTACCATTTATCTAGGAATTTAAATGGTTGAGTGAAGAGTTAGCCGAAGCAAACAGAATGCAAACCCACCTCCACCACCTATGGAGACCAATGACAACGAAGGTCAGCAAGGACAAGAAGGAAATGTTTGGAATCAAGGTATTGTGCCTCAGGATGTTCACCCACAAGCCATCCCAACCAACTTACCCGCACCACCTAGGGATTTGGCTACTGTGGTGATGGATTTGGCATAGCAAGTGCAATAGATACAGCAAATGCAAGCCAACATGCAAGATGATATGGAAATTGCTTCCCAGTAGCAAACGCAACACCTCTACCTGTAGGACAAGCTAGTACCGTACCTGGTGATAGCAACACGGTACCCCAAACACCTCAAACGCCATAGTTACAAGCTCAATTGTAGAATATTGAGGCACTGCAAGGTGGATATAACCAGGGTAACTATTAGTACTTACCGCCTACGTATGGAGCATATGTTCAGTATCAACTTGATCACTCCAAATTGATCAAACATTTTTTGAAGATGAAGCCTAAGGAATTCAATGGCAAGCCGTCAGATCCTCTGTGGCCTGCTCATTGGATCGATGAGATGGAAAAAAAATTTATGATGATGACTGTAAGTGAAGAGGAGAAGGTGTTATGTGCCACTTTTATGCTGAAAGGTGATGCACACCATTGGTGGAAATCTACTTAAAGTTATCTATGGACAAATCACATCCAACTGACCTAGGCTATTTACAAGGAAGCTTTCTTCGAGAAGTATTTTCCCAAGAGTTTCAGAGACCAGATGAAAAAAGAATTTCTGAGTCTATATCAAGGACAAATGTCTATAGATGCTTATCAACAGTGTTATGAAGAGCTGTTTTTCTTTGCTCCCTCTAGCATGCAGGAGGAAAACACCAAAACCCGAAGGTTCGTCATGGGACTTAGGAGAAGCATTCGTGAGCATGTACTGGGACTAGAAAAGAAGATTTATAATGAAGCGGTACAAATTGCTCGAGTTTTGGAGTCAAGCCAAAGGGAGAGTTATTTTGCTCAAAACAGGGGTATAAAGAGGCCGAATGGGAATACGTTCAACGGAAGGAACTCAAGAACATTCAAACCCTTCCGTACTCAAGGCTTCAATGCTGCATCTAAGACTACTCCAACAACTCAACCTCAACAGAAGAAATGTAATGTTGCAGTCAAATGTTTTAACTGCGATTAAATAGGGCATTATTCAAGAGATTGTCCTAAGCCGAGGAAGTATCTATAGCGAGGAAAAGTTCATGCAATTACTTCTGAGGATGTTGTCGCATTGCCTGATGTGGTCACATGTATGATTCAACCTTTTGTTTTGAAATACCTTGTGTGAGCATGTAAACTAAATTAAATCAAATCACAGGTATCGTACCTATTAATGGCATACCCGCCAGAGTACTCTCTGACTCTGGGGCTACTCATTCTTTTATATCTATGTCGTTTGGAAAGAAGTTGAGTCTACCCCTCAGGTCTTTAGATTTTAAACTACTTGTACGATCACCTATGGGATTAGAAGTAGAACTAGACCAAGGTTATGGACCATGTCTAGTTATTATCGGTGAGAAAACTAGGGATGCAACCTTAATCCAACTCGAGATGGCAGACTTTGAAATCATCCTAGGGATGGACTGGTTATCCCAGCTTTCTACGAGTTTGATTTGTGCTGAGAAGAAGATATTATTTAAAGACACGGAAGACACAGAGTTCAGTTTTATCGGAACCAAACTTCCCCGTAGATGAAAACTCATTCTGTATGCATTAAAAACTTAAAGATGCCTCGAAAAAGGAGGAGTTGGGTACCTAGTGTCCGTGGTCGACCTCACCAAGGAAGTACCACGAATGGAGGATATTGAAGTTGTGTGTGAATTTCTGGATGCATTTCCTGAGGAATTACCAAGATTGCCACCTGATAGAGCGACAAAGTTTGTTATAGACCTTATACCCAGAGCCACACTAGTATCTAAAGTACCGTATCAAATGGCTCCTACTGAACTGAAGGAACTAAATGTACAATTACAAGAACTGCTGGACAAGGGTTATATTTGACCCAGTATATCACCATGGGGAGCACCGGTATTGTTCATGAAAAAGAAGGACGGTAGCGTTCGACTTTGTATAGATTATCGGGAATTAAACAAGCTCACGATCAAGAACAGGTATCCGTTGCCTCGGATCGATGACTTATTTGACCAATTGCAAGGTGCCAAAGTCTTCTCCAAAATTGATCTTCAGTCGGGATACCATCAATCGAAGATTAAGGAAGGCGATTGTCACACCCCAATTCTGGACTAACCAGAATGGTGTGATGAACCGTCAATAAACCAACGGTTCAACCAGGATCTCGTATAGGCTATGCCAACCATGTTAAACCAAAACACATTCCACATTAATCAAAGATAATAAAATAAATAGCGAAAGTCTTATTAATAATGAACTGAGGTCTAATCATGATAAATAATTAATATTCCAGTTATCTCCAAGCAATCAAAACATAATTTAATACATATTACAAATATCTAAATACGAAAGTTGAACATTAAGCGCATCCATAGTTGAAACTCTTGCTTAACGAATCATAATAGTCCTCCACAGCTTGCTTATCCATAGTCGCCACCTGTTCATCTATTGGCATGTTGACATAATCTTCAATCGTAATACCTGCAACATCAGAAACTAAAAAAAAAGAATTGTGCACGCGAGGGTCAGCTCTCCAACTTGAGCTCAGTGAGAAAATAAAACAATGTAACAAACATAGGCATGCATTCAATTCATATCTTTGGTCTGGTTTATAAATTTGCAATGTGCAATAGAAAGGATTGGTGGACGCCACACCTCTATACATGAGTGTGTGAAGCAGCCCAATGGATCTAACACCATTGTTGTCCCATATGCACCCATCATGGAATAAAAATAGAGCTAAAATGCCCGGATCAAAGACCACATAACACTTCCCCTGATGCCCTACCCATACCAACACGTAAGCCCCTATTGGCGAGGGCTTGCAAACTGGGCTCGCAACTAACCAATCCTATTACCAAACAGTGTATCCAAGGCCTCACCCCAGCATCCCTCAATACGTCCATAGAGATAGAGCTAAGGCCCCCTAGTAGAGTCAGAGACTACACGGTCCAAGACCACCTCCCCTGATGCCCTACGACGTAATAGTTCTGCTAAGGTAATGGCGATACGACGATGTTAGTGGGTAAGACTTGAGTAGAGATAGAGCTAGAGTCTGGTGACCAGGATGAACCATAGTGTCACGTCCTCCCCCTAATGCTCCACCCACATCAAGCACACTAACCACACACATACATTCACATGCCTATTCCTAACATCATCATCATTATCATATTATAAATAACAGAATTAAATATGCATGAGCAGTAATAGCAGAAATATTGGATGACATGTGAAATACACATTACAAGCATACAAGCATAGAATCAATCATGGCATTGGACTCAATAAGTAAAATAGCTTGTTATTAGCCAATTAGTTTAGGTTATGTTCCCTCACCTTTAATCGATGTTTGTTCCTCTCCCAAGCTTTGGAAGTCACTTTGAATCTATTAGGAACCTAAACAATTAATGTATTTAAGTTAGGGTTCAAGTTTACCAAGTTACAGTAGTCAAAAACCTTGTTTGATTTCAAAATATACATGCTGTTAACGTGTGGTCGCACGTATGTCTATCCTGTGGTCGCAATATATGAGACCACACAATATATGAGACCACACACTGTGTGGTCGAACCCTGCGGTCACATTTTATGCGACCACACCATGCGACCATACCTTTCTTGTGAACTTCCCGAATAGCTGTGGTCGACCCTCTGGTTACCCTGTCGTCGACCACAGGCTACGACCACATGATGTTTGGTCACTTTTTCATCTTCAATCTGAATTCTTCGTGAGTCGATTCCTTGGCTCATCACTTGGGTTCATCCTATGATTATTCCATGGCCATTATTTACAGTTTCTCATTAACCATTATCCCTAATCTATTTTCTCATGGTTTTTCTAAGAAATTACATAACTGAAATCGTTGCATTAGATTCAACACATCAACTTGATAAAATGAACCTATCCTATCTGATCTAGCCTACAGAGTAAAGTCCATACCTTAAGCTTGCTGTAGGGAGATAGAACTTTTCTCTTCAAAACCTTCTTCTCCAAGCTTATTCTCCAAATCTCCTTCTTCCCCTTTTCTTCCTTTCTCTTTCTCTCTTAGGTTTAGAGTTTCAATTTGAGTTCTAAAAGAGTGAGAGAGGATAAGGAACGTCCCTTATATAGAGGAAAACCTCCATATAGAGTCCCACTTTAATTAGGAATGAGTCCCCCTCAAATTAGGAAAGTTTCCTAAACACGGAGTCTGTTCAACATTGTGGGGTCGCAGAATCCGTCTACCACACGTCCAAATTATGCAACCACACGTTGTGTGGTCTCATGTATCGACCACACGTATCAACCACACCCCTCAAAACTGCTACCACACGGCCAAAATTTTCTGGTTTTTAGTTTTTGACTGGTTGTTTCCATACGATCTTAAACGGTCAACCATACCAATTAAATTTGACTCGTTGCTTACATTATTTTGTGGTTTCTTCATACAATTGGTTCACTTAAGCCTATTAGATGGAAAGACCGGTCACGACATGAGAACGTAAGGTTAGACCGGGTTCATGGTGTACGGGTCTTACAACGATATTCTGAAGACAGCCTTCAAAACCAGATATGGATATTATGAATTTTTAGTTATGTCTTTTGGATTGACTAACGCACCTGCAGCTTTTATGAAACTTATGATTCGGGTATTCCACGATATGTTGGATACGTCAGTCATCGTATTCATTGACGACATACTAGTCTACTCCAAGGATAAAGAAACTCATATCACAAATCTAAGAGCCGCTCTACAGCAACTAAGAAAAGAGAAGCTTTATGCTAAATTTACAAAGTGTGAATTCTGGCTAAATGAAGTCGCTTTCTTAGGCCATGTTGTATCCGCTGAAGGAATCAAAGTGGATCCCAGCAAGATTGAAGCCATTGTAAAATGGGAAGCACCTAAGAATGTTACCGAAATCAGAAGTTTCTTAGGTTTAGCTGGTTATTATTGACAATTCATGGAAGATTACTCTAGAATCGCAGTACCATTCACCAGTCTGTCTAAGAAAGGAGAAGTTTGTTTAGACCGATAAATGTAAAGAGTGTTTCTAAACATAGAAGACAAGATTAATATCAGCTCCCATCTTGACTATTCCGATTCTAGGGGAACCATTTATCTTGTACACCGATGCATCTAGATTAGGTTTGGGATATGTGCTCATGCAAGGAGAGCAAATAATTGCGTATGCTTCCAGACAATTAAAGACACATGAGAAACATTACCCAACTCATTACTTGGAACTAGCAGTAGTAGTACATACTGTTAAGATATGGAGACATTATTTGTATGGAGAGTCTCACTCATCTTTTCAATCAGAAGGAGTTGAACATGAGACAGAGGCGATGGTTGGAGTTGCTAAAGGATTATGATTGTGATATCCAGTATCATCCTGGGAAGGCTAATGTATTTGTCGATGCACTAAGTAGAAAAGCAATGACAAGACCTCAAGAATAAGCTAATACCAATGCTGCAATGTGCGATGCAGGAAGAGTATTCAATTGCAACAATGAGCAGTTCGTGATCGATAAATCAGGTGATTCAACCAACCGGGGGTTTATTCATCGATTCTCAAACATGTTTACTACATTGAAGATTGTACCTGATCTGATAGACGAAGCAAAGACAGCTATTCAATCAGACCCCTATCTGAGAACAATGAAAGAAGACCTTGAAAAAGGTAGGACTACTCCTGACTTCACCTTGGACCTTGAAAGGGTACTACGATACAAAGGGAGAGTATGTATCCCTAAAAGTGAAGACTCAGATATTAGACATAGACTAATGAAGGAAGCCCACACCACCGCTTATTCGGTATATCCTGGGAGTACAAAGATGTATCATGATCTGAAGAAACTATACTAGTGGAGGGGAATGAAAGCAGGTGTAGCTAAGTTTGTGTCACAATACCTGAATTGTCAGTGGGTAAAGGCTGAAAGGCAAAGGCCTGCAGGCTTAATGCTAGCATTATCAGAACCAGCACGTTACCTTTGACTTCCAGAGTAGTTGACACAGTCTGCGTGATTGTAGATTGTTTCGGCCCTGATCCGTCTCGTAGGCCCACGAAGCTGACTAGACCTGCAAGACAAGCAAAGACAAGGGGAGGAGGTGGGCCTGTGGCCCCGTGTCCACTCCGATGCCAAAGTTAGGGCTCTGTGAACAGTCGATGGGCTCGGTGTCGAGCCCACAATAATATTTAAGTGTAAGTGGGGTAGGTGAGAGATTCTCCGTCCCAAGTGTCAGAGCAAGAATCCCAAGGATGAGTAAATGAGTAATAAATGTTGTAGTATATGAAATCTTGGGATTTACCCTATTTATAGTGAATAGTGTATATTTTCAAAATACTGCATTTGCCCTTTGCTCTTGTGTTCGAGTTGGTGAAGATGCTTTCTTGTGTCGAATTGGGGATCTCCACGTGGCTCATTGGTCGAGTCCTACGTGTCTGGGTTATAATGACAGCATGGCATAATTCCCCAACAATTGCCTCGTTGCCCTGTTGAATCTGTAGGGTTTGGCTGAGCAAAGAAGAATGATGGAATTTTCCCTTAACAACTTGCCTCGTTGCTCTGTTGAATCCTTAAGGTTCGGCTTGCATAAGTTCATGCCAATATGGATCAGTTGTTGTGATGTCCTTTGCAATGTGGGAGACTGGCACTGGTCCTGAAGTTAGGGGTGAGGACGCCGATGTGGGCACATCGGCCAAACCACTTCGGTGAATGTCTTAATTTCTACCGAGATGATTACGTGGCTGACACGTGACCTCACAGACGTAGTCACAGTGGTGGCCGATGTGATTTCACCGATGTGACCCGATCGACGTGGTCACCACAGTCAATCCACATCGGTCCAGTTGAAGAGATGCTGATGCGGTCACGAGATTTGCACATGACGCGATGTAACTGGACCGATGTGGGCACCACAGTCAATCCACATCGGTCTATTTAAAGAGATGCTGATTTGGTCACGGAATTTGCATGTGACCCGATGTGACTAGACCGATGTAGGCAGCATGGTCAATCCATATCAGTTTATTTGAAGAGATGCTGACGTGGTCACGAGATTTGCACGTGACCCGATGTGACTGGACCGATGTGGACACCATGATCAATCCACATCGGTCTATTTGAAGAGAGGCTGACGTGGTCACGGGATTTACACGTGACCCGATGTGACTGGACCAATGTGGGTACCACGGTCAATCCACATCGATCTATTTGAAGAGATGCTGATGCGGTCACGGGATTGTCATGTGACCTGATGTGACTCGACCGATGTAGGCACCATTGTCAATCCACATCGGTCTATTTGAAGAGATGCTGACGCGATCACTAGATTTACACCTGACCCAATGTGATTGGACCGATGTGGGCACCACAATCAATCTACATCGGTCTATTTGAAGAGATGCTGATGCAGTCATGGGATTGTCACGTGACCCAATGTGGGTACCATGGTCAAACCACATCGGTCTATTTGAAGAGATGCTGATGTGGTCATGGGATTTACACTTGACTCGATGTAACTGGATCGATGTGGGCACCACGGTCAATCCACATCGGTCTATTTGAAGAGATGCTGATGCGGTCACGGGATTGCCATGTGATCCGAGTTGATTGGGCCGAAGTGGGCACCACGGCCAATACACATCGGTGTATCTTGAGAATAATCCGAGAGAATACTCTGAGGTAATTACGGGATTGTCATGTGATCCGAGCCAATTGGGCCGATGTGGGCACTGCGGCCAATACACATCGGCCTATCTTGAGAATACTCCGAGATGATCACGGGGTTGTCACGTGATCCAAGCCAATTGGGCCGATGTGGGCACCATGGCCAATATACATCGGCCTATCTTGAGAATACTCCGAGATGATCATGGGGTTGTCACGTGATCCGAGCCGATTGGATCGAGGTGGGCACCGTGGCCAATGCATATCGACTTATCTTGAGAATACTCCGAGATGATCACGGGGTTATTATGTGATCCGAGCCGATTGGATCGAGGTGGGCACCGCGGCCAATACACATCGGCCTATGTTAAGTATAAATTCCACGACTATCACAAGATTGGCACGTGATTTTGTTTTGTGTCGTTCTTCCAACAATGGATCCGATGCTGCATGTCGAGATGGAGCCGATGTGGATTCAGACTTGGGTTTGGATCCGGGTTGGAAACATGGATACCGCAAGGCGGGACCCAATTGACGGACCCAGGAAGCATCGTCGATAATAAATGCACCGTTTCGGTATGCCAATGGCGAGGTGCCACGTGGAGAGCCGTTAACAGAGTGTATATTTAAAGGGGTGGTGGGGCATGGAGGGTCCTCATTCTGAAGTTACTGTGAAGATCTTACTGCTCACGTCGGCTCGGTGACATCGGCTTCTTCGAACTCGGTTTTCCGACATCGGTTCGGCGTCCTCGACTTGTTGATATCAGCTTGGCTCGTAATTAGTAAGTTTTTTCTTAACTTTTTTTTCTTAACCATGGTTGGCGAGGGTAGAGATACCGATGTGGAAGTAGACATCAAGACTGTGGGGTCGTCCCCCAGCAGCAGCAGCAACAACAGTTCGACTTTGTCTGGCAGCGGGTCGACTACGTCTTCAGCAAGTGAGTCTGTTGAGCAGGTATCTGAGGGCAGTTCTGAGATGGAGTTGAAAACAGAGGACTCTGCTGAAAGAACCAGGTCAGGAACGACATCTGGCACGTCTCGGCACAAACTTTTGGCAGGGGTCTCGACACACGAGAAGGGATCGGAAGTTATAATCGAGGCCCGAGAGGAGGCTGATGCCCCTCCAGAGTTCGATGCCAGGGGAGAGGTCTGCCTTTTAACAAAGGCCGAATTTGATAGCCTTCGGAAACGATATCAAATACCGAACGATGTGGAGATCCGAATGCCCGCCACTGGGGACCGAGCCTGCTGGAGTCATCGCTCAGAGCTCTATGTAAATGTAGAGATGTTCAAGGCTGGATTCCATGTGCCGGTACCGCGGTTGGTGGTCGAGATATTGAAGTACTACCAGGTGGCCCCGATCCAGCTGATGCCGAACTCTTTGAAGAATATGATCGCCTTTGTCATGTATTTTAGAAATTTGGGGCATATGTCGACCCTCAACATGTTCCGAGCCATGTTCACCTTAAATGTCTACTACAAGACGGGGTGATACTATTTTTCCAAGAGACCTGACTTCGGTGAGCTTCTGGCAGATAAGCCTACCTCCATCAAACTTTGGAAGAACAAGTTATTCTACATCCGAGGTGAAAACATGGTTTTGGAAAATATGTGGAAGAAGTTGGATGTGGAAACGCTTAACACTGATGTACCCCTGCTGCTCGAAGAGTCCGAGCTGCTGCGGCGAGCTCGCCAATCTGAGGGGACTCCCATTCGTGTGGCCGACTTGAGGGACCCTCTTTTTTTATATGAAAACCGACTGTGTGAGTATTACTGTCATAGTGTAAACTGACATCGACCTACTAACTCCGACTGATTCTATTTTTGTGTGTTACAGTGATGCTGTCCAAGGAGTACTTGATGGAGTTGAGGAGGAAGGAGGCCGCCAAAAAGGAGGCCATGGCGAAGAGGTCCCAAGATGAACAAGTTATGAAGGCATCATCGGACTGATGTAGTGATGAGGGGGACACGTCACGGAAACCCGCTAAAAGATCACATAAGATATCTCCTGATTCCACATTGGCTGAGGCTGCTCGTATCTATGCCATGCCTCTGATCCCCCGGTATCGTGTTCTTGACTTTTCAGGAAAGGGGACCGCCGCGGCCGCGCCCGAGGCAGTTCTTGCGCTTGGTGAGTCTGCGGGGACAAGTGAGGCCAGGCATCCCACCCCTCTACGCCCATAGCAACAATCTGCGTCCCCCTCCACTAGGCCGAGGGTGATTTTGGGGTAGGGGGAGTGGTGAGCGACGCCCGACGTATTCCCCTTATGGGCCCATCGCCTCGGAATAAGACGGTCGATGAGCATGCATTCCGGCCTGACTGGGCCCTAACCGAGGATGACACGGTGTTGGGCGACATTCGTGCCGCCAGAGAGTTGATGAAGGGGGACATTCTACCCCGAGATTGGGCGCTGGTGCAGGAGCTACCCACACCCTCTCTGATCTCAGGTACAGCCACCCTAGCTGCATCGGTAAGTTGCATTTCATGTCTTTTTCTTTTTTTTTAATGAATTACATGCCCGATTCATGATTGTTGTCTGGGTGCAGCTCGGGGTGTACATTGAGACTTTGAAGCAGCGTTCTGAGAAAACGGCCAAAGACCTAGCAGATACAGACCACAAGCTGCATCAGGCCGAGGAGGAGAGGGAAGACGCCAGGACGCAACTTCGGTACAAGGAGCGGGAGGTCACCTCTATGTCAGCCGAGGTCACTCGTCTCCAAGTCAAGATGGAAAAAATGCCTGAGGAGAGACGCCGCGCCCAAGAGGCGGAGAAGGCTAGGGAAGACCGAATAGTCAAGCTGAAGTCGTCTGTGGAACATGCCAGAGAGCGTGGGACGAAGTTCAAGGATGCCTTCCTAAAGACTCGATCGATTGCCGCAGAGGTGGTTCGCCTATATCAGAAGTCGAAAGACTTCAAGGAGTTGGCGGGGCGGTATTCTCTTCAGAGCTTCACCCAGGGAGCATTGGCCTTAAAAGAATATGTGGATGAGAAGGCTCCCAGGGTGACTATACTGACTCTGAGTGCCTGCAACCTGTTGATGTGTCGGTCGAGATACCACCAAAGAATGATGCCGAGATTCTTCGACAGCTGGAAAGGTCTTTCAAGGAGAGGATCCTCCCCCTTCCCCCAATGTTGATGATGAGACTCCGGCCACCCCTTAGGATGGTACGACTTTACCTACAAGTTATTCTCGCACTCCCGAGGGTTCCCCTTCCCGGACCGCTGACGAAGGAGGCAGCAGCGGGGTGATTCCCCAAGACCAGACGACCTGTAACCCTGTAACATAAAATTTTGTAACTCTTTTTTTTTTTGCTTTTGTACCATGGGGGCGCCCTGGTATCAATTGTAAGGGGGGCCTCGGTTTATGAAGTATAGATTGGCCTTTATTATGAACTCTTTTGTCGTGAACTTTGAGCTTGTGCTGTCATTTTTTTTTTCATTATGCCCGACGTGAAAAGTGAATGGACTGTATGCTGACGTGACTGTATGCCGACGTATCGCCCCAAGGTTAAGATTGGGGTTCTCTACCCTCCTCTGCCCAATGTGTTCTCTAGTTGGTGAACTCTTTGGGCCGTATGGGTCTTAATTAGGCTCGGAACCGAGTCTACCCTCTTCGGCCATGTCTGTTCTAGTTGATGAACTCTTGGTCGCATGGGTTTCAATTGGGCTCGGAGCTGAGTCGACCCTCCTCGGCCAAGTCTGTTCTAATTGATGAACTCTTGACTGCATGGGTCTCAATTGGGCTCGAAGCCGAGTCTACCCTCCTCGGCCATTCTGTTCTAATTGATGAACTCTTGGCCACATGGGTCGCAATAGGGCTCGGAGCCGAGTCTACCCTCCTCGGCCAAGTCTGTTCTTGTTGAACTCTTGGCCACATGGGTCTTACTTGGGCTTGGAGCGGAGTCTACCCTCCTCGGCCAAGTCTGTTCTAGTTGAACTCTTGGCCGCATGGGTCTCACTTGGGCTCGGAGCCGAATCTACCCTCCTCGGCCAAGTTTGTTCTAGTTGAACTCTTGGCCGCATGGGTCTTACTTGGGCTCGGAGCCAAATTTATCCTCCTCGGCCAAGTCTGTTCTAGTTGAACTCTTGGCCGTATGGGTCTCAATTTTTCATTTGGCAGTAGCTTTAAGGACGTCAGATTGGAGATAGTAGTAGAAGCCAAATGAGATTTTCCATTATCAAACGGGTGGCCGCAATGGCCAGGTCACATTGTTGAAAAAATCACTGGTAAAACGGGCGGAGGTGCTCTGCATTCTACGCCCAAGGTAGGGTTTTGCCTTCCATGTCAACCAGATGATATGCGCCACTCCGGAGTACATGTGTCACTTGGTAGGGTCCTTCCTAGTTGGGAGCCAGTTTGCCCTGGTTGGTGGGGTCTAATGCGATGGTCCTTTGGAGAACAAGGTCCCCTACCTTGAACGACCGCTGACGCACCCTCTTGTTATAATGCCGGGCCACTTGCTATTGGTAAGCGACTATCCAGATTTGGGCCTGATATCTTGCTTCCTCCAGGAGGTCCATGTTTGCGTGCAATCCTTCATCGTTGGAGGCAGGGTCGTAGTTTGTGATCCTATGCGAGGGGATCCTCACCTCCAAGGGGACACATGCTTCAGTGCCGAAGGCCAGCCTGAAGGGGGATTCTCTTGTGGCCGTTTTTGGGGTTATCCGATCGGCCCACAAAATGTGTGGCAGTTCGTCTAACCACTGACCTTTGGCACCCTCCAATCAGGATTTTATTCCCTTTAGTAAAATCTTGTTGGTAGCTTCCGTTTGTCCGCTGGTCTGGGGGTGCTTCATCGCGCCCCGCCGGTGTTCAATGCGGTGCTCTTTGCAAAATTTTGAGAAGGCCCTGTTATCAAATTTCTTACCGTTGTCGTTGATCAGCACCCGGGGAATACCGTAGCAGTAGACAACAAATTTTTTAAAGAATTCACGTATAGCGCTCGCCGGTATGCTGGACACTGCCTCCGCTTCGGCCCATTTAGTGAAGTAATCCACCGCAACTATGACAAATTTTTGCTGATAGCGGGCCGGGGGAAATGGGCCCATGATGTCCATTCCCCAGGTGGCGAAGGGAATTAGGGCTTCTTCTATCGGCCTCAGCGGGACAGCTGGCAGGTGAGGGACCGGTGCGTACATCTGACATTTTCCACACTTCTTTACATAGTCAATGCATTCCTTGTGCATTTTCGGCCAGTAATATCCTTGGCACAATATCTTGTGAGCAAGGACTCTCCCTCCTTGATGCGCTCCACGAATACCTCCGTGGACTTCCTGAATGGCTAGCACTGCTTCAGACGGACGTAAACACAACAGCAGGGGGAACGTAAAAAAATTCTTGTATAAGGTGTCGGCCTCCACCACGTACTGAGTGGCTTTTGATTGTATTCTCCTGGCTTCCTTCTTGTCCTCCGAAAGCATGCCTTCTTGAAGAAATGAAAAAATTGGGTCGATCCATGATGTCTCCAATGTTGCTGGCAATACTACTTTGGATTTTGGATCCACTGCTAAGTGCGACAAGACTTCAGTGTACACCGAGTGATCTAGATCATTCAAGTCTGAGGTGGCCAGTTTCGACAGAGACTCTACCAGGGTATTCTGATCTCGGAGTACATGGCGCAAAGTAAAATATTCAAAGGTTGAAGCGGCCTCCTAAACTATCTTCAAGTATGCGGACATGCTCGCCTTCTTTGCCTCGTACTCCCCGTTCACTTGTCGAACTACCAACTGAGAATCACTGGACGCCTCAATCCTTTTAGCCATTACTGCCTTGGCCAGGCATAGTCCGACAATCAGTGCCTCATATTCGGCGGCATTATTGGACACCTGAAACATGAATCGAAGGGCATAGCGAATCTGAAACCCTTCAGGGCTGGTGAGTATGAAGCCAACACCACACTGAGTTTTGTTCAATGCCCCATCAACAAACAAAGTCCATGGTAGCAAATTGTTTTCCACGGCTTGGTTGTCTCCTGCTTCTTCTACCGCCTCCGAGGGGGATGATTCAATAAAGAAATCGGCCAAGGCTTGAGCCTTGATAATTGTGCGGGGCTTCTAAGAAAGATCGAATTCATCCAATTTGACTGTCCAATTAATCACCCGACCTGAGATATCTGGTTTTGATAAAATTTTCTTGAGGAGTTGGTTGGTCAGAACGGTGATGGAGTATGCTTGAAAGTAAGGCCGGAGCTTGCGCACAGATGTTACCAACGCCAAAGCGACTTTCTCGATGAACTTGTACCAAGTCTCAGCCTCCAGCAAGATTTTGCTAACATAATAAATGGGATGCTGGACGCCCTCGACTTCTTTGATGAGCACCGCGCTAACCGCCTTGGAGGATACGGCCAAGTACAGCTCCGAGGTGTCTCTTATCTCGGGCTTAACCAACAGCGGAGGAGATGCCAAGTAATTTTTCAATGCGTCGAACGCCTGCTGACATTCGGCCGTCCATTGAAAGGTCTTGTTACCCTTGAGGGTTGGGAAAAAGGGGAGGCACTTATCCGCCGAACGTGACATGAATCGGCTCAGGGCGGCCACTCGTCCGGTTAGCTCCTGCACTTCCTTCACCTTGGTCGATGCTGGCATGTTGAGGATGGCCACGATTTTCACAGGGTTTTCTTCAATGCCACGACTGGATACCATGAATCCGAGGAATTTCCCCGAGGTGACCCCGAATGCACACTTAGGCGGATTGAGAAGCATCCTGTGCTTTCGCAGCACTCCGAACGCCTCCTCCAAGTCTCTTACGTAGTCCTTCCCGGCCAGGCTTTTCACCAGCATATCATCAACATATACCTCCATGTTCCTCCCAATCTGCTTTGTGAAGATTTTGTTTACCAACCTCTGGTATGTGGCCCCAGCATTTTTAAGACCAAAGGGAATCATATTATAGAAAAAGAGGCCTTGGTTGGTCACAAAGGCGGTCTTCTCTGAATCAGCCGCATGCATCTGGATCTGGTTGTAACCAAAATAGGCATCCATGAAGCTTAACTGAGTATGTCCGGCCGTGGCATCGATGAGCTGGTCGATGCGAGGAAGGGGAAAACTGTCCTTGGGGCATGCCTTGTTCAGGTCAGTGAAATCAATGCAAATGCGCCATTTGTCTTCTGCTTTCGGGACCATGACGACATTGGCAAGCCATTCTGGGTAATGTATTTCCCTGATGAATCCTGCTTCCAACAATTTCCCCACTTCTTCATCAATGAGGCGCTTGCGAGACGCAGCAAACGTCCGCTTCTTCTGCCGTATGGGCCAGTGCCGAGGATCTACATTCAGGCAGTGTTGTGCCACGTCTCGCGGGATTCCTGGCATGTCGGCCGTGGACCAGGCAAAAATATCGGCATTTGTTCTTAAGAAACTTACCAGCTCTGTCTTTTGTGGCTCCGTAAGTGATGATCCGATCTGGATTGTTCTCTCTGGGTTCTCCTCCACCAGGGGGACCTGGACAAGGTCCTTGGTAGGTGCTCCTATTTACTGCTTGGGGTCGTCCCACAGGTCTTCGACTCATACTTGCAAGGCCTAGGCCGGTTTTTGTAGTTCGAGAGCTCGGCTTAATAACACTTTCGTGATACGAGTTGATCGGTTCGGCACTCCCCCGCTCCTCTTGGCGTAGGAAACTTGATGACCAAATGTAATGGGGACGGGACCGACCTGAGCGCGACCATTCCAGGCCATCCCAGCAAGGCGTTGTAAGATGAAGGGACGTCGACCACCAAGAAGTTCATCGTGATCCTTGACTCCCGAGGGTAGGTGCCCGCGCTGACGGGCAACCTAATAGATCCCTTCACATTGATGAGGTCACCTGAGAAACTGACCAAGGGATAAGCCACTGGTTACAACCACTCGTGTGGAATTTCCATGCGCTGGAAGGCCTACCGGTAGATGATATCCGCGGAGCTGCCTGTGTCGACCATGATCTTGTGAACATCGTTGTCCTCTATTCTAAATTTGATGACAATAGCGTCCTCATGGGGCAGTTCCAGACCGCACAGATCTTCATCGTTGAATATTAGGAAGGCCCCGGTGCGGGCCCTCTTCCTGGGCCACTCAGTTGATTTAACGCTCCGAGAATAGGCCTTTCTAGCCTTAGCCGATGTGTTGCCAGCCGCTGGTCCACCGATGATAGTCATCGATTTATGTCCCTACGTGGAAGGATCATAACTTAAATTCTCTACCGTGGCCGAGGTGGCCGCCTCGGCCAATGAGGGTCGATCAACTGCGATGTCCTTTTCTTGCATCGCCCAAACCAATTGGGTGGCTGCCTCGACCTTTTTTCTTCGTGGATCATCCCTCATCTTCGCAGTCCTGATAGTAGCCACTTGGTCATTGGGTGAATCTGCTGCTGGGGGCGGGTCGAGCACACACAAAGGCGGCAGACGAGGAGTCTCGTCCTGTCGTTGCCATGGTAATGGTCGATTCTTAACTGAGGCCTCCCCCGGGACTCCAAAGAATTCAATACCCTCCCTGGTTCGTGTACTTGCTGGGGGGTATAGACAAATTGGCCATGGATGACTCTGATATCTCTATGAGCCGGTGTCGGTCCTCTTTCTCTTCTTTCTGCCTGACGAGGCTCCTGCTGAGGGTGCCTCTCTTGGTACCGAGGCTCGACTGCCCTATCTCTTCTTCTTTCCTCCCGAGGAGGATCTCTTCGACCTTTTCTTCCTCCTACCCTCCTGGGTTCTCTTCCTTCTTGTCTTCTGGGTTCCCTTACGGGAGTTCTCTCCCGAGGTGGGAGGGGTGGTCTTCTCCGATCTTCCGCTGACGTTGCGGGTACCCTCAGGGCATTATGATCCACATACTGCTTGTAATATCCTCTTTGAATGAGGTCTTCAATCTCTACTTGCAGGTTCCAGCACTCATCGATGGTGCGACCAATGTCCCGATGGTACTAAAAGTATTTGTTCGGGTTTCTCCGCCTCGCCTCTGTCAAGATCTTCTGGGGTCTCTGGAGATACCCGTCATTAGCGATGTGAGTATACACATCTCCGAGGGACCTATTGAATGGGGTGTAATCACTGAACTTCTTCTGGAGTAGGCCTTTAGCTCGAGCTTCCTCCCTTCATGACCTCTTGTTTTCTCCTGGTCATGTGAGGTCCTGCCTTTCGTCTGTTCGCTTGTGGGGAGTATCGACTAAGCCTTTGCTGGCCTCGTAGATCTCATTGGCTGTGGTAAACTTCTCACACCGGGCCAAGAGTTCTTGCAAGTCTGCCGGCTCCTTTTTGGCAATGGAAAACCTGAGCTTTGGGTCAGTGACCGCTGCTCTCAACGTAGCGAAATGAACCATCTCATCGATATCCTTCACTTGTAATACTTCCAAGTTGAATCTGGCCAAAATGGCCCGCAGGGTCTCTCCAGACCTCTGCCACATATTCATAAGGTGCGCGCTTGTCTTCCGCTGCACTCTGCTACCTTGGAAATGCATTCTGAATAATTTTCCCATAGTTTTGAAAGAGTCAATAGACCATGGGGGTAGGTTGTTGAACCACATCCGAGCCACGCCTTTTAAGGTAAGGGGGAAGGCCCTACACATGATCGCGTTAGGATTTGCATGGAGGAGCATCGCCCCCATGAAGTTATTCAGGTGGTCGACTGGATCGGTGGACCCGTCGTAGGAATCCACTGGTGGCATGCTAAACCGCTTGGGCAAGGGGACCCTCATGATGATATCGGTCAGAGGGTTGTCCGTTGAATAATCCTTGTCCTCATCCTGGGTTATCCCTGCCTTTTCCATCGTCTCGACCTTTCGGTGCAAGGCTACTAACTGGTCCGCTATTTTTGTGGCTACCTCCAGGTCCATGGGAGCACTTTGTTTGTCTACCCCCATGACAACCTCTGGTAGCGCTGCGTGTTGCGGGATTAGAAGTTCGTCCAAGGCATCTTCGCCTCGTCCAGTTACTGCTCTTGGTTGTGGGCCGAGCCTTTCTCTGACAGGGATCCGCCCGTGCTATGACATTGATCTCGTTCCGCTTAATTCTGGAGCTGGGTGCGCCCTGTTCCCATGTCTGGTGGGTCTAGCTCCGTTCTGCCTTTGACAATCTCGAGGCGGATATCTAGGGAGGTCAGCTTCCTGATGTGGATCAGTCGGAGGGACGACGCCTATGAGGGGACGGGATGTGGCCTCAGCGATCGGGGTCTGTAACCCTTGCACAAATCTGGTCAGCACCGCAAGTTGCTGTGCCACGATTTCAAATTGCTCGTAGGTGACGAATGCCTCACGCGAGGGTGCTGGCTCAGTCGCTTGCTTTCCTCTATCTGTCCTAACTCTTGGCTCCGACCTATCTTCATCTTCAGGGTTCATCCGCTGGTCGATCAGAGGGGGGTTGAGACTAACCCTTTGGCTTCATGTTCTTCTTAGACTCATGACTTAAGACTTCTCTCTGGCTTTATCTTCTGAGTCGAATCTCAAAGGGGCCTCACGGTGGGCGCCAAACTGTTTCGGTCCTGATCAGTCTCGTAGGCCCAACAAGCTGACTAGACCTGCAAGACAAGCAAAGACAAGGGGAGGAGGCGGGCCTGTGGCCCCGTGTCCACTCTGATGCCAAAGTTAGGGCTCTATGAATAGTCGGTGGGCTCGGTGTCAAGCCCAAAACAATATTTAAGTGTAAGTGGGGTAGGTGAGAGATTCTTCGTCCCAAGTGTCAGAGCGAGAATCCCAAGGATGAGTAAATGAGTAATAAATGTTGTAGTACCTGAACTCTTGGGATTTGCCCTATTTATAGTGAATAATGTATATTTTCAAAATGCCGCTTTCGCCCTTTGCTCTTGTGTTCGAGTTGGTGAAGATGCTTTCTTGTGTTGAATTGGGGATCTCCACGTGGCTCATTGGTTGAGTCCTACGTGTCTGGGTTATAATGACAGCATGGCATAATTCCCCAACATAGATCATTTAACTAAGACAACTTGTTTCATAGCTATACGACCTCAGTATACACTAGAAAGGTTAGCTAAGCTATATGTAGATAATATTATCAGATTACATGGTATACCTGAAAGCATTGTGTCTGATAGAGAACCACACTTTACCTTGAAGTTTTAAGAAGGATTACAGAAGGCTATGGGTACAACATTAATGTTTAGTACCGCATTCCATCCTCAGACAGACAGACAATCAGAGCGCACCATTCAAATTTTAGAAGACATGCTCCGAGCTTATGTAATTGATTTTAAGGGATCATGGGATGAGAAGTTACCATTGGTCGAGTTCGCTTATAACAACATCTATCAAGCTACAATATAGATGTCACCCTATAAAGCACTGTATGGTAGAAAATGTCAAACTCCTTTATTTTGGAATGAAGTTAGAGAGCGTAGTATTGTTGGACCAGAGTTTGTTGAAGAGACATGTCGAGTGGTCGACATCATCAAGGAAAGAGTCTGAACAGCTCAGAACGGTCAGAAGCAATATGCGGACAATCGACAAAGAGATCTTGAATTTACCATAGGTGATAAAGTATTTTTGAAAATATCTCCTATGCACAGTTTAAAAAGGTTTGGACAAAAGAGAAAGCTGTGTCCCAGACATATTGGACCTTATGAAGTTCTAGCAAGGCGTGCAAAGGTATCATATTAGTTAGCACTACCACCATCAATGTCTAGTGTACATGATGTATTCTATGTCTCACAACTGAAGAAGTATGTCAGAGATTCAACACACGTGTTAACAATGGATCCATCGGATTTCACTGAAGACTTGACATTTGAAGTAGTACCTTTTGAAATCACTAGTAGGAAGGTTCAATGTCTTCACAACCGTGACATTTACTATGTTAAAGTTACTTGGAGAAGCCAAAATGTGGAAGAAATTACATGGGAAGAAGAAAACGCTATGCAGAAGCAATATCCTCACCTGTTTAACTCGGAAGGTATGTGCAAATTTTACAGATGAAATTTATATAAAGGGGGCGGGGAGTTGTAAGACCCACACTCCACTAACTTGGTATAATCATGTAGTGCCAGGTTTTTCCATCATTGTTGGACCAAGTGGACCGACCGTGTGGAGATGGATCACAAAACCAGGTATGGATCGAGTTAAAATGCTCAAAAGTATACGTAGGGTCACATACCTGGGGAGGTATGGTCGATTATATGGAAAAAAATAATGGTCATCGATCAATGACCCTACGGTCGATGTTTTCGACCCTACGGTCGATGGATTCTGCCACCGTAGGCCATCGACCGTGAGACCCCGGACCAGACTCCGAGTTGGAAACTTTCCTAATTTAAAGGGGATTTCTTTCCTAATGTTGGAGAACTCTATATGGAGAATTATTCTCTATATAAAGGATGTCCCTCAACCTTTTTCACTCTTTTAGAACATTAGTAAACCCTAGAGGAAGAGAAAGTAAGGAAGGAGAAGAAGAGAAGACTATGGAGAAGGTTTTGCTGAGAAGATTTTAGCTCTCTATCATAGGCAAAGGTATGAACCTAATCCCTGAAGATGTAAATTCTATGGAATAAGGCTTCTATGGGGGATTAGAGACGTCAAACTAGTATGATCCATGTGATTCCTTGAGTAAATCCCTAGGCTAATCATGAGGGGCGAGTTTGATGATATTGGTTGATGAAAAACTACTAATGATGACCATAGGATAACCTTAGTATGAACCCAAGAGAAAAGCCGAGGAGTTAACCCAAGAAGAACTCGAATTGAATGTAGTTGGTGACCAAAAGTCTTAAGGTCACAGCTACGGTCGACCATAGCATGACCAGCATGACCAGAGGATCAACCATAGGCATTCGAAAAGATTTCAGAAACCATATGGTCGCAGCTACGGTTGCACCATATGCCACCGTAGGGTATCGACCGTAGGCAGTAAGGTCGACACAGTATGAGACCATAGGACCAATCAGACACATATCAGTGCTCTATTTCAATTTTTGACTACTGTAACATGTTACATATGAACCCTAACTTAAATTCATATAACTTTTAGGTTATTACATCAATTCAAAGAGAATTACAAGGCTTGGAAGGAGATCAAGTTTTGCTAACAGGTGAGGGAACAAGACCTAAACTAATTGGATAATAACAAATTGTTTATTTATTTGAGTCCAATGCCATGATTGATTCTATGCTTATATGTTTGTAGTGTGCATCTCACATGTCATTCAATATTCTTGCTATTACTGCTCATGCATATTTATTTCTGTCTATTTATGATATGATGATGATGCTAGGAATAGGCATGTGATTATGTGTGTATGGTTAGTGTGCTTGATGCGAGTGGAGCATCAGGGGGAGGATGTGGCATGGTGGTCTTGACCTGGTCACCAGACTCTAGCTCTATCTCTACTCAAGTCTTGCTCACTGACATCGTCGTATCGCCATTACCTTAGCAGAACTATTACGTAGGGCATCAGGGGAGGTGGTCTCAAACTGTGTAGTCTTCGACTCTATCGGGGGGCCTTAGCTCTATCTCTATGGATGTATTGAGGGATGCTGGGGTGAAGCTTTGGATACATTAGATGACATTTAGGATTGGTTAGTTGCAAGTCCAGTTTGCGAACCCTCGCCAATAGGGGCTTACGTATTGGTATGGGTAGGGCATCAGGGGAAGTGTTGGCGGTGTTTGATCCGGACACTTTAGCTCTATCTCTATTCCATGGTGGGTGCATGTAGGACGGCAATGATGTTTGATCGATTGGGCGGATTCACACACTTGTGTATAGAGGTGCGGGGGCCACCAAACCTTTCTATAGCATATTGCAAACTTAAAAATCAGACCAAAGATATGAATTGAATGTACGCATATGTTTGTTGCATTGTTTTGTTTGCTCACTGAGCCATGATGTGTGCTTACCCTTTCGACATCGAATATTTTAGTTAATGATACAAGTCTTACTATTGAAGATTACGTGAATGCGCCGATGTATGGACACGTTGAGGTCATGGATGTAGAAGCTGTTGAAGATGCGCATGATCCTTCATGCGAGTGCAACTAGTGCATTTTTTATTAGTTTAGCTATATTTGGTTATTGGGACATGTAACTAATTATTTACCTTTATGTTTTGAGTTTTTGGGAATAATTAGATTAGATAATTATTATATCATTGTTAGACACTCAGTTCATTATCTATAAGACTTTTATTTATTTATTATTTATCTCTGATTATTTTTGTGGAAGGTGTGTGTGGTTGATATGGTGGGTACTACCTAACGGAGATCCTGGTTGAACCGTTGGTTTATTACGGTTCATTACACTATTCTGGCTAGTCCATAATTGGGGTGTGACAATTATGGCCCAGGACAAGCAAATGGAACTCAGGGATAAGATACCCAAGTTCCTTGTAGAGAGGAGACTAAGGTGTTTGTTCCACTAAGATCTTTCCTTCTAAGGCAGATGGAGAGTAATACAAAGATGAATGCTTAAAAGAAATGAGTATGGAATTCTGGAATGAAATTAAGATAGTAATGGTACCTTGGAGTGAACCTACTTTCTTCACATTGTATTCTTCTATTTATAGACCAAGAGAAAGAAAGATTATGCATATTAACCTTCCTATTTAGCTAGCCTGTACCCTCTCGAGTGCCTATCAAGACTCTATCAGCTAAGATAGGGGGTCTATGACCATGACCCTATACGATAGGGTGCCACCCTAGTTTGCTATCTCTTCGATTTCGACGGGTCCATGTCACCCTAACTGATGTGAGTAGCTATCTCTCATGGTGTATCGAGCTGATGTGTGATCCGTTCTCTTGTGGTAACTCATTGAGAGATGATGTGGCTTGTCCTATCAGCAGAGCATGCATTTAATGCATACCCATCAGCATTTGTTGTGGTGCATTTATTGCACATCTGTCACATTTAATGCTTTTAGATCTCTCTTACATCAAACTAATTTGGAGGAATCATATCGTCGAATGAATCATGGCGATACAGTGGGTCCCTCAAAGAGTGTAGTGTTGAGCTAGACTCTATTCTTCGATGATAGGATGGGTCCCTCAGAGAGTATAGTGTTGAGCTGGACTCTATTCTTTATTTGGTGACCATGTAGACCCTTATGGTGCCTGTGTACGACCCTTAAAAGATGTTCCTCGATCTCATTGCATGGCCAGGATTCACTATGTCATATTTTCTCCTTATCAGGGATTGTGCAATACCTTGAAATGTGGAAAACTTGATTGCCAAGTTAGACATGTAGAGTTATGATGGACAACAAGAGGGAGAGATTTACAAGAATAAGGAGATTGAACTCCCATTTAGGAGAGAGACTCCCATTAGTCACCTCATCCCTTAGAAAGATACCATGTAGCGATAGTGAAATTAGAATAAGGTTGGTTGAGGTGGGAGACTTCCCACCAAGTTGCAGTAGGCTGCCATGTGGCATTAGATGGGACCCATAGCTTTAGAAGTGATGGAACTCCATCCTTTTTGGGAAACTCCACTCCTATTAAGACTCCAAATCGTATTGCATCTTTGTAACTAGGGGAATTGAGAAAGGGAGGGACTTTACAATCTAATTCATTTCTGGAGAAGAGAGCCCTAAAACTTGGTTGGTGAATCACCTCGGAAGACATAACTTTAGAATGCCTTCTAAGCTTTGGATGAACACTAAGGCCCCGTTTTCTGGCCTGGAGTCAGTTGTCTACTTCTTCTCTAGAGTCAGGTTTTCTATAGTAGAATAATGTTTGATAACGCTGCTCCATAATCAATTCCAGAGCTAATTGGGAGTAGAATGTTGTTTGATAAAAATGACTCTGGATTGAATCCAGAGCTGTTTGAGAGCAGAATCCAGTTTGGTAAACAGTAATCTGGAAGTCTTTTTTTTTTCTTTTTTTAAATTATAAGTCAGTCATTCAATATAAGGTCTTAGTTAGAATATATATAAAATATATATATATATATATATATATATATATATATATATATATATATATATAAAATATATATATATATATATATATATATATATATATATATATATATATATATATATATATATATATATATATATATATATATATATATATATATATATATATATATATATAATTGTAAGTTTAACTTCTTAATACCATACTACATTCATTATATATGCCTTTAATGCATGTTGCACCATATGTAAACAACAAAACATGTTATCAGAAGAACCCAAACAGATAAAAACACAATGACTCCATATATGGGGTATAAATAAGACTAGTTTACATGCACTTCATGACGCATATGGTTAGTATCCCTAGTCACATGCAACTCTTCAATGGACTGAGATAGTAATGATTCAGTCCCAGTAGATTCATCCAACCAGACAAAAGCCTTTGCATGGTCCTGCTTTACTGGACATTTGTAGAACTGTCGCCTGGGATTTTTCTTCATTTATGAAGTTCGCATTACCATTCGTCCTCTTCCACAAACGCACATTCGGGGAATATCAGCCATATTTTTGTAATGTTTACAAAATTAAGTGCATAATTTCAAAGTTATACAGTGAATGACGTAGCAATTAAAAAAGGTGTAAATTAATTAATAACATCATACTGAAACTAACAATTGTATTTTGATGAAAAAATACATAACACAATCCTAAGTTAAAGAAATTTTAAAGGGTAGTTCATATCATATCGGGTGTAAATTATGTTATCTAGTCAACTGATTTGCAATATGCACTCTCAGTGCATTCAACCTAGGTGCCATCCCATTCAAATTATCATTTTCTTCAACCACAACGTCACCTGGGAAGATTACATGATCATTATCCTAACTGGGTACCAAGGCATCAAATTCACCTAGTACATTAGATTCTATGTCGACCATTTGTTTATCTTTAATGAAATTATGTAGAGCACAGTAGACAACAACTATGGTGCCTTGAATCTGATACGATGGCATTAACTTCAAAATTCCGAACCTAGCCTTCAAAACCCCGAATGCTTGCTCAATGACATTCCTCAAGGAAGAATGCCTATGATCGAACAATTTCTTAGTGGTTCTAGGTTGATGTTTGGTTCCTTGATAAGCACCCAAGTGATATCTATCCCCTTTAAATGGCGTCATGTAACTACGGAGAGTCGGATATCAAGAATCTACAACGTAATATTTCCCTACAATATTGTAACATAATTAAATAAGATATATGAAAATATTATAACATTCAAGGAAACTTACAGGTAATTTTATTTATAAGTACTTATAGGAGGATGAGGAAATATCAAATTTGTATCCCATCTAGCTTCGTTGAATACTTGGCAATCGTTTGCGCTACCTTTCCACCTAGCGTATACATAGGTAAATTTTATATTAAAATCATAGACACACATTACATTTTGTGATAGTCCCTACTTCTTATTCCTATATGGTACTTGTGCACCCACTGGAACAGAAGCATCAATATGTGTGCCATCAATAACCTTAATACAATCCTAATACATAAAAACAACTTAATAAGATAGAAGTGTCTACACTGTTAGAAAATGTTATAGAGAACTATAATCAGAAGCATACCTTGAAGAAGGGCTAGTGCTTTCTATTATGTCTAATCTGTGTCAGTACCTCGTTGAATGAAAGGGGTCAAATATTCTCTCTATCCAACTTCAAGAATGCTCTCAATACTATATGAAAAAATCTGCTTACGGCCTCACCAGAGTATTGAAACCTCTCAGCAAATTATCTATTACTCCCTCTCCCCTATAGTGCCTGAATGAACATGGCAATCTGTTTGTCAACTTTAATGTAGCGGCTATCTTGTAGCCAACCCTGTTGCTTCATCAGGTTACATAGTTGATAAAAACATGATGTTCCATCCGTAGCTCATCATATATCATATTACTATGGCCAAACATAAGTTCAGACATCCATGACGCACCAGACAAGATACTATCTCGACATGGTTCTCTACATGAATTGAGTTGTCAATCTCATCAAGTGACAGTAAGCCCAAGAATGAACAGTCTTGTTATTCCTCCGTCAAGAAATACTCAATAACATCACTACTAATTTGACCGTTCATCATATATACTGCACATAAAGAAATAGACAAAACATTCTAGTTGTGAGCCTAATTACTATAATGGAAGGAACAAATGAAAAATCTAAAAGCACGTTGTTAAAGTCTGAAAATATACAGCACAGTGTTCCATGACTGAAAAATAAAACCATAATATTAAATCCATGAAAACTAAATTATCAAACCCTATTGTTTTACCCTTGACATAATAGTAAAACTCTCAACAAAGTTTCTTGAAAACATTAAACGGTCCACAAAGTAAAGTACTATAAACTACTTTGGAATAGATTCTATCAACCATAACTTTTTATAATTTGCCAAGCTAATGAATGTCTCCCTCCAGTCTAGATTGTTTTGCATGTGGTTCACAGCACAGAGATATAAATTCTTATCAAAATTTGGCATAGTATCCAACAATCCCACACATTCAAAATTGAAAATTCAGTTGATGTCATAGTATTGGGAAAAGGAGAAGAGAATACAATAAATAACTTTAGTCTAGCCCTAGAGTGATCAACCATTTCTTTGATTAGTGTATCCCATCATGGATTTTCCTGGAATCAATGTGAAGTATTGATATTAGATTGTTAGATTATATTACCCAACCAAAAGTAAAGTCATGATTTTATCTTGATTGGTGTATCTCAGGTGCCTTTATCTGAATAAAGCACCCATCTGAACAGATCACCCTTGAAGTTAGTTATCCCATCCCATACTAGTTGATCACACCAAACGCCTAAAATTGCTATACTCACTCCTCTGTCTGCACAGTTTGTTCTTCAATGCCTAGGATGAAAAACTCTACCCACCCTCTCTTCAAGTTTTTGCTTTATGTTGGCCCATCCTGCCCTGTTGAACATACTAGTGGTTTTGTTGCCCTTCACCACTTCTTCAACCAAAATATCCACAAAAGCATCAACATTGGCCTTTGACCATTTCATCAATTATATTTCGGGTCTCAAACTACTAGCTATTATAGCTTAATATACATTAAGCAAAAAAATCATTAATTCATTTGGTACTAATTATTGTAGTCTACCTAACCAAATACGACTTTACTACCATGCAGAATTAAGTAAGCAGCAGTTTGGGACAGGAAAAACATTACAAAAATAAACAAGAATGACAATCAGAATATCAAGCACACTCCATAACAATAAATGACAAGCTTATTTGGCACAACTTTACCTCATCAAGAAGAAATGTTGACCAAAAGAAATATAGAATATTCACAATGGCAGTGGATGATCAACAATTTACAGAACATGATGATAATTAAATGTGTAACCGCAAGTGCATGGTATCGTGCAGTAACGGGTTGATCTCAGGGAAGAATCACTATTGTCCTAACTTAAACAAGGCAAAGTGTACTTAAGTGACTTGAATAAATTAACACCCTAATTACTTCAATAAAAACTAATTAAGCAACAAAAATAATAATAATCGATTCCTAACGGCACGAAGATTTACAAAACCACTATATTAACCATAGAGTAACATGGATCTATTGCATAAAAGGAATGAAATTAAAATAAAACGATGTAAGAAAAACTAATCTCATTGAAAGATTTCTCTATCATCGTTCGTCGTCTTGTTGTCACTTCAAGGCGATGCACAAACAATTACAAAGGGAGCCTTCTCCCCTAAATTGAAATAGTAATGGGGTACAACCTATATTGATCTACCTTAATACAAATTCTAAATCTGAAATTAAAACTTGAAAAAAGAAATTAAGAAAGAAGAACACAACTTGAAAAGAAGAAACTAAGACACTTGAACTCTCTCTTAAATAAAATTTCAAAACTAAAAAATTACAATATAATTCTTAGATCATTTTTCTATTGCTGAGTATCACATATATACAATTGAGTAAAGATCACAATCAATCTTTACAATTTGATTACAAGGGATTTTATGGAGATAAACAAGGTAATCGAATGCCAACCTTGTAGGTTCATTATATGTGGATGATTCTTGAGTAGAAAATGATCTTGCAACAACTCATTGTATCTTTGGCATCATTGTCTCTTCTTGAAAACTTTCATAACCAATTGGAGCTTTCCATTCTTCCATGTCATGCCAATCTCCACATGTGATATCAACCTTGAGAGAGAAAAAAAATAGGAAACCTAAAAGATATGGCAATCTCCACCTTGTAAATTCGATTCCAAATAAAAAAGAAATATTTTTTCAAGAGAATGAAATCTCTCACATGAGATTGGGCTACTTTTTTATTTGATCCAAGGCTAATCTTATATACAAAATTCGTGGCTCTCCTTATAAAATTCGTCCCTTTGCATGGCTGTTGAATTGACTATGTGAGTTAACTGGACAGAATCACCAAAAATGCATAAAATAATCTTTTCAAGCTCAAATTGCTCCGTTCTTTCACCTACACCCTACAAAGATAAAAATAACATTAAACACTAGAGAAGCATCATAAAAATAATAAGAGATGCATACTTTATGCCATAAATTCACACATAAAATGTGTTCATCAAAACTCTACTAGTGACTCTAGTTAAATAGTATGTTTTAGTAAGTCTCACATTGTTCTTTTTAGTGATATTAATGGTTTCAGTTTACTTGGGATTACAGTTTTGAGTCATAGTTTAAGCATGAATTTAGAATCTTAGTAGGAGTCATAAGTCTTAACAAGGATCATTTACAAAATTATAAGCCAAGTGGATGACATGGTTGAAGATTAATGAAATTTTGCTTCAAGAAAGGTTACATGTGAATGTGAAACCCTTATTTGATCTTCTTCCATCACTTCTCTTCTCTTTTGAAAAACCTTAGTTTCCCCCCCCCCCCATAACTTTCTTCTTTACATTCCTTTTTATCCAGTCTAATTTTTCTCCTCTCTTATGTAATTTCTTCCGAAACCCAAACTCTTCTCTCTACCTTATTTCTTCTTTCATGTGCATGTGATAATTATTATTATTCACACCTCGTATTTGTAGGCCCCTACACATCCTGCATTACACACCGAAGTCGACAAAGGTATTGACCAGCCACAGTTTCAGAAAAGACCCCATTTCAGATTTGGGATAATAACTCGAGAGACACAAATTCACCTTATGAGGAACATAAATCCACATATGCTGGTTCTAAAGAAAAAAATAATTATTTCCATTACAAACACCCCTCCCTAGACTCCCCAGCCCCCGCAGCTTTCTTTTACAAATGAATAAAAAAGATTGACATAACATTTATAATCCTTGTTCAGATTTAAAAGGAAGGAAAGATCGAGATAGGCTGATGAAACTCAGTCGTAAGAAAGGATGATAAAAGGTGTAGGAAAGCAAGACGTAAACATGAATGCTCAACACCAACTTGAGTTTCAAAACCATAGGTAGAGTAGAAAGAATAAATGCATCCAAAGCTTAACCAAAAGCAAGGAAAACAGAGCACCACCAAAGCCACCAACAAATGTTCATGCATAAATGATAAGTAAATTGTTAGTGCAAGCCATTCACAAAAACAGGTAGGAAAAACCCAGAGTCGCAAGGAGCATTGGTGGTGGATTCTAACTGCTACTCATTCAGGAGTTTGGACCCCTTCCATTACCATCCACAACTGAAACTGAGATTCCACCATGTGATTCATATAAAGACAGGAGCTAAATAAAGCCATTGGAAAGAAACAAAAACCAGTGGTCCAGTATGGTATAATGACAAAGGAGTGAACCTCATTCCATTCCTTCATCTTTTTATTGTTTTTGGGAGAAAGCAGTATTCTTGACCATCTAATGTTGGAATACTTTTCCAAAATGAACTATTTTGCTGCATTATATAAAGATGCTAAAAGCTGATTCCATTTTACTACAAAAGCAACTGCAGAGCAATATGAAGCATAAGAGAAAATTGGCTCAAAAGAACATAAATTAATACAAAATTCCACCCTACATCAGGGCTAATTCACAAGACACTCTGCCTTGATGACCCTTAATGAATTAACACTAAATCATCTTTCGTCTTCCCAAAGTAGAGACAAAAGGCTACAACAGCCCCCACTCCCCGCCCCCCGCCCCCTTCTTTTTTTTCTTCTAAGAATGCACCTACCCAGCAACTAAACATAATTATAAACATTAAGAATGTTGGAACCTTGGCCAGACTGAGCAGATATTGAACAGTTATGAGCAGTACAGAGTAAGTTGTCATTGTTGGCAATCTTGGCAGAGTGATATGGAGGAGAGAGATTATCAGCAAACAATATGAACAGTCAATAGACAGAGTGGACAGTCAGAAGCCTCGCAGTTCAGTATTTGAAAGCAAGGAAGAAGAGAGAGAAAGTAGAGAGAGAAAGTAGAGAGAGAAAGGAGGAGAGAGAGTGGTGGGGACCAGGTGGGTCCCACCTAATGTGGCTCGCCACCTTGGCAGCCCAGCCCAGGTCAGCTAGCCCACCAACTAGGCAGCTCAGCCAGCCATGCCGTGTGCACGGCACAGTAGGCCAACAGGTCCTCTGCCCAGCAGGCCATCCCCTGCCTAGCAGCACAGCACAGCAGGCAGCCGCTTGCACAGCACTCGCGTGCCATGCTGCAGGTTAGCAGGGCAGCAACAGGGCAGCCAGCTCCTCGCAGATCCTCATGACACGATGCCCGTGCGAGCGGCCATTGCATCGCGCAAGCCTGCACGGCTCATGCGGCTTGCATCTCACCTGTTCGACGAAATGCAGCAAAGAACAAGTTCCTAAAGACCCTACTGGAAAAATTAGGATTTACAGGGCAATCTCACTCATTTATAGGGGTATTTTGGTCAAAGAAAAAGAAAAAGATCCAAAATGGAGGGTCTGGATCAAGCCACATACCCAAGATTCTTATCCGATGGCCGAGAAAAATGCGGGCTACAGTGCTTCACAGGAGGTGTGTCAAGATCCTTGCGCAAGGCCTATGATTGGTCGGTTGTATGTTTATTTCATGCTCCGCGCTTCATCTAGTCATAGCACTGATTTGATGTGGTGCAAACGTGATGCATCGGCGGAGATGATTCTAATCGTACGATCGTGATTATCACTGACACTCGGTGACGCGATGGCATAGATCCGACGGCTGCTGTAGAATCCCACCTTCGACCGACAAATCTGACGGTCATCCTCGAAGATTCTCTCCTCACCAATGAGCGCTCAACACATATGCACTGTGACGTCAAAAGGAGGCCGCTATAGTGTGTCGCGGCACATGGAATCAGATCTCAAGATTCCATTTGATCAAATCTGAACGGCTGAACTTTTGATGGCCATATCTTGCCCGTCTGAGCTCAGATTGAGTTGATTCAAAGTCCCCTGAACTCGTCACTTCAAGCTGAATCATCTGCAACAAGAAAACTGAGTTTTTGTGAGAGAAAAGTGTGGTTTCAGTAGAAAAAGAGGTTTGAGACACTTTAAAAGGAAAAAGATCATTCCAGTTACCTCTGTTCGCCATTAATGGCTATCTGAAGCTTGATTGAGGCAGTGAGAGTATGTTGTGAGTGTCTTGTGTGTTTGAAGTTGTGGAAAACACATGTGGAGAGTGACAAACTCTCATTCTTGGTGTAGAAGGACACCCACCACCATTGGAGAGCTCGGGAAGCTTACCTGTTGAGCTTCACACATGCCGTAATCACGCTGGGAAGGTAATCACGCACACAAACCCTATGTTGTGATATATGTAATGTTTGGGAAGGGTTTGTAAACATTCAATATTAAGTTCATTGTAACCTGTCAAGTTGGGACTTGACAAGATTGAGGGTAGTTGCCCAAAATCCCAAGTTGCAGCTTGGATTACATTGGTGGTATAGCACCCAGTTGTTGTAGTAGCAGAACACTATCTGAGTAGTATATTGGGTATAATACAAAACCCTGGTTTAGGGTATTGCCCCGTGGACTAGCCATCACAGTGAGTGACTGGTGAACCACGTTACATACTGTATCGTGGATGTGGTTGTGTGTGTTGTGCATTGGAAGTGTGTGGGTTGTAGGTCTAGGTGTACACACTTGGTAGGCCAAGCCTCTAGTGTTGATACCTGTAGGTGTGTGGCATGGTGTGTTACATGACATGTGTTAACAGGGCAAATGTGTGAATGACCACCCCAATCATCTCAAGGCAGCAAGTTGTTAACAGTCAGCTCTTGGCAGCATAGTATGGTTGGTTTGGATAGTCTACATAGTTGTGAGAAAGTTTTTAGTGATCACTCATTCACCCCCCCTCTCAGTGTCAACCTGGGAATCACAAAGTACAAAAACAACCTACTTGGTTTTATCTGATAAGCAGGATGTCAGTGTGAAGACTACCAAGAGAAATGTATGCATAAGGAAGTGTGAGAAATGTATGCATAAAGAACTAGCAGGAATAATGTAAGAGTAGAATACCAGTTTTGTTTTTCTGATAAGCAGGATGATGGAAGGATTGAAAAATCGTACATTATAATTGTGAGTTTTGTTTATTTATATTTGCAAACTAGAATTTTGAAGGGATGGAACGACTAGAGACTGGGAAGTCATATGATTACCCCAAAGAAGCCTCGAAAGTGATAATTTATGTACCTTAGTATGGTCTTATAGAATGGAGAGCTTACGATTGTACATGGAAAAATTATTATTAGATGGATGGGATGGAGTAATCTTCCAGAGTTTAATGTGGATAGGTGGATGTTCAGAAAGTATAAAATCATGAACCAGTTCATCAAAAAGAATCCAACATAAAAAAATTTATAACAGAAAATCTTCAGGGTTCATGACTAATCAGTCCAAGCAAGCACGCAACTAATTTATAATAGAAAATCAGAGGGAATTTTCTACAAAAGAATCCAACATAAAAAAAAATTTAAAAAAAATACTCACGAAATTGTAGAAATACCAGCACCAAAGCTACACATTCGGCAGTTGATCTGTTGTTTCCAAATTTGACATCCGAAGCTACACACTCGGTAGTGGAGGAAATTAGTTAGTAAAAATGATATTCAACCACCACAGCAGACATAAAAAATAAGGGCTTTGTAAATGGTGACTAAGTTACAGAGAATTGAAAGGAAACCCCAATCGATCGATTGCCCCAAATTAGTTTGTAACTTTCTGGTTGAAGATAAAGGAAGAGAGAAGTCGGGAAAAGGGAGAAGAAGGCAAAAGGGAGAAGAGAAGAAGGAGAAGGGGATAAAAAGGTGTACGATAGGGCAAGAGTGGGTGAGAAGGAGAACGAGAAGGGAAGAAGAAGGGAAGAAGGAGACGAGAAGAAGGAGAATGGAATAAGAAGGGAAGAAGAAGTCGAAGGTCTCTGCAATCCAAGCTCGTCTGTGCACAGGAACTCGATTTCGGGAAAAGTCGGGAGTGAGTTGTGCCTGACTCCCCTCAAACATCTCTCATAAAACAGCTCCGGAGCCAACAAAGCGACATTTTATCTCCAATTTTTTAGCTCCCAGAGACAAAAACTGGCTAGTTCACTCCATAGGAGTCAAAATATAAACTGGTGTTACCGATCCGACTTCTTCTCTGGATTCCCTCTCAAGGAGCTGGGAGCTAAGAAGTAAAGAATGGGAGCGTTATCAAACACGCCCTAGATGTCAACCCTATGAACCTCCCACCTTCTATGATTGAATAGACTTGGACTCCAATGGCCATTAGTGGCTGATCGACCAGAGGTCGAATGCTGCTCAGATTTGATAAAGAACCTGGACAGCATTCATAAAGTGTATTAGGATCCACCATTATGTAGAGTTCCTAAGCCTTTGCCTTCTTTGATCACATGCTCATGCTCACTTGCTTCCAAACCTACTAATGAGCTATACAAGCGAAGATCATGTTCTTCACTGCTCCCCTCTTCGGTGCTGGTGGTCTTGGGAGTTCTCCACCTACATGTATGTTTACTCTCTACGGGATCTCATCACCATCCATTAAAAAAAAAAGAAGCAAATACTGTGTAGAATAGGTAAAACATCTTATATTGTCACGTCCGTAAGAGGATGAGTAACCTTTGAAGCACAAGAACTGAAGGAAACCCAGGTCACTTCATTCAAAACATTTTGATATTCCTTGCCTTCATCCACAACCATGGAGAAGCTAAATAGAGATTACATTGAAGAGTCCAAGATAAGCTTGAGAAAAGAGATATCATGATAAGGAGATAGATGCTAACTTATACAAGAGTTCAAAGAAAAGTAAAAAACACTGTGATAGATTCCCACAAGAGAACTAAGCTATCGCCAAGATGATAAGGTCGCAGAGGATAAGAACTGACCCCAAGATATGGTTCAATAGTTTTCATTGGAGAAAATTACATTGGCGCAGGGATTATAATGGAATTCTTGCTCATCTTTGAATTAAAAACTTCAGCTTCATCAGGAGTCAAATTCAGAGAAGCTTGGATAATTTCTGGCGATAAAGCATTCCACACTGATGCATGTCCAACCAGGTAATTGAAGCAAGGCCTGAGAGAAAACCAATCATGGAAATTACTAGGTCAGTGCAATGCAGTACTGCAAGATAAAATCATTGTAAAAACATAAGAGAACTTAAATGTCATCACCGTTTCGTCTTAGTGACAGAGAACCACTCCATTCCTTCATCCCCAGCAATTGTAGAGACCACAAAGAAGCTTGGCACGACAAACAAGTAACCGGCCTTGACCGTCGTGTCCAAGACACGTTCACCACCAACACCTACAACCTGAACATAACCACTGCCTTTGACAATGTAGATCACTTGAACAGCTGAATCTGAGACATAATGTGGTGCACACATTGCGTTAGCATAAAGCCTTACATAATTGGCGCACAACCCAACTTCTTCCAAAAATGGAAATCTGGAACTTGATACAACAGCTGCCTGTCCTCCATTCCTAACGTTGACATCAGGCAATGCTGCCTCAATGTTATAGATCAGTTGTTGTCTATCAGCCTTGGAAGGTTGAGGCATGTTGGCTACTTCTTTAAGCTTGATAATTAAAACACCAGACTGGCTTTTCACCACCTTGTTTGTTTCATCTTCATTTAAATCACAAGCTCTACTGACAAATTCAGTTGAGAAACCAGTGAAGATACTATTAGATCCGGCTAAATAGAAATATGTGAAAGTGCCGGGAATGGATGCCTTAGATGTGTCACCTAAGAATACTATCATCAATTTGAACCCTCCACTGTTTAACCACCATGAAACGGAACCAAATGGTACTGCTATAAGATCACCTTCCTCAAATTCCACCACCTTCTCTTCTGAAGCGTTTGGGAATATGAATCCAACTCTCCCCTTTCCTATGTTGAGAATCGAAATTAGATCAAAAGCAAATAATAATAATATGGTTGTGACAAACAATATCCTTCATTCCTATATTAATTAATAAGGATGGGTCTATGTTTAACCAGATTGTAGCCCTGGCCATCTTGACTCCTGGGGTATATAGTAATGAGCCACATGGCCAGATATTTCTGTTAAGGTCTACGTGACAGGAAATGCTGTGACAGATTGTCTAAATGAAATTAATCAATATTGAACCAAATGCCATTTCCAAACTCCCAAACATTGTTTGTAAAGATGTCAATCGGTTAGTTCGGTCTAGTTTTGATCTAATTTGAATCGGTTTCGATCTTGTACTGGTAAGTCCAATACCAAATCATTAAGAAAAAGCTCAGATTTTGTTGATTTCGTTTTTGGTCAAGTTCAGTTTCAATTTATATTGAGTTGTCTTAATGGACTCTTATCAAAGATATATATATATATATATATATATATATATATATATATATATATATATATATATATATATATATATATATATATAGGGAGGTTGTTATGTTTAGAAATATAATAAAAAAGTGAAAATACTAAACTGTAAGTTTTCGAAACTTCTTGACATATATACTAATGATACTTATAAGATGTAAAATTTATTTTCATTTTCAAATGGGAGGGATTTGGATGCCAAGTGAAATGTAAGTTAATAACTAAATATGGAATAGTTTGGAATTTATTACATAATAATGTGTTAGCATGTGTTGTAATCATTACAAAAGTTTCAATTTAAAGTTTAAAATTTTCATTTCCCTTCCGTTCTATTTCCCTTGCAATCAAACAAAGCCTTAATAAAGATGTAAAGAAAAGTAAAATAAATTTTACATCTAATACAATTATATTATGATGGTTTTTTTTTTTTTTTTTTTTTTTTTATAATGTTTTTGTGTAAAAGATTTTCAGTTAAATTAGGCCCATGTGGTTGTTGTTGATATGTCATGTTCTCAATGATGAGACATAAAAGTCTTATCCGAAAGAAAATGATAGGAATATATCTTGGTTTGCCACACGGCCCACACTGACTTTGGGTTTTCCGTGTACAAGCCCTTCAAATACACGTGGATGGATTACTCTTTTAAGTGCTTGAAAACCAATTCTTTTTTCCCTACTCGCCCTACTCGCCTTACAGAATATCTGGTTTAACCGTGTCAAGTCTTCCAACAAAACTTCATAATATATAAATTACAGAATCCAGAATCCACTCTAGATTTTGTATATTACATAATATATAGCTCATGTGTCCTCCTCTGTATTCTGTATATTACCCCAAGTCCAATCCCGGATTAATTCATTATAAATCAAGTGCAGCTTAATTGTAGTAGACTAAAACAGAATCAACTATACATCTAATGGATTAGCTCCTAATTTTTGGAATATCATGCACATGGCAGGGGGGATCAAGCCATTCTTGATCTCCAAATTATGAACTAAATAAGATTCTAATAGGATTTAATAATGATGATTTGCATGAAAAAGAGAAACAGAGATAAAAAAATAAATAAATAAATAAAAAATAAAAAATAAAAAATAAAATAAAAAAAATAGCAGGGCATGTCAATGGTTACCTTCAACTACAATGCCAATCTTAGAGGAATCAGAATAGTGGGCTAAAGCTAGACCAAGAGGCTGTAGAACAAGCTTCCCACCACCAACCTTGGCCTGGCCAAGAATGGGAAGTTCAGCACTTGACCAGCTATAGTAAGATCCACCCTCTCCTTCAAAAACCTTCTGGGCAATCGTAGGTCCTAATTCCAACACCATTGATGCCTCTGATATGGAAAACTACTTCAATCTCCTCCTTGGTTTATGAGAGGAATGAATGGGGAGAGGTTGTGGTATAAAAGTGGTGATTACTGATCTAGTGCTCCCAATTTATAGAGCAACACGGAATTCAAATTAAATTCAAATTTAATTTCATATTCAAACCAAATGTTCTCTACACATTCGAGTATACTGCAAGTTACAATGGATTGATTGATAGAATAATGGATCCAATAATGCGTTCGTACATTCAGATTGGCCCATGGCAATCACAATTCTGACGGAACTCATGACAATCATGTAAAATAAAACAAATATTCAATGAAGGAAGATTGCTCACCACTTATTTTGCATGTGCTATGTACTGACACGACAGACGTACAGCGATCATATTGTTGTAAATGTAATAGGTTGCGCGAATAACAAGGACCCATTGGATAAGCATGGCCACTCATCTTCACGTGTAATAGCCTGGGTAATTGCCTTATTGGGGATGGTTACGTGGCGTATTTTGTATGTTAGGTATTTGGATTTTTGTAAGGCTGCAGCCTTGCTTTTATTTCTCAATAGATGTCCATTCTACTGAAGAAAAAAAAATCTTGATAAAGTTTCGGGAATAATGTTTCATGTGTCATTGATAATCACAATGGTTATAATAATTCATCTACATGTACTTGTATTCTCTTTAATTAGGATTTCATCACCAACTATATTAAATAGGTCCCATACTCTAGTGGTAAGTCTCACACCACATTGACGGTGATGAAATCCCATGAAGAGTGCATGTATATGCAGGAGATCCAAATTCGGTATCTTATACATGACAGCTTCATAAACTATCTCACATCATTTAACTTGATTTATTATTATTATTATTATTATTATTATTATTATTTATTATTATTATTATTATATATATATTTTTTGTAAGAAGACTATGTATTAGATTGTAACGGGTTAAAATAGCCATGGGTTGCATACTAGCTAATCTGTCAAACACGATTTAGAACTGATCTGCGTGCAAGGTCAACAATGATATTAATCTCCCTAAGAATGTTACTAATGGTAAAAGAGGAAAGGAACCTAATGTCATGAATAAGAGATATGACATCCAGAAGAGATTTAATTAGGTTTTGGCATTCATTCTCCACCATTGGACTATATCCACTTAATGTTGTAAGATTTTGGATTGGAACCCAATATTTCGTGGATCATCCTAATTTTTTTTTTCTCGGTGATATATCTCACTTCCCACTCCATTTAATAGAAGATGGATGTAGTAATTTTGATAGTTAAATATAAATAAATTATTTTAGGCTCTCTTTGGTATGTATTATAGAATTAATTAGATAATAGTTAATGACATTTATAATTATTTGGTATGATTTACGGTACATATTTATATTTAAAATAAGGAAAAATATCTATCACACCCCTGTAGCTTATCGTAATCTCGCCCACCTGCCATCCTTTGCGATAATATCCCTAACACCCCCCTGAAGACACCCAAACCTTGTTTAGAAGCTAAAAAGACTTTTTTACCCTCAAAACTTCACAATTTCATTTTTATATTTTCTTTTTGTGATTTTTTTTTATTTTCTTTCCCTTTTTTTTTTTTTTTCAACTTTACGTTGTTTATTGGTGAAAGTCGCCAAGGTGTCCTAGCTGGAAGATCGCTCATCGGTAGACGGTGATGAAGATCTTAATGCATTGGCCAAGGAAGTGGAGACACATATGAAGGATATAATCTGCTTGTCTATCCGATTGAATGGTAAGCCGAAAAAGGGAATCCAGGATTTGAGAAGGAATTTGTTTCCAACGCCTTTTTCCTTCGTAAGAACAACATGCCCTATGGGAATTGGAGGACCCAGCCACGAGGTTCAAGAGAGAGAAGGAGAAGTTGAAGAATACTCTTAATTATTTGTCTGCAGCCTCCACCGTTAAAGATGTATTCCCATCCTCGTCTCTATGAGACGACTGAGAGAAGAGGAAAAATAAAATTGAATCTTGCTTTTTTAATCCACAGCCTTTTCACCAGTAAGATGATTAAGGAAATTAATAATGAAGATTGTAAAATTTTTATGTTTATTTTGATTTGCTTTCAATCAATTCTTCGTTTCATAGCCTAAATGATACATGTTTGTTCTTCTGATGTTACCCGTCTCATTCCAGAACTTATCCTTTAAACTCTTTAATTATTTTTATGAATTTCCCTTTTTTTGGATTTTTATAGTTTGAGACTGCGGCTGTGGAAGTTCTCGCAAGTTTAAGGTCCAGAGTCATTGAGAAACTGGAGAAATGGAAGAGCCAATCAAAGGGGAGGTGCACTTCCTACTTCCAAGGAGGTTTCCTTCTCTATGTGGCCACTAGGGTTTAGTTCTTAGTTGCATTGTTCTTGTATTTGGGGTTTTCCATTTTCATTCTCTCTCTATTTTTATTAGCTTTGTTGAATCTAAGAAAGAGCAGGCTCAATATAATCGGAGGACTGAATGATGTAATTGTAATAAATCGGAGGAGGTGAATCAGCCTCTACTCCAGAAGGATTTGAAATCGTGAAAACCAAACCCTTTAAACCCTATTTCTGAACTGAATTTTTTTCCCAGTCAATTACCTATTTCACAGTATCTATTGATGTTCAAGGCATTTTTCGATGGCAGCCCAAGAAAATCTGAAGACCCACCATGAATATCGTTCCCAGCGAGGTTCAAAGTTTTGTCGGCGTGCTTTTGGTTGAATTGTTGATGGACACAAAAATGATCACTGCCGTCGTCTTCTCAGCAGCACGGAAGAAATGAAGATAAAAATAAATCTGATTTTTAATTGTTCATCAACAATGAGATTGATAAGGAAAATAAATGTTTATCTAATATCGGATATGAAATAAAGAAAATAAAATTTTAAGTTTTATAAAATTAAAAGAGAAGGGTAGTTCTATCATTTATTAAATTAAAATGGTGCATGTCATCGATTGAGGGACATATCTTAAAGGAGGGGGTCTAATGGATACATGTTTTCAAAAGTAGGGTGTGTTAGGGATATTATTGCAAACGATGGTGGGTGAGTGAGATTACAATAAACTACAAGGGGTCTAGTAAATATTTTTCGTTAAAATAAATTGATATATTCTAAAATCTACAAATAGGTTAGAAGGTGTTTATCATAACTGTGATAATCTATTATTACTTTTTTTTATGATTAGTGGTATTGAATGGTTATTATTCATGAATCATAATTTATTCTTCAAATAGATTTATTGTAAATAATCATAAACATAAATATAAACTATAGAAAGAAGAGCTTTAAATAGGTCACGTATTTAATTTATTCTAAGAATTGGCTGTTAAGATGTTAAAAGTTCCATTTTCTTTCTTTAGGCCATAGCCCAAATTTTTTTAAAAAAAATGCAAATATAATCAAATATTGTACTATTTTTAAGGTTCAAGCCCGTTGGTGGCATTGAAGAATATTAGTACATTAACCATTGATCTCACCTCTTAAGCCTGTGAACAGCCACAATATCTACTATAAACTCATGTGAGCACATCCATTTGTCCCTGGATAGTCATACATTGATGCATATCATTCGAAGGAATCATGGTTCTAAATCTAGGTATTAGATATGCTATCGACCATGTCCAAAATGGATCTGTTCTTGTGTACGGATCCAATGGGAAACCGACATAAGTTCAATCCCCATTAAAATAGTATTAAAAGAGATTGGGATCGAAGATCGACTGATCCAATCCCGATTACTTGCAACATGGAAGGAATACTTGACTCTGCAATCCATTCTATGATTCCAAGACAATAAAAAGTTCATCCATGACTTATATTGCAAGACCCGTATCGAACTAACCGGTCTTACCACCTTGTATCAGGTCTTCCTATCATGGTCGGGCCAAGTGGACCAAGTGCGTGAAGAAACCACAAGACCAGGTATGAAATGTAACCCAAAAACAGTCAATTATGAGCGTGTGGTCGCATACCTAAACAGGTGTGACCGACCACACCTCAAAATAGTGCAACCACATGAATTTTAGTCGTGTGGTCGCATGTTTCAGAAGGTGTGGTCGACGATTCTGTGACCCCACCTCCGACCACACAAACCCAGTCAGAAACCGAAATTAAGAAACCTTCTTAATCCGAAGGTGTAAGACCCGTGTCAATCTAACCCAGTCTTACCACCTTGAACCAGGTTTACCCATCATGGTCGAACCAAATGGACCAAGGGCGTGAAGGAGATCGAGATCCCAGGTATCAAATAGACCCAAAAACACTTAAATTAGGGGAAGGGTCGCATACCCAGCTAAGCAGGGTCGGACCTCCCAAAATAGAAAGTCAGACCCTCGGTTTTGGAGGGAGGGTCGGACAGCTTAAGACCCTAGGGTCGATGGGATCATCAACCCTCCCATTGACCCTCGGTTTCTGCCGAATATAGAAATTAGGAAATTTCTATATTTTTCGATTGGGATTCTTTCCGAATCTCAAAGGGACTTGTTTAGGATGTTCCTACTCTATTTAAAGGACGTCCCTAAGCCACTTTCACTCATTTCACAACCCTAATCGAATTGAGAGAAAGAGAGGAGAAGGAAAGAGGAAAAAGAAAGGGAAGGAAGAGAAATTAAGCCAAAAGAGAAGAGTTGCAGAGAAAGATTATTCTTCTCAGGTATGGATACTAATTCCATGAGTTTCTACAGACCTTAGGTTAGTTAATGTTGAGAGTGTGATCTCGGAGAAACCCAAACCATCAACCCCTGGTTAGGTTTCCATGGAAAACCATAGGAAAGTGCATGAAAGCTATCTAGGTGGGTTATACATGATTTCAGACCATGGAATGAATGTAGAATGGAATGTAGAAGCAAACCATAGGACCCCAAACACGAAGAATGGATTAAAAAGTGGAAATTGGACCAGAGTGCACCGAGGGTCGCACCCAGGGTCGATGACCATCCGACCCTAGGTATTCCTGACCATCGAAGCATTCGGGAAGCCCAGTAGGAGGGGAGGGTCGAGAGACCCATCGACACTAGCATCGACCCTACCTTCGACCCTCAGTTAACAGAGTAGTTTTTAATTCTGAATAAATTCTAATTAAATTCTATCGACTTTGTTAGGTCTTCTAGCAATATAATAACGTTGTAAAGGTGATTTTAAAGCTTGAAAAAACATCTTATAGCAAGCTAAGGTGTGGAACCTTAACTCCAAACTAAATTGGTTAATAATAAATTGTTTTCTATTTCTTGAGTCCTATGCTATGCTTGATTCTATGTGAATATGTTTGTAATGTGCATACAGCATGCCATCCAATATTTCTATTACTTGTTCATGCATACTTTATTGTTTATAACATGATGATGATGATGATGATAAGAATAGGCATGTGCTTGTATGTGTGTGGTTGATGTGCTTGATGCGATCGAGTATCAGGGGAGGTGTGATGAGAACGTCAATAAACGTTAACCTTTGGCAGGTCTCAGCACTTTAGCTCTATCTCTAACTCAAGTCTTGTGCATTGGCATCGTCGTATCGCCATTACTTTAGCAGAACTATTATGTCGTAGAGTATCAGGGGAGGTGGTCTCGGTCCTTGTAGTCTCTGACTCTACCGGGGGGCCTTAGCTCTATCTCTATGGACATTCTGAGGGATGCTGGGGTGAGGCCTTGGATACACTGTTTGGCATTAAGATTGGTTAGTTGCGAGCCCAGTTTACAGCCCTCGCCAACAGGGGCTTACGTGTTGGTATGGCACTATATAGCAATAAACGTAACCTTTTTTATATAATGTTCATGATTGGGTGCATGTGAGTTGACGATAAACGTGATCTTCGGGTAACGTCACACACTCGTGTATAGAGGCGGAGTCAATAAATGCAACCTTTGGCTACCTCAACCTTTCTATAGCATACTGTAAACTTATATACCAAACCAAAGATATAAATTGACTTTTTGCATGCATATGTATTGTTGCATTGTTTTGGCTACTCACTGAGCCGTGATGTGTGCTCACCCCTCGACGTCGAATATTTTTAGTTGATGATGCAGGTTATACCGTCGAAGACTACATGAATGCGTCTACGTACGGGAACGTAGCAGCTATGGAAGCTGGAGCGGAAGATGATACACACGACTCCTCTTGCGAGTGCAACTCGTGTGTATTTGATTAGATATTTTATAGGTTTCTTTTATTGGATTTATTCAGACATGTATTTGATATTTAATATTTATGTCTCAGTTGAATACATAATAATTTGCAATTAAATTATTAATATCATTTAGTTTCTCAATTCATCTTATTATAAGATTTCCGCTATTGTGTAATACTCTGGTTATGATTACGGGTGTGTGTAAGTTGGATAACGCGGGGATAGCCTATTTGAGATCCTGGTTGAACCGTTGGTTATTTAGCGGTTCATCACATCATTCTGAATAGACCAGAATTGGGGTGTGACAACTTGGTATCAGAGCATCTCAGGCCTTGCCCGCCGACTAACATACATTCGAGAAAATTGTGAACTGAGATAGGATAAACTAAAAGCTTTAATACAAACACATTGTAAGCACAAGTGATGATTGGGACCGAATTTAAAAAGAGAATAATGCATCTATTAAAGGGAAAACAAGTTACATACAATGAGTGAGAGAAAAAAAACGTATATACATAACTAAAGCAGAGTACAGTTCACAACCCGGACAGTTACTCTGTAGTACAAGAAAATAAAGTTCAATCAAGAAGCTGGAGGCGAAGGAGGAGGCGGTGCCTCACGATCTCTGTCGTAGTCCTCAGCATAGACTTTAGTCAACCAGGCTATCTGAGTCTGGGTCGTCTATAGACTAGCTGTGAGACTGGCTATCCTCTGATCAGTCGCACGCTGCACCTCTAGGAGCTCTCCCATCCGCGCGTCTGATGCATGCTGAGCAGCCAACAACTCATCCATCATCAGATCAGATCTGTGCTAAGCATCCCTGATCTCCTGTAGCATCTCCATCATGGCTGAAGGTGGAAGTGAAGGATCAATCGAATGGGAAGGACCAGCCTCATGAGCAGGAGCCGCCGCATAGGAAGTACCAACTCCAGCCGCATGTGTAGGTGAAGGCGGTGGTATCGAGTCGACGTCCATATACATACGATCGTCATCGTCGACCGGATCCATACGAGCTCTAGCAGCAGTAGCAGCAGCCTCAGCATCAGCCATCTCGATCTGAGTGTGAGGGCGCACCATCGTATTCCTCTCCTCATCACTAACTTCAGCATCTCGCAGCCCCATCTTGCAGATAGCCTCCCAATCTAGAGACGACGAGAAGGTCTTCTCCTGGATCTTCTCATCTACCAGATCCACCCCCAGACGGGTCAGTAGCACTGTAATCATACGTCCATAGGGTAGATTACCCCTATGACCGGACAATGTAGCACTAATCATCGTCCGCATGATGATGTATGGAAGGCAGACGGGCTGTCGAGTGCATATACTGTATATCAGGAACTGGATCAGCTGAGACACCCTCTCATAGTGCCCACTCTGCGGGATCAGATTATGCTGGATAATCTTACAAAAGACCCATGGAGCTGGACGCAGATAACAAGCTCTCATCTGCCAACGATCAGGACGGAGCAACTGGTTGTCGATCTCTACTCTCATCTCCATCAACAAATTGTGGCTCTCCAGGCGCACAGTACACCATGGGGCCATCATAGGGAATGCCCAACAAGTCGGCCAGTTGTCGATAATCAAAAGAGATGTGCACCCCCTTGATGTAACTGGTGATGCGCAGCTCCTGACCATGCTCAACGTCATTGTAATTCCCCACCACCTTGAGATTACAATAGAACTGCCGCACCAAATATGGACACGTGCACGCGTCGTATGTGATGACAGGGAGCCACCCCATATCACCGAAAGCTCCCTCTACATTGAACAAGGCTAGCTCAGCCAAGTTCACCATGCGACCCCCTTCAACCTTCTTACGGGCATAGTCAGCATACTGTGCCTCAGCTTCATTCGAATGGAAGTGAAGTGGATCACACACTCGGGGTACTTTGGTACGGGCCATAGTATCTGTAAAATAAGAAAGAAAAAGGAAACAAGGAGTATAGCAGGATAAAAATCCAAAATTTGATTTAATAACGACGTGAGTTGACCATAAAACCCCATTTCTCACCATACAAGTGGGCATGAGAACTTACGTAGGTTAAAATATATCCTACAACCCACATACAGTAGGAAATTTTAACTGACGAAGCTCAATTTGAAGAAATTCAAGAAAAATAAAAAATGTCGACAAATTAGGGCGAAAAGAGAAAACTTTAAGTTTCTTGATAACCAACCAATGAAACTCAAAAATTTTTGAGGGCTTTCGCTCCTCGAGACACCAATAACAAAAGCCCCCAATAAAAATCAAATTTTTACAATTGGAAAGAGTTTAATTCAAAAAATACAAGTTAAATGGACACAAACCTAGAAAAGAAAGCCTAAAAACAGGTAAAAATGAGAGAACATACCGGTACGGATGACGTGGACGTCGAAACCCGGAGTCAAATCGATCGAAAACGGTAGAGTAGCACTGTAGCAACTCAGAGAGGAGAGACAAGTCGAAACGGAGGAGGAATAGTGAGAAATGACCCAGAATCGGATCTTAAAAATCTGATTTTTGGTCCGAAGGTCGGACAGTTCGACTGGATCCATCGACCCTCGAATAGACCCTCCCATCGACCCTCGGCTCTCGGGAATCTGACAGAAAATCAAGGGTCGGAACAGAGGGTCGGATACCCATCGACCCTCGCATCGACCCTCAGCTCTCGGGAAGAATAGGTCATTCCCAGGGTCGGATACCAAGGGTCGGACACACCATCGACCCTCACCATCGACCTTGCATAGAATAGACAGCATTTTTTATAAAATGAGCTAGAATTGGAAATGATTATTGGTTAGCATGCCTACATGAAATATAAATGACTTCTAACCTATTTAATGATTTTCAGGCACCACCACTCACCGAAAAGAAATATGTCTGGACGTAGAGTGACCCGACAGACCCGAAACGCAGTCCCACCAGTGGAGGAGACTAGTCAAGAGAATAACTACGCATCGGGAAATCCAAAACCGGTAAACCCTACAAATTTTTCACCTCCACCACCAGAGCTAGCAACAGTGGTGATGAACCTGGCACAGCAGATGTACCAGATGCAACACGCACAAAGTTAGATGCAGGTTGCCATGGGAATAATGCTTTAAGCCACTCAGGTTGCACCCATGCACACAGGACAAGCCAGTGCAGCACCGGTGGGTAACCACCCAGCTCCTCAGACACCTCAGCAACCGACTGCAAAGATTCCAGTGCAGGCTCCAGAAGCAGCTCAAGGGAATCACCAGTGTCCACCTTATATGTTTGGGGCAAACCCCCAGAATCAGCTGGACCACTCCCGACTAGTGGAGCGATTTTTGAAAATGAAACCCCGAGAATTCAACGGCAAGCCGTTTGATCCATTGTGGCCACCACACTGGATAGACAAGATGGAGAGAAATTTCCTCATGATGACTATCATAGAGGAAGTGAAAGTACTATGTGCCACCTTCATGCTCAAGGGCGACGCACACCATTGGTGGAAATCCACGAAGACATATCTACTGACCCAGCACGCCCTACTTACATGGGCTATATATAAAGAAGGATTCTTCGAGAAATATTTTCCAAGAAGCTTCAAAGATTCAATGGAGAAGGAGTTCCTGAGTCTTTATCAGGGACAGATGTCAGTGGATGCGTATCAACAGCGTTATGAAGAGCTGTTTTTCTTCGCACCACTGAGTATGCAAGAAGAAGAAACCAAAACCCGAAGGTTTGTCACGGGATTGAGAGTAAGCATCAGGGAAAATGTTCTGGGCTTAGAGAAGAAAATTTACAACGAAGCTGTCCAGATCGCTCGAGTGATTGAATCGAGCCAGAAGGAGAGTTATTTTACTCAGAACAAAGGCATCAAGAGACCAGACGGAAACTCCTACAACGGAGGCAATAACAAGACGTATAAGCCTTTCCGTCCTCAGAATTTTAATGCTGCAAGCAAGACTACCACAGCAGCTCAACCTCAGCCAAAGCCAAATTCTGAAGCCCCAAAGTGTTTTAACTGCAACCAACCCGGGCATATGGCAAGGGAGTGCCCGAAGCCCAAGAAGCAATTCCAAGGGACGGGTATATGCTGTTACGTCCGAGGATGCGGCCGCATCACCCGATGTGGTCACAGGTATGACTGAAACCTTTCAAAGTAATAATTACATTAAATGAGCATGTAGACTAAATAAAGAAAAAATCACAGGTATTGTACCTATAAATGGCGTACCCGCCAGAGTACTCTTCGATTCCGGAGCTACTCATTCATTTATATCTGTGTCATTTGGAAAGAATACCAACTTACCCATCAAAACATTAGACTACAAATTACTTGTACGGTCACCGATGGGGTTAGAAGTGGAACTAGAGAAAGGTTATGGACCATGTCCAGTTCTCATTGGAGAGTAGACCTTAGATGCAACTTTGATACAACTTGAGATGGCAGACTTTGATGTCATCTTGGGAATGGACTGGTTAGCTCGGCATTCTGCAAATTTATTATGCGCCGAAAAGAAGCTAACGTTCAAAGACAAAGAAGGAGCAGAATTCAGTTTCTCGGGAACCAAACTTCCTCGGAGACGCAAGCTCATACTTTCAACAGTAAAGGCTAAGAAGTGCCTTGAGAAGGGAGCAGTTGGGTATCTAGTATCAGTGGTCGACCTAACCAAGGAAGCACCACGAATGGAAGACATTGACGTCGTGCGGGATTACCCTGACGTATTTCCGGAGGAACTACCCGGATTACCACCCGACCGTGCCACAGAGTTTGTAATAGACCTGATACCTGGAGCCGCACCAGTATCAAAAGCACCTTATAGAATGGCTCCTACTGAACTGAAGGAATTAAAAGTGCAATTACAAGAACTGCTGGACAAGGGTTATATTCGACCCAGTATATCTCCATGGGGGGCACCGGTACTGTTCGTGAAAAAGAAGGATGGTAGCGTTCGATTATGTATCGACTATCGGGAGTTGAACAAACTGACAATTAAGAATCGATATCCACTACCCAGGATCGATGACTTGTTCGATCAGTTACAAGGGGCAAAAGTATTTTCTAAGATCGATCTTCGATCAGGCTATCATCAGCTGAAGATTAAAGAAGGTGATATTCCGAAGACAGCATTCAGGACCAGATATGGATATTATGAATTTTTGGTTATGTCTTTTGGATTAACTAATGCACCGGCAACGTTCATGGAACTTATGAACCGAGTTTTTCACGATATGTTGGATACGTCGGTTATAGTATTTATTGATGATATATTGGTATATTCCAAGGACAAGGAAACTCATATCAAGAACCTAAACGCAGCCCTACAGCGTTTAAGGAAAGAGAAGCTATACGCCAAATTTTCAAAGTGTGAGTTTTGGCTAAGTGAAGTCGCCTTCCTAGGCCATGTAGTAGCCACTGAAGGAATCAAAGTGGACCCCAGCAAAATCGAGGCTATTGTGAAGTGGGAAGCACCAAAGAGCGTTTCAGAAATTAGAAGTTTTCTGGGTCTAGCTGGTTATTATCGGAGATTCGTAGAAGATTATTCTCGGATTGCCGTACCTCTCACCAGTTTGACTAAGAAAGGTGAAAAGTTTGTGTGGACTGACAAATGTGAGAAGAGCTTCCAGACATTGAAGGCCAGATTGATATCCGCCCCGATTTTGACCATCCCCGTTTCCGGACAGACGTTTACCTTATACACCGATGCATCGGGACTGGGATTAGGATGTGTGCTTATACAAGGAGAGCAAGTGATTGCTTATGCTTCAAAACAGTTAAAGGTACATGAGAAAAACTACCCCACTCATGATTTGGAGTTAGCGGCAGTAGTACATGCTGTCAAGATATGGAGACATTACTTATATGGAGAGAAATTTCAGATTAAGTTGGACCATAAAAGTCTTACTTATTTATTTAACCAGAAGGAGTTGAATATGAGACAAAGAAGATGGCTGGAACTATTGAAAGACTATGATTGTGATATCCAGTATCATCCGGGAAAAGCGAATGTAGTAGCGGATGCATTAAGCAGAAAAACAATGATAAAATCTCAAGGAGAAGTTAGCACGACCGCAGCAATGTCTACCACCGGAATGGTATTCAATCACGGAAACGAGCAGTATGTGATAGATACAACGGATGAATCAGCTAACCAAGGATTTATTCATCGGTTTTCAAATATGTTCGCGGCATTGAAGATTATACCGGATATAGTGGATGAAGTGAAGACAGCTATCAAAGCAGATCCTTATTCGAGAACAAGTACAAGAAGATATTGAGAAAGGTAGGACTAACCCTGAGTTCACCTTGGATGACAAGAAGGTACTAAAATACAAAGGAAGAATATGTGTACCTGAAACAGAAAGTATGGACATTAGACACCGACTGATGAAAGAAGCCCATACCACCATTTATTCGATACATCCTGGAAGTACAAAAATGTATCATGATCTAAAGAAACTATATTGGTGGAGGGGAATGAAAGCAGATGTAGCCAAGTTCGTGTCTCAATGCCTAAATTGTCAAAAAGTAAAGGCCGAACGACAAAGACCCGCGGGATCATTACGACCATTACCAGAACCAGCATGGAAATGAGACTGCATCACTATGGACTTCGTCACGGGACTACCATTGACTCCTCGAGTAGTTGACGCAGTTTGGGTGATTGTGGACCGTCTGACCAAAACAGCACGCTTCATACCTATACGACCTCAGTATACACTAGAAAGGTTAGCGAAGCTGTATGTGGATAATATTGTTCGGTTAAACGGTGTACCAAAAATTATTGTGTCCGATAGAGATCCACGATTTACTTCCAAATTTTGGGAAGGATTGCAAAAGGCCATGGGTACAACGTTGAAGTTCGATCACGCATTCCACCCACGACGGATGGACGGTCGAACGTACAATTCAGATTCTATAAGATATGCTACGAGCATGTGTGATTGATTTCAAAGGATCATGGGACGAAAAGTTACCATTGATCGAGTTCACCTATAAGAACAACTATCAGGCTACTATACAGATGTCACCTTATGAAGCACTATATGGCAGAAAGTGTCGAACTCCCTTGTTTTGGAATGAAGTTGGAGAACGTAGTATTGTTGGACCGAAATTTGTTGAAGAGACTTGTCGAGTGGTCGACATCATCAAGGAAAGAGTGAGAACAGCTCAGAACCGTCAGAAGCAATATGCAGATACTCGACGCAGAGATCTAGAGTTCGCCGTAGGTGATAAAGTATTTTGAAGGTATCGCCTATACGAGGATTGAAGAGGTTCAGACAGAAAGGGAAGCTAAGTCCAAGATATGTCGGGCCGTATGAAATTTTGGCTAAGCGTGGAAAAGTAGCTTATCAGTTAGCACTACCACCATCTATGTCAAGTGTACATGACGTATTTCACATTTCCCTATTAAAAAAGTATGTCAAGGTCCCAACACATGTCTTGACAGTGGATTTGCCAGAATTGACTGATGATTTGACATTTGAAGTAACACCAACATAAATCACTAGTCGAAAGGTTCAACGTCTACGCAACAGAGATATCTATTATGTTAAGGTCACATGGAAAAGTAGAGACATGGAAGAAATTACATGGGAAGAAGAAAATGCTATGAGAAAGCAATACCCTTACTTATTTGATTCAGAAGGTACGTACAATTTTGAGGACGAAATTTTTTTAAGTTGGGGGGAGTTGTAAGACCCGTGTCAATCTAACCCGGTCTTACCACCTTGAACCAGGTTTACCCATCATGGTCGAACCAAATGGACCAAGGGCGTGAAGGAGATCGAGATCCCAGGTATCAAATCGACCCAAAAACACTTAAATTAGGGGAAGGGTCGCATACCCAGCTAAGCAGGGTCGGACCTCCCAAAACAGAAAGTCAGACCCTCGGTTTTGGAGGGAGGGTCGGACAACTTAAGACCCTAGGGTCGACGGGATCATCGACCCTCCCATCGACCCTCGGTTTTTGCCAAATATAGAAATTAGGAAATTTCTATATTTTTCGATTGGGATTCTTTCCTAATCTCAAAGGGACTTATTTAGGACGTCCCTAAGCCACTTTCACTCCTTTCACAACCCTAATCGAATTGAGAGAAAGAGAGGAGAAGGAAAGAGGAAGAAGAAAGGGAAGGAAGAGAAATTAAGCCAAAAGAGAAGAGTTGTAGAGAAAGATTATTCTTCTCAGGTATGGATACTAATTCCATGAGTTTCTACAGACCTTAGGTTAGTTAATGTTGAGAATGTGATCTCGAAGAAACCCAAACCATCAACCCATGGTTAGGTTTCCATGGAAAACCATAGGAAAGTGCATGAAAGCTATCTAGGTGGGTTATACATGGTTTCAGACCATGGAATGAATGTAGAATGGAATGTAGAATGGAATGTAGAAGCAAACCATAGGACCCCAAACACGAATAATGGATTAAAAAGTGGAAATTGGACCAGAGTGCACCGAGGGTCGCACCCAGGGTCGATGACCATCTGACCCTAGGTATTCCTGACCATCGACCCTCAGCATTCGGAAAGTCCAGTAGGAGGGGAGGGTCGATAGACCCATCGACCCTAGCATCGACCCTACCATCGACCCTCAGTTAACAGAGTAGTTTTTAATTCTGAATAAATTCTAATTAAATTATATCGACTTTGTTAGGTCTTCTAGCAATATAATAACGTTGTAAAGGTGATTTTAAAGCTTGGAAAAATATCTTATAGCAAGCTAAGGTGAGGAACCTTAACTCCAAACTAAATTGGTTAATAATAAACTGTTTTTTATTTCTTGAGTCCTATGCTATGCTTGATTCTATGTGAATATGTTTGTAATGTGCATACAGCATGCCATCCAATATTTCTATTACTTGTTCATGCATATTTAACTTTATTTTTTATAACATGATGATGTTGATGATGATAGGAATAGGCATGTGCTTGTATGTGTGTGGTTGATGTGCTTGATGCGAGCGAGTATCAGGGGAGGTGTGATGAGAACGTAAATAAACGTTAACCTTTGGTGGGTCTCAGCACTTTAGCTCTATCTTTAACTCAAGTCTTGTGCAGTGGCATCGTCGTATCGCCATTACTTTAGCAGAACTATTATGTCGTAGAGTATCAGGGGAGGTGGTCTCGGTCCTTGTAGTCTCTGACTCTACCGGGGGGCCTTAGCTTTATCTCTATGGACATTCTGAAGGATGCTGGGGTGAGGCCTTGGATACACTATTTGGCATTAGGATTGGTTAGTTGCGAGCCCAGTTTACAGCCCTCGCCAACAGGGGCTTACGTGTTGGTATGGCACTATATAGCAATAAACGTAACCTTTTTTATATAATGTTCATGATTGGGTGCATGTGAGTTGACGATAAACGTGATCTTCGGGTAACGTCACACACTCGTGTATAGAGGCGGAGTCAATAAATGCGACCTTTGGCTACCTCAACCTTTCTATAGCATACTGCAAACTTATATACCAAACCAAAGATATAAATTGACTTTTTGCATGCATATGTATTGTTGCATTGTTTTGGCTACTCACTGAGCCGTGATGTGTGCTCACCCCTCGACGTCGAATATTTTAAGTTGATGATGCAAGTTATACCGTCGAAGACTACATGAATGCATCTGCATACGGGAACACGTGGCAGCTATGGAAGCTGGAGCTGAAGATGATACACACGACTCCTCTTGCGAGTGCAACTCGTGTGTATTTGATTAGATATTTTATAGGTTTCTTTTATTGGATTTATTCAGACATGTATTTGATATTTAATATTTATGTCTCAGTTGAATACTGAATAATTTGCTATTAAATTATTAATATCATTTAGTTTCTCAGTTCATCTTATTATAAGATTTCCGCTATTGTGTATTACTCTGATTATGATTACGGGTGTGTGTAAGTTGGATAATGCGGGGATAGCCTATTTGAGATCCTGGTTGAACCGTTGGTTATTTAGCGGTTCATCACATCATTCTGAATAGACCAGAATTGGGGTGTGACAGAAGGGGGCTCTTTCCTAAACTCATTAGGGCATATTATGGAGTGTTTCCTCAATAAATAGGACGTCCCTTAGCCTCTTTTACTCTTTTAGTACTCAAACTGAAAGTGAGAGAAAGAGAAGAGAAGGAAGAGAAGGAAAATTGAAGAGGAAGACTAAGGAGGAGGAAAATTCAGAGAAAACTCTGAATCTTCAACAAGCTTAAGGTATGAACATATTTCCCATGTTAAATTGAGAGCCTAGAATAGTTCATGAAGAAGATAGGATTAGGAAAAACCCAAATCATTAATCCATGGACAAATTTCAAGAGAATCCATGGAGGAAATTATGTGGACAATGGATTGTGTATAAAATAATAGTTCTGAGCCATAGTACAATCATAGGAAGGACCATGATGATAAGCCAAAGGATCCAAACATGAAAGAATGAAGTTGAGAGTGAAAGGTCGACCATCAGACGTGTGGTCGCACGTGTGGTCGCATGATATGCGACCACATGAGACACACATATTCGGCCACACACCCTCGGGAAGACCAGGAAGGGTGTGGTCGCATGTGTGGTCGCAGGATATGTGACCACACCTTGCGACCATAGGCCCTCGGGAAGTTTCTAGGGAGGGTGTGGTCGCATGTGTGGTCACAGGATATGCGACCACATCCTGCGACCACACACCCTGTGGTCGCAGAAATTGAGACCACATGTGCTGCCACACTTGCGACCCCTCAGTTTATGTTGGTCTAAATTGTTGGGAATAAATTTTAATTTAAAATCTATAAATTTGTTAGGTTTTCAAGTGATTTAAAAGTGATTTACCAAGCTTGAACGAGGATCTACTATCGACCAAAGGTGAGGGAACAAGACCTAAATTAATTGGCTAATAATATACTATTTTTATTTATTGAATCCAATGCCATGAATGATTTTATGCTTGTATATGTGTATTGTGCATTTCACATGTCATCCAACATTTATATTATTACTACATATTTAATTTAGTTTAGTTATAACATGATGATGATTATGATGCTAGGAATAGACATGTGAATGTATGTATGTGGTTAGTATGCTTCATGCAAGTGAAGCATCAGGGGGAGGACGTGACACTGTTGTTCATTCTGGTCACCAGACTTTAGCTCTATCTCTACTAAAGTCTTGTCCACTAACATCGTCGTATCGCCATTACCTTAGTAGAACTATTACGTCGTAGGGCATCAGGGGAGGTGGTCTCGGACCGTGTAGTTTTTGACTCTGCCGGGGGGCCTTAGCTCTATCTCTATGGACGTGAGGGATGCTGGGGTGAGGCCTTGGATACACTGTTTGATATTAAGATTGATTAGTTGCGAGCCCAGTTTGCAAGCCCTCGCCAATAGGGGCTTACGTGTTGGTATGGGTAGGGCATCAGGGGAAGTGTCATGCGGTGTTTGATCCGGGCACTTTAGCTCTATCTCTATTCCATGATGGGTGCATGTGGGATGGCAATGGTGTTTGATCCATTGGACGGCTTCACACACTTGTGTATAGAGGTGCGGCGGCCACCTATCCTTTCTATTGCACATTGCAAACTTATGAACCAGACCAAAGATATGAATTGAATGCATACATATGTTTGTTGCATTGTTTTGTTTGCTCACTGAGCCATGATGTGTGCTCACCCTTTCGACGTCGAATATTTATAGTTGATGATGCTAGTCCTACAATAGAAGATTATATGAATGCTCTAACGTACGGGCATGTTGCGGCGATGGATGTAGAAGCTATGATGGAGTCGCATGATTCGTCGTGCGAGTGCAACTTATGCATCTTTGATTAGATTATTTGTTGGATTATTTAGAAGATGTAATTGATTAATTTATTTTATTTTATGTTTTAGTCTTTGGAGATAATTGAATACTTTATTTTATGTTATCACTGTTAGATACTCAGTTCATTAATATTAAAGACTTTCGCTATTGTTTATTTACTCTGATTATGGTTGTAGATGTACATGGTTTAAGCAAAGGGACACGGCCTATTCGAGATCCTGGTTGAACCGTTGGATTATAGACGGTTCATCACACCATTCTAGTTGGTTCGGAATTGGGGTGTGACGTATATTTTACGAAAGGGTTAGTTTTCTCAGGAAGTCATTAATTGTTGTTCCTAGATGGCCATTGAGACGAGGCTGAATTAGTGGTAGCAAAAAATGATCACCTAAAACTCTCAATCGCAAATGTAGACTTACAATCATTTGTTAAACAGAAACTACCAGTCCACAATCAACTCTACCATACACCACAAAGTCGTATGTGCACCCTACCTCCCAATCACTAGACAGTTGCTAGGTCTGCTGGGTGTAACATAATCATTCTACAAGCCAAACACATTGCAAACATGTAAGTATAACCACACAATACAAGGTATACCGTAAGACCTGTACCCGAAATCCCCTACTGTGCCCGGTCATCATCCCAAGCTAACAGCTGATGGACCCGATGGATACATCCAGATCCTAGGTAAAGGATTCTATCCGGACCTTGATCATTGTAGATGACTAAGCTCAGGGCAACTTTTTTAGCCTTGCCGGTGGAACCGCACCGGCAATTAATCAGCTAGCTCCTTTTCGCTGGTACAGTCGTAGGAGTTAGCAGTCTCTCTCCTCATTTATTATAAATATAGGCCAAAGCCTCATTTATGATTTTAGACATTGAGAGGAGTTATTGCTTGTTGCTGTGGGAACTTGGGGAGAGCTTGGAGAAGGGGAAAACTCAAGACTCAAAGGGGTTACTCATTCCAAACTCCAAGTAGGTTTACTCTCTCCCTCTATTTGTTGTCTATCAAGACCACCATTAATGGTGGTTGTTGGCCACCATTAATGGTTTCACTAAGAGACCCTAGATTTGGTTAGGATGGTGTTCATGTCCAATAGAGGTGTTATTTGTCACCAAAGTATCACAAAAGGGTGGGGAAATTGTTCCCCACCATCTCAAATGATATGGTGTGAGTTGGGTGGAAATCCCCAACCCTCACTTCATCTTCTTCGGTTAAGTTTGGTTCTCGGATTCAATTGACGGACTAGAGCCGGTGGCTAGGGCAAAGCCCCTGCACCAGGTCTGGTTGGTTGACCTAGGGGTCTGGTCAGTGGATGTAGCTGGCGGATCAATCCACCGGGCTACTATCCATCGGCAGACCCATACTTAATCAATTTGAGTGGGCTCGATCGGAAAACGTAAGTCGACGATACATTCTGTCAGGTTATTCTCCACTGGCTAGCCCATGGGCTGGCTTAATGCTTCCGGCTAATGAGCCAGAGATTAGATAAGGCCGGTGGACACATCTGCTGACTCTATCAGCTGGCTTACTCACAGAAATCCCAGATGGACATTGACCTAGCCGGTGAATGCCAACCGGGGGAGAGAACTGTCGTGAGGCCTTCATCCACCGCCTTAACCCTTAATGACATTTAGCCTAGCTAACAGATACCACCACCAGGGTCTTCCATCTGTTGCCATGACAGCTGATGTCCAGCATAGTATCCAAATCATTCGGGGACCAACCGTAGGGTTCCCAGCTTGACTTGGGACCCGCATAACGACGTTGTAGATGCGTCCACACTGGTTTAAAAGCTATCTAACCAATGTGTGCCAATATATCAAAATATGCATATTTTCAAAGATGGCAAGAGCATGTATGGTAAGAAATACGTTCATCATTCCAAATATAGCAAAAACATGTATGAAGTCAATAATGGAAAAACATGTGATTATTATACCAAAAATACCAAGAAATCATGTTGACATTGCAAATTTAACAAAATAGCAAATACGTAATCTATGCACAGTTAGGAAATCACATGTTTAACACACCTCCAGATATCCAAATGACATGAATAATATATGGATTGGAAGATAACTCAATGATCTACATTTTCTCTCAAGCGATGGACCTCTAATTCTGGTCATAGGTCCATAGAAAAGCCCACCTAAACTTGGGCTTATGTTCTATACAGAGTTTGTTTCTAGACTCTATTGAGCTATGGTAAAACTAAAGGACAGAAGGCTTCCCATGTCCAAAAGTGGCTCAATTTATGGAAGATTAAAGTAAATTCCAAGATCTACAAGAGGTTGAAGCCTAACAGAAAGGCTAAGTGGGTCAAAAAATTCTCTCAAAGTCAAGTGATTGCACTATCCAGAATCATTCCAGATTTGGACCAGTGTTAGTGTAAAATTCATATTAAGTTCCTTACTCCATAAAAATTTAAACAACTTACCTGACCTGAAACTAGATTGATAGACCTATCATTCATTACAAGGAGTCAAATCCAAAATATTACTCTAAGATGGAGATATTTAAAGAATTTCAGAGCACCACACTTGGGATGAGACTCTGTTCAGTGCCTGCTCGAATTCAATGTAAGATCCATATAAAATTCATTTTCTATGAAAATAGATGAATCAATCTATATATTCAAAAAAATTATAGGGCTATCTTTCATCTGAAGAAACCCAGTCTAAATTACGAGTTCAGAACCTAGTTCTAGGCTGATTTTTAGGGTACTAGTTTCCTAGCCCTTGTTTCTGTGCACAGCAACTTATACGATTTTTTATGTGACCCTTCCATATCCAAATGGATCTAAGTTTCTTGAAAGATCTTCCTTATTCAAAGGAGAGAATCACAATTTTTTTTGAGCCATAGGATTATATTTTCTATGTCTGAATCAAAATCCTAATTCGAGTTCCAGATCTAGGTTTTCTTGAATATTAGCTTCATCCATGGATTTATTGCATGAGCAATTCTCCATCGATGGAGCTCAAATTCAGACCATAGACTCTTCATATAATATAATATCCATAAAAAATATCATACATGGCAGAATCTAATTAGAAAATACACATGAATGCACCCACTCACATAAACCATGCATTAATGCTATCACGGCATATTCATGCTCTTGAATCATTAATGAAGGGCTTCTTGCTATAATTATTCTTGCCATGTTTAGATATGCTGTATTAGGTTCTTACCTTAAATTTTGCATGATGTGCCATCTTAGAAGATTTTTTCATATTAGGTTCTTACCTTAAATTTTGCATGATGTGCCATCTTTGAAGATTTTTTCATAATCCTGCCATATTTAAATGTGCCATGTTGATTCTTACCAAATTTTACATAAATTTCCATCTTGAATGATTTTGTGAATCTTGCCATATATGATTATCTTGCTATATTTGGAATCTTTCCATTATTTGCAATTCTTGCCATATTTAGATAAAATATATTTTTTGTACTAATTTATTTCCCACAACATCCTAATTGAGTTGCCATATTTTTACACTTAGAAGACAAATTAGGTGTAGAGACATGCTCTTAGGCACCCACATTCATGGGCAAGAGTAAGGGAGGGAAGGAAACCCTAAAAATATTAAATAATCAAGAACCCTATTCAAATCCTCCAATTAGGGTTTAGGTCCAGGGTAGTCTAGGACGACCCCTACCCCTCAATACACCCTCTAGGGTATAGTGACCTAGATTAGGTTCACTTTGTTTGAATGTAGCAAGGTTCTTCTGCCTGATTCTAAGAGGGATCCTTATCCCTTAGAAAATACCATTTTTTACCCTCATGGGTCCATCCCCTATCTTTTCAATCCACCTAGGATAGCCTATTAGCCTGACAATAGCAATAGGGTCCTACCAATCCAAATTTGGAACTATACAGATTCAAATTCCTAAAGCAAACCCTAAGATATATAGGCAATTAGGGAAGATTCCCAATATGGGTTTATAGCATTAGTTCATATGGACTACCTACTAGATTCACTAGGATTAGTCGTACCTCGGTCTACTTGGTCTGTATGCACCCTCATCTTGCGAGACTTTATCCCAAAGCCGTGCTTGCGAGTACAGGCCCTTGTCTTGTCACACCCCAATTATGGATTAACCAGAATAGTGTGATAAACTGTCTATAAATCAACGGTTCAACCATGATCTCCACTAGGTAATACCCACCATATCAACCACACACACATTCCACAGTAATAATCAAAGATAATAAACAAGTAAGCAAAAGTCTTTATAAATAATGAACTGAGCTTCTAACCATGATAAATAGTTATTATCTTCAAAACTCAAGACATAAAAATAATTAATCTATTACATGTTCTATTAATCAAATATAGCAAAACTAATAAAAAAATACACTGATTGCACTCGCATGAAGGGTCATGCATGTCTTCTATAGCTTTAACATCCATGGCCGCCATGTGTCTATATGTTGACACATTCACGTACTCTTCTACAGTAGGACCTGCATCATTAACTAAAAATATTCGACGTCGAAAGGGTAAGCACATATCACGGCTCAGTGAATAAAATAAAACAATGCAACAAACATATGCATGCATTCAATTCATATCTTTGGTCTGGTTTTTAAGTTTGCAATATGCTATAGAAAGGATTGGCGGCCACCGCACCTCAATACACGAGTGTGTGAATCTGCCCAATGGATCAAACACCATTGCCGTCCCACATGCACCCACCATGGGATAGAGATAGAGATAAAGTGTCCGGATCAAACACCTCCAAAACTTCCCCTGATGCCCTACCCATACGAACACGTAAGCCCCTATTGGTGAGGGCTTGCAAACTGGGCTCGCAACTAACCAATCCTAAATGTCATCCAGTGTATCTAAGGCCTCATCCTAGCATCCCTCAATACATCCATAGAGAAAGAGATAAGGCCCCCTAGCAGAGTCAGAGACAACACGGTTTGAGACCACCTCCCCTGATGCCCTTCGACATAATAGTTCTGCTAAGGTAATGGCGATACGACGATGTCAGTGGGCAAGACTTAAGTAGAGATAGAGCTAGATTTTGGTGACCAGTTCAGAGACCATGTCACACCCCAATTCCATACTATTCAAAATGGTGTGATGAACCGCTAACAAACCAATGGTTCAATCAGGATCTCGAGTAGACTATATCCGTGTTATCTGAAACCCATACATTCACATTCATAATCAGAGAAAATATATAATAGCAGAAGTTTTATAATAAAACCAACTAAGAATCTATTGTGATATTAGTATTTAAATAACAAATTATTCTAGATCAACTAAGACATAAATAAATATCAAATACATGTCTTTAATAAATCCAAATAAAGAAAACTAGAAAAATATCTAATCGAATACACATGAGTTGCACTCGCAAGAGAAGTCATGTGTATCCACTTCAGCTTCAACTACCATCACTGCGATGTTCTCGTACTCTGGAGCATTTATATAATCTTCAACGGTTGTATCTGCATCATCAACTAAAAATATTCGACGTTGAGGGGTGAGCACACATCATGGCTCAGTGAGCAAACAAAGCAATGCAACAATACATATGCATGCAATCAATTCATATTTTTGGTCTGGTTTTACGTTTCCATTGTGCTATAGAAAGGATAGGTGGCCGCCGCACCTCTATGCACGAGAGTGTAGATACGCCCGATGACTCTCACCGTCGCCCAAAGCAACCAAATAAACATTGTACAACGAAGGTCACATTTATCGATGCACAACTCCATACCAACAAATGAACCCCTGATGGCTAGGGCTGCAAATGGGGCGCGCTACTAACCAATTCTAATGTCAAACAATGTATCCAATGCCTCACCCCAGCATCCCTCAGAGCACCCGTAGAGATAGAGCTAAGGACCCCCGGTAGAGTATAGGACTCAAGGACCGAGACCCTCCTTGATGCCCTACGTCGTAATAGTTCTGCTAAGGTAATGGCGATACGATGATGCTAATGCACAAGACTTGAGTCAGAGATAGAGCTAAAGTGTCCGGATCAAACACCGCATAACACCTCCCCTGATGCCCTACTCGCATCAAGCACACTAACCACACACAAACATTCACATGCCTAGTCCTAGCATCAAATCATCATCATCATGTTATAAGTAAACAAAGTTAAATATGCATGAACAATAATAGCAGGAATATTGGATGACATATTGAATGCACATTACAAACATATTCGCATAGAATCAAGCATAGCATTGGACTCAAGAAAATAAAAGTAGTTTATTATTAACCAATTAGTTTAGGTCTTGTTTCCTCACCTTAGCTTGTTAATAGATCCTCTTCCAAGATTTAGAATCACCTTAATAATGTTATTATATTGCTAGAAGACCTAACAAAGTCGATAGAATTTAATTAGGATTTATTCAGAATTTAAAAACCATGCTGTTAACTGAGGGTCGGAGGTAGGGTCGGAGTCATGATCGACCCTTGGTGTGACCCTCCCCATTCTGGTTTTCCCGAACACTGAGGGTTGATTCTCAGGATCACATAGGGTCGGATGGTCATCGACCCTCTGTGCGACCCTCGGTGGATTTTGGTCAATTTCCCTCCTTTTAGTCCATTCTTCGTGTTTGGGGTCCTATGGCTTTCTCCTACAGTCCATTCAACATTCATTCCATGATCTAGAATCATGAATCATCCACCTAGATAGCTTTCATGTAATCTCCCATAGTTTTCTATGAAAACCTAACCATGGGTTGATGGTTTGGGTTTCTCCGAGATCATACTCTCATCATTATCTAACCTAAGATCTGTAGAAACTCATGGAATTAGTATCCATACCTGAGAAGAATACTCCTTCTCTGCAACTCTTCTCCTTTTTGCTTTCTTCTCTCCCTTACTTCTCTTCTTCTTCTCCTCCTTCTCCTCCTTCTCTTCTCTTTCTCTCAATTCAATTAGGGTTGTAAAAGGAGTGAAAGAGGGTTAGGGACGTTCTTTAAATAGAGTAGAAACATCCTAAAATAAGTCCCTTAGAGATTAGGAAAGAATCCAAATAAAAAATTAGGAAATTTTCTAATTTCAGTTTCGGTGGCAACTGAGGGTCGATGATCCCGTCGACCCTAGGTTCTTAAGATGTCCGACCCCCGTAAACGGGAGGGTCCGACCCTCGGTTTTGGGGGTCCGAGCTCCTTAGCTGGGTATGCGACCCTCCCCTTAAATTGAGTGTTTTAGGGTCAATTTGACTTTCTGTAGTTGCACTTTCAATTCCTTCGGGGAGCCATTCTATAAGGTGCTTTTGATACGGTGGGTCCAAGTATAAGGTCTACACAAATCGGGGGCCGCGGGGGGGGGGGACTTCGGGGGTCCTCCAAAACATCGGGATATTCCGCTGACGACATCAATATCTTCCATTCGTGGTGCTCCCTTGGTTAGGTCGACCACTGATACTAGATACCCGACTGCCCCCTTCTCAAGGCACTTCTTAGCCTTCAGTGCTGAGAGTATAAGCTTGCGTCTATGGGGAAGTTTGGTTCCTGAAAAACTGAATTTTTCTCCTTCTTTGTCTTTGAATGTTAGCTTCTTTTCGGCGCATAATAGGTTTACAGAATGCCGAGCTAACCAGTCCATTCCCAAGATGACGTCAATGTCTGCCATCTCAAGTTGTATCAAGGTTGCATCTAAGGTTTTCTCACCAATGAGAACTGGACATGGTCCATAACCTTTCTCTAATTCCACTTCTAACCCCATTGGTGACCGTACAAGTAGTTTGTAGTCCAATGTTTTGATGGGTAAATTCAACTTCTTTCCGAATGACACAGATATAAAGGAATGAGTAGCTCTTGAATCAAAGAGTACTCTGGCGGATACGCCATTTATAGGTATGATACCTGTGATTTATTTTACTTAGTCTACATGCTCATACAATGTAATTACAATTTAAAAGGTTTCAGTCATACCTGTGACCACATCGGGTGATGCGAAAGCATCCTCGGATGTAACAACATACACTCGTCCTTGATGTTGTGGCTTCCGGGGTTTAGGACACTCTCTCATCATATGTCCCACTTGATTGCAGTTATAACATCTTGGACTCTCAGTATTTGGCTTTGGTTGCTGCTAAGCTGCTTGAATGGTCTTGGGTGCAGCGGTGAAATTCTGAGTACGAAAAGGCTTGTATGTCCTGTTATTACCTCCGTTGTAAGAATTTCCAGCTGGCCTTTTCACACCTCTATTTTGTATAAAATAGCTTTCCTTCTGGCTTGATTCAACAACTCGAGAAATTTGAACAGCTTCATTATATATCTTCTTTTCCAAGCCCAGAACGTGCTCTCTGATGCTTCCTCTAAGTCCCGTGACAAACCTACGGGTCTTAGTGTCTTCTTCTTGCATACTAAGTGGTGCAAAGAAATACATCTCTTCGTAATGATGTTGATATGCATCCACTGACATTTGTCCCAGATATAAACTCATGAATTCCTTCTCCATCGAATCTCTGAAGCTTCAGGGAAAGTACTTCTCGAAGAACGCTTCCTTATATATGGCCCATGTCAATAGGGCATGCTTGGTCAGTAGATATGCCCTGGTAGATTTCCACCAATGATGTGCATCACCCTTTAGCATGAAGGTGGCACATAGTACTTTTTCTTCTTCCGTGATAGTCATCATGAGGAAGTTTCTCTCCATCTCGTCGATCCAATGTGCTGGCCATAACGGATCCGACGGTTTACCATTAAATTCCTTGGGCTTCATCTTCAGAAATCTCTCAACCAGTCGAGAGTGATCAGCTGATTTTGGGGGTATGCCCCAAACATGGGTTGTGGATACTGATAGTTAACCTGAGCTGCTTTCGATCCTGGTACTAGAATCTGTGCAGCTGGTGGTTGAGGTATTTGAGGTGCTAGGTGATTACCCACTGGTGCTGCACTGGCTTGTCCCGTCTGCATGGGTGTAGCATGAGCGCCTTGGAACATAATTCCCATTGCAACTTGCATTTGGGCCTGTGCATGTTGCATCTGTTGCAGCTGTTGTGCTAAATTCATTAGCACCGTTGCCAACTCTGGTGGTGGAGGTGGCAAATTTGTAGGATTTGCCTGACCTGGATTTCCTAGTACATATATATTCTCCTGGCTAGTTTCCTCCACAGGTGGTGGTGGTGGAACTGCATTTTGGCTCTGTCTGGTTACTCTACGTCTAGACATAATTTCTTCTGAGATTGGTGGTGCCTAAAAATAATCAAAATAGGTGAGAAATCATTTATAATTCAAGTAGGCACATGAACCGATGTAAAATTCCAAAATTTCCAGCTCATTTTATGAAAAAAATACTGTCTTTTTTATGCAGGGTCGATGGTAGGTCCGACCCTCAGTATCCGATCCTGGGAATGACCTGTTCTTCCCAAGAGCTGAGGGTCGATGTGAGGGTCGATGGGTATCCGACCCTCAATATCTGACCCTGGGTTTTCTGTCAGATTCCCGAGAGCCGAGGGTCGATGGTAGGGTCGATTCGAGGGTCGATGGTCCTGGTCGAATTGTCCGACCCTCGGACCAAAAATCAGACCTTTAAGATCCGATTCTGGGTTCATTCTCTGTTATTTCCCTCCCCTTTCGACTCGTCTCTCACCTCTGAGTTGCTACAGTGTCACTCCGTTATTTTTGTCAGTTTGGATCCGTGTTTCAACGTCCACATCATCTCTACATGTATGCTTTCTCTTTTCTACCTGTTTTTAGGTTTACTTTTCTAGATTTTGGTCCAATTAACTCGTATTTTTCAAATTAAACTTTTTCCAACCGTAAAAATTTGATTTTTATTGGGGGCTTTTGTTATTGGTGTCTCGAGGAACGAAAGCCCTAAAATTTTTTTGAGTTTCATCGGTTGGTTATCGATAAACTTGGATTTTTGCTCTTTTTGCCCTAATTTGTTGAAATTTTTGATTTCTTGAAATTTCTTCAAATTGGACCCCATTAGTTAAAATTTCCTACTGTATGTGTGTTGTAGGATATGTTAGAGCCTACGTAAGTCCTCCTGCCCACGTGTATGGGTGACAAGTGAGGCTTTTGGCCACTTACGTCGTTATAATGTCAAATTTTAGATTTTTATCCTATTAACTCATTATCTGTTTTCCTTTGCAGATACCATGGCTCGTACTAAGGTACCCAGAGTTTGTGATCCGCTTCGCTTCCGCTCTAATGAAGCCAAGGCACAGTATGCCCACTACACTCGTAAGAAGGTAGAGGGTGGTCGTTTGGTGAACTTGGCTGAGCTAGCCCTGTTCAATGTGGAGAGAGCATTTGGTGATATGGGGTGACTCCCTGTCATCACTTATGACGCGTGCACATGCCCGGATTTAGTACGGCAGTTCTATTGTAATCTCCAGGTGGTGGGGATTACAATGATGTGGATAGGGGTCACGAGCTACGCATTACTAGCTATGTAAAGGGGGTGAACATTTCATTTGACTATCGACAGCTGGCTGATCTACTGGGCATTCCCTATGATGGCCCTATGGTGTACTGTGTGCCTGGAGAGCCCCAGTTTGTTTCCATGGAGATGAGGGCAGAGATCGACAGTCAGTTGCTACGACCTGATCGCTGGCAGATGAGAGCTTGTCACATGCATCCAGCTCCACGGGTCTTCGCAAGATTATTCAAAGCATAATCCGATTCCGCAGAGTGGCCATTACGAGAGGGTTTCTCGGCTGACCCCATGATTCGCTATACAAGATTCGCACTAGACAGCCGTCTGCCTACCATACATCATCATGCGGACTATGATTAGTGCCACATTGCCCAGTCATAGGGGTAATCTACCCTATGGACTTATGATCACAGTCCTGCTTACTCGTCTGGGGGTTGATTTGGTGGATGAGAAGAATCAGGAGAAAACCTTCTCGTCGCCTCTGGATTGGGAGGCTATCTGCAAGATGGGCATGCGTGATGCCCAAGTTAGTGACAAGGAGAGGAACGAAATGGTGCACCCTCACACTCGCATCGAGATGGCTGACGCTGAGGTAGCTACTGCCGCTGCTAGAGCTCATGCAGATCCTGTCGATGATGATGACTGCATGTGTATGGATGTCGACTCGATACCACCGCCTTCACCTATGCATGCGGCTGGAGTTGGTACTTCTTCTGCGACGGATCCTGCACCTGAGACTGGTCCTTCTCATGCGGCTGGTCCTTTACGCCCACCTTCTGATATGATGGAGATGTTGCATGAGATCAGAGAGGCTCAGCGCAGATCTGATCTGAGGATGGAGGAGTTGCTGGACGCCCATCGTCGGACTGATCAGCGGGTGGCTGATCTCACAGCTAGTCTTTAGACGACCCAGACTCAGATAGCCTAGTTGACTAGAGTCTACGCTGAGGATTATGACAGAGATCGTGAGGCACCGCCTCCTCCTTCACCTCCAGCTTCTTGATTGTATTTATTTTCTTTGTACTACAGAGTAACTGTCCGGGTTGTGGACTGTACTCTGCTTTAGTTACGTATATACGTTTGTTTCGCTCTCGTTGTATGTAAACTGTTTCCCCTTTAATAGATGCATTATTCTCTTTTTAAATTTGGTCTCAACTATCACTTGTGCTTATAATGTGTTAATATTACTATTTTTACTTTTATCCTATCTCAGTTCACAATTGTCCTGAATGTATGCTAGTTCAGCGGACAAGGTCTGAGATGCTCTGATACCAAGTTGTCACACCCCGATTTCGCACTATTCAGAATGGGGTGATGAACCGCTAACAAACCAACGGTTCAACCAGGATCTCGAGTAGGCTATATCCGTGTTATCTGAACCCCATACATTCACATTCATAATCAGAGAAAATATATAATAGCGAAAGTCTTATAGTAAAATGAACTGAGACTCTATTCTGATATTAGTATTTAAATAACAAATTATTCTGTATCAACTAAGACATAAATAAATATCAAATATATGTCTTTAATAAATCCAAATAATGAAAACTAGAAAAATATCTAATCGAATACACATGAGTTGCACTCGCAAGAGAAGTCATGTGTATCCACTTCAGCTTCAACTACCATCGCTGCAACGTTCCCGTACTCTGGAGCATTTATATAATCTTCAACGATTGTACCTGCATCATCAACTAAAAATATTCGACGTCGAGGGGTGAGCATACATCATGGCTCAGTGAGCAAACAAAACAATGCAATAATGCATATGCATGCAATCAATTCATATCTTTGGTCTGGTTTTACGTTTGCATTGTGCTATAGAAAGGATAGGTGGCCTCCGCACCTCTATGCACGAGAGTGTGGATACGCCCTATGACTCTCACCGTCGCCCACAACACCCAAATGAACATTGTACAACGAAGGTCACATTTATCGATGCACAACTCCATACCAAGAAATGAACCCCTGATGGCTAGGGCTGCAAACGTGGCTCTCTACTAACCAATCCTAATGTCAAACAATGTATCCAAGGCCTCACCCCAGCATCACTCAGAGCACCCGTAGAGATAGAGCTAAGGCCCCCCGGTAGAGTATAGGACTCAAGGACCGAGACCCTCCTTGATGCCCTACGTCGCAATAGTTCTGCTAAGGTAATGGCGATACGACGATGCTAATGCACAAGACTTGAGTCAGAGATAGAGCTAAAGTGTCCGGATCAAACACCGCATAACACCTCCCCTGATGCCCTATTCGTATCCAACACACTAACCACACACAAACATTCACATGCCTATTCCTAGCATCAAATCATCATCATCATGTTATAAGTAAACAAAGTTAAATATGCATGAACAATAATAGCAGGAATATTGGATGACATGTTGAATGCACATTACAAGCATATTCGCATAGAATCAAGCATAGCATTGGACTTAAGAAAATAAAAGTAGTTTATTATTAACCAATTAGTTTAGGTTTTGTTTCCTTACCTTAGCTTGTTAATAGATCCTCTTCCAAGCTTTAGAATCACCTTAATAATGTTATTATATTCCTAGAAGACCTAACAAAGTCGATAGAATTTAATTAGGATTTATTCAGAATTTAAAACCCATGCTGTTAACTGAGGGTCGGAGGTAGGGTCGGAGTCATGATTGACCCTTGGTGCGACCCTCCCCATTCTGGACTTCCCGAACACTGAGGGTCGATTTTCAGGATCACATAGGGTCGGATGGTCATCGACCCTCTATGCGACCCTCGGTGGATTTTGGTCAATTTCCCTCCTTTTAGTCTATTCTTCGTGTTTGGGGTCCTATGGCTTTCTCCTACAGTCCATTCAACATTCATTCCATGGTCTAGAACTATGAATCATCCACCTAGATAGCTTTCATGTAATCTCCCATAGTTTTCTATGAAAACCTAACCATGGGTTGATGATTTGGGTTTCTCCGAGATCATACTCTCATCATTATCTAACCTAAGGTCTGTAGAAACTCATGGAATTAGTATCCATACCTGAGAAGAATACTCCTTCTCTGCAACTCTTCTCCTTTTTGCTTTCTTCTCTCCCTTACTTCTCTTCTTCTTCTCCTCCTTCTCTTCTCTTTCTCTCAATTCAATTAGGGTTGTAAAAGGAGTGAAAGAGTCTTAGGGACGTCCTTTAAATAGAGTAGAAACATCCTAAAATAAGTCCCTTAGAGATTAGGAAAGAATCCAAATAAAAAATTAGAAAATTTCCTAATTTCAGTTTCGGCGGCAACTGAGGGTCGATGGGAGGGTCGATGATCCCGTCGACCCTAGGTTCTTAAGATGTCCGACCCTCCCTGTAAAACAGAGGGTCTAACTTTCTGTTTTGGGGGGGTCCGACGCTCCTTAGCTGGGTATGCGACCCTCCCCTCAAATTGAGTGTTTTAGGGTCAATTTGATACCTAGGATCTCGATCTCCTTCACGCCCTTAGTCCATTTGACTCGACCATGATGGGTAAACCTGGTTCAAGGTGATAAGACCGGGTTAGATTGACACAGGTCTTACAGACCACAATGCCACATCCTCCCCTTGGTGCCCCACTCGCATCATGCACACTAACCACATAGAATCACATGCCTATTCCTATCATCATTAATCAACATGGTTGCAAATAGACAGAAGTAAATATGCATGAGCAATAATAACAGTAATATTGGATGACATGTGAGATGCTCATTACAAGCATATAATCATAGAATCAAGTATGGCATTGGAGACTCAATAAAATAACAGTTTATTATTATCCAATTAATTTAGGTCTTGTTCCCTCACCTATTAGCAAAGCTCGATCTCCTTCCAAGCCTTGTAACTCTCTTTGAATCACTTTAATAACCTAAAAGTTATATAGATTTAAGTTAGGATTCCTATGTAACATGTTACAATAGTTAAAAATTGAAAATAGATCATCGACAGGTGTCTGATTAGTCCTATGGTCTCATTCTGTGTCGACCTTACTGCCTACAGTCGATACCCTATGGTTGCACCATATGCGACCATACCTGGAACCGTTTGATTTCTGAATTCTTACAGAATGCCTATGGTCGATCCTCTGGTCATGCTATGGTCGACCATAGCTGCGACCTTAAGATTTTTTATCACAGACTACATTCAATCCGAATACTTCCTCTTGGCTCTTCAATAGGGTCCTCCCTACTGATCATTCTAAGACTAAATTTCCTAGTTTTACCAATTAATCACTCTAACCCATTCTCCATGATTCTCCTTTGAGACTTACTTAGCAAATCACATGGTTGAATCCTTACATTGGTTTTGGTATCTCAATTTACATTAGAAACTCTTACTCTTAGTGTTCTAAGGCTACAGAGACAAGGTTCATACCTTACTTGTTGTAGAGAGTCTATAGAACTCTTCTCTCAGTCTCCTCCTTAGTATTCTCTTCTTCTACTTCTCTTTCCTTCTCTTTCTCTAGGGTTTACTAATGTTCTAAAAGAATGAAAAAGGGTTGAGGAACGTCCTTTATATAGAGAAAAACACTCCATATAGAGTTCTGTAATAATAGGAAATAAATCCTCCTCAAATTAGGAAAGTTTCCAAACTTAGAGTCCAATCTAGGGTCTTACGGTCTATGGCCTATGGTCGCAGAACCTATCAACCGTAGGGTCGAAAACATTGACCATAGGGTCATTGATCAGTGACCATTGTTTCTTAACATATGGTCAACCATACCTACCCAGGTATGCGACCCTACGTATACTTTTAATGTTTTTAACTCAATTCTGATATCTGGTTTGTGATCCTACTTCACACTATCGGTCCACTTGGTCTAGCAATGATGAGAAGAGCTGGCACAACACGGTTAAACTGGGTTAGTGGAGTGTGGGTCTAACACGTCATATGGGACTCTACATTCCAAAGTCGTACTTATAAGCATCCTTAGTCTTACGGGGCTCTAAATTTAAAACTATGTAGATCCTGAATCTTAGGACAAACCCTCAGATACGTAGGCAATTTGGGAAGATTCTCAAATATGTCTCAACCCCTTAGTCTGTTTAGACTACCTGTACGATTTACTTATTTAAGTCGTACGTTCCCTTAGTCAAGTTAAACTACCCATATGATTCACTTATTTAAGCTGTATGTCCCCTTAGCCAGGTTAGATCATAGTTAGCGAATTTGCGTATTATACACATATTTTTCATCATTTTTTTACGTATTTTAACGAACATATACATAGATTCGCACAAAGTATTTTTAAAAATTGGAACCATATTATACACATTTAATACGCGTATAACATATTAAGCGTGTATAATACAGTGGGAATTTTTAAAATATTAAAAAATAAAAAATGCAAGGAATATTGTAAATACACGAGAATTTGACTGGTCTTATATAAAGGTAGGGTTTAAATAGAGGGTTTATTATATTGATTTTCCTTGTTTTTTTTTTGTTTCTTTATCTTCTTCCTCTCCTATGTTCACCTGTGAAGAAACCAAAAGAAGGAGTTGCGAAAGGCAGCTCCGACAAACTCTAGTCAAAATCCCTACTGACGAGCTCTCAGATCTCATCGCCAGTAAGCACATCATTTTTTCTTCATTGTTGATTTCTTCTACATGTGTTTACCTAGTTCACACCTTCATTCCCACCTATGCATCCCTATCTTCATCCCTCTATTCCACCTTCTTTTCCATCACTGATTCATCATTGTTCCACCTTTGTTTCCAGTGTCGCTTCATCCCTATTCCACCTTAGTTTCCACCTCCGATTCATCCGTGTTCTGCCTTTGCTTCCACCTCCAATTAATTCCTTTACTCCCCTTTGTCTTACAGCCCATTTGTCCCTCCATTTACATTTGTTTTGCCCCCGATTCATCTCCTTTATTCCCCTTCATTTCACCTCAATTCACCTATCTATTTCCCCTTTGTGTCACTGCCAATTCATCCATCCCTTCCCCTTCGTTTTGCCTTTGATTTTCTCTATTTCCTCTTTGTTTCACCACTGGTTCATCTCCTCTGTTCCCCTTTGTTTCACCTCCAATTTACCTCTCTATTCCCCTTTGTTTCGCCTTTGATTCATCCCTCTGTCCCCTTTGTTTCGTCGTTGATTCACCTCCATTCACACCTTCATTTTACCAATGATTCACCTCTCCATTTCACACCTTCAGTTCACCGTCGATACACCTATCTATTTCCATCGTATTGCTGGTCAGAATTTTGGCGTGGTCATTGAACACTGATCTCGATGACACTAGCTCTACATTTTGGTTCAACGACGATTCGAATCATTTTTTGACGATGCATTTAAGGTATTTTTACTTCTCCCATTTCCTACTATACCCGTATTTACTCTATCTCTTTCATGGTTTATCTTGTATGTTAATTGGCCTGCTAGCCTATGATTTGCTTATATGTTATTATTTTATTTCTTGATTGCTATAGATGTTTATTGCGTAGTGAATTTATGTTTGTATTTATGGTCCCGAATTTTCTATAGGCTATATGTATTAAACACGTACAATAATAATGCCATACATGTTTTTTTGAAATGGATTATTGGTTCCCATATCAAATTTTGTTTCCGTTTAATACCCATATGTATCCGTATCCAAACTTACTAGCTATGGGTGAGACTACCTGTACAATTCGCTTGTTTAATCCATATGTCCCCTTTGTCATGTTCTACTACCCATACGATTCGCTTGTTTAAGCCGTACATCCCTTGGTCTATTTAGACTACCCACATCCACTATCCATCTTTCGACCCAGATGGGTCATCTAACATCCGAACTACATTGTACCTGATTTTCAGGATCACTGAAATATGTAGGCAATTCGAAGGAATCTTTAAGTACGGTACTCCAGTCCACAAGGATTATCTAAATTCAATTTCAAGCATCAATCAATCATAAATCTCAACTTGAATTTTGAATCTAATAAAGCTCAAGTATAAATCACATCCATAAGCTTTAATCAACCATTTTGAACTACATTGCAGACTTGATTTCTAAGATGGAATACATGGGCAGTTTGAGATGGACGTCTCAGATTCAGTCCATCACCGAACCATTATTTGGTTCGGTTCACTATACTTATCATTTGTTTGTTTAAGAACATGTTTGGCTGATCCCTAGGTTTGATGGACTTAGCAATTTGGTATAGAATCTCCCATGGGCCTAATTATTCATTGACCAAGCATTGTCAAGAACAATAGAGTTCAAGGAAAGTAGAATTGGATATGAGGCAGTTTTGGATGTCTAACACCTTCCCAAACTATACCTCTGAACGCTTACCCGTTCTCTAATAGACTAAAGCCGATTTTTGGTTATGAGTCAATAAAAGTCTTATTCTATGATGAGACTACATTTTCAGATCCTAGACCTTAATCTAGGTAGTGACTCTAAATCATTACCGTCCATCGGTGTAGGTGGACAAGATCAAAGGCAAAAATTGATGATCCATATTTTTTTAGGAATCACAAAGACAAATTTTCTCCTATGTTCTTACAAGATTCTATTGTTGTTGGGGGACAGGAATAGATGGAGATGGAGAAGGAAGATCCACCTACGACAGGATGAGGTTGTGCTACGAGCACCTCACGAGCTCCTTGTCGTAGCCCATTCAGGGGAATCAGACGTAAAATCTGAGTCATCCATGAGACAACCTGAATCTTCTTGACTGACAACCAAAATTACCTACCAACAAATCCAACAGTCTACACAAACAATATCCATAATAATCAATAATAATTAATAATCATTGTAGTGGAATAGTAAGAGTTGCAGTGGAATTGTCACAATTCTACACCAATTAGAATGGTGTGATGAACCGTCTATGATCCAACGGTTCAATCAGGATCTCGAATAGGCTGTGTCCATTTGCTTAAATCATACACATCCATAACCATAATCAGAGTAAATAAACAATAGCGGAAGTCTTTAATACTAATGAACTGAGTATCTAACAGTGATATAATAAATAAAGTATCCAATTATCTCAAATAATGGAAGACATAAAATAAAATAAATTAATCAATTACATGTTCTGAATAATCCAACAAATAAATCGAATAAAATACGTATGAGTTGCACTTGCACGACGAATCATGCGACTCCATCATAGCTTCTGTATCAAGTGCCGCAACACGCCCGTACATTGGAGCATTCATATAATCTTCTACTGTAGGACCTACATCATCAACTAAAAATATTCGACGTTGAAAGGGTGAGTACACATCATGGCTCAGTGAGCAAACAAAACAATGCAACAAACATATGCATGCATTCAATTCATATCTTTGGTCTGGTTCATAAGTTTGTAATGTGCAATAGAAATGATTGGTGGCCGCCGCACCTCTATACACGAGTGTGCGAAGCCGCCCAATGGATCAAACAACATTGCTATCCCACATGCACCCATCATGGAATAGAGATAGAGCGAAAGTGCCCGTATTAAACACCACATGACACTTCCCTTGATGCTCTACCCATACCAACACGTAAGCCCCTATTGGCGAGGGCTTGCAAACTGGGCTCGCAACTAACCAGTCCTAATGTCAAACAGTGTATCCAAGGCCTCACCCCAGCATCTCTCAATAAGTCCATAGAGATAGAGCTAAGGCCGCCCGACAGAGTCAGAGACTACACGGTTCGAGACTACCTCCCCTAATGCCCAACAACGTAATAGTTCTGCTAAGGTCATGGCGATACGACAATGTCAACGGACAAGACTTAAGTAGAGATAAAGCTAGAGTCTGGTTACCAGGATGAACCACAGTGTCACGTCCTCCCCCTGATGTTCCACCTGCATCAAGTACACTAACCACACACAAACATTCACATGCCTATTCCTAGCATCATCATCAACATCATGTCATAAATAAACGGAATTAAATATGCATGAATAGTAATAACAAGAATATTGGATGGCATGTGAAATGCCCAATACACGCATACAAGCATAGAAGCATTCATGGCATTGGACTCAATAAATAAAAATAGTTTATTATTAGCCAATTAGTTTAGGTCTTGTTCCCTCACCTTTGGTTGATAGTAGATCTTTGTTCAAGCTTTATGAATCACTTTTAAATCATTTGGAAACCTAACAAATTTATAGATTTTAAATTAAAATTAATTTCCATGAATTTAGACTAACAGAAACTAAGGGGTCATAGGTGTGGCAGCACCTATGATCTCAGTTTCTGTTACCACAGGGCGTGGGGTCACAAGGTGTGGTCACAAATCCTGCGACCACACGTGTGACCACACCCGTCCCTGGAAACTTCCAGAGGGTATGTGGTCAGACATGTGTGTCTCGTGTGGTTGCACATCATGCAACTACTCGTGCGACTATACATGTGATGGTCGACCTTTCACTCTCAACTCCAATTCTTTCATGCTCAGATTCCTTGGCTTAACATTATGGTCCTTCCTATGATTGTTCTATGGCTTAGAACTAGTATTTTATATAGATTCCCTTGTCCACATAATTTCCTCCCATGGATTCTCTTGAAATTTATCCATGGATTGATGATTTGGGTTTCAGCTAAATCCTATCTCTTTCATGTACTATTATAGGCTCTCAATTTAACATGGGGAATGTTTTCATACCTTAAGCTTGTCGAAGATTCAGAGTTTTCTCTGAATTTTCTTCCTCCTTAGTCTTCCTCTTCAATTCTCCTTTTCTTTCTTCTCTTTTCTTTCTCCCACTTCCAGTTTGAGTTCTAAAAGGGTGAAAGAGGCTAAGGGACATCCTATTTATAGAGAAAAATCCTCCATAATATGCCCTAATGAGTTTAGGAAAGAATCCCCTTCGGATTAGGAAGGTTTCCTAAATTTGGTTTCTGACTGGGTTTGTGTGGTCGAAGGTGGGGTCGCAGAATCCGTTGACCACACCTTCTGAAATGTGCGACCACATGACCAAAATTTATTTGGTTGCACTATTTTGAGGTGTGATCGGTCACACCTGTTTAGGTATGCGACCACACACTCATAATTGACTATTTTTGAGTTGATTTAATACCTGATCTTGTGGTTTCTTCAGGCACTTGGTTCACTTGGCTCGACCATGATAGGTAGACCTGATACAAGGTGGTTAGACCGGTTAGTTCGATACGGGTCTTACAACTCCCCCCCTCTTATTAGAAATTTCATCCTCAAAATTTGCACATACCTTCCGAGTTGAAAAGGTGAGGATATTGCTTTCGCATAGCATTCTCTTCTTCCCATGTGATCTCTTCTATATCTTGGCTCCTCCAAGTAACCTTAACATAATAAATGTCACGGTTGCATAGACGTTAAACCTTTCGACTGGTGATTTCAGTTGGTGCTGCTTCGAATGTCAAATCATCAGTTAGACCCGGTGGATACGCTGTTAAAACGTGTGTTGGATCTTTGACGTACTTCTTCAGTAATGAGATATGAAATACATCATGCACACTTGACATAAATGGGGATAGTGCTAACTGATATGCCATTTTTCCACGTTTAGCGAGAATCTCATATGGCTCGACATATTTCAGACTTAGCTTCGCTTTCTGTCCGAATCGTTTTAAGCCTTGCATAGGTGATACTTTCAAGAATACCATATCATCTATAACGAATTCAAGGTCTCGACGTCGAGTATTTGAATATTGTTTCTGATGATTCTGAGCTGTTCTAACTCTTTCCTTGATAATGTCGACTACTCGACAAGTCTCTTCAACAAATTCTGGTCCAACGGTACTTCGTTCACCAACTTCATTCCAAAACAAAGGAGTTCGACACTTCCTACCATACAGTGCTTCATATGGTGACATCTGTATAGTAGCCTAATAGCTGTTGTTATAGGCGAACTTGATCAATGGTAATTTTTTATCCCATGATCCCTTGAAATCAATAACACAGGCTCAAAGCATGTCTTCTAAAATCTGAATAGTATGCTCCGACTATCCGTCTATCTGAGGATGGAATGCAGTACTAAATTTCAGCGTTGTACCCATAGCCTTCTGTAATCCTTCCCAAAACTTTGAAGTCAAGCATGGGTCTCTATCGGACACAATGCTTTCAGGTACACCATGTAATCTGACAATATTATCCACATATAGCTTGGCTAACCACTCTAGGGTATACTAAGGTCGTATAGCTATGAAGCGAGCTGTCTTAGTCAGTCGATTTACAATCACCCAAATTGTGTCAACTACTCAGGGAGTCAATGGTAACCCAGTGACAAAGTCCATAGTGATGCAATCCCATTTCCAAGCTGGTTCTGGCAGTGGCTGCAACAATCCTGCAGGGCTTTGCCTTTCAGCCTTTATCCTCTGACAATTTAGGCATTGAGACATAAATTTAGCTACATCTGCTTTCATTCCTCTCCACCAATATAATTTCTTCAGATCATGAAACATCTTCGTACTTCCAGGATGTACCGAATAAGCGGTGGTGTGAGCTTCCTTCATTAGTCTGTATCTAATGTCCAAGTTTTCCGTTTCAGGAACACGAACTCTTCCTTTATACTTCAGTACCTTTTCAACGTCCAAGGTGAACTCAGGAATAGTCCTACCTTTTTTGATGTCTTCTTGCACCGTTCTCAGATAAGGATTTGATTTAATGACGGCCTTGACTTCATCTAATATATGAAGTATAATCTTTAATGTTGCAAACATATTTGAAAATAGATGAATAAACCCTTGGTTGGTTGATCCGCCCGGTGCATCTATAACGAACTGCTCATTACCATGATTGAATACTTTTCCTGTAATACACATTGCCGCAGTCGTGTTAACCTCTCCTTGGGATTTTATCATTGCTTTTCTACTTAACGCATCAGCAACTACATTAGCCTTCCCTGGATGATACTGGATATCACAATCATAATCCTTTTATAGTTCCAGCCATCTTCTTTGTTTCATGTTCAACTCCTTTTGATTAAAAAGATAAGTGAGACTCTTATGATCTGATTTAATCTGAAATTTCTCTCCATACAAATAATGTCTCCATATCTTGATAGCATGTACTACTGCTACCAACTCCAAGCCATGAGTGGGATAGTTCTTTTCATGTGTCTTCGGTTGTGTTGAGGCATACGCCACTAATTTTCCTTACATAAGTACACATCCTAAACCCAACCCAGACGCATCAGTATACAAGGTAAATGGTTGTCTTAGAATATGAATTGTCAAGATGGGAGCAGATATCAATTTACCTTTAAATGTTTGAAAACCTTCTTCACATTTGTCGGTCCAAACAAACTTTTCTCCTTTCTTAGTCAAACTAGTGAGAGGTACGGCGATTCTAGAGTAATCTTCCACGAATCGTCGGTAATACCCAGCTAGACCTAGGACTCTTCTGATTTCTGCAACACTCTTAGGTGCTTCTCATTTCACAATAGCTTCAATCTTGCTAGGATCTATTTTAATTCCTTCAGCAGATACAACATGACCTAAGAAAGTGACCTCATTTAGCCAAAACTCACAATTTGTAAATTTAGCGTAAAGCTTCTCTTTTCTTAGTCGCTGCAGAGCGGCTCTTAGATTCATGACATGAGTTTCCTTGTCCTTGGAGTAGACCAATATATCGTCAATAAACACAATGACTGACGTATCCAACATATCATGGAATACCCGATTCATGAGTTCCATAAAAGTTACGGGTGCGTTAGTTAATCCAAAAGATGACTAAAAATTCATAATGTCCATATCTTGTTCTGAAAGCTGTCTTTGGAATATCACCTTCCTTAATCTTCAGCTGATGGTATCCTGATCAAAGATCAATCTTTGAGAACACCTTGACACCTTGCAACTGATCGAACAAGTCATTGATCCGAGGCAATGGGTATCAATTCTTGATTGTAAGCTTATTCAATTCACGATAGTTTATACACAGTCGAACACTACCATCTTTCTTCTTCACAAACAATACTTGCGCTCCGCATGGTGATATGCTGGGTCTGATATAACCCTTGTCCAGTAATTTCTGTAACTGTACCTTTAGTTCCCTCAGTTCAGTAGGAGCCATTCAATAGGGTGCTTTAGATACTGGTGCGGCTCCGGGTATCAGATCTATAACGAACTCTGTCGCTCAGTTGGGTGGTACTCCTAGTAGTTCCTCAGGAAATACATCTAGAAAGTCACGCACAACATCAATATCTTTCATTCGGTACTTCCTTGGTGAGATCAACCACGGATACTAGATACCCAACTCCTCCTTTCGTGAGGAATTTTCTAGCCTTTAATGCAGAGAGGATGAGTTTTCGTTTACGGGGTAGTCTGGTTCTCGCAAAACTAAACTCTGCTCCTTCCTTGTTTTTAAATGTCAGTTTCATTTATGCACATAATAGGTTTATAGAATGTCGAGCCAACCATCCCAAGATAACGTCAAAGTCTGCCATCTCAAGTTGAATTAAAGTTGCATCCAAAATCTTCTCATCGATAAGAACTGGACATGGTCGATAACTTTTTTCTAATTTCACTTCTAATCCCATAGGCGATCATACAAGCAATTTATAGTCTAAAGATCTAAGGGGTAGATTTAGCTTCTTTCCAAATGACACAGATATAAAAGAATGAGTAGCTCCAGAATCAAAGAGTACTCGGGCGGGTATGCCATTAATTGGTACGATACCTGTGATTTGTTTTAATTCAGTCTACATGCTCACACAAGGTAATTCAAAATGAAAGGTTCCGGTCATACCTGTGACCACATCGGGCGATGCGACAACATCCTCAGATGTAACTGCATAAACCTTTCCTTGCTGTAGCTGCTTCCTGGGCTTAGGACACTCCCTTGAATAATGTCCCATTTGATTACAGTTATAGCATTTTACTCCTTCACTGTTTTGCTTCTATTGAGGTTGGACTGTTAGAGTAGTCTTGGCTGCAATATTAAAGCCTTGAGTATGGAAGGGTTTAAAGGTCTTTGTGTTCCCTCCATTATATGAATTCCCATTAGACCTTTTTATACCTCTATTCTGAGCAAAGTAGCTCTCCTTCTGGCTCGATTCCAGTACCCGAACAATCTGTACTGCTTCATTGTAAACTTTCTTTTCTAGCCCCAAAACATTCTCCCGAATGCTTCCCCTAAGTCCCACGTTGAACCTTCGGGTTTTAGTATTTTCCTCCTGCAAGCTAGAGGGTGCAAAGAAAAATGCTCTTCATAACGTTGTTGATATGCATCTACGGTCATCTGTCCCTGATACAAACTTAGGAACTCTCTTTCCATAGCATCTTTGAAACTTCTGGGAAAATATTTTTCGAAGAATGCCTCTTTATAGATAGCCCAGGTCAATTGGGCGTGCTTTGTTAATAGATAAGTCCGAGTAGACTTTCACCAGTGGTGTGCATCGCCCTTCAGCATAAATTTTGTACACAGTACTTTTCCCTCCTCATTAATAGTCATCATCATGAAATTGCTCTCCATCTCATCGATCCAGTGAGCTGGCCACAAAGGATCCGCTGGCTTGCCATTATATTCCTTAGGCTTCATTTTCAGAAAATGCTCGATCAATCGAGAATGGTCCAACTGATACTGACCATAGGCCCCATACATAGGTGGTTGATACTGGTAACTACCTTGGGCTACCTCAGGGTTTTGTACTAGAGCTTGTACAACTAGCGTTTGAGGTGCATGGGGTACCGTATTGCTACCCCCTGGTACTGTGCTAGCTTGTCTGGCTGGTATAGGTGTAGTATGTACCGCTGGAAAAACCATTCCCATAGCAGCTTGCATATTGGCTTGTACTTGCTGTATTTGTTGCAGCTGTTGTGCTAGGTTCATTACTACTGTAGCCAAATCTGTAGGTGGGGCTGGCAAGTTTATAGGATTAGCCTGGCCATTAGCTCCTGGTGGTGCCACATTTTGATCCTCTTGTCCTTCAGGATTTTCATGGCTATCTTCCTCCACAGGTGGTGGTGGTGGAATTGGGTTACGTCCTCGCCTGGTTACTCTTCACCGAGCCATTTCTTGTTCCGACGGTGGTAGTGTCTGAAAAATCATAGAACATGTGAGGCAATCATAATATACGTCATTCCCATGTCAAAATCCAATTAATCAATGTAGAATTCCAATTTTCAAAGTCATTTAGTCAAATTACTGTATTTTCCATCGTGTGGTCGATGGTGTGGTCGCAGTCTATGCGACCACAAGGTTGCGACCACACAAAACCCTGTCAGCTCACCAAGAGTCTGTGGTCAATCGTGTGGTCGAAGTATTTGCGACCACAGGGTCCGAACACAAAGTCTGTTAGCTCATCGAGAGCCTGTGGTCGATCGTGTGGTCGGTCATGTGGTCTCATATTTAGTCAAATTTTGCGACCACAAGACTCCAAATCAGGTTTTTAAACCTAATTTTTGGAGTCATTTCCCACTTTCTCTTTTGCTTTCAACTCAACTTGCTTCCACTGAGTTGCTACAGTGTCGACCACTTGTGTTTGGTGATTTTTTCTTCCATTTATGACCTCCGCTCCGTTCCTTCATGTATGTTCTCTACTGGTCCTCATTTTTAAGTTTTCAAAACTAGGTTTTTCTCCATTTAGCATTTTCTTCAAATTAAAAATTTTCTAACAGTAAAAATTTGATTTTTATTGGGGGCTTTTGCTATTGGCTACCCAATGGATGAAAGCCCTCAAGAAAATTTGAGTTTCATCGGTTAGTTTTTGAGAAACTTGAAATTTTCCATTTTGACCTAATTTTTCGGATTTTTCTTCAAATTCGATCTTCCTAGTTTAAATTTTCCATTTTTGACTAAATTATTGAAATTTCTTCAAATTCGATCTTCCTAGTTTAAATTTCCAATTGTATGAGCCTTGCAGGATGGTTTGGAACATATGTTAGTCCTCCTATCGAACTGTTTGGGTGAAAAGTGAGGCTTTTAGCCAAATCATGCCGTTATAATGTCAAAATTTTTTGAGTTTTGCTCTATAACTCATATCTTGTTTATTTGTCCGTGTCTTTGCAGATAGCATGGCTCGCACCAAAGCTCCCAGAGTTCATGATCCTATTCTCTTCCGGTCTAATGATGCAGAGGCTCAGTATGCTCGTTATGAGCATAAAAAGGTGGAAGGGGGTTGTTGTGTAAACCTGGCTAATTTATCCTTATTTAATGTGGAGGGTTCTTTTGAGGATATGAATTGGCTCCCCGTGATATTATATGAGGGTTGCACCTGTCTTGCTCTAGTGAAGTAGTTTTATTGCAACCTTCAGGTAGTGGGTGATCCAAATGATACAGACAAGGATAGGGAGCTCATGATCACTAATTATGTTAAAGGGGTGGAGATCTCCTTTAACTGCTAGGAGTTGGCTGATCTCCTAGGCATATCAAACGATGGCCCCTTAGTATACTGTGCACCCAAGGAACCCCAGTTCCTATCTTTGATGATGCATGCAGAGATTGACCGCCAGCTTCTTAGGGATGATCGCTGGGAGATGAAGGTAATCAACCTACGGCCGGAACCTCGGGTGTACTGCAAGATTATTCAGCACAACCTGATTCCTCAGAGTGGGTACTATGAGAAGATTTCCCAGTTGACCCAGTATCTCTTGTACTGCATCTACTGCAATAGTCAGCCCGTCTGCCTTCCATACATTATCATCCGGACGATGATCCGTGCTGCGACTCCTGGTTAGATGGGCAACCTGCCCTATGGGAATTTGATCACTACTATGCTCACTCGCTTGCATGTTGATTTGGTTGATGAGAGGATCCATGAGGACACGTTCTTGCCTGACCTTGACTGGGAAGCCATATGCAAGATGGGGATGCAAGATGCGCAGGTCAGTGATGAGGAGAAGAACGCTATGGTGGGTCCCCGTACTTGGGAAGAGATAGCAGATGCTGAGGCAACAGCAGCAGCAACAACAGGAGTCCATGGGGGTGATGCTGAGGATGATGATCGTATGTACATGGATGTGGATGCCATACCTCCTCCATCACTACTGCATTCCACTGGAGCTGGCCCTTCTCGGGTTCCTTTACACTCAGCTGGTCCTTCGAACCCACCATCTGATGACGTGATGGGGCTGCTGCGTGAGATTCGAGAGGCCCAATGTGCATTTGATCAGCGGATGGCCCATCTGGCAGCTAGTCTCTAGGTGACCCAGACTGAGGTAGCCTGGCTTACGAGGGTGTATATTAAAGATTATGATCGAGATCGTGAGGCACTTCCTCCTTCAGCACCTCCAGCTCCATGATGCATTCTTTTTTGCTTTTTCCTTATACTATAGAGTAACTGTCCGGATTGTAAACCATACTCTGCTTTGGATATATATATATATATATATATATATATATATATATATATATATATATATATATATATATATATATATATATATATATATATATATATATATATATATATATATATATATATATATATTATTTTTATTCGATGTGTATATGAAACTTGTTTCTCATCTTAATAGTGCATTATTTTCTTTCTTAATTTTTGTCTCATACAACACAGATGCTTATAGTGTGTTCTTACTAAAGCTTTTAAATTTTATCCTAACTCAGTTCATGAACTTTTGTGAAAGTATACAGGTTTAATAAATAGGGCTCGAGAGCTCTGATACCAAGTTGTCACACCCCAATTCTGCACCAACCAGAATGGAGTGATGAACCGTCTATGGTCCAACGGTTCAACCAGGTTCTCAAATAGGCTGTGTCCATTTGCTTAAACCATACACATCCACAACCATAATCAGAGTAAATAAATAATAGCGAAAGTCTTTAATACTAATGAACTGAGTATCAAACAATGATATCATAAATAAAGTAACTAATTATCTCAAATAACTGAAGACATAAAATAAAATAAATTAATCAATTACATATTCTGAATAATCCAACAAATAAATCTAATCAAAGACGCATGAGTTGCACTCGCACGACGAATCATGCGACTCTATCATAGCTTCTACATCTAGTGCCACAACATGTGTGTGCATTGGAGCATTCATATTTTTTTTTTATACTGTAGGACCTGCATCATCAACTAAAAATATTCGACGTCAAAAGGGTGAGCACACATCATGGCTCAGTGAGCAAACAAAACAATGCAACAAACATATGCATGCATTCAATTCATATCTTTGGTCTGATTCATAAGTTTGCAATGTGCAATAGAAAGGATTGGTGGCCGCGCACCTCTATACACGAGTGTGTGAAGCCTCCCAATGGATAAACACCATTGCCGTCACACATGCATCCATCATGGAATAGAGATAGAGCTAAAGTGCTCGGATCAAATACCGCATGACACTTCCCCTGATGCCCTACCCATACCAACACGTAAGCGCCTGTTGGCGAGGGCTTGCAAATTGGGCTCGCAACCAACCAGTCCTAATGTCAAACAGTGTATCCAAGGTCTCACCCCAGCATCCCTTAATACGTCCATAGAGATAGAGCTAAGGCCCCCCGGCAGAGTCAAAGACTACACAGTCCTAGACCACCTCCCCTAATGCCCTACGACGTAATAGTTCTGCTAAGGTAATGGCGATACGACGTTGTCAACGGACAAGACTTAAGTAGATATAGAGCTAGAGTCTGGTGACCAGGAAGAACCACTGTGTCACGTCCTCCCCCTGATGCCCCACTCGCATCAAGTACACTAACCACACACAAACATTCACATACCTATTCCTAGCATCATCATCAACATCATGTCGTAAATAAACGGAATTAAATATGCATGAACAGTAATAACAGAAATATTGGATGACATGTGGAATGCACAATACACGTGTACAAGCATAGAATCATTCATGGCATTGGACTCAATAAATAAAAATAGTTTATTATTAGCTATTTCGGCCCAGATCCGTCATGTGGGTCCTCCAAGGTGACTAGACCTACAAGACAAGGAAAGGCAAAAAGGGGGGAGGCGGGCTGATGCCCCGGGTCCACTCCGATGCCAAAGTTAGGGCTCTGTGAACAGTCAGTGGGCTCGGTGTCGAGCCCACGAAGATATTATAGAAATGTGTGGGGTGAGGGGAGATTTTCCGTCCCAGGTGTCAGAGCATGAATCTCTAGGAGTAAATGAGCAGTAAATGTTGTGTACCTGAAAACCTTGGGATTTGCTCTATTTATAGTGAATAGTACATATTTCTAAAATGCCGATATTACCCTTTGTTCTTGTGTTTGAGGAGCTTTCTCATGTCGAATAGGGGATCTCCACGTGGCTCTGAGGTTGGGTCCTACATGTCAAGGTAGTATTGCCAGCGTGGCATAATTCCCTAACACTTGCCTCGTTGCCCTACTAAATCTGTAGGGTTCGACTGAGCAAAAAAGAATAGGATGATGGAATTTTCCCCCCAACAACTTGCCTCGTTGCTCCGCTGAATCCAAAAGTTTTGGTTAGTGCAAAGAAGACGGGCCGGACCGTGCCTTAACCCCTTGTCTCGTTGCTCCGTTGTGGTGCTTGATGTACTGGAGACTGATGAGGGTCTAGAGTCTGCTGGGGGTGAGTGCCAAGGTGGACCCTACGGCGCAGCCCCTTTGGTTGATGTGGATGCGTCAGGACCGATGTGGAGTGCTCGATGTGAGATGGCCGAGGCGGGATTCCTGAACCGGGGAGTACCGCGCCGAGGCGGTCACTACGGCCCACCCACCTCAGGGATCGAACTCAAGGCGGATCCGGAGCAGCGTGTCCGATGTGAAGAATACCGTGCCGAGATGGTTACTGCAGTCCTCCACATCGGCCATTTCATCAGGGTGGAACCGTGGTGGTGTGTCCGATGTGGAGGACACCGTGCCGAGGTGGTCACTGCGGCCCACCTGCATCGGCCATTTGTTTCAGGGCAGAGCCGTGGTGGTGTGTCCGATGTGAAGGATACCGTGCCGAGACGGTTACTGCGGCCCACCCACATCGGCCATTTGCTGAGTGATGGATTTTCGAGGCCATCACGGGATGCTCACGTGATCCGAGTCATTTTGACCGATGTGGTCACCGCGGCCCCACCCACATCGGCCATTTGCTGAGTGATGGATTTTCGAGGCCATCACGGGATGCTCACGTGATCTGAGCCATTTTGACCGATGTGGGCACCGCGGCCAAAACACATCGGTCTTTGCTGAGAATGGATTTTTGAGGTCGTCTCGGGGTTTTCACGTGATCTGAGCCATTTTGACCGATGTGGGCACCATGGCCAAAACACATCGGTCTTTGCTGAGGATGAAATTTCGAGCTGATCACGGATTTCTCACGTGATCCGAGTCATTTTGACCGATGTGGGCACCGCGGCCAATACACATCGATTTTGTTGAAGACAAAATTCTGAGCCGATCACGAGTTTCTCACGTGATTCGAGTCATTTTGACCGATGTGGGCACCGTGGCCAATACACATCGGTCTTGAAGATGTAAATCTGAGCCGATCACGGGCTTCTCACGTGATCCGAGTCATTTTGAACGATGTGGGCACCGTGGCCAATACACATCGGTCTTGTTAAAGGTGTAAATCCGAGCCGATCACGGGTTTCTCACGTGATCCAAGTCATTTTGACCGATGTGGGCATCGCGGCCAATACACATCGGTCTTGTTAAAGATGTAAATCAGAGCCGATCACGGGCTTCTCACGTGAGCCGAGCTGATCACTGCGGCCGGCATAAATATCGCAGTTGTTCGCTCTTTAAGGGTGGAACCGAGGTGGCATAACCGACGTGAACTATCCATATTACATCTGGATCAGATCATGGATACGGGTCGACTATGTGGATAACGCAAGGCGGGACCCGGCTGACGCACCAGAAATTTACCGTCGGTAATAAATGCACCGACTTGGATGCCAATGATGAGGTGCCACGTGGAACTCACCGGATAGAACTTGTATAAAAAGGGGTGGTGGGGTATGGAGGTCCCCCCATTCTGAAACTACTGTTCAGTTGCTCAAGTTGGTTCGCGCTCTTCACATTGGTACGACCTTTGCATATCGGCCTGGGTATTTCCCATCAGATCGATTTGACTGACGTTGGTGCTGCCTCTAGTTTTTGCAATCAGCAAGTATTTATTTTCCTTCCAAGTCTTTTTTATCCATGGTAGATGAGGGTAGGGAGGCCGAAGTAGATGTAGATATAGAAATTGTGGGGTCATCCTCCAGCAGCAGCAGTAGCTCGTCCTCGTCCGGATGTGGGACAGCTACAGGCACGTCCTCGACAAGTGGTTAGTTGGACGGGTATCCGAGGGTGGTCCCGAGATGGAGTTGAGGACCGAGGAAGAGGTCCCTTCCGGACGGACCGGACCGCCCTCTGGCCTTCCTCCATGCGATCTTCTTTTGGGGTTTTCAATGCATGAGGTCGGTTCCGAAGTCTTGATCCATGCCCGAGAGGAGGCTGAGGCTCCCCCGGAGTTTGATGCCCGTGGTGAAGTTTGTCTGCTATCTAAGGCTGAGTTGGACAGTCTCCGGGAGTGATACCAGATACTGGATGACATGGAGATTAGAAAGCCCAGTGAGGGGGAGCTGGCCTATTGGAGTCGGCGGTCGGAACTATGTGTCAATGTTGAGATGTTCAAGGCCGGCTTTCGAGTGCCGGTACCGAAGCTGGTGGACGAAATTTTAAAGTACTACCAAGTGGCACCGATCCAACTGATGCCAAACACTCCTGGAAGAACTTGATAGCCTTCATCATTTACTTCAGGAGGATGGGGCAAGTACCGACCCTAAACATGTTCCGTAACATGTTCACCTTCAATGATTACTGTAAGACGGGGTGGTACTACTTCGCCAAGAAGCCTGACTTCGGCGACCTCCTCGTCGACAAACCGACCTCGATCAAGTTGTGGAAGAACAAGTTCTTTTACATTCGGGGTGACAACGTGCTGTTGGAGAATGTATGGAAGAAGCTAGATGCCGAGACATTCAATACGGACGTACCTCTGCTGCCTGTGGAGTTTGAGCTGCTGCGCCGTGCTCGGCATTTTGAGGGGGCCCCCATTCGCGTGGCCGACCTGAAGGATCCCCTTGTTTTGCATGAGAACCGCCTGTGTGAGTATTATTTTGACATAGAGCTGGCTGATGTCGACCTACTAACCGCGCTGATTCTGTTGTTGTTTCTTGCAGTGAAGCTAAACAAGGACTACCTGATGGAGTTGAGGAAGAAGGATGCTGCCCGGAAGGAGGCCGTGGCGAAGAGAGTCCAGGAGGAGCAGACAACGAAGACCTCGGCGGATCAGGCCGGTGCCGAGGTGGACCTGACAAGGAGGCCGTCGAAGAGAACACGTAAGCTATCCCCCGACTCTGCCTTGGCCGAGGCAGCGCGCATCTATTCAATGCCACTGATCCCTCGGTACCGTGTGCTTGATTTTTAAGGGAAGGGGAATACTCCGACTGGGCCGGAGGCCGTCCTTGCTCTTGGAGAGGCGTCTGGAGTCTGTGCGGCCCGACAGCCGACCCCGGTCCGGGTTCAGACGTTGCCGGCTTCACCACTCGCGAGGCCGAGGGTACTTCAGGGGCAGGGAGGAGTGCCCAGTGATTTTGGATGCCTCCCCCTCATGGGTCCCAATCCCCGGAACCGAACTGGTGACGAGCGAGCCTTCCGCTTGGACTGGGCGCTGACTGAGAAGGACACGGCCATGGGTGATATCAGTGCCATGAGGGAGTTGATGAAAGGGGCCATCTTGCCCCGGGATCGGTCGCTGGTGCGAGAGCTTCCCACGCCCTCGGTGATTTCAGGAGCGGACACCTTGGGTGCGTCGGTAAGTAATCATCGCGGGGCGGTCCCGCCCCTCTTTATTCTCACTTGCTGTTTTTGTTTTCCTTTATCTAACTGTTATTCATGTTTTGGTGCAGCTCGGTGTGTATATGGAGACTTTGAAGGAGCGCGCCGAGGAAACGGCCCGAAACCTGGCCGAGACGGACAGCAAACTGCATGCGGCCGAGGAGGAGCGGGACGATGCCCGGACGCAGCTTCGGTATAAGGAGCGGGAGGTGACGTCCATGTCTGCCGAGGTCACCCGCCTCCAGAGAGAGACGACACAGATGCGTGAGGACAAGCACCGCCTTGAGGATGATGTGAAGGCGAGGGAGGATCCGGTCGGCCAGTTGAAGTTGGCCTTGGAGCGTGCAAGGGACCGCGGGGCGAGATTCAAGGAAGCCTACATGAAGACATGCTCCCTTGCTACTGGGGCGGTTCGGCTCTACCAGAAGTCTGAGGACTTCAAAGAGCTGGTGGGGCGCTACTCCCTCCAAAGCTTCACCAAGGGGGCGGTGGCCCTGAAGGAGTTCGTGGATGATAAGGTGCCGGGGCTGGATTATACCGGAGCCGAATGCCTCATCCCTTCCGATGCGGAAGTTGAAATCCCAGAAGTGGATGATGTCGAAATGCTTCGGAGGCTAGATGAGGTCTTCGAGGGTGAGGAGCCTCCAGCCTCTCCTGACTTGGACGAGACTCCCATGACCCCCCAAGACGCCATGACACCTCCGATGGGTCCTCCCCGTACTCCTGGAAGCTCCCTTTCGCGGCGCACAAATGAACAGGCTACAATGGGGTGAACCCTCCTGAAGTTCCCCTTGAAGAGAATACATAAGATTTTTTTGTATTGATGTGTCAGGTCTCCTCGCCTATTTTGTGCACCCATGTAATTGTAATCTTCTGAAGGAATGAAAAGCCTTGAATTATCTCATCTTGTTTTCCTTTTCCTTTGAATTGACCGATGTATCTGTTCGTGCCTACCCTCCTCGGCCTTATATATGGGCCCGATGTGTTCCACACTTAGTGAAATCTTTGGGCTGCATGGGTCACGCTTCGGAATGGGGCCGGGACGATATTTGTGTCGGCACGGGGCCGTGTCTTCCTTCCTCGGCCCAATGTGTTCCACACTTGGTGAAATCTTTGGGCCGCATGGGTCACGCTTCGGCACGGGGCCGGGACGATATTCGTGTCGGCACGGGGCCGTGTCTGCCCTCCTCGGCCCAATGTGTTCCACACTTGGTGAAATTTTTGGGCCGTATGGGTCATACTTCGGTACGGGGCCGGGATGATATTCGTGTCGGCACGGGGCCGTGTCTAGCCTCCTCGGCCCAATGTGTTCCACACTTGGTGAAACCTTTGGGCCGCATGGGTGACACTTCGGCACGGGGCGGGACGATATTCGTGTCGGCACGACGCCGTGTCTGCCCTCCTCAGCCCAATGTGTTCCACACTTGGTGAAATCTGTGGGCCGCATGGATCACGCTTCAGCACGGGGCCGGGACAATATTCATGTCGGCACGGGGCTGTGTCTGCCCTCCTCGGCCGAATGTGTTCCACACTTGGTGAAATCTTTGGGCCGTATGGGTCATACTTCGACACGGGGCCGGGATGATATTCGTGTCGGCACGGGGCCATGTCTAGCCTCCTCGGCCCAATGTGTTCCACACTTGGTGAAACCTTTGGGCCGCATGGGTGACACTTCAGCACGGGGCCGGGACGATATTCGTGTAGGCACGAGGCCGTGTCTACCCTCCTCGGCCCAATGTGTTCTACACTTGGTGAAATCTTTAGGCCGTATGGGTCATACTTCGGCACGGGGCCGGGATGATATTCGTGTCGGCACGGGGTGGGGTCTTATTGATCTTATCTTGTTGTCGACCTTATGGCCGCTGGTGCTGGAGAATGGAGTAGATGTTTGAATTTGTAATTTCATTTAAATGAAAGGAGGGCTGTCGTGGCCTATTTACAAGGGTGGGATAGTCACTGGTAGAATGGGCGAAGGTGTTTCGCGTTCCATGCTCGTGGCAAGGCTTTACCATCCATATCCATGAGATGATAGGATCCCGTCTGCAGTGCTTGGGTGACTTGATATGGCCCCTCCCAATTTGGAGCGAGCTTCCCCTGATTGGTTGGGTCAGAAGCAATGGTCCGTCTGAGGATGACGTCTCCAACTTTGAACGATCGCGGGCACACCTTCTTATTGTAGTGCTTGGCTACTTGCTGTTGGTTGGCCACAATTCGGATATGGGCTTCATCTCGCACTTCCTCCACAAGGTCCAAATTGGCACACAAGCCTGGGTCATTGGAGGTTTGGTCGTAGTTGGCGATCCGATGGGATGCGATCTTGACCTCCAATGGGACTACTACATCCGTTCCAAAGGTGAGCCGGAACGGTGATTCTCCTGTGGCAGTTTTTGGAGTGGTGCGATATGCCCATAGTATACGCAGTAGTTCGTCCAACCATCGACCTTTTGCCCCATTTAGTCTGGACTTTATTCCTTTCAATAAGATTTATTGGTTGCCTCTGTCTGCCCGCTAGTTTACGGGTGCTTCACGGCCCCGCATCGGTGGTCAATGCGATGCTCTGCACAAAACGTCGCGAAGGCTTTGTTGTCAAACTGCTTGCCATTATCCGTAATGAGCACCCTGGGGACTCCGTACCGATATACAACTAACTTGATAAAAAAACGCGCGAATAGCGCTCTCTGGTATGCTGGATAATGCCTCGGCCTCGGCCCATTTAGTGAAATAATCCACAGCGACGACCACAAACCTACGTTGATAGCGGGCCGGTGGGAATGGTCCCATGATATCCATACCCCAAGTGGCGAAAGGAATGGGAGCTGCTTCGATGGATCGGAGTGGTGCGGCTGGGAGGTGAGACACCGGTGCGTACGTCTGGCATTTGGCACACTTCTTGTCGTAGTCAATGCAATCTTTTCACATTTTTGGCCAATAATATCCCTAACACAATATTTTATGGGCTAGGACTCTTCCCCCCTGATGTGCACCGCATATACCCTCATGGACTTCCTTGATGGCTTGCGTCGATTCGGAAGGTCGTAAACACTGCAACAGGGGAAACGTGATGGCTCTCTTGTAAAGGATATCCTCCTCAATGACGTAGTGATTGGCTTTGGATTGGATCCACCTTGCCTCCTTCTTATGTTCTGGTAATTGACCAGTTTTGAGAAAATAAAAGATTAGGTCGATCCAGGACGGCTCTGATGTGGCCGGCAGTATGGCCTTGGAGGTAGGATCCACCAATGAATGGGCCAAAACTTCGGTGTATATTGAATGATCCAAATCATTCAAGTCTGATGTGGCTAGCTTAGAGAGAGAATCGGCCAAGGTGTTTTAGTCCCGGAGTACATGACGTAATAAGAAATGTTCGAATGTTGATGCGGCCTCCTGTACCTTTTTCAAGTAGGCGGACATGTTGGCCTTCTTTGCCTCGTATTCGCCATTGACCTGACGCACCACCAGCTGGTAATCGCTGGATGCCTTTACCCTCCGAGCCATTACAGCCTTGGCCAGGCGAAGTCCAGCAATGAGCGCCTCATATTCGGCCGCATTGTTGGATACCTGAAACATGAAACGTAGGGCGCACCAAATTTCAAATCCGTCCGGACTGGTGAGGATGAAGCCCGCGCCACAGTGAGTCTTGTTGGATGCTCCATCGACAAATAAGGTCCATGGCAGCGAAGGTTCTTTCGGGGCCAAGCTATCTGTGACTTGCTCCTCTTGAGGGGAGGATTCGATTAGGAAGTCGGCCAACGCCTGAGCTTTGATAGCCGTGCGCGGCTTGTAGCTATGGTCAAATTCTCCTAGCTCGACCGCCCAATTGATTACCCGACCAGAGATATCAGGTTTGGACAAGATTTTCTTGAGGGGCTGGTCGGTCAGGACGGTGATGGAATGTGCCTGGAAGTAAGGTCGTTGTTTTTGCGCAGATGTCACCAGTGCTAAGGCGACCTTCTCGATAAACATATAGCTGGTCTCGGCCTCCAACAAAATTTTACTCACATAATAAATGGGGCGCTGGATGCCCTCCACTTCCTTGATGAGCACCGCACTCACCGATTTTGATGACATAGCCAAGTATAACTCCAAAGTATCCCCGGTTTCGGGCTTAACCAATAATGGGGGAGATGCCAAGTAGGTCTTTAGTGCCTCGAATGCCTGTTGACATTCGGTCGTCCACTGGAAGGTTTTGTTGCCTTTGAGGGTCTAAAAGAATGGTAGACATTTATCCTCCGATCGAGACATGAATCGACTGAGCACGGCCACCCGCCCGGTGAGCTCCTGTACCTCCTTTATCCTGGTAGGTGCGGGCATGTCGAGGATGGCCATGATTTTTGCGGGGTTTGCCTCGATGCCACGGCTAGAGACCATGAATCCGAGGAATTTCCCCGAAGTGACTCCGAATGCGCATTTAGTTGGATTGAGGCGCATCCTGTGCCTTCGCAGTACTCCGAATGCCTCTTCCAAGTCCCGGACATGGTTGTTCCCGACCAAGCTCTTCACCAGCATGTCATCCACATATACCTCCATATTTCGGCCTATTTGTTCGGCGAAGATCTTGTTAACCAACCTCTGGTAGGTTGCCTTGGCATTTTTAAGACCGAAAGGCATTATGTCATAACAGAAAAGGCCTCGGTTGGTCACGAAGGCCGTCTTCTCAGAATCAACTATGTGCATCTGGATCTGGTTGTAGCCTGAGTAGGCATCCATAAAGCTCAACTGCTCATGAGTGACAGTAGCATCAATGAGTTGATCAATCCTGGGGAGGGGGAAGCTGTCCTTGGGGAAGGCCTTGTTGAGATCGGTAAAGTCGATGCAAATTCGCCATTTATCCCCAGCTTTTGGGACCATAACGACGTTGGCAAGCCACTCCGGATAGTGAATTTCCCGGATAAATCCAGCGTCTAGCAATTTTCCTACTTCCTCATCAATGACCCGCTGACGGGAGGCGGCGAATGACCGCTTCTTCTATCTTATTGGACGGCGATGGGGATCCACATTAAGGCAATGCTGCGCTACTTCCCTTGGATACCTGGCATATCGGCTGCCGACCAGGAAAAGATATCGATTTTGGTCCTTAGGAAGTTTACAAGTTTCGTCCTCTGCGGCTCTCCGAGGGATGATCCTATCTGAATCGTCCTATCCGGATTCTCTTCTGTTAGTGGGATTTGGACCAGGTCTTCTGCGGGTGCGCCTCTTTGCTGCTTCGGATCGTCTCGTAGATACTCAATTTGCACTTGTGTGGCTTGGGCTGGCTTCTTGAGATTGGTAAGCTCGCCCAAGTAATCTTTACGGGACACCAGCTGATCTGTCCTTCGCGGAACTGGCATTTTGAAATCTGTGAGCTCGGCCGAATAACATTTTCGGGACACTAATTGATCTGTCCTACATTCCCCTGCTCCTCTGGGGGTAGGGAACTTGATGACCAAATGATAAGGAGACGGGACTGACCTGAGAGCGATCATCCCGGGCCTCCCCAGTAATGCATTGTAAGAAGATGGGACATCGACCGCCAGGAAATTCATGGTTATCCTCGACTCCCGTGGATAAGTACCTGCCCTGACTAGCAATCGAATTGATCCTTTCACACTGACTAGGTTACCCGAGAAACTGACTAGGGGGTAATCCACGGGTAGCAACCGCTCCAGCGGGATTTCCATCCGTTGGAAGGCTTGCCAGTAAATGATATCGACGGAGCTGCCTGTGTCCACCATGATTTTGTGAACATCACTGTCTTTTATTATCATAGTGATAACTATGGCATCCTCATGAGGCAGCTCTAATCCGCACAGGTCTTCGTCGTTGAAGGTCAAGAAATCCCCTGTGCGAGCTCTCTTTCCTGGCCATTCAGTCGATTTGACGCTTCTTGCATATGCCTTTCTGGCCTTGGCCAATGTGTTTCCTGCCACTGGACCATCGATGATAGTCATGGCCTTCCGCCCTAGTGTGGAAGGATCACAAATTTCACTATCCTTTGAATCTTCTGAGGCCGAGGTGACCGCTTCGGCCAATCAAGGTCGGTGGATTTTGATATTGTTATCTGCGGCCGAGCTGGCCGTCTCGGCCAATACAGGTCGACTGCTTAACGGACTCTCGCTGCGCCCTGGTTCGATCATTACTGCTCTGGGAATGTCACGACTAACTGTTGGACTATATCGGGGCGTCACATGCCTGATCATGTACACGCGCTCGTAAGGAATGTCCTCCTCTGAAGGTGGATCGATGACATGCAATGGAGGTGGCGGTCCAGGCGTTGTCTTGCCAACATAGGGTCAGTCCTCAGCTTTGTCCTCCCTTGGGTTTCCAATGAATTCAACACTTTGCCTCGTTCATGTATCTGCTGGGGGGTGCGAGCGAACTGGCAGAGGATGACACCGATGTCTTAATGTGCCAGAGTGGGTCATCTATCTCTTCTCTCTACATGTTGAGCGGGCTCCTGATCATGGATCCTTTCTTGGTATCGGGGCTCAGCTGCCCTATCTCTTCTTCTGTCCTCCCTGGGAGGATCTCTGCGAACTTCTCTTCTTTCACCCCTCCTTGGTTCTCTTTCTTCTTTCCTTCTCGGCTCTCTCTCTGGAGTCTTCGCCCGAGGTGGGGGAGGTTGTCTTCTCCGATCCTCGACTGCAGCGGCCAGAACTTTCAAAGCATTATGGTCCAGGTACTGCCTATAATATCCTCATTGGATGAGGTCTTCTATTTTGGCTTGCAGGTTTCGGCATTCATCGGTAGTGTGATCGATGTCCCTGTGATACTGACATTACTTGTTCGGATTTCTCCTTTTTTGCTTCGGTCACGATCTTCTGGGGCTTCGGTAGATACCCGTCATTCGCAATGAGATTGTACACGTCCCCGAGGGATCGGTTGAGTGGGGTATAATCACTGAATTTTTTCTGGAGTAACCCTCTAGCTCGCGCTTCTTCTCTTCTCGACCTCTTGTTCTCTCCTGGCCGTGTGAGGTCTTGCCTCTCATCCGTTCATTTGTGAGGAATATCGACTAGGCCTTTGCTTGCTTCGTAGATTTCGTTGGCAGTGGCGAACTTCTCGCACCGTGCCAAGAGCTCCTGCAAGTCTGCCGGTTCCTTTTTAGCTATAGAGAATCTGAGCTTCGGGTCAGTGACCGCTGCTCTCAATGTGGCAAAGTGAACTGCCTCGTCGATGTCCTTCACTTGTAGTACTTCAAGGTTGAATCTGGCCAAGAAAGCCCTCAGGGTCTCACCGGACCTCTGTCTCATATTCATGAGGTGTGCGCTGGTCTTCCGCTACACCCTGCTTCCTTGGAAGTGCATCCTGAATAGTCTGCCCATGGTCTTAAAAGAGTCAATAGACCGTGGTGGTAGGTTGTTGAACTATATCCGAGCCGCACCCTTTAGTGTAAGGGGAAAGGCTCTACACATAATGGCGTCGGGGTTCGCGTGGAGGACCATCGCGCCCATGAAATTGTTCTGGTGGTCGATGGGATCTGTAGATCCATCAAAAGAGTCCACTGGCGGCATGGTAAATTGCTTGGGTAAGGTTACCCTCATGATAATGTCGGTGAGAGGGTTATCTGTTGAATAATCCCTATCTTCGTCCTGGGTGACTCCAGCCTTCGCCTTGGTCTCGACCTTTCGGTGCAATGCCGTCAGTTGGTCCGCTAATGTCACCGCTACCTCTGGGTCCATGGGAGCACTAGGTTTGTCTGCGCCCATGAAAACCTCTGGTAGCGTTATGTGCCGTGGGACCAAAAGCTCATCCATTGCGTCTTCATCCAGTCGAGGTGCTGCCCCAGGCTGTGGGCCGAGCCTTTCTCGAGCAGGGATTCTTCCACGCTGTGAATTTGATCCTGTGCCACTCAACTCTGGGACGGGGCGAGCGCTAGTTCCTGGTCTCGTGGGTCGAGCTCCATCTCGCCCAAGGTGGTGATGAGGCTCTCTGGCGAGGTCAGTCTCCCTATGCGGGTCCGCTGGTGGGACGACTCCGACAGGGGGACGAGAAGTGGCTTCGGGGATGGGGACTGTAGCCCTTGTACAAACCGAGTTAGCACTGCAAGCTGCTGTGCCACGGTCTCGAACTGTTCATATGTGACAAAGGATTCATGCACGGGGACTGGGTCAGCCGTGCGTTTTCCTCGGTCCCTGCTAGACCGCATTTCAGACCTGTCTCCTTCCTCGGGATTTACCTGTTGATCGATCACAGGGGGGTTGGGACTAATCATCTGGCTTTGGGTTCTTCTTGGACTCATAACTTAATACTTTTCTCTGGTTTTTAAACTGTTGACGTTAAATCTCACACGCCCCACGGTGGGCGCCAAACTGTTTCGGCCCAGATCCGTCCTGTGGGTCCTCCAAGCTGAGTAAACCTACAAGACAAGGAAAGGAAAAAAGGGGGAGGCAGGCTGGATGCCCCGGGTCCACTCCGATGCCAAAGTTAGGGCTCAGTGAACAGTCAGTGGGCTCGGTGTCGAGCCCACGAAGATATTATAGAAAAGTGTGGGGTGAGGTGAGATTTTCCGTCCCAGGTGTCAGAGCGTGAATCTCTAGTAGTAAATGAGTAGTAAATGTTGTGTACCTGAAAACCTCGGGATTTGTCCTATTTATAGTGAATAGTGTATATTTCCAAAATGCCAATTTTACCCTTTGTTCTTGTGTTTGAGGAGCTTTCTCATGTCGAATAGGGGATCTCCACGTGGCTCAGAGGTTGGGTCCTACATGTCAAGGTAGTATTTCCAGCGTGGCGTGATTCCCTAACACTAACCAATTAGTTTAGGTCTTGTTCCCTCACCTTTGGTTGATAGTAGATCCTTGTTCAAGCTGTGTGAATCACTTTTAAACCACTTGAAAACCTAACAAATTTTTACATTTTAAATTAGAATTAATTCCCATGAATTTAGACTAACAGAAATTGAGGGGTCACAGGTGTGGCAGCACCTGTGTTCTCAGTTTCTGCGACCACAAGGCGTGGGGTCGCAAGGTGTGGTCGCATATCCTACGACCACACGTGCAACCACACCCTCCCTGGAAACTTCTCGAGGGTATGTGGTCGGACATGTGTGTCTCGTGTGGTTGCACATCATGCGACCATACGTGCGACCACACTTATGATGGTCGACCTTTCACTCTCAACTCCAATTCTTTCATGCTCAGATTCCTTGGCTTATCATTATGGTCCTTCCTATGATTGTTCTATGGCTTACAACTTGTATTTTATATAGAATTCCTTGTCCACATAATTTTCTCCCATGGATTCTCTTGGAATTTATCCATGGATTGATGATTTGGGTTTCACCTAAATCCTATCTCTTTCATGAACTATTCTAGGCTCTCAATTTAACATGGGGAATGTTTTCATACCTTAAGCTTGTTGAAGATTCAGAGTTTTCTCTGAATTTTCTTCCTCCTTCTCTTTCTTCTCTTCTATTTCTCCCACTTTCAGTGAGTTCTAAAAGGGTGAAAGAGGCTAAGGGACGTCCTATTTATAGAGTAAACCCCTCCATAATATGTCCTAATGAGTTTAAGAAAGAACCCCCTTTGGATTAGGAAGATTTCCTAAATTCGGTTTCTAACTGGGTTCGTGTCGTCGGGGGTGGGGTCGCAGAATACGTCAACCACTCCTTCTGAAATGTGCGACCACTCGACCAAAATTTGTGTGGTTGCACTATTTTGAGGTATGGTCGGTCACACTTGTTTAAGTATGCGACCACACACTCATAATTGACTGTTTTTGGGTTGATTTCATACCTGGTCTTGTGGTTTCTTCACGCACTTGGTCCACTTGGCTCGACCATGATAGGTAGAAGTGATACAAGGTGGAAAGACCGATTTGTTCGATACGGGTCTTACAGGAATCATAATAGATAATAGATGCTTCTAATGTTATCATTACAAATAAGTTTGTTATGTCTTATAAATCTTTTCACAAGTAATGTTTATATTACATATACCGTGTACTAAATATTTAGAATAAATCTGAAATAACATATTGTAGATAGACCAAACCGTATCTATCTATAGATATCATAATCATGGAAGTGAGGCATTAACTCAAGTCCCATAAGCACAGTCTTTATAGGTACACCCCTTGACATGACCCCTCAGTGGCCTACCACCAAGAGAAATGCCCTCAACATCAATAGGATCCATAGCAGCAGATATAGTAGAGGTACTTGTAATCAAAGCTAAAAAGATATTCAATATCGAGGGTTGAGCTCCCATCCCAGCTTAGCGAGAAGTCATGTATCCAATGCAATCCTATGCAATAATTCAATAAATGCAGTGCAGAAACAAATAAACAAACATTTGTGAGTGGCAATCAAATGTGTACGCAATCATGATCGGCCTGTATCCTAGCTCAACTATCATTGATCTCGAGCCAAACCAAGACAATCAATGACACCCCTGATTTTGAGGCAGACCCATGAATCAGTGGCTTGTCACTAGATGAACCGTCATTGATCTCAAGCCAGACCCAGACAATCAATGACACCCCTGATCCCGAGGCAGACCCATGAATCAGTGGCTCGTTTACCCATTTGACAAAGCACAGGTCATTTGACCAAGTTGATGCAAGATGCATGAGAATATATTAAATAGGACTACATCGCACCAGAGATCCCCGTTCTACTCCCATGGACTGACCATGCCCCCACTAAGGTGTAACCAGGTATATGACCGTTTGATGTACTCCCATACTTTGCACGATTGTTTACCCCATAACATAATCATATCCAATCAATCAATCATTCATCATGGCATGTGCACGTAATAAATAAAACTACACTCCAACAGGAATCTTTGTTCCTCTCCCATGGACTGACCTTGTCCCCATTAGCGCATAGAGTGCAAACATGGCACTTATATTGTACTCCCAAGTCTCACCCCAATTCTAAACTAGCCAGAATGGTGTGATGAACTATCAATAGACCAATGGTTCAACCAGGATCTCGTATAGGCCATGCCCATTCGATCAAACCAGATACATTCCACAAGCATTATCAGAGAAAATAAACGTTAGCAGAAGTCTTTAATACTAATGAACTGAGTATCAAGCAGTGATAGCGTAATTAAGTATCCAATTATCCCCAATATGTCTCAAGACATAAAATAAAGTAAAATAATCAATTACATGTTCTAATAATCAAACAACTAAACTAATAAAAAATGCATGAGTTGCACTCGCACGACGGATCATGCGCCTCTTCAATAGCTTCCACATCCATCGCCGCTACGTATCCATTCATTGACGTATTCATGTAATCTTCTATAGTAGGACTTGCATCAAAAACTAAAAATATTCGACATCGAAAGGGTGAGCACACATCACGGTTTAGTGAGCAAATAAAACAATGCAACAAACATATGCATGCATTCAATTTATATCTTTGGTTTGATTTTTAAGTTTGCAATATGCTATAGAAAGGTTTGGTGGCCCCCGCACCTCTATTCACGAGTGTGTGAATCTGCCCAATGGATCAAACACCATTACCGTCCCACATGCACCCACCATGGAATAGAGATAAAGCTAAAGTGTTCGGATCAAACACCGCTAACACGTAAGCCTCTGCTGGCGAGGGCTTGCAAACTGGGTTCGCATAATCTTAATGCCAAACAGTGTATCCAAGGCCTCACCCCAGCATCCCTCAATACGTCCATAGAGATAGAGCTAAGGTCCCCCGATAGAGTCAGAGACCACATGGTCCGAGACCACCTCCCTCGATGCCCTACGACGTAATAGTTCTGCTAAGGTAATGGCGATACGACGATGTCAGTGGACAAGAATTGCGTAGAGACAGAGGTAGAGTCTGGTGACGAGGTTGAAGACCACCATGCCACGTCCTCCCCCTGATGCTTCCCTCACATCCAACATAGCAACCACACCCATACATTCACATGCCTATTCCTAACATCATCATCATCATGTAATAAATAAATAGAATTAAATATGCATGAACTGTAATAGCAGGAATATTGGATGACATGTGAGATGCACATTACAAGCATACAAGCATAGAATCAATCATGGCATTGGACTCAATAAAGATAAATAGTTTGTTATTATCCAATTAGTGTAGGTCTTATTCCCTCACATTTGTTCGATGGTTGTTCCTCTTCCCAGCTTTGTAAATCACTTTTGGACCACTTAGAAACCTAATAAGTTTACGGATTCTAAGTTAGAGTTCATATTCATTAATAATAATATTTAAATGTCCCATCTGAAATCAATCAGACCTCCAGAAGCTGAGTGATCGTAGGTGTGGCTGTACTTGTGGTCTCAATTTCTGTGAACACGGGGTGTGGGGTCGATACGTGTGGTCGCATATCATGCGGCCACACACATTTAACCACACCCTCCCTGGAACCTTTCCGAGGGTGTGTGGTCTAACATATGTGTCTCATGTGGTCGATCAAACTGCGACCCCCCGAGTGCTGGTCGACTTTTTACTCTTAATCCAATATTTTCATGTCTTGATTCCTTGGCCTATCATTATGATCCTTCCTACGATTGTTCTTTGGCTTAAAATTCATACTTTTACATAACTCTTCACTTTAATCCATTCTCCAAGGATCCCTTAGAGTTTTGTCCATGGTCTTGGGATTTGGATCTTACTTTGAATCACTATCTCCTCCATGATCTATTCTAGGCATTCAACTAATGTAGGGGATGTTTTCATACCTTAAACTTGTTAAAGAATCAGAGCTCTCTCTGAAATTCCTTCTCTTAGTTTTCCTCTTCAATTTCCTTCTCTTCCTTCTCTCTTTCTCTCTCTTTTAGTATGTGTTCTAAAAGAATGAAAGAGGCTAAGGGACATCCTATATATAGAGGGAAACCCTCCATATAGAGTCCTACTTTGATTAGGAAAGAACCCCCTTCAGATTAGGAAGGTTTCCTAATCACGGAGTCGGTTACAACATCATGTGGTTTCATGTGGGGTCGCAGAACCCATCCACCACATGTCCAAAAACTATGACCAGACATCCCAGACTCCAGTGGTCTCATTATTCTGAGGTGTGGTCGACCCCACCTATTTAGGTATGCAACCACACGCTCCTAATTAGATGATTTTGGGTTCAATTTCATACCTAACCTTGTGGTTTCTTCACGCACTTGGACCGCATGGTCTAACCATGATAGGAAGACCTGATACAAGGTGGTAAGATCGGGTTAGTACGATATGGGTCTTACAACTGCTCCCCTCTTATATAAATTTTGTCCTCAAAATTTACACATACTTTCCGAGTAAAAAAGGTGAGGATATTGCTTTTGCATTGCGTTCTCTTCTTCCCATGTAATTTCTTCCACATTTTGGCTTCTCCAAGTAACCTTAACGTAGTAAATGTCGCAGTTGTGAAGACGTTGCACCTTCCGGCTAGTGATCTCAAAAGGTACTACTTCGAACGTCAAATTTTTAGTCACATCTGGTGGATCCATTGTTAACACGTGTGTTAGATCTCTGATGTACTTCTTCAATTGTGAGACATGGGATACATCATGTACACTAGACATTGATGGTGGTAGTGCTAACTGATATGCTACCTTTCCACGTCTAGCTAGAACTTCATAAGGTCCAATATATCTGGGGCATAACTTTCCCTTTTGTCCATATCTTTTTAAACCATGCATAGGAGATATTTTCAGAAATACCTTATCACCTATGGTTAATTTGAGATCTCTGCATCATTTATCTGCATATTGCTTCTGACGATTCTGAGCTGTACGGACTCTTTCCTTGGTAATGTCGACCACTCGACAAGTCTCTTTAACAAACTCTAGTCCAACAATACTCCATTCTCCAACTTCGTTCCAAAATAAAGGAGTTCGACATTTCCTACCATACAGTGCTTCCTAGGGCGACATCTGTATTGTAGCTTGATAGCTGTTATTATAAGCGAACTCGATCAATGGTAACTTCTCATTTCATGATCCTTTGAAATCAATGACACAAGCTCGAAGCATGTCTTCTAAAATCTGGATGGTACACTCTGACTGTCCATCGGTCTTAGGATAAAATGTAATACTAAACTTCAATGTTGTACCCATAGCCTTCTGTAATCCTTCCCAAAACTTTGAGGTAGAGTGTAGGTCTTTGTCGGATACAATGCTTTCAGGTACACCATGTAATTTGACAATATTATCTACATAAAGCTTAGCTAACCTCTATAATATATACTGAGGTCGTATAACTATGAAACGAGCTATCTTAGTCAAACGATCTACAATCACCCAGACTGCGTCAACTACTCAGGGAGTAAATGGTAACCCGGTGACGAAGTCCATAGTGATGCAGTCCCATTTCCATGTCGGTTCTGCTAGTGGCAATAATAAGCTTGCAGGTCTTTGCCTTTCAGCCTTAACCCACTGACAATTCAGGCATTGAGACACAAATTTAGCTACATCATCTTTCATTCCTCTCCACCAATATAATTTCTTCAGATCAAGATACATCTTTGTACTTTTAGGATGTACTGAGTAAGTGGTAGTGTGGGCTTCCTTTATTAGTCTGTGTCTAATATCCAAGTCTTCATTTTTAAGAACACATACCGTTCCTTTGTATCTTAGTACCTTTTCAATGTCCAAGGTGAACTCAGGAGTAGTCCTACCTTTTTCAAGGTCTTCTTGCATCATTCTTAGATAAGGGTCTGATTTAATGGCTGCTTTTACTTCATCTAGCAAATCAGGTACAATATTCAATGAAGCAAACATGTTTGAGAATAGATGAATAAATCCTTGGTCAGTTGATTCATTTGGAATATCAATCACGAACTGCTCGTTATCATAATTAAATACTCTTCCTATGACACACACTACAACATTTATATTAGCTTTTTCCTAAGATTTTGTCATTGCTTTCCTGTTAGTGCGTCAGTAACTACGTTGGCTTTTTTTGGATGATACTGGATATCACAATCATAATCCTTCAATAACTCCAGCTATCTTCTCTGTCTCATGTTTAACTCCTTCTGATTAAAAAGATGAGTGAAACTTTTATGATCTAATTTAATCTGAAATTTCTCTCCATACCAATAATGTTCCTTATCTTGACAACATATACCACCACTGTTAATTCCAAGTCATGAGTGGGATAGTTCTTCTCATGTGTCTTCAGTTGTCTTAAGGCATACATAATTACTTGTTCTCCTTGCATAAGCACACATCCCAAACCTAACCCTGACGCATCGGTGTACAAGGTAAATGGTTGTCTTGGGATCAGAATAGTCAAGATGGGAGCTGATATCAATCTATCCTTTAATGTTTGGAAACACTCTTCACATTTGTCTATCCAAACAAAATTTTCTCCTTTCTTAGTCAAATTGGTGAGAGGTATGGCGATTCTAGAGTAATCTTCCACGAATCGTCGATAATACCCGGCTAAACCTAAGAAACTTTTAATTTCTGTAACATTCTTAGGTGCTTCCCATTTTACAATCGCTTCAATCTTGCTGAGATCCACTTTAATTCCTTTTGCAGATACAACATGACCTAAGAATTGTACTTCTTTTAACTAGAACTCACGCTTAGTAAATTTAGCATAAAGCTTCTCTTTTAATAGTCGCTGTAAAACGGCTTTTAGATTTGTGATATGAGTTTCTTTGTCCTTGGAATAGACTAGTATGTCGTCAATAAATACAATAACTGACGTATCTAATATATCATGAAATACTTGATTCATGAGTTCCATAAAAGTTACGGGTGTGTTAGTCAATCCAAAAGACATAACTAAAAATTCATAATGTCCAAATCTGGTTCTGAATGCTGTCTTTGGAATATCACCTTCCTTGATCTTCAACTAATGGTATCTTGATCGAAGATTAATTTTGGAGAACACTTTGGCACCTTGCAACTGATAGAACAAGTCATCGATCTAAGGCAACGGGTACTGATTCTTGATTGTAAGCTTATTCAGTTCTCGATAATCTATACACAGTCGAACGCTACCGTCCTTCTTTTTTATGAAAAATACTGGCATTCCCCATGGTGATATGCTGGGTCTAATATAACCCTTGTCCAGTAACTCCTGTAATTGTACCTTCAGTTCTTTCAGTTCAGTAGGAGCCATTCGATAGGGTGCTTTTGATATTGGTACGGCTCCGAGTATAAGATCTATAACGAACTTTGTCGCTCGGTCAGGTGGTAGTCCTGGTAGTTCCTCAGGAAATACATCTAAAAATTCACGCACAACTTCAATATCCTCCATTCATGGTGCTTCCTTGGTGAGGTCGACCACGGATACTAGATACCCAATTCCTCCTTTCTTGAGGTATTTTCTAGCCTTCAATGCAGAGAGGATGAGCTTTCATTTACGGGGAAGTTTGGTTCCTACAAAACTAAACTTTGTTCCTTCCTTGTCTTTAAATGTTAGTTTCTTTTCCACACATAATAGGTTTGCGGAGTGCCAAGCTAACCAATCCATTCCCAAGATAACGTCAAAGTCTGCCATCTCGAGTTGAATTAAGGTTGCATCCAAAATCTTCTCGTCGATAAGACCTGGGCATGGTCCATAACCTTTGTCTAGTTCCACTTCTAATCCCATAGGTTATCGTACAAGCAATTTACAATCTAAAGGTCTAAGGGGTAGATTTAACTTCTTTCCAAATGATACAAATATAAAAGAATGAGTAGCCCCAGTGTCGAAGAGTACTCTGGCGGGTAAGCCATTAATATGTACGATACTTGTAATTTGATTTAATTTGGTGTACATGGTCACACAAGGTAGTACAAAACGAAAGGTTCAGGTCATACCTGTGACCACATCAGGCGGTGTGATAGCATCCTTAAAAGTAATTGCATAAACTTTTCCTTATTGTAGCTGCTTCCTTGGCTTAGGATACTCTCTTTAATAATGTCCTACTTGATCGCAATTGAAGCATTTAACTTCAGCATTACTTTGCTTCTGTTGAGGTTGGGCTGTCGGAGTAGTCTTGGCTGCTACATTGAAGCCTTGAGTAAGGAAGGATTTAAATGTCTTAGAGTTCCCTCCGTTGTATGAGTTTCCATTGGGCCTCTTTATACCTCTGTTCTGAGCAAAATAACTTTTCCTCTGGCTCGATTCCATCACTCGACCAATCTGTATTGCTTCATTATATATTTTCTTTTCTAATCCCAATACATACTCACGGATGCTTCCCCTAAGTCCCATAACGAACCTTCGGGTTTTGGTATTTTCTTCCTGCATGCTAGAGCAAAGAAGAACAGCTCCTCATAACGATGCTGATAAACATCTACTGTCATCTGTCCATGATATAGACTCATAAACTCTTTTTCCATTGCATTTCTGAAACTCTTGGGAAAATACTTCTCGAAGAAAGTTTCTTTATAGATAGCCCAGGTCAGTTGGGCATGCTTTGTTAACAGATAACTTCGAGTAGACTTCCACTAATGGTGTGCATCGCCTTTCAGCATAAATGTGGCACATAGTACTTTTTCCTTTTCATTTACAGTCATCTTCATGAAATTTCTTTCCATCTTGTCGATCCAGTGAGCTGGCCATAAAGGATCCGACGGCTTGCCATTGAATTCCTTCGGCTTCATCTTCAGGAAACGCTCAATCAATCTGGAATGATCAAGCTGATATTGTGCATAAGCTCCATACATAGGCGGCTAGTACTGATGGTTACCTTGGTTATACCTGCCTTGCGGTGCTTCAGGGTTTTGCACCTGGCCTTGTACTGCTGGTGTTTGCGGTGCTTGGGGTACAGTATTGCTACTACCAGGTGCAGTACTAGCTTGTCCTGTAGGTAGAGATGTTGTGTTTGCAACTGAAAAAGCAATCCCCATAGCTGCTTGCATGTTGGCTTGCATTTGCTGTATATGCTGCATTTGTTATGCCAAATTCATCACCACCATAGCCAAATCCTTAGGTGGTGCAGGTAAGTTGGTTGGGTTGGCTTGGGTGTGAACATTCTGAGGTGTAGCATTCTGAGCTCCAATATTTCCTTCCTGCTCTTGCTAACCTTCATTGTCGTTGGTCTCCATAGATGGTGGAGATGGGTTTGCATTCTGTCTACTTCTACTTACTCTACGCCTAGCCATTTCTTGTTTCCGACAGTGGTAGTGTCTAAAAATCAAGGAAACATATGAGCCAAGCATAATATACGTTGATCTCATGTAATTTCCAAATAAACAACGCAAAGTTTCAATTTTTAAAGTTATTAAGTCAAAACAGGGCATTTTCATCGTGGGGTTGATGGGTGGGGTTGCACTATATGCGACCACAAGGTTGCAACCTCATAAACCCTATCACCTCACCGAGAGCCTGTGGTCGATAGTGGGGTCGATCATGGGGTCGCATTTTTGGTCGAATTCTGCGACCACACGACACCAAATCAGGTTTCTTAAAATCCGATTTCAAGCCATTTTCTTTATTTTCTCTTTTGTCTTCTACTGTTCACAACTCAACTCGCCTCCACTATGTTGCTATAGTACCGACCACCCACCTGGAGTGAAGTTTCTTCCATCAACCTCCGGATTCCTCATCTCCTTGGTATGTTCCACATTCCCATTATTCTTTTGTTGATTCATTTTAGGTTTTCATCGCCATTTTGATCTTTTCCCAATTAAAATCTATTTATCAGTAAAAATTTGATTTTTATTGATAACCTTGCTATTGGGCACCCAACAGAAAAATCCCTCTAAGAGATTTAGGTTTCATTGGTCGGTTTGGGTCAATCAACCGAAAACTTACGTTTTGACCTAAAATTTGGGGATTTTTACCATTTCTCAAATTTTATTCAATTTGTTTTAATTAACAGTAGGTTCTTACTAAATTGGTCATTGTGTGATTTCTTATGACGTATGTGAGTTCTCTAGTCCAAGCATTTGGGCAAAAATGAGACTTTTGGCCAATCACGCCGTCATAATGCCAAAATTTTGAATTTTCACTATATTTGATATGTTGTTTGTTGGTCTATGCCCTTGCAGACAACATGGCTCGCACTAAAGTCACAAGAGTTCATGATCTCCATCGCTTCTGGTCCATTAAAATAGAGGCACAATATCCCTAGTACAAGCGCAAGAAGGTGGAAGGGGGTCGTTGTGTCAACTTGGGTATCCTAGCCCTATTCGATGTGGAGGGAGCATTTGGTGATATGGGCTGGCTCCCTATGATTCTGTATGAGGGTTGCACCTATCCAGAGATGGTGAAACAATTTTACTGTAATTTACAGGTGGAGGGTGAACCAAGGGATATAAATAGAGGCAGAGAGCTTAGGATCGCCAGTTTATTTAAAGGGATAGAGATCTCATTTAACTGCCAGGAGTTGGTTGATATCCTGGGTATCTCAAATGACGGTCCCTTGGTATACTGCGCACCCAAGGAACCCCGGTTCCTATCAGTGTGAATGCGCGTAGAAATTGATAACCAGATTCCTCGGGATGATCACTGGCAGATGAAGGCAATTAACCTAAATCCAGAGCCCCGAGTGTATTGCAAGATCATTCAGTACAACCTGATTCCCCAGAGTGGACACTATGAAAAGGTTTCACAGTTGACCCAGTACCATCAGTACTGCATCTGCACTAGGCAGCCTATCTGCCTTCCCTATATCGTTATCAGGACCATGCATCGTGCCACGACGCCTGGTCTGGTGGGTAACCTACCCTATGGGCATTTGATCACAGCTTTGCTTACTCGCCTATATGTAGACTTGGTCAATGAGAGGATTAACGAGGACACTTTTTCAACTAACCTTGATAGGGAGGCCATCTGTAGGATGGGGATCGAGATGTGTAGGTCAGTGATGAGGAGAGAAATGCTATGGTACACCCCTTACTCGAGTACAGACAGAAGATGTGGAGGTGGCAGCAGCAACAACAGAGGCCCACGAGAGTGATGATGAGGAGGATGTTCATGGATGTGGATTCCATACCTCCTCCATCACCAGAGCATTCCACTGGAGCTGGCCCTTCTCGAGCTCCTTTTCACTCAGCTGGTCCTTTGCGCCCACCACCAGATGACATGATGGGACTGCTACGTGAGATTCAGGAGGCTCAACGTACCACGGATCAGAGGGTAGCGGATCTGGCAGCTAGTCTCCAGGTGACCCAGACTCAAGTAGCCTGGCTTATGAGAGTATATGCTGAGGACTATGATCGGGATCGAAAGGCACCTCCTCCTCCAGCACCCCTAGCTCCATGATACCATTTATTTCTTTTTCCTTTTATATTACAGAGTAGTTGTCTGGGTTGTGGACTGTACTCTGATTCGGACGTATATTTTTCTTATTCTCTTGTTGGTATAACTACAAAATTTGTTTCTCCCTTACATATGGGCATTACTCTCTTTATGTCTCAACAACACAGGTGCTTATGGTGTATTCGTATTACAATTTTTAATTTATCCTAACTTAGTTCACGACCATTGTGGTAGAATTTTGGTTTAATAGAGCAGAGCCTGAGAGCTCTGATATGAAGCTGTCACACCCCAATTTTGAAAAAACCAGAATGGTGTGATGAACCGTTAATAGACCAACGGTTCAACCAGGATCTCATATAGGTCGTGCCCATTCAATCAAACCAGATACATTCCACAAGCATAATCAGAGTAAATAAATGATAACGGAACTCTTTAATACTAATGAACTGAGTATCTAATAGTGATAGCGTAATTAAGTATCCAATTATCCCCAATATGCCTCAAGACATAAAATAAAGTAAAATAATCAATTACATGTTCTAATAATCAAACAACTAAACTAATAAAAAATACATGAGTTGGACTTGCACGACGGATCATGCGCCTCTTCCATAACTTCCACATCCATCGCCTCTACGTATCCATTCGTCGACGTATTCATATAATCTTCCTTAGTAGGACCTGCATCAAGAACTAAAAATATTCGACATCAAAAGGGTGAGCACACATTACTGCTCAGTAAACAAGTAAAACAATGCAACAAACATATGCATGCATTCAATTCATATCTTTGGTATGATTTTTAAGTTTGCAATGTGCTATAGAATGGTTTGGTGGCCCCCGCACCTCTATACACTAGTGTGTGAATCCGTCCAATGGATCAAACACCATTGCCGTCCTACATGCACCCACCATGGATTAGAGATAGAGCTAAAGTGTCCGAATCAAAAACCGTCAATACTTCCCCTGATGCCCTACCCATACCAACACGTAATCCCCTATTGATGAGGGCTTGCAAACTAGGCTCGCAACTAACCAATCCTAAATGTCATCCAATGTATCCAAGGCCTCACCCCAGCATCCCTTAATAAGTCCATAGAGATAGAGCTAAGGCCCCCTGGCAGAGTTAGAGACTACACGGTCTGAGACCACCTCCCCTGATGCCCTACGACGTAATAGTTCTGCTAAGGTAATGGCGATACAACGATATCAGTGGGTAAGACTTGAGTAGAGATGGAGCTAGAGTCTGGTGACGAGGTCAAAGACCACCATGCCACGTCCTCTCCCTGATGCTCCCCTCGCATCCAACACACCAACCACACACATACATTCACATGCCTATTCCTAGCATCATCATCATCATCATGTTATAAATAAATAGAATTAAATACGCATGAACAATAATAGTAGGAATATTGGATGACATGTGAGATGCACATTACAAGCATACAAGCATAGAGTCAATCATGGCATTGGACTCAATAAAGATAAATAGTTTGTTATTATCCAATTAGTTTAGGTCTTGTTCTCCACCTTTGTTCGATGGTTGTTCCTCTTCCAAGCATTGTAAATCACTTTTGGACCACTTAAAAACCTAATAAATTTATGGATTCTAAGTTAGAGTTCATATTCATCAATTACAATACTTAAATGTCCCATCTGGAATCAATCAGACCTCCAGAAGCTAAGTAGTCGCAAGTGTGGCTGCACCTGTGGTTTCAGTTTCTGCGACCACAGGGTGTGGGCTCGATACGTGTGGTCGCATATCATGCGACCACACAGATGCAACCTCACCCTCCCTGGAAACTTCCCGAGGGCATGTGGTTTAACATATGTGCCTCTTGTGGTCGATCAAACTGCGACCCTGCGAGTGCTGGTCGACTTTTTATTCTTAATCCAATACTTTCATATCTTGATTCCTTAGCCCATCAGTATGATCCTTCCTACGATTGTTCTATGGCTTAAAATTCACACTTTTACATAACTCTTCACTTTAATCCATTCTCCAAGGATCCCTTAGAGTTTTGTCCATGGTCTTAGGATTTGGATCTTACTTTGAATCACTATTTCCTCCATGATCTATTTTAGGCATTCAACTAATGTAGGGGATGTTTTCATACCTTAAACTTGTTGAAGAATCAGAGCTCTCTCTGAAATTCCTTCTCTTAGTTTTCCTCTTCAATTCTCCTTCTCATCTTCCTCTTTTTCTCTCTCTTTTAGTTTGAGTTCTAAAAGAATAAAAGAGGCTAAGGGGCGTCTTATATTTAGAGGAAAACCCTCGATATAGAGTCCTATTTTGATTAGGAAAGAACCCCCTTCAGATTAGGAAGGTTTCCTAATCACGGAGTCAGTTATAACATCGTGTGGTCGCAAGTGCGGTCGCAGAACCCGTCGACCACACGTCCCAGACTCCAGTGGTCTCATTATTCTGAGGTGTGGTCGACCCCACCTATTTAGGTATGTGACCACACGTTCCTAATTAGATGATTTTGGGTTCAATTTCATACCTAGCATTGTGGTTTCTTCATGCACTTGGTCGTCTTAGTCCGACCATGATAGAAAGACCTGATACAAGGTGGTATGACTGGGTTAGTATGATACAGGTCTTACATCCCATACTCTACATGCCCATTATACATGGTCTCAAAAAGACTGCACCCAGCAGAGAACCCCAACTCCCCACTCCCATGGTTTGTTGTGCCTCAACTAAAGTATAGCCACTCCCAACATGATTCATGAGGTTACTCATTACATGAACTACCATACATGGGTGGTATCCCAATGGAGAACCTTGGATCCCCATCCCATGGGTTACCGTGTCTCTATTAGGATATTGGCACACCAATATGGTATACATGCCCATACTCCCATACGTTACACGTACCATTATATATGGTATTGCACACAACAACATCAACAACCACACTTTATAGAGAACCCCGGATCCCTACTCCCATGGTTCACATGTCTCTACCAAGGCACCCACAACCAAAACAACATACATAGTTATAGTTATATGCAAATGCATGAACAATTATATACATTTCATTGGATGACATGTTATAGAAGAAAAACATCCATAACAAACAACAAATATATGCTCAAACTCTACGTGACCCAACCCCTCACCTGTAGACACTAGTGGTGCCGTTGAACCTTGAAGCCGGCAGAAGGCTCCATCCACTACCTGTAGTGTTTTACCAAATTTAATTACATAAGTTTCATTAAGTGAGTGAATATCTTTTAAACCAGCATAGATAGGTCCTAGAGTCCATGTACGGATCCAAGATAAGCCGAGAACCAAAAGGATAGTCTTCCTAACCAATTCTAGGCTTATAAGTTAATGCTGACTGAACTGGTAAAAGGAACCAGTTATGTGTTCCACTGGTATGTGATACCGGTTAACACTTAGTCATTTTCTTATGTATACTAAATCGAAAGACTGATCAGATGTATGGTGATCTGCTTCATATGCTGTTACAGTCTTAAGGTTCTAATAGTTCATTCAGAGGTTAATCCAGGGGTTGATCATCCGATAATGTCTTTGGTTCCTGCCTCTTGTTCATGCTATCGGTACGTGCCACTGGCTCGTGCCATCGATACGTGCTGCTGGTTCTATGACACCGGTTCCATGCCACCGGTTTTATGACATCGGTTCTATGCCACAGGTACGTGCTACCTAAATATGCTACCGGTTCCACCCCTAAGCACGAACCAGAGAAGTTTTTCTTTGGGGAAGGTTTCCCACCGTAGTTTCCCTCATTCTAAATGGTGGGAAACACTCTTCTACCATTATTATACATAATGGGAGTCATTTAGTCCCCATTATCATCTCTATTCATGGAGGAGGAGACAACCTAGGTTTTCTAGGTCAAGCTTAGTCTCTAGTAATAGAGATTTGATTTCCACTTCATGATATTCATTTTGGTTGGGGGAACTTATTCCCACCATTTATACATTCAATGAGAACCATTGATGGTTCTATTGACTCCATCCATGGAGGGGTAGAGAAAACCTAACTTTTAGGTTTAATGGTGGTTCACCATTAATGGTCTTAATATTCAACCACAAAAGAAAGAGAGGGGATGACAATGGCTTACCTCCAATGACGATCCACTCAAGGGTTTGAGAACTTGGAGTTCTCCTCTCCACTCTCCTTCTTCTCTTCTTCTCCCACTCTTACTCAATGGAAGGAAAGGAGGTTGGGTCCTCCTTTTTATAGAATCCGTGGAGAGAGAAAGACTCAAATGTGTGTTCAACCGGTTGCAGTCAAGTGGATGAATGTTCATCCTATACATGCCTTCGATTGAGCTTAAAATAGGTTTAGGCTTAGTTTTATGGGCCCGATTTGGTGGGGATGCCTTCTAGTTTTCTTGGACATCATTTCCCACACGTCCTACCATTACTAAGTGATCTAAGAAGTAGACCCCACACCATATGGATGGTCAAAATTCAAGGTGCCAAGGGTTGGCACAGTAAGACCCGATATGGAGAGATCTAAAATGCAAGGATTTCGAAGTGGGTCTTACACCCCTACTACTCTTGACTCTTTTAGGGCATAGATGGAAGAGATGTTAGTTGAAGTGTGGGGTATTCGGGTCGACCAGCTTCAGCATGCACTCATAGTGGAGAACCGGCTTTGGCATCTTCAACATGCACAAACTAGTACTTCGGAATGGACGAATGCTCTTCGGAATGAGTTGAGGTAGCAGAGAGCAGCAATGGTAAGAGTCAACATCTCACCGAAAATTCTGATGAGGCGACGACACCCCCTCTAGCCCCAGCACATTCTTCTTTACACTCTATTCCCATTAGTACCATTTTTATGCCTCCTTCCATTATAAGTTTCTGCTTGGGTAATGGTTCATATTGTAGACCATACCCTAGAATGAATATTTCTCTACAAGTACAATCAGTTCCCATAACTTTTTAGTACTTCTTCTCATTATAATAGTTGTTTAATTTAATGATTTATGCTCTTTTTGGTTTCACAATTATTTAAGGTAGTGTGCTATGAATCTATCAATCTTAGTTCTTATTACGAATTATAATGCCTGACTCTCAATTCACTTGGACTTGCGATTTCTGCTCTTCGAGTAGGTTGGCGTAATAGTAGAGCTTTTCAACTCTAATACCAACTTATCACACCCCGATTTTTGGATAAACCGGAAGTGTGGTAAAGCCGTAACGAACCTACTCAACTTTCTCTAGAACCAAGAAAATCCATGCTCGTAAAACCAATCACCAAATCCAAATATCATAACCATAAAAATCATTGTACATAATTAAATAGCAAAATCCTTAATTTAAAGTGAAATTGAGAAGTTTAGTGATAAATTAAATAAGAATATCTAAATTCTATACCATGTTTCAAAACAAAATTGTAATATGACTCTATCAAACACATCTAAAATAAATAATCTTGAACCAACGAAAATGAAACAACGGACTACGATAATCTATCATGGTTGATCAGCTGACAATGCCCCGTCTAACGGAAGATGCAGTCATCATACTCGCAGAGATAGGCACTGACCCACTTCATCAGCTACCTATGCTTCTAATCGGGCGAAGTTGGAAACTACCAGTACGTTGACAAAGTTTGATACAGTGACACTTGCAATATCAACTAAAAAAATATATGATCGTGGGGTGAGCTTTCCAACTTGTGCTCAGTGAATAATAGTATAGGCAAGCAAGCAAACATGCATGAGATGGGATCTAAGATTTGGTCTGGTAACGTTTGTTATACGCTATGGAAGAGGTTAACTACAATCCTAGAGCTCGTCCAACTTTCCACGTATGAGAGTGAATGGACACTCACCTGGTACCCAGTAGATCCCATCAAAGCCATACGACTCCCAATTATGGGCCTATTAAGATCGTTACATTAAATCTGAACCGTATATTGAAGATCTGATTATTGATGTATTTTGGATGAGATCGATACATTAAATCTAGCCGTTGATCAAAGATCTGATCTTGATCACATTGTCAAGAAGGTACATTAAATCTGAGTCATTGATCAAGGATCTGATTTTAATTACATTGTTAATGAGTTAAATTAAATCTGAGTTGTTGATCGAGGATCTGATTTTTAATTACATTGTTAATGAGATTCATTAAATATGAACCATTGATTTAAGATCTAATTTTTAATAGATTGTTAATGTGAGATTCACATTAAATCTCAACCATAGATCTAAAGATCTAGTTTGATACATTGAGACACATATACATGTTCGGGAATAATACATGAGATGCATATATTATAATGCTATGTTGATATGTCTGCCATCTTGATGCTCACATGCTTGCTATTATGCTTGTTTGCTACATGATTCATAGCTATATTTGGATGTTCACATGCTTTTTTACGATATTAAATGTGTTCACATGCTTTCTTGCAATATTTGAGATGATACATGCTATTTTCTTGCCAATTTTGAATATTTTCATAATCTAGCAATAACTTACTTTCTGCTGCTTCTGCTACACCCTAGTCGAACTGCCATGTATGCACACTCCTAGCAGACATATTAGGTGTGGGAACGTGTATGTAGGCATCCACATTTATAGGAAGGGTAAAAGTGGAAATAAAGAAAAACCTTAATGAAGAGATATGAAGCCTAGCCCAACCTTCCAAAATTAGGGTTTTTAGGTCAAGGGTAGTATTTATACCATATCTCGTCCACCAACCAGAGGTCAACAGGTGTCTGTCCACACGACATAGCGGCGGAATGACATGTATCGGGACATGTGTCATCTTCAGAAAGCCTTTGTAAAGAGAGAGGAAGGACGTACAAATCAGCAAGTTGTAGGTCTCCAGGTCATCATCACAGGTTGGAGTTGCACTCCTTCCATATCACTATTTGGAGAGTCTGACTTGTGAAGGACTCTCAAGCAAGTGGATAATTGGGGGGGTTACTTGACAAGTCGAAAGTGGTGACTTATCCTGTCCGTATAATCTTCATCCTACGGTGTAAGATGTAATTAGATAAGAGTCATTAGGAGAGTTAGATTCCTCATCAAACTCAACTACTAGGTAGCGTGTTTGACTCCAACCATAAGTGCGACTCCTATATAAACACTCCACAGTCATAGGCAATAGGATCTGATCTCTAATTCACTTCACTATCCCCTGCTTTGAGAATACTCAGGCTACCACACCCTCTTCAGAGCTTACGTCTCTCTAGTAAGCTCCTGACTATGCTCTGTTACTGACTTGACCATTGAAGTGGACGTCAAGTTACACAGCCTGTCCTTGATAACCTTCTCTTTATCTTGTAGGTGGCAAGGCACGTCAACCAACCTAGTTTCAACAGCAAGAGTTATCGCCCACCGTAGGGCATGACTATTCTTCAGAGGAAACTTCTAGAGAAAGTTTCAGTTCTTTATGGTGGTGAATATAGGAAGCAGTTCTGGGAGGAGACCAAATTGATTAGAATTAGTCTCGTGACCAAGAGGCTACGAGAAACAATGGTAGGAATCATCTTACAGGGATTCCACCACCTTCAGCACCAACTGATCAGAACATAGTGAACCAATACATTACTCAGGATTAGTTCAAGGCCCTTACTGATCAGCTCACAATACTCATCAGAATCCTCATGCCTCTGCCTGCTCCACCATGGCGTAATCCAGGAAGGTAGGCCAGAGTTCCAAGATAGGGGTCCCGAGAATCCAGACGATCTCGATAGTCTTACAGGTCGGTCTAGCACTCTCCCAATCTCCCAAATGATGAGATACCAGGCCTTATCTCAAAGGAAGACGATGATTACGAGTTGGAGGAAGAAGTGTTCTCCAGTCACACTAGCCATTCAGGGTGAGTTTCAGTACATGATCACCTTGGGGAATGGGGCTCCTGACATTTACAAGACGAGGATGACCTATAGAAACAAGTGGACATCGTCAGAGCAGAGCGAGCAAACTTGGAGGCCCAAGCTGCCACTGATAAAATAACAGCGGAGCATGCTACCATCACTAATGCTGCCCTAGTCGCTAAAATCACAGCTGCTAACCAACAGGTACACACCGACCCAACTTAGATACTTGTGGCTGCCACTGTACTTGCTGCTACCCCGCAACTTGGCTCCCTCGAGCATCAGCTACTTGCCCTGCAGACCAAGCTCAACGAGATGGAGAAGAAGCAAGCAATCAATGCAAATGCTCACATGATGAAGGAATACCACACTTTCATGGCCTTCTCTAGGGCAATTATGGAGGTACCCTGACCTCAATACTTCACGATGCTGATGATCGATCCATACGATGGAACTATAGATCCACATTTACATCTTGATAGCTATTCCTCCATGATGATGCTTTACGACTACGAAGATGCCATACTCTGCAGGGCATTCCCATCGACACTGAAGGGAGCAGGTTGGCTCTAGTTTAACAACCTCTTGGTCAATTCGATTGGTAGCTTTAAAGAGTTGAGTGATCATTTCTTTGATCACTTCCAGACCCAAACTACTCCCAGGAAGACCTCAAACCATCTCATGGCGATCAAACAGAAGTCAGGTGAGTTGTTGAGGAGTTTCTTGACCAGGTTCTATAATGAAGCCCTATAGATAAAGAACCTCAGTCAGGACATGAAGATGACAGACCACAGGATGGGATTATAGATGAGCACTTATTGAGGTCGCTCAACAAAAGGCCATGACTTGATTATGATAATTTACGAGCTCGGTGCGAAAGTATGCGGCCGCCAATGATACAAATCTCTTAGTAAAGAAACAAGGGAAAGACACCACTGGCAACAAAAAGAAAAGATCTGATACTCAAGCCGAGAATCAAACTTCTATAGAAACATCGAAAAAGCAGAAGACAAGGAAGGAAGGCTTCCCATGGGAACATGTTACTAAGGTCGAGTTCAACTGGAATGCTTGTACACCCCTGAACACTTCCACGACAGAGGTACTGTATAGCTTGAAAGACATTTGCTCATGAGCTGCCAGATCCTCCAATGATGAAGTATGATCCAAAAAGCAAGGCGTTGAAGAAATATTGCAAGTACCATTATGATAGTGGACATGATATAGATCGTTGTAGGGCCCTCAGGTACGTAATTGAAGATCTGATTAAACATGGCCATATCAAGCAATATGTTGATAAGCCTTAGACTGGCAGTCCGGAAAAGGGAAAACAACCTTTAGACTACAAGAATGATGTGGATACAAGTCAGGGTCGCAAAGATCAAGATGACTCAGAGGGGGATCCAGATTCGCCACCACTCAAAAAAATCAACGCCCCAATAGGATGAGTTGGGGTAATAATGCATGCACCCCTACAAAACCAAAATGAAGACAAGTCAGATAACAGAGGTCGCAGTTCAACTCGGTGCCAGCTCAAAGTGCATGGTCCTATTGACGTTTAGAAGGTTCTGGCCAAGTTGATAGGTCGCATGCAGAAGTTTTGTCTGGACCAATAGTCAGGGGTCACCTCGAGGGCCAATTTTGATTTCAGAAGAAATATATTTGACCTGACAACTCTCTTTTCCCAGTTAAACATGGGAGATAAGTTGAGGGCCAATTTGGGGACCGACTTATCTCCTAGAGTTCCACGACGACTTGCAGATCGCCATAGAAGCATCAGTCCACTACTCAGGAGAGTTAGCATGCCTGAGAAGAAGTATCAACTACTGTCACACCCCAATTCTAAACCAACTAGAATGGTGTGATGAACCGTCTATGATCTAACGGTTTAACCAGGATCTCGAATAGGCCGTGTCGCTTTTCTTAAACCATATACATCCACAACCATAATCAAAGTAAATAAATAATATCAAAAGTCTTTAATATTAATGAACTGAGTATCTAACAGTGATAACATAAATAAAGTATCTAATTATCTCCAAAAGAGTAAGACATAAAATAAAATAAATTAATCAATTACATCTTCTAAATAATCCAATAAATAATCACGCATGAGTTGCACTTGCACGACAAATCATGCGACTCCAACATAGCTTCTGCATCCAGTGCCGCAACATGCCCATGCATTAGAGCATTCATATAATCTTCTATTGTAGAACCTGCATCATCAACTAAAAATATTCAACGTCGAAAGGGTGAGCACACATCATGGCTCAATGAGCAAACAAAACAATGCAACAAACATATGCATGCATTCAACTCATATCTTTGGTATTCATAAGTTTGCAATGTCTATGCACGAGTGTGCGAAGCCACCCAATGGATCAAACACCATTGCCATCCCACATGCACCGATCATGGAATAGAGATAGAGCTAAAGTGCCCGGATCAAACACCGCATGACACTTCCCCTGATGCCCTACCCATACCAACACGTAAGCCCCTATTGGCGAGGGCTTACAAACTAGGCTCGCAACTAACCAGTCCTAATGTCAAACAGTGTATCCAAGGTCTCACCCCAGCATCCTTCAATACGTCCATAGAGATAGAGCAAAGGCTCCCCTGTAGAGTCAGAGACTACACAGTCCGAGACCACCTCCCTTAATGCCCTATGTAATAGTTCTTTTAAGGTAATGGCGATATGACTATGTCAGTTGACAAGACTTGAGTGGAGATAGAGCTAGAGTCTGGTGACCAGGATGAACCACAGTGTCACGTCCGCCCCCTGATGCTCCACTCGCATCAAACACACTAATCTCACACATACATTCACATGTCTATTCCTAGCATCATCATCATTATCATGTTATAAATAAATTGAATTAAATATGCCTAAACAGTAATAACAGGAATATTGGATGACATGTGAATGTAAAATACATGCATACAAGCATAGAATCATTCATGGCATTGGACTCAATAAATAAAAATAGTTAATTATTAGCCAATTAATTTAGGTCTTGTTCCCTCACCTTTGGTTGATAGTAGATCCTCGTTCAAGCTTTGTAATTCACTCTTAGACCACTTGGAAACCTAACAAATTTATAGATTTTTAAATTAAAATTAATTCCCATGAATTTTGACTAACAGAAACTTAGGGGTCGCAGGTGTGGCAGCATCTGTGGTCTCAGTTTCTATGACCAAAGGGTGTGGGGCCGTAAGGTGTGGTCGTATATCCTGCGACCACACGTGCAACCACACCCTCCCTGGAAGCTTCCCGAGGGCATGTGGTCGGACATGTGTATCTCGTGTGGTCGCACATCATGCGACCACACGTGCGACCACACGTGTGATGGTCGACCTTTCACTCTCAACTCCAATTCTTTCATGCTCAAATTCCTTGGCTTATCATTATGGTCCTTACTATGATTGTTCTATGGCTTAGAACTAGTATTTTATACAGAATCCCTTGTCTACATAATTTCCTCCCATGGATTCTCTTGGAATTTATCCATGGATTGATGATTTGGGTTTCGCCTAAATCCTATCTTTTTTATGAACTATTCTAGGCTCTCAATTTAACATGGAGAATGTTTTCATACCTTAAGCTTGTTGAAGATTCAGAGTTTTCTCTGAATTTTCTTCCTCCTTAGTCTTCCTCTTCAATTCTCCTTCTCTTCCTTCTCTTCTCTTTCTCTGACTTTTAGTTTGAATTCTAAAAGGGTGAAAGAGGCTAAGGGACATCCTATTTATAGAGGAAAACCCTCCATAATAAGTCCTATTGAGCTTAGGAAAGAACCCCCTTCTCATTAGGAAGATTTTCTAAATTCGGTTCTGTCTGGAATCCATGTGGTCAGAGGTGGGGTTGTAGAACCTGTCGACCACACCCTTCGAAACATGCGACTACACGACCAAAATTCCTGTGGTTGCACTTTTTTGTGGTGTGGTCGATCACACCTGTTTAGGTATGCGACCACACGCTCATAATTGACTATTTTTGGGTTAAATTTCATACCTGAGCTTATGGTTTCTTTACGCACTTAGTCCGCTTGGCTCGACTATTATAGGAAGACCTGATACAAGGTGGTAAGATCGATTCGTTCGATACGGGTCTTACAACTACCCCTGGCAAAAGGGTAATACACGAGCAAGGATTTCTATAGCACTCGCATAGTCATTCAAGACCACCACTACACCAAGGTGATCATTGGGCACCCAGCTACGGGTAATACACTAAGGAATGGTAGGAATACACCAAAAGTGCATTTAGTGCTTCCAAGTCATCTGTTCCTTACTAGACAAGTGATGTGAACACTTTTTCGATGAGGATCACCTCGATATTAAGGTACCATATGAAAATACAGTAGTCATCACAATGGTGATTGACAAAGTGAATGAAGTTGAGAGGATCCTTGTTGACACACGCATCTCGGGAAATATTTTGTACTACCAAGCATTTAAGGCCATGCAAATCAATGAGAGATGCCTATGCCTTGTGAGGTTCCCTCTGATCAGTTTCTCAGGAGATGCGGTCAAGGTGAAAGGTAGGGTCCAGCTTGAGACCCAAGTTGGAACAAAGCCAAGAAGAGCAACAATCTTGATGACATACCTCATGATGGACATCCCATCTAGCCACAACGTGATACTTGGCCGGCCAAGACTCAAACAGGTTCATGCCAACATTTTCACCTACTACCTGGTAATGAAATTCTTGACCGAGAATGGTGAAGGAAGGTACAAGGTCGACCAGAAGCTTTCCAAAAGATGCTATGTGACCGACCTAGACTCATACAATGACAAGATGCCAAATGAGTCCATAGAAATAGAAAATCTTTGTGACAACTTCACACAGGAAAGAGGAACCCCAGTAGAGGAGTTAGACCAGATTCTTATCTCGAAGGAGGAACTAGAGAAGTACTTCCAAATAGGGTCCGCCCTAAAGGGCAAACAAAGGGAGAACCTGATCACCTTTCTGAAGAAAAACCTGGATGTCTTTGCCTGGTCTACATCTGACATGCCAGGGATACCTCAAGATGTGATGGAGTACTGCCTTGCAATTGACCCAAAGTTCAAGCTAGTGTAGCAAAAGAAGAGAAACTTCACGCCTTAGCATAAAGCAGCCATTAGAATAAAAGTAGATAAGTTGTTAACCGCAGGTTTTATTAGGGAGGTTAAGTATCCTCAATGGGTGTCCAATGTTTTGGTGCCAAAATCTAATGGGAAGTTGATATGTTGATAGATGCAATGGCAGGCCATGAGATGTTGTCCTTCATGGATGGCTATTTTGGGTACGACCAGATCAAGATGTATAAGCTGGATGAGATCAACACGGCCTTTATCACAAGTTTTGGCCTCTACTTCTATAACCCCGTGCCCTTCTATTTGAAGAACATGGGGGCAACTTACCAGCGGCTAGTCAACAAGGTCTTGGAGAATCAGATCGAGTAGAATATGGTGGTCTACGTGGATGAATTCTTGGTCAAGAGTAGAAAGAATACCAGCCCTCTGGACGACCTGCAAGAAGCCTTCGAGGTACTACGTAGCCACCAGATGAAACTTAACCAAGCATCCTTCTTTTTTACGAACAATTCTGGTGCTCCCCATGGTGATATGCTGGGTCTGATATAACCCTTGTCCTGTAATTCTTGTAATTGTGCCTTCAGTTCCTTCAGTTCTGTAGGAGCCATTCGATAAGGTGCTTTAGATACTGGTGCGGCTCCGGGCATAAGATCTATAACGAACTTTGTCACTCGGTCAGGTGGTAGTCCTAGTAGTTCCTCAAGAAATACATCCAAAAATTCATGCACAACTTTAATATCCTCCATTCATGGTGCTTCCTTGGTGAGGTCGACCACGGACAGTAGATACCCAATTCCTTCTTTCTCGAGACATTTTCTAGCCTTCAATGCAAAGAGGATGAACTCATTTATAGTGAAGTTTGGTTCCTGCAAAACTAAACTCTGCTCCTTCCTTGTCTTTAAATGTTAGTTTCTTTTCCACACATAATAGGTTTGTGGAGTGCCGAGCTAACCAATCCATTCCCAAGATAACGTCAAAGTCTGCCATCTCGAGTTGGATTAAGGTTGCATCCAAAATCTTCTCACCGATAAGAATTGGACATGGTCCATAACCTTTTTCTAGTTCCACTTCTAATCCCATAGGCGATCGTACAAGAAATTTATAGACTAAAGATCTGAGGTGTAGATTTAGTTTCTTTCCATATGACACAAATATAAAAGAATTAGTAGCTCCAGAATCAAAGAGTACTCTGGCAGGTATGCCATTAACAAGTACGATACCTGTGATTTGTTTTAATTTAGTCTACATGCACACACAGGGTAATACAAAATGAAAGGTTCAGGTCATACCTGTGACCACATCAGGCGATGCGGCAGCATCCTCAGATGTAACTGCATAGACCTTTCCTTGCAGTAGCTACTTCCTGGGCTTAGGACATTCCCTTGAATAATGTCCCATTTGATTACAATTATAGCATTTTACTCCTTCACTATTTTACTTCTGTTGAGGTTGGACTGTTGGAGTAGTCTTGGCTGCAGCATTAAAGCCTTGAGTATGGAAGGGTTTAAATGTCTTTGTGTTCCCTCCGTTATATGAATTTCAATTTGGCCTTTTGATACCTCTATTCTGAGCAAAGTAGCTCTCCCTCTGGTTCGATTCTAGCACTTGAGCAATCTGTACGGCTTCATTACAAACTTTCTTTTCTAGCCCCAAAACATGCTCCCGAATGCTTCCCCTAAGTCCCATGACAAACCTTCGGGTTTTAGTATTTTCCTCCTGCATGCTAGAGGGAGCAAAGAAAAATAGCTCTTCATAACGCTGTTGATATGCATCTACAGTCATCTGTCCCTGATACAAACTCAGGAACTCTCTTTCCATAGCATCTCTGAAACTTCTGGGAAAATATTTCTCGAAGAATGCCTCTTTATAGATATCCCAGGTCAAGTGGGCATGCTTGGTTAACAGATAACTCCGAGTAGACTTCCACCAGTGGAATGCATCACCTTTCAACATAAATGTTGCACACAGTACTTTTTCCTCCTCATTAACAGTCATCATCATGAAATTCCTTTCCATTTCATTGATCCAGTGAGCTGGCCACAAAGGATCTGCTGGCTTGCCATTATATTCCTTAGGATTCATTTTCATAAAACTCTCGATCAGTCGAGAATGGTCAAACTGATACTGAGCATAGGCCCCATATATAGGTGGTTGATACTGGTAACTGCCTTGGGCTAACTCAGGGTTTTGTACTGGAGCTTGTACAACTAGCGGTTGAGGCGCTTGAGGTACCGTGTTGCTACCCCCTAGTACGATGCTAGCTTGTCTGGCTTGTATAGGTGTAGTATGTGCAGTCGGAAAAGCCATTCCCATAGCAGCTTGCATATTGGCTGTATTTGCTACAGCTGCTATGCTAGGTTCATTACTGCGATAACAAAATCTGTAGGTGGGGCTGGCAAGTTTGTAGGACTAGCCTGGTCGTTAGCTCTTGGTGGTACCACATTCTGATTCTCTTGTCTTCTAGGATTTTCATGGCTATTTTCCTCCACAAGTGGTGGTGGTGGAATTGGGTTACGTCCTCGCCTGGTTACTCTTCGCCCAGCCATTTCCTGTCTCCGGTGGTGGTAGTGTCTGAAAAATCACAGAACATGTGAGGCAATCATAATATACATCATTCCCATGTCGAAATCCAATTAATCAATGTAAAATTCCAATTTTCCAAGTCATATAGTCAAAATACTATATTTTCCATCGTGTGGTCGATGGTGGGGTCGCAATATATCCGACCACAGGGTATGCGACCTCACAAAAGCCTGTCAGCTCACCGAGAGCCTGTGATCGATCATGTGGTTGTAATATGTGCGACCACAGGGTCCGACCACACGAAGTCTGTCAGCTCACTGAGAGCCTATGGTCGATCGTGGGGTCGATCGTGTGGTCACATATTTGGTCGAATTTTGTGACCACATGACCCCAAATCAGGTTTTTAAACCTGATTTTTGGAGTCATTTCCTACTTTCTCTTTGCTTTCAACTCAACTCACTTTCACTGAGTTACTACAGTGTCGACCACTCGTGTTTGTTGATTCTTTCTTCCATTCACTACCTCCGCTCCGTTCCTTTAGGTATGTTCTCTACTGGTCCTCATTTTTAAGCTTTCAAAACTAGGTTTTTCTCCATTTATAGCGTTTTCTTCAAATTAAAATTTTTCTAACCGTAAAAATTTGATATTTATTTGGGGCTTTTGCTATTGGCCACCCAATGGATGTAAGCCCTCAAGAAAATTTGAGTTTCATCGGTTAGTTTTTGATAAACTTGAAATTTTCCATTTTTGACCTAATTTTCTGGATTTTTCCAAATTGTCGAACTTTCTTCAATTCGATCTTCTTAGTTTAAATTTCCAACTGTAGGAGCCTTGCAGGATGGTTTGGAACCTATGTAAGTCCTCCGGCTCAACGGTTTGGGTGAAAAGTGAGGCTTTTGGCCAGATCATGCCGTTATAATGCAAAAATTTTGAGATTTTCTCTATATCTCTTGCTTATTTGTCCATGTCTTTGCAGATAGCATGGCTCGCACCAAGGTTCCCAGAGTTCATGATCCTATTCGCTTCCGGTCTAATGAAGCAGAGGCTCAGTATGCTCGTTATGAGCGTAAAAAGCTGGAAGGGGGTCATTGTGTAAACTTGGCTAATTTAGCTTTGTTTAATGTGGAAGGTGCCTTTGGTGATATGGGGCTCCTCGTGATATTATATAAAGGTTTAACCTGTCCTGGACTGTTGAAGCAGTTTTATTTCAATCTTCAGGTAGTGGGTGATCCAAATGATACATACAGGGGTAGGGAGCTCAGGATCACCAGTTATGTTAAAGGGGTGGAGATCTCCTTTAACTACCAGGAGTTGGCTGATCTCCTAGGTATATCAAACGATGGCCCCTTAGTATACTGTGCACCTAAGGAACCCCAGTTCCTTTCTTTGATGATGCGTGCAGAGATTGACTGCCAGCTTCTTAGGGTTGATCGCTGGGAGATGAAGGCAATCAACCTACGACCGGAACCTCGGCTGTACTGCAAGATTATTCAGTACAACCGGATTCCTCAGAGTGGCCACTATGAGAAGATTTCCCAGTTGACCCAGTATCTCTTGTACTGCATCTACACTAGGCAGCCCGTCTGCCTCCCGTACATTATTATCAAGATGATGCACCATGCTACGATGCCTGATCAGATGGGTAACCTACCATATGGGCATTTGATCACTACCCTTCTCACTCGCCTGCATGTCGATTTAGTTGATGAGAGGATTCATGAGGATACCTTCTCGTCTAACCTTGACTAGGAGGCCATTTGCAAGATGGGGATGCGAGATGTGCAGGTCAGTGACAAGGAGTGGAATGCTATGGTGCACCCCGGTACTCAGGTAGAGATAGCAGACGCGGAGGGGGTAGCAGCAGTAGTAGCAGAGGTCCACGGGGGTGATGCTGAGGGGGATGATGATAGAATGTATATGGACGTGGACGCCATTCCACCTCCATCACCACAACATTCCACTGGAGCTGGCCCTTCTCGGGTTCCTTCCCACTCAGCTGGTTCTTCGCACCTACCACCAGATGACGTAATGGGGCTATTGTGTGAGATTCGGGAGGCCCAGCGTGCTACTGATCAGCGGGTGGCAAATCTGGCTGCTAGTCTCTAGGTGACCCAGAGTCAGGTAGCCTGGCTTATAAGGTTATATGCTGAGGACTACGATTGAGATCGTGAGGCACCTCCTCCTCCAACACCTCCAGCTCCAAGATGCCTTTATTTCTTTTTCCTTTTGATTATAGAGTAACTGTCCGGATTGTGGACCGTTCTCTGGTTCGGATATATATATATATATATATATATATATATATATATATATATATATATATATATATATATATATATATATATATATATATATATATATATATATATATATTGTTTTATTCTTGTATATAAAACTTGTTCCCCATCTTAATAGTACATTATTCTCTTTCTTAATTTTTGCCTCATACAATACAGGTGCTTATGGTGTATTCTTATTAAAAATTCTAAATTTTCCTAACTCAGTTCATGAATTTTTGTAGAAGTATACAGGTTTAATAGACAGAGCCTGAGAGCTCTGATACCATGTTATCACACCCTAATTCTGAATCAACTAGAATGGTGTGATGAACCGTCAATGATCAAATGGTTCAACCAAGATCTCGAATAGGCCGTGTCCCTTTGTTTAAATCATATACATCCACAACCATAATGAGAGTAAATAAACAATAGCGAAAGTCTTTAATATTAATGAACTGCATATCTAATAGTGATAATATAAATAAAGTATCTAATTATCTCCAAAAGACTATTACATAAAATAAAATAAATTAATCAATTACATTTTCTAAATAATCCAACAAATAATCTAATCGATGATGCATGAGTTGCACTCGCACGACAAATTCCATCATAGCTTCTACATTCATCACCGCAACATGCCCGTACATTGGAGCATTCATATACTCTTCTACTGTAGGACATGCATCATCAACTAAAAATATTCAACGTCGAAAGGGTGAGCACACATAATGGCTCAATGAGCAAACAAAACAATGCAGCAAACATATGCATGCATTCAATTCATATCTTTGGTCTGGTTCATAAGTTTGCAATGTGCAATAGGATAGGTGACCGTCACACCTATATACATGAGAGTGTGAAGCCGCCCAATGGATCAAGTACCATCACCGTTCCACATGCACCCATTATGGAATAGAGATAGAGCTAAAGTGCCCGGATCAAACACCGCAAGACACTTCCCCGGATGCCCTACCCATACCAACATGTAAGCCCTTATTGGAGAGGGCTTGCAAACTAGGCTCGCAACTAACCAATCCTAATGTCAAATAGTGTATCCAAGGCCTCACCCCAGCATCCCTCAATACGTCCATAGAAATAGAGCTAAAGCCCCACGGTAGAGTCAGAGACTACACGGTCTGAGACCACCTCCCCTGATGCCCTACAACGTAATAGTTCTGCTAAGGTAATGGCGATACGACGATGCCAGTGGACAAGACTTGAGTAGAGATGGAGCTAGAGTCTAGTGACCAGGATGAACCATAGTGTCACGTCATCCCCCTGATGCTCTACTCGCATGAAACACACTAACCACACACATACATTCACATGCCTATTCCTAGCATCATCATCATCATGTTATAAATAAACTGAATTAAATATGCATGAACAGTAATAACAAGAATATTGGATGACATGTGAAATGTACAATACACACATACAAGAATAGAATCATTCATGGCATTGGACTCAATAAATAGAAACTATTTATTATTATCCAATTAATTTAGATCTTGTTCCCTCACCTTTGGTTGATAGTAGATCCTCATTCAAGCATTGTAATTCACTCTTAGACTACTTGGAAACCTAATAAATTTATAGATTTTTAAATTAGAACTAATTCCCATGAATTTAGGCTAACAGAAACTGAGGGGTCGCAGGTGTGGCAGCACCTGTGGTCTTAGTTTTTGCGACCACAGGGCATGGGGTCACAAGGTGTGGTCACATATCCTGCGACCACACCCTCCTTGGAACTTCCCGAGGGCATGTGGTCGGACATGTGTGTCTCGTGTGGTCACACATCATCCGACCACACGTACGACCACATGTGTGATGGTCGACCTTTCACTCTCAACTCCAATTCTTTCATGCTCAGATTCCTTGGCTTATCATTATGGTCTTTCCTATGATTGTTCTACGGCTAGAACTAGTATTTTGTACAGAATCCCTTGTTCACATAATTTCCTCCCATGGATTCTCTTGGAATTTATCTATGGATTGATGATTTGGGTTTCACCTAAATCCTATCTCTTTCATGAACTATTCTAGGCTCTCAATTTAACATGGAGAATGTTTTCATACCTTAGGCTTGTTCAAGATTCAGAGTTTTCTCTGAATTTTCTTCCTCCTTAGTCTTCCTCTTCAATTCTCCTTCTCTTCCTTCTCTTCCTTCTCATTTCTTTCTCCTACTTTCAGTTTGAGTTCTAAAAGGGTGAAAGAGGCTAAGGGACGTTCTATTTATAGAGGAAAACCCTCCATAATAAGCTCTACTGAGTTTAGGAAAGAACCCCCTTCGGATTAGAAAGGTTTCATAAATTCGGTTCTGTCTGGAATCCATCTGGCCGGAGGTGGGGTCGCAGAACCCGTCGACTATACCATTTGGAACATGCGACTACACGACCAAAATTTCTATGGTTGCACTATTTTGAGGTGTGGTCGATCACACCTGTTTAGGTATGCGACCACATGCTCATAATTGACTGTTTTTGGGTTAAATTTCATACCTAAGCTTATGGTTTCTTCACGCACTTGGTCCGCTTCGCTCGACCATGATAGGAAGACTTGTAACAAGGTGGTAAGACCGGTTAGTTTGATACAGGTCTTACAGCTACCTCTGGCAAAAGGGTAATACACAAGCTGGGATTTCTATAGCACTCGCATAGTCATTCAAGACCACCACTACACCAAGGTGATCATTGGGCACCCAGCTACGGGTAATACACTAAGGAAGGGTACAAGGAATACGCCAAAAGTGCATTCGGTGCTTCCAAGTCATCTGTTCCTTACCAGACAAGTGATGTGAACAATTTTTCGATGAGGATCTCCTCTATATTAAGGTACCATATGAAAATACAGTAGTCATCACCATGGTGATTGACAAAGTGAGTGACGTTGAGAGGATCCTTGTTGACATAGGCATCTCGGAAAATATTCTGTACTACCAAGCATTTAAGGCCATGCAAATCAATGAGAGATGCGTGTGCTTGTCAGGTTCTCTTTGATCAGTTTCTTAGGAAATGCAGTCAAGGTGAAAGGTAGCAGCTTGAGACCCAAGTTGGAACAAAGCCAAGAAGAGCAACAATCTTGATGACATACCTCATGATGGACATCCCATCTAGCCACAATGTGATACTTGGTCGGCCAGGACTCAAACAGGTTCATGCCTACGTTTCGACCTACTATTGGTAATGAAATTCTTGACCGAGAACGGTAAAGGAAGGTACAAGGTCGACCAGAATCTTTCCAAAAGATGCTATGTGACCGATCTGGACTCATACGATGACAAGATGTAAGACCCGTGTCAATCTAACCCGGTCTTACCACCTTGAATCAGGTTTACCCATCATGGTCGAGTCAAGTGGACCAAGGGCGTGATGGAGATCTAGATCCCAGGTATAAAATCGACCCAAAAACACTTAATTTTAGGGGAGGGTCGCATACCCAGCCAAGTAGGGTCGGACCCCCCAAAACAGAATGTCAGACCCTCAGATTTGAAGGGAGGGTCGGACAGCTTAAGACCCTAGGGTCGACGGGATCATTGACCCTCCCATCGACCCTCGGTTTCTGACGAATATAGAAATTTGGAAATTTCCTAATTTTCGATTGGGATTCTTTCCAAATCTCAACGGGACGATTATAGGACATTCCTACTCTATTTAAAGGACGTCCCTAAGCCACTTTCACTCCTTTCACAACCCTAATTGAATTGAGAGAAAGAGAGAAGAAGGAAAAGAGGAAGAAAGGAGACAAGGAGGAAGACTTAGCAAAAAGGAGAAGAAATTCCAGAGAAAAGTAATCTTCTCAGGTATGGATACTAATTCCATGAGTTTCTACAGACCTTAGGTTCGATATGGTTGAGTGTAGGATTTTGGAGAAACCAAAACCATCCATTCATGGTTAGGTTTTCATGGAAAACCATAGGATGATGCACGAAAACTATTTAGATGGATTATACATGGTTCTTGACCATGGAATGACTGTTGAATGAATGTAGGAAGCAAGCCATAGGACCCCAAACACGAAGAGTGGATTTAAAAGTGGAAATTGGACCAGATTGCATCGAGGGTCGCACCGAGGGTCGATAGACCATCCGACCCTAGGTGTTTCTGACCATCGACCCTCAACATTCGGGAAGTTCAGAATGAGGGGAGGGTCGATAGACCCATCGACCCTGGCATCGACCCTAGCATCGACCCTCAGTTGACGAGAATGGTTTTAAATTCTGAATTAATTCTAATTAAATTCTATCGACTTTGTTAGGTTTGCTAGCAATATAATAACGTTATAACGGTGATTCTAAAGCTTGGAAAAATATCTTTTAGCAAGCTAAGGTGAGGAACCTTTACTCCAAACTAAATTGGATAATAATAAACTGTTTTCATTTTCTTGAGTCCTATGCTATATTTGATTCTATGCGAATATGTTGTAATGTGCATACAGCATGCCATCCAATATTTCTATTACTTGTTCATGCATATTTACTTTATTGTTTATAACATGATGATGATGATGATGATAGGAATAGGCATGTGCTTGTATGTGTGTGGTTGATGTGCTTGATGCGAGCGAGTATCAGGGGAGGTGTGATGAGAACGTCAATAAACGTTAACCTTTGGCGGGTCTCAGCACTTTAGCTCTATCTCTAACTCAAGTCTTGTGCATTGACATTGTCGTATCGCCATTACCTTAGCGGGAACAATTATGTCTTAGAGTATCGGTGGAGGTGGTCTCGGTCCTTGTAGTCTCGACTCTACCGGGGGCCTTAGCTCTATCTCTATGGGCATTCTGAGGGATGCTGGGGTGAGGCCTTGGATACACTGTTTGGCATTAGCATTGGTTAGTAGCGAGCCCAGTTTGCAAGCCCTCGCTAACAGGGGCTTACGTGTTAGTATAACATTATATAGCAATAAACGTTAACCTTTGTTGCATAATGTTATGGTAGGGTGGATGGGGACGACGATAAACGTTAACCTTTGGGCGGGCTTCCACACCCTGTGTATAGAGGCGGTGTCAATAAACGTTAACCTTTGACCACCCAACCTTTCTATTGCGCATTGCAAACTATAAACCAGACCAAAGATATAAATTGACTTTTTACATGCATATGTAATGTTGCATTATTTTGGCTACTCACTGAGCCGTGTTGTGTGCTCACCCCTCGACGTCGAATATTTTTAGTTGATGATGCAGGTTACACAGTCGAAGATTATATGAACGCGTCTGCATACGGGAGTATAGCAGCGATGGACGCTGGAGCTGAAGATGATACACACGACTCCTCTTGCGAGTGCAACTCGGGTGTATTTGATTAGATATTTTTATTGGTTTCTTTATTTGGATTTATTAAAGACTTGTATTGATATTTACTTATGTCTCGATTGATACAAAATAATTTTCTATTAAGTTATTAATATCATTTTAGTTCTCAGTTCATTTATTTATAAGATTTCCGCTATTGTGTATTTACTCTGATTATGATTGTGGATGCGTGTAAGTTTGGATAACGCGGGGATGACCTATTAGAGATCCGGGTTGAACCGTTGGTTATTTAGCGGTTCATCACACCATTCTGAACAGTGCAGAATTGGGGTGTGACAACTTGGTATCAGAGCTTCTCAGGCTTTGCCCGCCGAACTGACACGCATTCAAGACCATTGTGAACTGAGATAGGATAAATTAAAAGCTTTAATACAAACACACTGTAAGCACAAGTGATGATTGAAACCGAATTAAAAAGAGAATAATGCATCTATTAAAGGAAAAACCAGTTACATACAAGGAGTGAGAGAAACAAAACGTATATACATCGCTAAAGCAGAGTACAGTCCACAACCCGGACAGTTACTCTGTAGTACAAGAAAAGTAAAGTACAAATCAGGAAGCTGGAGGCGAAAGAGGAGGCGGTGCCTCACGATCTCTGTCATAGTCCTCGGCATAGACCCTAGTCAACCATGCCACCTGGGTCTGCGTCACCTGCAGACTAGCTGTGAGATCAGCCACCCTCTGATCAGTCCGGCACTGGGCGTCTACGAGCTCCCCTATCCTCAGATCCGATGCGCGCTGAGCCTCTCTAATCTTGTGAAACATACTCAGCACGTCATCAGCTGGTGGGCGTGAAGGACCAGCACCATGAGAAGGACTGGTCTCCGGTACCGAAGCCGCCGCAGCAGAAGTACCAGCCCTATCCGCATGTGTGGGTGATGGCGGTGGTATCACATCAACATCCATATACATGCGATCGTCATCGTCGATCGGATCCCCACGAGCCCTAGCAGCAGCCTCAGCATCAGCCATCTCAACCCGAGTGTGAGGGCGCACCATCGCGTTCCTCTCCTCATCGCTAACCTCCGCATCTCGCAGCCCCATCTTGCAGATAGCCTCCCAATCTAGAGGCGACGAGAAGGTCTTCTCCTGGATCTTCTCATCTACCAGATCCACCCCCAGACGGGTCAGTAGCACTGTAATCATGCGTCCATAGGGTAGATTACCCCTATGACCGGACAATGTGGCACTAATCATCGTCCGCATGATGATGTAAGGAAGGCAGACCGGCTGGCGAGTGCAGATGCAGTAGATCAAGAACTGAGTCAGCTGAGAGACCCTCTCATAATGCCCACTCTGCGGGATCAGATTATGCTGGATAATCTTGCAGAAGACCCGTGGAGCTGGACGCAAGTAGCAAGCTCTCATCTGCCATCTATCGGGACGGAGCAACTGGTTGTCGATCTCTGCCCTCATCTCCATCTCAACAAACTGTGGCTCTCCCGGCGCACAGTACACCATAGGGCCATCATAGGTAATGCCCAACAGATCGGCCAGCTACCGATAATCAAAGGAGATGTGCACCCCCTTGACGTAGCTGGTGATGCGCAACTCCTGGCCGTACTCAACGTCATTGTAATTCCCCACCACCTGGAGATTACAATAGAACTGGCGTACCAAGTCGGGGCGTGTGCACGCATCGTATGTGATGACAGGGAGCCACCCCATATCACCAAATGCTCCCTCTACATTGAACAAGGCTAGCTCAGCCAAGTTCACCATGCGACCCCCTTCCACCTTCTTACGGGCATAGTCAGCATACTGTGCCTCGGCTTCATTCGAACGGAAGTGAAGTGGATCACGCAATCTTGGCACTTTGGTACGGGCCATAGTATCTGCAAAAATAAGAAGGAGAAAAGAAACAAGGAGTTAATAGGATAAAAATTCAAAAAATTAAAATAGAGCCCCATTTCTCACCATATAAGTGGGCATGAGAACTTACGTAGGTTAAAACATATCCTACAACCCACATGCAGTAGGAAATTTTAACTGACGATGTCCAATTTGAAGAAATTCAAGAAAAATCGAAAATGTCGACAAATTAGGGCAAAAAGAGAAAATTTTAAGTTTCTCGATAACGAACCGATGAAACTCAAAAATTTTGAGGGCTTTCATTCCTCAAGACCCCAATAACAAAATCCCCCAATAAAAATCGAATTTTTACGGTTGGAAAAAGTTTAATTTGGAAAATACGAGCTAAATGGGCAAAAACCTAGAAAAGAAAACCTAAAAACAGGTAAAAGTGAGAGGATATACCTGTAGGGATGACGTGGGCGTCGAAAACCGGAGTTAAACCAACCAAGAACAGTGGAGTAGCACTGTAGCAACTCAGAGAGTGGAGGCGAGTCGAAACGGAGGAGGAATAGTGAGAAATGACCCAAAATCAGATCTTAAAAATCTGATTTTTGGTCCGAGGGTCGGACAATTCGACTGACACCATCGACCCTCGGATTGACCCTCCCATCGACCCTCGGCTCTCGGGAATCTGACAAAAAATCGAGGGTCGGACTGAGGGTCGGATACCCATCGACCCTCGCATCGACCCTCAGCACTCGGGAAGTACAGGTCATTCCCAGGGTCGGATACCAAGGGTTGGACATACCATCGACCCTACATAGAAAAGACAGTATTTATTTCAGAATGAATTGGGGATTTTGAATTTTATATCGGTTAGCGTGCCTACATGAAGTATGAATGATTTCTCACTGATTTTGATGATTTTCAGGCACCACCCATCTCAGAAGGAAATATGTCTGGACGTAGAGTTACCCGACAGACCCGAAATACAGTCCCACCACCACCACCAGTGGAGGAGACTAGTCAAGAGAATAACCATGCACAGGGGTAATCCAGAACCAGCAGGCCCTACAAATTTTGACCATTCCCGTTCTTCTTTATGGTCCATCAAGAGGTCCAATCAAGCTTATACCTGGAGAAATCAAAGTCCCTTTTAGCCACCTGTCACACATAATCGTGTAAGCTATGGATCCGTTTGATATAACCGGCATCAACAATGTCAACTTGATGGGGTTCCATCTTGGGCGCCACCGCAACATAAGTCCTCAACTCATCGAACGCCTTGAACTCGACTATCGCCAGGTCTATCTTCTAGGGGTTGGCGTATTACACCCCAATTCTGATCGAACCAGAAGTGTGAATGAACGGTCATACAAACCAACGGCTCAAGCCAGGATCATATAGGATGGTGCCAACAATCAGACCATACATATCCACATCATAATCAGAGTTAATAAATAATGATAGCGGAAGTCTTTATTAATGAACTAAGAGTCTAATGATAAATAATAAATAAACTGTTTATCCAAAGTCAACCAAAACATACTTTAAATAATTCATCACAAAACCGCAACTAAAAATACTAAAATATAATACTAAGCGTAAACATAATGGAAGCACTTGCATGATGAGTCATGCTTATCCTCCATCGCTTGCACATTCATAGCTGCCACATGTCCATGTGATGGCACATTCATATAATCTTTAATAGTAACACCTACATCATCATAAACTAAAAAGAAAATGATATCGTGGGATGAGCTTACAACTTAGCTCAGTGAGTAAACAAAACAATGCAACAAACATATGCATGATGTCAATTCATATCTTTGGTCTGGTATAAGTTTGCAATGTGCTATAGTAACGATAGACGGCCACCACACCTCTATACACAAAAATGTAAGCATGCCCAATAGATAACACACTGTTGTTGCCCCACAACATTCACTATAAGATAGAGATAGAGCTAGAGCCTAATGGAACATACACCGCCAGCACTCCCCCTGATACTCGACCCCATACTAGTACATATGCCCCTACTCGCAAGGGCTTATAAACAGGGTTCGTCACTAACCAATCCTAGATGTCATCAAGATGCATCCAATGCCTTACCCCAGCATCCTTCAATATGCCCACAGAGACAGAGCTAGGGTCCACCGATAGAGTTACAGCTACACACCATGATCACCCCCTCTGATACCCTGGGATGTACTAAGTATTCTAAGAGGTAATGGCAATACGACGATGTCAGTGTGGTGAATGGTTCGATGCTACAACCTCTCCCCATTCAACATGTTACACCCAGTTCCCGACGTATCAATACTATGGGATGGAAGAGATCTCCACATCTTAATTTAGGGCACTGAAAATCTCCTTCTAGGATCATAGAATATGGAATACCAACTAGTAAACTTAACATCAGACAAGAAATAATAATAATCCACACCATCGAATTTAAAAGAGTTTCAAATCAAGAGTATAGTGGAAGTTTAAAAATAATTAAATAGTAGTAACTGAATTATTTAAATGATAGTAATAATATAAATCCTCAAACCATTGTATGAGTAGATAAATAAGATAGTTAAATCCTTAATGTGAAATTATCCATGTGGGCAACACGCCCCCAATTCCAAATAAATTAAACTGAATTTAAATAAGTTCATCAAATGTTTCAAACAATCTATCCGTAGACACAGTCTTCATACTCGCATGTATCGTCATGAAAGTCATCATTACTAACATCCATAACATCGCAGTCTGTCTCCATCATACCTGCATCTAAAAGAATTTTTATACACAAGGGTAAACTCAACCACCGAGCTTAGCAAGAGAATCAAACGTGCACAAATAATATGCATGAATTAACAACAATGGTCTGGTGTATAACTTTTAGTGCCAACCCAAGACAACCCACACATGGAGTCTCCAACTGCACGGGTCACTACCAAAGAATGAATACTGTCTCACACATGGAGCACAACAACATCCCCCAAATATGGGTCCATCATTGTTGTGCAAGTTCATTTTACACCGACTACCTGCCCACAACCCATCCCAAGTCCACCTCGTGGCACTTGAGGAGATGGTAATCCCACTAGTCGACTCGCTCGCCCATCCACACTACGTCGGGTATGGAGAGCATTGCAGCTATGTTCGTAGCATCCTTTATTGAACCCATGCCATTACATAACCGCCTAATGGCTAGGAGTACAATTACTAGGGTGCTTTTTAGTTCAACTAACCAAGTTTTCCTATTAATCAAATTACTGGATCGTAACGTTGCCAAGCTTCTGACCCTGTCTGAGCCCCCACTTAGGACATCGTGACTTGGCTAGATTATATATGGTCAATGCAAAGCAGCGTTTGTAAGAAATGGTGCAAGCATCCCATTCCACCCACCTTCTTCCTTACCAACTTAACCAGACATCATGAATCACCAAGACCAGCTCTACCTTTCATGGAGAAGTCACGAAGCGTCCCATTCCACCCCGCTTCCAAACTACTACGAGTTTCACTGATTGCACATGAGAGAATGAATATGCATGAGCAAACAATACAGTTTATTAGATGGCATGTTATCACATACAAAGGCATATTATAATAATCTCATAACATCACTCAACATAATTCAATAGAACTAATCTACCAAACAAAGATCTTTTAGTTCATTTTTCATCTCTATTTTTTGTTCAAGCATAGCCTAATAATTTATTCATATTTTTTAGAGGTATAATTATCATTAATAAAAACTTTGCACTAGCTGCCTAGAGTTTCAAATGCATGGAAATCCTAAACAGCAAGCATAAGAAGTATAAACATTAGTTTTTAAATTGAAATGATGGAACATACCTATGCAGACATATGTTTCCAAGGATATGAACACATAGGTAGGGGCCCAAAATTCCCAGAAAGATGGTACCCAAAAATGGCCTTCATCTGGGGTCAATTCATCTTGTAGCACGTAACCGACTGCATGATTACATGCCATAGATTTGCGGCACGTAACCGACCGCATGTCGAAACATGGCTAGAACATACCAAAACTTCGCTAGTAGTTTTTCCAAAATTTTGTTGAGCTCACACAATGAGTTTGGGCTCAAAACTCCCTTTTTAACTCATGCTAATGGTTTTGATTCCATTTTACTCTAGACCAATTTTGCTAGATTTATTTTTTATACTTTAGATTTGATTCCAGCAATATCAGGGATAGTTTTCCTTGAATGTTAAACCATAAATAATTTATTCAATCAGATCCCCAAGGTCTAGGGTCCTTATATCCATTCAACACTCTTCCTGATCCATATTTTGATATTTTTAGGATCTTAATTCTCAATGATTCTAATCCCTACTTTGATTCAATTCGTTGAATGAGTTTTAGTAATAGATACAAGAGACAATGGTCTAAGAAACATGACCAGGGATCCCTTGGGTTCATACTTATTGTATTTGAACTGAAAAGAAGTAAAGAGATAGGGAAAATCGATATTAGTTATGGATCTCTAGTGTTAATGCTATCCAGTGGTGGTTTCCATTGGTGGCAGAGGTTCCCTCCTCTTTCTCCCTTCTCCTTTCTCCTCCAGACATGGCAGAGCTCCTTTCTCTCTTCTCTCTTTTAGTTTGCAGAGAATGAAGCTGAGAAGGATGGAGTATGGCAAAATCCCATACTCCATTAACGTTGGACCAAATTGGGGCTCCAATCAATGTGGATTAGAGGATTCCCTCCTCTTTACTCAATTTCAATTAGATAATGAACCTGGGACATTCGTTTGGATGAGTCCAAAATGAGACCGAGACCGACCTGCGGTCCATTCAGATTAGTTCTTAAAAACTGACTCGCTTCAAGGGGTGCGATACTAGGGTGCGGCACGTGATTGATCGCACCATGGTGGTGACGTGCTGGATCCCTAGTTTAAATCCTAATTATATATTTTGGGTTCTAAGGTTAAACTAGATTACCTTTATTGGGTTTCATTGGTCTGCCCCACCTTGGTTTGAATCGTTCGTTGTGGTAAGACCTGTTGCAAAGTCAAAATTTTAATTTATGACCGAAATTTTGGGTGCGGGTCTTACACAACACCCCAACCACACACAAACACATGCCTACTCCTATCATCATCATCATAACAAAATAAAATAATATTAAAATATGCATGAACAGGAATAGTAGTTATTGGATGACATATTATATGCACAATCAACATATAAATCATGGCAACAATCATATTAGTAGAAAATAAGGGGTAGCTTGTTATTAACCAATTAGTTTAGGTCTTGTTCCCTCACCTGTAAAGTGATGTTGTTCTACTTTCAAGCCTTAGAAGCCATCTTGGACTAATTGGAAACCTAAAAAATTAATAAACTTTAATTAAGGTTTCATTCTATCAGATTTATGTACCCTATTTCATTGTCCTGTCTCCAATATAAGTCTTCTAGACATTGTCCGGTAAAGTCACTGGTTTTGTATTGGCCGACTAATGAACCATTCGGACAAACCCTGTCATACTTCCCAAGAGTGACCGGTCACCTTTCCGGTATGGCAACTAGCCGTCCGGTCAACAGGGATGGGACAACCTTCAGGCTGTCTACAGTGTTTCTTTTCTCCAAATTGATTCTTCAGCTCTTTAATGGAATCCACCCTAGAGTCATTCTATGACCATTATTCTAATTCATTCCATCTAACCCTAACAACTATAATATTATTACAAATTTATTTTGAAGACCTTAGGTTCAAAATCATGGTGTCGGATCCGATCTCATACAATGTGATCTCCAATCCTAAACCTAGTGTAGCCTAACCTTCTATAGAGGCAAGGTACTTGCCATGGATCCTTGACGCTGTAGGTTGGAGACCCAACGGCACAATGCCCCTTTTGCAAAGATCCTTCTTCTCTTCTAAGCTTCCTTCCTTCCCAAGCCTTCTTCACCTTCTTCTCCTCTCTTTCTCTCAATTTTAAGGTTTGAGATTGATCAAAAGTGTGAGAGAAAGTGAAAGGACATCCTCTATATAGAGGAAAAATTCCATATAGAGTGCGGTTCTAATTAGGATGAAGTCTTACTCAACTTTAGAAATTTTCTTAAGTCGAAGTCTAATTCTGGGCTTGACCGGTGGCCCAAACCGCAAACTAAGTTTTTCGACCAGACAACCTATGAGAGACTGGTTTATTACCTAACATTTGTGGTTCTTTCATTCAGTTGGTTCACTTAAGCTGGTTATGATGGGACCTGGCATGACACAGTTTGACCGGATTAATGGAGTGTGGGTCTTACAACTCTCCCCTTAAAATAAATTTTTTCCTCGAAATTTGTACATACTTTCTAAGTCAAATAAGTGAGGATATTATTTTCGCATAACATTTTCTTCTTCCCATGTTACCTCTTCCACATATTGGCTTCGTCAGGTTACTTTAACATAGAAGATATCTCAGTTTCGCAGACGCTGCACCTTTCTACTGGCGATCTCGGCTGGCACCACTTCAAAGGTTGAGTCATCTACCAAATCTGGTGGATCCACACTCAATATGTGTGATGGTTCTCTGATGTACTTCTTCAGTAGGGAAATGTAGAATACATCATGTACACCATACATAGATGGCGGTAGAGCGAGTTGATATTCCACTTTTTCACATCTTCCTAAGATCTCATAAGGTCTAACAGTGTCGTGCCAGGTCTTCCCATCATTTTGGACCAAGTGGACCGAGCGTGTGAAGATAGATCACAAACTAGGTATGAGAATAGAGTTAAAAATATTAAAAACATACCTAAGGTCTCAAGCCTAGGTAGGTATGGTCGATCATAAGGAGGGGAACCAAAAATCTCAAATCCAGAACCCCACGATCGATGATTTTGACCTTACGGTCAACGATTTATGCGACCGTATGATCGACTGTGAGAACCCAAATCAGAGTCCTAGTTTTGGAAACTTTCCTAAACTAAGGGATTGCTTTCCTAATTGAAAGATGACTCTATATGGAGAGTTTTCCTCTATATAAAGGACGTCCCTCAGCCCTTTTTCACTCTTTTAGAACATTAGTAAACCCTAGAGAAAGAGAAGGAAGAGAAAGAAGAGAAGGAGAAGAAGAAAAAGATAAGGAGAAGAATTTGCTGAGAAGATATTGGCTCTCTATCATAGGCAAAGGTATGAAACGAATCTCTGGAGATGTAAACTCTAAGGAATAAAACTTCTATGAAAGATAGGCAATATCAACCTATTATGATCTATGTGATTTCCATAAGAAATCCCAAGGAGAACCATGAGGAGTGAATTTGATGATTAGGGTTGATAAGAAATTACTAATGATGGCCATAGAATGACCTTAGAATAAACCCCATTGAAGAACAGAAGAATTGACCCAGGAAGAACTCGAATTTCATGTAGATTGTGACCAGAAATCTCAAGGTCGCAGCTACGGTCGACCATAGCATGACCAGTATGACCAGAGGATCGACCATAGGCATTCAGGAAGATTTCAGAAATCATATGGTTGCAGCTATGGTCGCACCATATGCGACCATAGGGTATCGACCGTAGACAGTCAGGTCGATACAGCATGAGACCATAGGGCCAATCAGACACCTATCAATGCTCTGTTTCAATTTTTAACTACTGTAACATGGCACATATGAACCCTAACTTAAATTCATATAACTTTAGGTTGTTAAATCAATTCAAAGAGAATTTCAAGGCTTGGAAGGACATCGAGTATTGCTAACAGGTGAGGGAACAAGACCTAAACTAATTGGATAATAATGAACTATTTATTTTTATTAAGACCAATGCCATGATTGATTCTATGCTTGTATGCTTGTAATGTATATCTCACATGTCATCTAATATTCTTGCTATTACTGTTCATGCATATTTAATTCTATTTATTTATAACATGATGATGATCATGATGCTAGGAATAGGCATGTGAATGTATGTGTGTGGTTGGTGTGTTGGATGCGAGGGGAGCATCAGGGGGAGGACATGGCATGGTGGTCTTTGACCTTGTTACCAGACTCTAGCTCTATCTCTACTCAAGTCTTTGCCCACTGATATCATTCTATCACCATTACTTTAGCAAAATTATTACGTTGTAGGGCATCAGGAGAGGTGGTATCGGACCGTGTGATTTCTGACTCTATCGAGGGGCCTTAGCTTTATCTCTATGGATGTATTGAGGGATGCTGGGGCGAGGCCTTGGATACACTATTTGGCATTAGGATTGGTTAGTTGCTGAGCCCAGTTTGCAAGCCCTTGCCAATAGGGGCTTACATGTTGGTATGGGTAGGGCATCAGGGGAAGTGTTGGCGGTGTTTGATCCAGACACTTTAGCTCTATCCCTATTCCATGGTGGGTGCATGTGGGACGGAAATGGTGTTTGATCCATTGGACAGATTCATACACTCCTGTATAGAGGTGCAGTGGCCACCAAAATTTTCTATATCATATTACAAACCTAAAAATCAGACCAAAGATATGAATTGAATGCATACATATGTTTGTTGTATTGTTTTGTTTGCTCGCTGAGCCATGATGTGTGCTCACCCTTTCAACGTCGAATATTTTTAGATGATGCAGGTCCTACGGTTGAAGAGTATATGAATGTGTCGACGTATGGACACGTTGTTGTGATGGATGTAGAAGCTGAAGAAGATGTGCATGATTCATCATGCGAGTGCAACCAATGTGTTTTTGCTTAAGTTTAGTTACAATTTGAACATTGGATATGTAATTAATTATTTATTTTTATGTCTTGTGGTTTGGAGATAATTGGATTAACTACTTCTTTATCACTGTTAGACTCTCAGTTCATTATCTATAAGACTTTCGCTTATTTGTTTATTACATCTGATTATTAATGTGGAATGTGTGTGTGGTTTGATATGGTGGACCTATGCGAGATCCTGGTTGAACCATTAGTTTATTGGCAGTTCATCACAACATTCTAAATAGACCAGAATTGGGGTGTGAAAACTTGGTATCAGAGCATCACAGGTTCTACCCATTGACCTAACTACTTCCACATGATTCATGAACTGAGTTAGGATAAAAATTAAAAGTTGAAATAAGAACACACCATAAGCACCTGTGTTGTATGATACCTAAACTAAGAAAGAGAATAATGCACATATGTATAAGGGAAATTAATTTTATAAATATATATATGCCAAATAAAAAACAAGACAAATGTACATCAAATTCAGAGTACAGTCCACAATCCAAATAGTTACTCTGTAGTATAAAAAGGAAAAAGATATAAAGGGCAATCATGGAGCTGGTGGTTCTGGAGGAGGACGTGCCTCACGATCTCTATCGTGGTCCTCAGCATATAATCTTGCGAGCCAGGCCACCTAAGTTTGAGTTGCTCGGAGACTAGCTATCAGATTCTCTACCCGTTGGTCTGTAGAGCGCTGGGCATCTAGAAGCTCTCGTATTCTCCAATCAGTCAAGCACTGAGTCTCTCGAATCTCATGTAACAGCCCCATCAAGTCATCTGGTGGTGGGAGTGAAGGGTCAGCTGAATGAGAAGCCCGAGAAGGGCCAGCTCTAGTAGAATGATGTGGCAATGGAGGAGGGAAGGCATTCACATCCATGTACATCCAATCATCATCCTCCTCATCACCACCCTCGTGTGCCTCTACTGCTACCTCTGTTGTTGCTACTGTTGCCGCCTCTCCATCTGTTGCCACTACCCGAGTAGAGGACGTCTCATAGCATTCCTCTCATCATCACTGACTTGTATCTCTCTCATGCCCATCCTACTGATGGCCTCCCAATCAAGGTCAGCTAAAAAGGTGTCCTCAAGGATCCTCTCATCCACTAGGTCCACCTGTAGAAAAGCCAGCAAGGTGGAGATCAGCCGCCCATAGGGCAAGTTACCTCTCGAGTCAGGCAACGTAGCTCTGTGCAAAGTCCAAAGAATAATATATGGAAGGCAGACAGGCTGCCTAGTACAGATACAGTACAGCAGGTACTGAGTCAGCTGTGAGACCATCTTGTAGTATCCACCCTGGGGAATAAGATTATGCTGGATAATCTTACAGTAGACCCTTGGCTCTGGATGCAGGTTGACTGCTTTCATTTCCCAATGGTCATCCCAAAGAATGGCTATCTATTTCTGCACACACCTATGTAGATAGAAACTGTGGCTCCTTGGGTGCATAGTAAACCAACTGACCATCATTGGAAATGCCTAGGAGATCAGCCAACTCTTGACAGTTGAAAGTGATCGGAACCCTTTCACCCAGCTGGTGATCCGAAGCTCTCTACCCCTCTCCACATCTTCTAAGTCACCCTTTGCCTGTAGGTGACAGTAGAACTGCTTAACCAAGTCCGAGCAAGTGCAAGCCTCGTACAAGATCACTGGAATCCAACCCATGTCACCAAATGTCCTTTCCACATCAAACAGGGCTAAATGGGCTAGGTTCACACACCGACCCCCTTCAACTTTCTTTCGGTCAAACCAAGGATATCGCACCTCTGCTTCAACAGACCCGAAGCATCATGGGTCATGAACTCGAGGAACCTTAGTGCGAACCATGATAACGCCAAGAGAAGAAAATAAGAAAACAAGTTATATAAATTTAAAAAAAAAATAACAACATAACGACGTAAAATGGAAAAAAGCCTCACTTTTTACCCAAAGATTTGGGCAGGAGGACTTACATTGGTCCCAAACCATCCTGCAAGGCTTATACAATCGAAAATTTAAACTAGGTAGGTCAAATTTGAAGAAAATTTGACACTTGGGAAAAACCTCAAAATTTAGGTCAAAAATGGGCATTCAATTTTCTACTAAACTAACCGATGAAACTCAAATTTCCTTGAGGGCTTTCATCCATTGGGTAGCCAATAGAAAAAGCACCCAATAAAAATTTAATTTTTACAGTCAGAAAAGTATTAATTAGAAGAAAACCCTACAAATAGCAAGAACCCTAGGTATGAAAGCTTAAAAATAGAGAAAAGTAGAGAACATACCTCAAGGAATGGAGTGACAGTTGTGATCGATGGAAAAATCACAAAGTTTGTATGGTTGACATTGTAGCAATTCACTGGTAGCGAGTTGAGTAGAGATCGTAGGAGGAAGAAGGAAAATGAGTGGGAAAAATTTCAAAAAACAGGTTTAAAAACCTGATCTTGAATCATACGGTCGCACAATTCTACCAAAACCATCGATCGTATGATCGCCTGTATGATAGACCATAGGGTCTTGCTAAGTTGCCAGGATTTTGAATGTCGCACCTATGGTCACCCAACATGCGACCGTAGGCCATCGACCGTATGAATGACTGTTGTCTGCATTTTGATTCTGCTTGGACTTTTGCCTATTGATTTTATTTTTTTCTCGCCTTCCATTGTGAGACTAACCTAATACTACCATCATATCTTGTCTCACATGTATAGCCTTTCCATGTACCATTCAACAAAGAGTTTAAATGACTAGACGCAGAGTAAGTAGAAGGAGACATAATGCAAACCCATCTCCACCACCTATGGAGACTAATGACAATGAGGGTCAGCAAGGACAGGAAGGAAATATTGGAACTCAAAATGCTACACCTCAAAATGTGCACACCCAAGCCAACCCAACCAACCTACCTGCACCACTTACAGATTTGGCTACTGCAGTGATGAATTTAGCACAACAATTGCAGGATGATGAATTTAGCACAACAACTGTAAGAAATACAGCAAGTGCAAGCCAACATGTAAGCTGCTATGGAAATTGCTTTCCCATCTGCAAACATGACACCTATACCTACAGGACAAGCTAGTACTGCACCTGGTGGTAGCAACATTGTACCTCAAGCACCACAGACACCAGCAGTACAAAACCAAGTGCAAAACCCTGAAGCATCGAAAGGCGGGTATAACCAAGGAAATTATTAGTCCCAACTGCCTATGAATAGAGCATATGAACAGTATCAGCTTGATCACTCCAGACTGATCTAGAGTTTCCTGAAGTTGAAGCAAAAGGAATTTATAGGCAAGCCATCAGATCCGTTATGACCAGCTCACTGGATCGATGAGATGGAAAGAAACTTTATGATGATGACTATAAATGAAGAAGAGAAGGTATTATGTGCCACTTTTAGACTGAAAGGTGATGCACATCATTGGTGGAAATCTACTCAGAGTTATCTGTTGACAAAGCACGCCTAAATGACCTAGGCTATTTATAAATAAGCTTTCTTCGAGAAGTATTTTCCCAGGAGTTTTAGAGATCAAATGGAAAAGGATTTTCTGAGTCTATATCAGGGACAGATGACTGTAGATGCATATCAACAGCGTTATGAAGAACTATTTTTTTTTTGCTCCCTCTAGCATATAGGAGGAAAATACCAAAACCCGAAGGTTCGTCATGGGACTTAGGGGAAGAATCCATGAGCATGTATTGGGACTAGAAAAGAAGATTTATAATCTAGCTATACCAATTGCTCGAGTACTGGAATCGAGTCAGAGGGAATGTTATTTCACTCAGAACAGAGGTATTAAAAGGCCAAATGGAAACTCATACAACGGAGGGAACTCAAAGACATTTGAACCCTTCCGTACTCAAGGCTTCAATGCTGCAACCAAGACTACTCCGATAGCCCAACCTCAATAGAAGCAAAGTAATGCTGGAGTCAAATGCTTCAATTGCGATCAAGTAAGACATTATTCAAGAGAGTGTCCTAAGCCAAGGAAGCGGCTACAGGAAGGAAAGGTTTATGCAGTAACATCTGAGGATGCTGCAGCATCGCCTAATATGGTCACAGGTATGACCTGAATCTTTCATTTTGTACTACCTTGTGTAAGCATGCAGACTAAATTAAATTAAATCACAGGTATCGTACCTATTAATGGCTTATCCGCCAGAATACTCTTTGACTCTGGAGCTACTCATTCTTTTATATCTGTATTGTTTGGAAAGAAGTTAAATCTATCCCTCAGACCTTTAGACTACAAACTACTAGTACGATCACCTATGGGATTAGAAGTGGAACTAGACAAAGGTTATGGACCATGTTCAGTTCTTATCGGCAAGAAGATTTTGGATGCAACTTTAATCCAACTCGAAATGGAAAACTTTGACGTTATATTGGGAATGGATTGGTTAGCTCGGCACTCCGTAAACTTATTATGTGTGAAAAAAAAACTGACATTTAAAGACAAGAAAGGAGCAGAGTTTAGTTTTGCAGGAATCAAACTTCCCCGTAAATAAAAGCTCATCCTCTCTGCATTGAAGGCTAAAAAATGCCTCGAGAAAGGAGGAATTAGGTATCTAGTATCCTTGGTCGACCTCACCAAGGAAGCACCACGAATGGAGGATATTGAAGTTGTGCGTGAATTTTTGGATGTAGTTCTTGAGGAACTACTAGGACTACCACCCGATCGAGCGACAGAATTCGTTATAGATCTTATGCCTGGAGCCGCACTAGTATCTAAAGCACCTTATCGAATGGCTCCTACTGAACTGAAGGAACTGAAGGTACAATTACAAGAATTACTAGACAAGGGTTATATCAGACCTAGCATATCACCATGGACAGTGCCAGTATTGTTCGTGAAAAAGAAGGATGGTAGCGTTCAACTGTGTATAGATTATTGAGAATTGAATAAGTTTACAATCAAGATTCGGTACCCACTGCCTCGGATCGATGACTTGTTCTATCAGTTGCAAGGTGCCAAAGTGTTCTCCAAAATTGATCTTCGATCAGGATACCATCAGTTGAAGATTAAGGAAGGTGATATTTCGAAGACAACATTCAGAACCAGATATGGACATTATGAATTTTTAGTCATGTCTTTTGGATTTACTAATGCACCCGTAACTTTTATGGAACTCATGAATCGGGTATTCCATGATATGTTGGATACGTCAGTTACTGTATTTATTGACGACATACTAGTCTACTCCAAGGATAAAGAAACTCATGTCACAAATCTAAGAGCCGCTCTGCAGCGACGAAGAAAAGAGAAACTTTACCCAAAATTTACAAAGTGTGAATTCTGGCTAAATGAAGTTACTTTCTTAGGCCATGTTGTATCCACTGAAGGAATTAAAGTGGATCCTAGCAGGATTGAAGCCATTGTGAAATGGGAAGCACCTAAGGATATTGTAGAAATCAGAAGTTTCTTAGGTTTACCTGGTTACTATCGATGATTTATGGAAGATTAGTCTAGAATCGCCGTACCTCTCACCAGTCTAACAAAGAAAGGAGAAAAGTTCGTTTAGACCGATAATTGTAAAGAGTATATTCAAACATTGAAGGCTAAACTGATATCAACTCCCATCTTGACTATTTTGATCCCAGGACAACCATTTACCTTGTACACTGATGTGTCTGGGTTAGATTTAGGATGTGTGCTTATGCAAGGAGAAAAAGTAATTGCATATGCCTCAAGACAACTTAAGACATATGAGAAGAACTATCCCACTAATGACTTGGAATTAGCAGCAGTAGTACATGCTGTTAAGATATGGAGACATTATTTGTATGGAGAGAAACTTCAGATTAAATCAGATCATAAGAGTCTCACTCATCTCTTTAATCAGAAGGAGTTGAACATGAGACAAAGAAGATGGCTGGAATTATTGAAGGATTATGATTGTGATATCCAGTATCATCCAGGAGAAGCTAATGTAGTTGCTGATGCACTAAGCAGGAAAGCAATGATAGAATCCCAAGAAGAAGTTAGTGCAAATGTTGTGGCTTATGTCACAGGGAGAGTATTTAATTATGGTAAAGAGTAGTTCGTGATTAATATTTTGAATAAATCAATGACCAAGGGTTTATTCATCTATTCTCAAACATGTTTGCTACGTTGAAGATTGTACCTGATCTATTAGACGAAGTGAAAGCAGCTATTAAATCAGACCCTTATCTGAGAACGGTGCAAGAAGACCTCAAAAAAGGTAGGACTACTCCTGAGTTCACCTTGGATGCTGAAAAGGTACTAAAATGCAAAGGAAGGGTATGTGTTCCTAAAAATGAAGACTTGGATATTAGAAGCAGACTAATGAAGGAAGCTCACACCACCGCTTTTTCGGAACATCTTGGAAGTATGAAGATGTATCACGATCTGAAGAAACTATATTGGTGGAGAGGAATGAAAGCGGATGTAGCTAAATTTGTGTCTCAATGCTTGAATTGTTAACAGGTAAAGGCTGAAAGGCAAAGACCTGCAGGATTGTTGCAGCCATTGCCAGAATCAGCATGGAAATGGGACTGCATCACTATGGACTTCGTCACGTGGTTACCATTGACTCCCCGAGTAGTTGACGTGGTCTGGGTGATTGTGGATCCTTTGACTAAGATAGCTCGTTTCATAGCTATAGGACCTCAGTATACCCTAGAGAGGTTAGCTACGCTTTATGTAGATAATATTATTCGATTACACGGTGTACCTGAAAGCATTGTGTCCGACAGAGACCCACGCTTTACCTCAAAGTTTTGGGAAGGATTACAGAAGGCTATGGGTACAACATTGAAGTTTAGTACTACATTCCATCCTCAGACAGATGGACAGTCAGAGCGTACTATTCAGATTTTAGAAGACATGGTTCGAGCTTGTGTCATTGATTTCAAAGGATCATGAGATGAGAAATTAACATTGATTAAGTTTTCTTATAACAACAGCTATCAAGCGACTATACAGATGTCACCCTATGAAGCACTGTATGATAGGAAATGTCGAACTCCTTTGTTTTGGAATGAAGTTGGAGAACGAAGTATCGTTGGACCAGAGTTTGTTGAAGAAACTTGTCGAGTAGTCGACATTATCAAGTAAAGAGTTCGAATAGCTCAGAACCATCAGAAGCAATTTGTAGATAATCGATGCAGAGATCTCGAATTCACCATAGGTGATAAAGTATTTCTGAAAATATCTCCTATGCGTGGTTTGAAAAGGTTTGGACAGAAGGGAAAGCTGTGTCCCAGATATTTTGAACCTTATGAAGTTCTAGATAGATGTGGAAAAGTAGCATATTAGTTAGCACTACCACTGTCCATGTCAAGTGTACATGATGTATTTCATATCTCATTATAGAAGAAGTACGTCAGAGATCCAACACACGTGTTAACAACGGATCCACCAGATTTGACTGAAGATTTGACATTAAAAGTAGTACCTTTTGAGATCCCTAGCTGGAAGGTGCAACGTCTTCGCAACCATGATATTTACTACGTTAAGATTACTTGGAGAAGCCAAAATGTAGAAGAAGTTACATGGGAAGAAGAGAACGCTACGCGGAAGCAATATCCTTACCTATTCGACTCGGAAGGTTTTTGCCAATTTCGAGGACAAAATTTATATAAGAGGGGTGAGTTGTAAGTGTAAGACCCCTGTCAATCTAACCCGGTCTTATCACCTTGAACCAGGTTTACCCATCATGGTCGAGTCAAATGGACTAAGGGCGTGAAGGAGATCGAGATCCCAGGTATCAAATTGACCCTAAAACACTCAATTTAAGGGGAGGGTCGCATACCCAGCTAAGGAGGGTCAGACCCCCCAAAACAGAAAGTCAGACCCTCTGTCTTACAGGGAGGGTCAGACATCTTAAGAACCTAGGGTCGACGGGATCATCAACCCTCCCATCAACCCTCAGTTGCCGCCGAAACTGAAATTAGGAAATTTCCTAATTTTCGATTTGGATTCTTTCCTAATCTCTAAGGGACTTATTTTAGGATGTTTCTACTCTATTTAAAGGACTTCCCTAAGCCTCTTTCACTCCTTTTACAACCCTAATTGAATTGAGAGAAAGAGAAGAGAAGGAGGAGAAGAAGAAGAGAAGTAAGGGAGAGAAGAAAGCAAAAAGGAGAAGAGTTGCAGAGAAGGAGTATTCTTCTTAGGTATGGATACTAATTCCATGAGTCTCTACAGACCTTAGGTTAGATAATGATGAGAGTATGATCTCGGAGAAACCTAAACCATCAACCCATGGTTAGGTTTTCATAGAAAACTATGGGAGATTACATGAAAGCTATCTAGGTAGATGATTCATGGTTCTAGACCATGGAATGAATGTTGAATGGACTGTAGGAGAAAGCCATAGGACCCCAAACACGAAGAATGGACTAAAAGGAGGGAAATTGACCAAAATCCACCGAGGGTCGCACAGAGGGTCGATGACCATCCGACCCTATGTGATCCTGAGAATCAACCCTCAGTGTTCGGGAAGTCCAGAATGGGGAGGGTCGCACCAAGGGTCGATCATGACTCCGACCCTACCTCTGACCCTCAATTAACAGCATGGTTTTTAAATTTTGAATAAATCCTAATTAAATTCTATCGACTTTGTTAGGTCTTCTAGCAATATAATAACATTATTAAGGTGATTCTAAAGCTTGAAAGAGGATCTATTAACAAGCTAAGGTGAGGAAACAAGACCTAAACTAATTGGTTAATAATAAACTACTTTTATTGTCTTGAGTCCAATGCTATGCTTGATTCTATGCGAATATGCTTGTAATGTGCATTCAACATGTCATCCAATATTCCTGCTATTATTGTTCATGCATATTTAACTTTGTTTACTTATAACATGATGATGATGATTTGATGCTAGGAATAGGCATGTGAATGTTTGTGTGTGGTTAGTGTGCTTGATGCGAGTAGGGCATCAGGGGAGGTGTTATGCGGTGTTTGATCCGGACACTTTAGCTCTATCTCTGACTCAAGTCTTGTGCATTAGCATCGTCGTATTGCCATTACCTTAGCAGAACTATTGCGATGTAGGGCATCAAGGAGGGTCTTGGTCCTTGAGTCCTATACTCTACCGGGGGGCCTTAGCTCTATCTCTACGGCTGCTCTGAGGGATGCTGGGGTGAGGCCTTGGACACATTGTTTGACATTAGGATTGGTTAGTAGCGAGCCCCGTTTACAGCCCTAGCCATCAGGGGTTCATTTGTTGGTATGGAGTTGTGCATCGATAAATGTGACCTTCGTTGTACAATGTTCATTTGGGTGCTGTGGGTAACGGTGAGAGTCATCGGGCGTATCCACACTCTCGTGCATAGAGGTACGACGGCCACCTATCCTTTCTATAGCACAATGCAAACGTAAAACCAGACCAAAGATATGAATTGATTGCATGCATATGTATTGTTGAATTGTTTTGTTTGCTCACTGAGCCATGATGTGTGCTCACCCCTCGACGTCGAATATTTTTAGTTGATGATGCAGGTACAATCGTTGAAGATTATATAAATGCTCCAGAGTACGGGAACGTCGCAGCGATGGTAGTTGAAGCTGAAGTGGATACACATGACTTCTCTTGCGAGTGCAACTCATGTGTATTCGATTAGATATTTTTCTAGTTTTCTTTATTTGGATTTATTAAAGACATGTATTTGATATTTATTTATGTCTTTGTTGATACAAAATAATTTGTTATTTAAATACTAATATCCCAATAGATTCTCAGTTCGTTTTACTATAAGACTTCCGCTATTATATATTTTTTCTGATTATGAATGTGAATGTATGGGGTTCAGAAAACACGGATATAGCCTACTCGAGATCCTGGTTGAACCGTTGGTTTGTTAGCGGTTCATTACACCATTCTGAATAGTGCGGAATTGGGGTGTGACAGTAAGACCCGTACTCCACTAACTTGGTATAACCGTATTGTGCCAGGTCTTCCCATCATTTCTGGACCAAGTAGACCGAGCGTGTGAAGATAGATCACAAACCAGGTATGAGAATCGAGTTAAAAATACTAAAAACATACCTAAGGTCGCATGCCTGGATAGGTATGGTCGACCATAAGGAAGGAAACAAAAATCTCAAATCCAGAACCCTACAATCGATGATTTCGACCCTATGGTCGACGATTTATGCGACCGTATAATCGACCCTGAGACCACAGATCAGACTCTGAGTTTTGAAAACTTTCCTAAACTAAGGGATTGCTTTCCTAATTGAAAGAGGAATCTATATGAAGAGTTTTCCTCTATATAAAGGACGTCCCTCGGCCATTTTTCACTCTTTTAGAACATTAGTAAATCCTAGAGAAAGAGAAGGAAGAGAAGGAGAAGAAGAAAAAGCTAAGGAGAAGAATTTGCTGAGAAGAAATTGGCTCTCTATCACAGGAAAAGGTATGAAACGAATCTCTGGAGATGTAAACTCTAAGGAATAAGACTTCAATGAAAGATAGGTAATATCAATCTATTATGATCTATGTGATTTCCTTGAGAAAAATCCCAAGGTGAACCATGAGGAGTGAATTTGATGATTAGGGTTGACAAGAAATTACTAATGATGGCCATAGAATGACCTTAGAATAAACCCCATTGAAGAATAGAAGAACTGACCCTGTAAGAACTCGAATTTCATGTAGACTGTGACCAGAAATATCAAGGTCGTAGCTATGGTCGACCATAGCATGACCAGTATGACCAGAGGATCGACCATAGGCATTTGGGAAGATTTTAGAAATCATATGGTCGCAGCTACGGTCACACATACGCGACCATAGGGTATCGACCGTAGACAGTCAGGTTGATACAGCATGAGACCATAGGACCAATCACACACCTATCAGTGCTCTGTTTTGATTTTTGACTACTGTAACATGTCACATATAAACCCTAACTTAAATTCATATAACTTTAGGTTGTTAAATCAATTCAAAGAGAATTTCAAGGCTTGGAAGGACATCGAGTATTGCTAACAGGAAAGGGAACAAGACCTAAACTAATTGGATAATAACAAACTGTTTATTTTTATTAAGTCCAATGCCATGATTGATTCTATGCTTATATGCTTGTAATGTGCATCACACATGTCATCCAATATTCCTGCTATTAATGTTCATGCATATTTAATTCTATTTATTTATAACATGATGATGATGATGATGCTAGGAATAGGCATGTGAATATATGTGTGTGGTTGGTATGTTGGACGCGAGTGGAACATCAGGGGGAGGACGTGGCATGGTGGTCTTCGACCTCGTCACCACTTTAGCTGTATCTCTACTCAAGTCTTCCCCATTAACATCGTCGTATCGCCATTACCTTAACAGAACTATTATGTCATAGGGCATCAGGGGCGGTGGTCTTGGATCATGTGATCTCTGACTCTGCCTGGGGGCCTTAGCTCTATCTCTATGGACGTATTGAGGGATGCTGGGGTCAGGCCTTGGATACACTGTTTGGCATTAGGATTGGTTAGTTGGGAGCCCAGTTTGCAAGCCCTCGCCAATAGGGGCCTACGTGTTGGTATGGGTAGGGCATCAGGGGAAGTGTTGGTGGTGTTTGATCTAGACACTTTAGCTCTATCTCTATTCCATGGTGGGTGCATGTGGGACGCAATGGTGTTTGATCCATTGGGAAGATTCACGCACTCCTATATAGAGGTACGGCGGCCACCAAACTTTTCTATAGCATATTGCAAACTTAAAAATCAGACCAAAGATATGAATTGAATGCATGCATATGTTTGTTGCATTGTTTTGTTTGCTCACTAAGCCGTGATGTGTGCTCACCCTTTCAACGTCGAATATTTTTAGTTGATGATGGAGGTCCTACGGTTGAGGAGTATATGAATGCGTCGACGTATGGACACGTTGCTGTGATGGATGTAAAAGCTGAAGAAGATGTGCATGATTCATCATGCGAGTGCAACCAATGTGTTTTTGCTTAAGTATAGTTACAATTTGAACATCGAATATGTAATTGATTATTTATTTGTATGTCTTGTGGTTTGGAGATAATTGGATTAACTACTTGTTTATCACTGTTAGACTCTCAGTTCATTATCTATAAGACTTTCGCTTATTGGTTTATTACCTCTGATTATTAATATGGAATGTGTGTGTGGTTTGATATGATGGGTACGACCTATGCGAGATCCTGATTGAACCGTTGGTTTATTGGCGGTTCATCACATCATTTTAGTTAGACCAGAATTGGGGTGTGATAGTTTCAAACCCCGCATAGGTGATATCTTTATGAATACTTTGTTACCTACAGGGAACTCATGGTCTCAACATCGATTGTCTACATATTGCTTCTCACAATCTTAAGTTGTCTTGACCTTTTCCTTGATCTGGTCAACCACCCGATAAGTCTCTTCAACAAACTCTATTCCCATTATTCTTCATTCACCAATTTCATTCCAAAACAGAGGGGTTCGACACTTTTTACCATACAATGCTTCATATGGTGACATCTATATGGTCGCTTGCTAGCTGTTGGGATAAGCAAACTCGATTAGTGGTAACCTTTCATCCGAAGCTCCTTTGAAATCGATAGCACAAGCTAGAAAGCATATCTTTTAGGATCTGGATGATCCGCTCAAACTGACCATCGATCTGAAGGTGAAATGAGGGGTTAAACTTTAACTTCGTTCCCATTGCTTTCTATAGACCCTCCCAGAACTTTAAAGTAAAACATGGGTCTTGGTCTAACACTATGCTCTTAGGTACACCATGCAATCTAACAATATTATCCACATACAGCTTGGCTAATCTCTCTAAGGCATACTGAGGTCTTATGGCAATGAAGCAAGCTGTCTTCGTAAGACGATTAACAATCATCCAGACTGTGTCAACTGATTTGGGAGTTAGTGGTAACTCAATGACAAAGTCTACAGTGATGCAATCCTACTTCCATACTGGTTCAGGTAGTAGTTATAGTAAACCTGCAGATCTCTATCTTTTGGCCTTCACTTGTTGATAGTTTAGACATTGAATGATTTAACGAGCTACATTCGATTTCATTCCTCTCCACAAGTACAACCATTTCAAGTCATGGTACATCTTTGTGCTTCCAGGATGTACTGAATATGGCGTACAGTGGGCTTCATGATTCTTTGTCAAAGGTCTGAATCTTTGCTTTCCGGTATACACAACCTCCCTCTATATCTATGTACCTTCTCCCTGTCAAAGGTAAAATTAGGGTTAGGTTTTCCTTTCTCTAAATATTCTTGCACAGTTTTTAGATACAGGTCTAATAGAATTGTTGTTCTTACCTCGTCCATCAGGTCTGGTACGATCTTCAAAGATGAAAACATAAGTGAGAACTTATGGATCAGTCCTTGCTCTATAGGATCGTCTAGAGACTCCAATATGTGTTGCGCCATATCCCTTTCAGTAGTTGACACAGCAGAACATTGAGTAGCACTTGTATTAGATTCTCCTCCTGGCTTCAATATCCCTTTTCTGGTTAATGCATCCGCAACTACATTGTCCTTTCTAGAATGATACTAAATATCGCAATTATAATCCTTCAGGAGTTCCAACCATCTTCTCTATCTCATGTTCAACTCCTTCTGGGTAAAAAGGTAGGTAAGGCTCTTGTAATCCGACTTAATCTAAAATTTCTCACAATACAGATAATGTCTCCAAGTCTTGATTGCATGAATCACCACTACTAATTCCAAATCATAAGTAGGGTAATTCTTCTCGTGCTCCTTCAGTTGTCTTGAAGCATAAACAATCACTTATTCACCTTGCATCAGTACGCGTCCCAAACCCAAACCAAAGGCATTGGTGTATAGGGTCAAGGGTTCCCCTGGTGCTGGAATGGTCAAGATGGGAGCCGATATCAACCTTGTTTTCAGGGTCTGGAAACATTCTTCACACTAGTTGTGTCACACCTCAATTTTGGTCTAACCAGAATGGTGTGATGAACCGCTAATCAACCAACGGTTCAACCAGGATCTCAAATAGGCTATCCCCGCGTTAACTGAACTCCCATACATCCATGTCATAATCAGAGTAAATACACAATAGCGGAAGTCTTATAATAAAATGAACCGAGAAACTAAGATGATATTAATAATTTAATAGCAAATTATTCTATTTTCAACTAAGACATAAATATTTAAATACCAAATACATGTCTTAATAAATCCAAATAAAGAAACCTATAAAACATCTAATTAAATATACACGAGTTGCACTCGCAAGAGGAGTCGTGTGTATCCTCTTCAGCTCCAGCTTCCATCGCCGCAACCGTCCCGTACGCAGAAGCATTTATATAATCTTCAACCGTATAACCTGCATCATCAACTAAAAATATTTGAAGTCGAGGGGTGAGCACACATCACGGCTCAGTGAGTAGCCAAAACAATGCAACAATACATATGCATGCACATCAATTTATATCTTTGGTCTGGCTTAAAGTTTGCAGTATGCTATAGAAAGGTTGAGGTAGCCAAAGGTCGCGTTTATTGACTCCGCCTCTATACACGAGTGTGTGACGTTACCCGAAGATCACGTTTATCGTCAACTCACATGCACCCAATCATGAACATTATATAACAAAGGTTACGTTTATTGCTATATAGTGCCATACCAACACGTAAGACCCTGTTGGCGAGGGCTGCAAACTGGGCTCGCAACTAACCAATCCTAGTGCCAAACAGTGTATCCAAGGCCTCACCCCAGCATCCCTCAAAATGTCCATAGAGATAGAGCTAAGGCCCCCCAGTAGAGTCAGAGACTACAAGGACCGAGACCACCTCCCCTCATATTCTACGACATAATAGTTCTGCTAAAGTAATGGCGATACGACGATGCCAATGCACAAGACTTGAGTTAGAGATAGAGCTAAAGTGCTGAGACCCGCCAAAGGTTAATGTTTATTGACATTCTCATCACACCTCCCTGATACTCGCTCGCATCAAGCACATCAACCACACACTTACAAGCACATGTCTATTCCTATCATCATCATCATCATCATCATGTTATAAACGATAAAGTAAATATGCATGAACAAGTAATAGAAATAGTGGATGGCATGTTGTATGCACATTACAAACATATTCGTATAGAATCAAGCATGGCATTGGACTCAAGAAATAGAAAACAGTTTATTATTAACCAATTTAGTTTGGAGTTAAGGTTCCTCACCTTAGCTTGCTACAAGATACTTTTCCAAGATCTAGAATCACCTTTATAATGTTATTATATTGCTAGAAGACCTAACAAAGTCGATAAAATTTAATTAGAATTAATTTCCAGATTTAAAAACCATTCTATTAATTGAGGGTCGATGCTAGGGTCGATGCTAGGGTCGATGGGTCTATCGACCCTCCCTTCTTTTTGGACTTCTCGAATGCTGAGGGTCGATGGTCAGAAACACCTAGGGTCGGATGGCCTATCGACCCTGGGTGCGACCCACGGTGCACTTTGGTCCAATTTCCACTTTTAATCTATCCTTCGTGTTTGGGGTGCTATGTCTTGCTTCTACATTCCATTCAACACTCATTCCATGGTCTGAAACCATGAATCATCCTCCTAGATGACTTTCATGCATTCTCCTAGGGTTTTCCATGAAAACCTAACCACGGATGGATGGTTTGGGTTTCTTCGAGATCACTCTCTCTCCAATAACTATCCTAAGGTCTGTAGAAACTCATGGAATTAGTATCCATACCTGAGAAGATTAAACTTTCTCTGCAACTCTTCTCCTTTTTGCTAGGTTCTCTTCCTTGCCTCTCTTCTTCTTCTTTTCCTTCTCCTCTCTTTCTCTCAATTCAATTAGGGTTGTGAAAGGAGTGAAAGTGGCTTAGGGACGTCCTTTAAATAGGCTATAACATCCTAAAATAAGTCCCATTGGGATTTGGAAAGAATCCCAATCGAAAAATATAAAAATTTCCTAATTTCTATATTCGGCAGAAACCAAGGGTCGATGGGAGGGTCGATGATCCCGTCGACCCTAGGGTCTTAAGCTGTCCGACCCTCCCTCCAAAACCGAGGGTCTGACTTTCTGTTTTGGGAGGTCCGACCTTGCTTAGTTGGGTATGCGACCCTTCCCCTAATTTAAGTGTTTTTGGGTCGATTTGATACATGGGATCTCGATCTCCTTCACGCCCTTGGTCCATTTGACTCGACCATGATGGGTGAACCTGGTTCAAGGTGGTAAGACCGGGTTAGATTGACACGGGTCTTACAAGTTGGTCCAAATAAACTTCTCCCCCTTCCTTGTTAGCTTGGTAAGAGATATTGTGATCCTGGAGTAGTCTTCCATGATCTGTCTATAATAACCAGCTAAACCCAAGAAACTTCTAATCTCTGCAACGTTCTTAGGTACTTCCCACCCACAATTGCTTCAATCTTACTAAGATCCACCTTTATCGCTCTTGATGATACTACGTGTCCCAAAAAGGCCACCTCATTCAATTAGAACTCACACTTCTTGAATTTGGCATAAAGCTTTTCCCTTTTCAGCCATTGTAAGGCTGCTCTAAGATCTATCACATGACTCTCTTCATCTTTGGAATAGATCAGAATATAGTCTATGAAAACTATGACTGATGTGTCCAACATGTCATGGAACACTCGGTTCATGAGCTCCATAAAAGATGCAAGGGCGTTGGTCAACCCAAAAGACATAACCAGGAACTCATAATGTCTATACCTGGTTCTGAAAGCTGCCTTAGAAATGTCGCCTTCCTTAATATTTAGCTGATTATATCCTGACCGGAGATCGATTTTAGAAAACATCTTCACACCTTGTAACTGATTGAACAAGTCATCAATCCGAGGCAATGGGTATCAGTTCTTGATCGTAAGCTTGTTCAATTCTCGATAGTCTATGCACAGTCAAACACTACCGTCCTTCTTCTTCATGAACAACATCGGTGCCTGGTGAAATACTTGGTAGGATAAAAGCCTTGTCTAATAACTTCTGTAGTTGAGTCTTCTGTTCCTTCAGTTCAGTAGGAGCCATCCGATAGAGTGCCTTTGACACCAGTGCTAACCTTGGTAACAACTCTATGATGAACTCAGTTGCTCAATCAGGTGGTAACCTGGGTAAGTCTTCTAGAAACACGTCCAGAATCTCCTGTACAACTTTAATATCTTCCATCCATGGTGTGTCCTTGGTAATATCCACCACATACACCAGATATCCAACTCCCCCCTTTTCAAGGCATCTCTTCACCTTAAGTGCAGAGAGAATAAGCTTTCATTTGTGAGGAAGTTTGGTCCCGATAAAACCAAATTTTATACCATCCTTGCTTTTGAACGGTAAATTCTTCTCAGCACAAAGCAAACTCATGGAATTCTGAGATAACCAGTCCATTCCTAAGATGACATTGAAGTTTGTCATCTCGAGCTGAACCAAGTTCGCATCTAGACTCCATCCATTAATAAGAACTAGATATGGTACATAGCACTTATCTAACATAACCTCCAATCCCAATGGAGATCTTACTAACAACTTTTGGTCTAAAGGTCTGAGGGGTATGTCTAATTTCTTTCCAAATAAGATGGACACAAAAGAATGGGTAGCCCCAGAGTCAAAGAGAACTCTAGCAGGTACACCAGCTATGGTTACCATACCTGTAGTTTTAACTAGGTTTAGTCTACATGCTCACACAATAGTATAGTGTCAACGAAGGTCAGGTCATACCTGTGACGACATCAGGCAATGCGGTGGCATCTTCAGAAGTCACAGCGTACACCTTCCCTTGCTAGATCTGCTTCTTGGGCTTAGGGCATGTCATTGCATAATGGTCCATTTGGTCATAGCTGAAACACTAGATATTCACAGTCACTTTTCCAGGTTGTGATAGGACAGTCTGGCTTGTCTTGGCTGCTCCAGTATTGTCTTATGTCTTGGCTTCTGTTAGATGTGTTGCCATTATGTGCATTGCCATTTGGCCTCTTCAGTCTACGATTTTGAGCAAGGTAGCTCTCTTTCTGACTGGACTCCAGTACTCGAGCAATTTGTATAGCTTCATTATATATCTTCTTCTCCAAACTCAGCATATGTTCTCGTATACTTTCCCTTAGTCCCATAATGAACCTTCGGGTCTTAATATCCTCCTCATGCATACTTGTTGGAGCAAAGAAGAATAAATCTTCATCAAAATTCATTGTTGGACATCCAATGACTGAAAGCCCTTAATCAATTTGGGATTTTGCCAATTGGTTTGAAGGATCCCAAATTGCTGAGTTTTTACCCTAGAATTTGGGGTTTTTACCCAAAATTCAAATTTCTTCATTTTTATTAAAATTGATCGAAATTGGTTGAAGTTGAGTACTAGTTTGCTATTGCAGGACGGTTCGTGACTTATGTAAATCCTTCTACCCATGTAATTGGGCGAGATGGAGGCCTTAGGCCAAATTACGCCGTTATGCTGCTAAAATTTCTGAAATTTTTACTAATGATATTTTTATTTCACTATTTCCTACAGATTCATCATGCCTCGCTCCAAGAACCCTAGGCCAATCATGCAGTTCGCTTTCGTTCCGTAGAAACTAAGCATGGTTTCGAAATATGAAGGTATAGGTGGGGCGATTTGTAAACCTACTAGACTTAGATAGGTTTGATGTAGAGACAGCATTTTATGCTATGGGGTGGCTACCTATGACCCAGTACCGGTGGTCAACATGTCCTGACTTGGCCAAGCAGTCCTATTGCAACTTACAGTTTGAGGGTGATCCAGAGGACCTTGAGAGAGGCAGAGAGCTGAGGATCACCAGCTGGGTTAAGGGGGTGCAGATTTCTTTTGACACCCACCAGCTAGCGGGTATCCTGAACATCTCCAATGCTGGAGAGCTGTTTTATTGCGCACCCAAGGAGCACAAATTCATGACTGAGGATCTACGTCCGGAGGTGAGGAACCAGATCATGCAGGAAGGGCTCTGGGAGTTGAAGGCGGACAACCTGAGTCACCTTCCTCCTGTGTACTGCCGCATTATTTAGCATAAATCATACCTCAAAGCAGCCATTACAACGAGGTATCCCAACTGACTCAGTACATTCTTTACTGCATTTGAACAAAGTGGCATGTCTACTTTCCCTATATCATCATATGCACCATGCACCGAGCCACGACGCCCAATCTAAAGGACAACCTACCCTATGGTCGTATGATCACCAACATTCTCGATCGTGTTCAAGTAAACATTGAGGGTGAAAGGATGTATGAAGAGACGGCCATGGAAGACTTTGACTGGGACACCATTACCAAGATGGGCATGCATGAGGCAGAGATTAGTGATGAGAAATTAAATGCACTAGATCGTCCTCTGGGTCAGGTAGCAATGGCAACAACAGTAGATGGTGGTGGGGATGACCACTATATTTTCATGGATGTAGACGACACCCCCTCTTACACCACAGCATACATCAAAGGCTGGTCCTTCTCGTCCTCTGCCAGATTTGATAATGTTACTCCTTCAGGAGATTCGAGAGTCCCAGCGTACAATGGCATGATGCAGGGGGCAGGGGGGCCGGAGGTCGGAGAGATAAACAACTGTGGTGGATCTTGGACCCCAAGAGCGGGTAGCATGGCTCCGGAGGACATACGGAGGATCATGAGACAAGGATGATTTTATTTTTACTCTTGTTTTAAGACAATATTATTATTTTTTTGGAGGATCAGTAAACCAAGCTTTTACAATGGCATGACCCGTTCCTACTTTTCTTTATGGTGTGTTATACCACGCTAGGGGTTTGTATTATAGCTTTTAGTTATCCTAGCTAAGTTCATAGATTCATGTAGATGCATCGGGTCCACCACCTAATACCAAGTTGCACACCCAACAAGCAGAGGCATACGAAACAACGGCGGGCACAAGAAAAAAAGACCAACAACCACAAAAAAAACGGAAAAAAAAAAAAGAGAGAAGAAGACATTATAAAAGAAGAGAGAAAAAAAAAACAAAGCAACCAAAACATACTTTAAATAATTTAACCATAACCAAATTCAATAATATTAGCATGGGCTGAAGTCTGCGCATCCTCCCCCTCCGCCGCGGACATGCATTCATATAATCTTCGACAGTTCCACCAGCATCATCAGAAACTAAAAATGGGTATCGTGGGGTGAGCTCACAACTTAGCTCAGTGAGTAAATAAAACAATACAACAAACATATGCATGATGTCAATTCATATCTTTGGTCTGTTATAAGTTTACAATGTGCCATAGTAAGGATAGACAGTCTCTACACCTCCATACACGAGAATATAAGCACGCCCAATGGATTACACACTGTTGTCGTCCCACAACACTCACTACAAGATAGAGATAGAGCTAGAGCCTAACAGATCACACACCGCCAGCACTCCCCTTAATATTCTATCCCATACCAGTACATATGTCCCTACTTGCAAGGGCTTGCAAACTGGATTCATCACTAACCAATCTTAGATTTCATCAACATGTATCTAAGGCCTTACCTCATCATCCTTCAATACTCCCAGAGAGAAAGAGATGGGGTCCATCGACAGAGCCACAACAACACACCATGATCACCCCCTTGATACCCTACGATGAAGTAACTCCACTAAGGTAACAACGATACGATGATGTTAGTGTAGTGAATGGTTCGATGCTACAACCTCTCGCCATTCAACACACCAACCACACACAAACACATGCCTACTCCTATCATCATCATCATAACAAAATAAAATAATATTAAAATATACATAAATAGAAATAGTATTTATTAGATGACATGTTATATGCACAATCAACATACAAATCATGGCAACAATCATATTAGCAGAAAATAAGAAGTGCTTGTTATTAACCAATTAGTTTAGGTCTTGTTCCCTTACCTGTAAAGTGATGAATGTTCCTCTTCCAAGCCTTAAAAGCTATCTTGGACTAGTTGAAAACCTAAACAATTAATAAACTTTAATTAGGGTTTTATTTTATCAAATTTCTATACCCTATTTCATTGTCCCATCTCTAATTTAACTCTTCTGGACATTGTCTGATCGAGTCATCGATTTTGTATTAGGAAACCGATGAGTCATTTGGACAAAACCTGTCAAACTTCTCGAGAGTGACCGGTCACTTGTTCGTTATGGTATCTAGCCAACTGATCAACAGGGACTGAACAACCTTCATGCTGTCTATAGTCTATTTTCTCTCCGAATTGATTCTTTGGCTCTTTGATGGGATCCATCCTAGAGTCACTCTATGGCCATTATTCATTATTTAATTCATTCTATTTAACCTTAACAACTATAATATTATTACAAATTTATTTTAAAGACCTTAGGATCGAAATCATGGTGTCGGATCCGATCTCATATAATGTGATCTCTAATCCTAAATCTAGCGTAGTCTAACCTTCTACAGAGGCAAGGGACTTACCGTGTTTCCTCGACGCGGTAGGTTAGAGACCCAACAGCACAACCCCCCTTCTATAAAGCTCCTTCTTCTCTTCCAAGCTTCGTTCCTTCCCAAGCATTCTTCTCCTTCTTCTCCTCTCTTTCTCTCAATTCTAAGGCTTGAGATTGATCAAAAGAGTAAGAGACAGTGAAGGGACATCCTCTATATAGAGGAGAAACTTCTATATATAATGGGATTCCAATTAGGAAGGAGTCCTACTCAAATTTAGAAACTTTCCTAACTCGGAGTCTAATTCTGGGCTTGATTGATCGGCTGACTGGTCTCCCAAACTGCAGACCGGATAAATTAAGTTATCTGACTAGACAACCTACGAGGGACTAGTTCATTACCTGAGTTTTGTGATTCCTTCATTTGGTTGATTCGCTTGAGCTGGTTATGATGGAAAGACCTGGCACGATACAGTTAGACTGGGTTAATGAAGTGCAGGTCTTACATGGCGGCCTCGAGCTCTTGGAGCTTCCAAAATGAGTCATTCTCCTCCACCTTAGCCACATTAGCCACATTGTAGTACTCCCATAGAGTATTCTCTAACTCCTCCTTCAAATGACCCAATACCGTAATGGTGGTCTCCAAAGGATGGGTTGCAGAGATGGCATTGTCACATTTCTTCCTCTCAACTTCCAAGTTGGCAGTTAGTCAAGCCTACTCCTCATCTACTTTCCCCTTCTTGGCGGCCAGCTTTGTTTTTAACTACTCAACTTCAGCTCAGTCCAGGGAGGCTTGGGTAACCTTGTCCTTTATCTCCTGAAGCTCCTTAGTCAAAGCTTCATTCTTCTTGGAGTAGGACCTGCGAACCCTCATGGCATTATCCCGTGTATTCTCAGAGTCCAAAAGATGTCTCTCCAGGTCATTATCGTGATCCTAGAGGACCTTTGAACCATCGATTCGCTGCAATACAGTCATACAAGATGATTAAAAAAAGAATGACAGCTATAAGGAAATTCTAAAAAACATCAACAACACTGCCATTGAAGATGACCTTGTCGTTCCTCTTCCTGATCTCATTGTAGGGTAGTTCCTAGAAGAACTTCATGTCCTTGGGTAGACACATGCCCTCAAATAGCTGATAAGCAACCTCATACAAGTTTATGGCGCTATCTGTGTTCTTTACTGACTACTTTGGCTAGAAAGGAACACCAACAATGCCTGGGCTCAGGGACCAAAAATGAGTCTTCTCCTTAGGAGCTTTCTTCTCCTTTCCCAACTAGAAGAAGACAGATGGACCAGTCACAGGGGCAGGACTGGAACCCTAATCTATTGAGGATCCCACCTCAGGAGCAGCCTTTGCTCGACAAAGAAAGCATGGGACTGGGTGAGATCTACGTAGACAACCTTGGGGGTGTGCCCGTGCTAGAGGTTTAAGCTGGGGGCAAAACATTCCCCCCTCTTGAATGTTGGAGACAGAAGGATAAAAGGGACCTCCAAGGGCATTTGGGCAGAAGAACCCTTTGATGGAGAGCCTTTCGAAGTAGATACTGAGTGAACAAGGGACTTATGTTACATACCAATTTCGCACTATTCAGAATGGTGTGATAAACCATCAATAAACCAACGGTTCAACCAGGATCTCGAATAGACTGTGTCCATTTGCTTAAACCATACACATCCACAACCATAATCAGAGTAAATAAACAATAGTGGAAGACTTTATACTAATGAACTGAGAGTCTAGCAATTATAACATAAATAAATTATCCATTTATCCTCCAGTGACTAAGACAAAATAAAATAAAATAATCAATTATATTTTCTTAATAATTCAAATAAAAATCTAATCGAAGACGCATGAGTTGCACTCGCATGACGAATCATGCGACTCCATCATGACTTTTGCATCCATCGCCATCGCATGTCCATACATCGGAGCATTCATATAGTCTTCTACAGTGGTACCTGCATCATCAACTAAAAATATTCGACGTCGAAAGGGTGAGCACACTTCACGGCTCAGTGAGCAAACAAAATAATGCAACAAACATATGCATGCATTTAATTTATATCTTTGGTCTGGTTCATAAGTTTGCAATGTGCAATAGAAAGGTTTGGTGGCCGCCGCACTTCTATACACGGGTGTGTAAGCCCACCCAATGGATCAAACACCATTGTCGTCCACATCGACCCCACCATGGAATAGGGATAGAGCTAAAGTGTTTAGGAGCGCACCGCATCACACTTCCCCTGATGCCCTACCCATACCAACACGTAAACCCCTATTGGCGAGGGCTTGCAAACTAGGCTCACAACTAACCAATCCTAATGTCAAACAGTGTATCCAAGGCCTCACCCCAGCATCCCTTAAAACGTCCATAGAGATAGAGCTAAGGCCCCTCGACAGAGTCAGAGACAACACGGTCCGAGACCACCTCCCCTGATGCCCTACGACGTAATAGTTCTGCTAAAGTAATGGCGATACGAGGATGTTAGTGGACAAGACTTCAATAGAGATAGAGCTAATGTTTGGTGACCAGGATGAACCACAGTGTCACGTCCTCCCCCTGATGCCCCACTCACATCAAGTACACTAACCACACACAATCATTCACATGCCTAATCCTAGTATCATCATCATCATCATGTTAAAATAAACTGAATTAGTATACATGAACATTAATAGCAGAAATATTGGATAACATATGAAAGGCACAATATACACATACAAGCATAGAATCATTCATGGCATTGGACTCAATGAATATAAACAGCTTATTATTAGCCAATTAGTTTAGGTTTTGTTCTCTCACCTTTGATTGATAGTAGATCCTCATTCAAGCTTTATGAATCACTTTTAAATCCTTTGAAAAACCTAACAAGTTGATAGATTTTAATTAGAATTAATTCTCATGTGTTTAGACTAACAGAAACTGAGGGGTCGCAGGTGGGGTAGCACCTGGGGTCTCAGTTTCTGTGACCACAGGGTGTAGCGTCGCAGGGTAGGGTAGCACCTGGGGTCTCAGTTTCTGCAACCCCAAGGTGTAGGGTCGCTGGTAGGGTTGGACATACTGCGAACCTACGTGCAACCACACCTTTCTTGGAAACTTCCCCAGGGCATGTGGTCAGACGTGTGGGTCTCGTGGGGTCAGACATCATGCGACCACACTTGTCATGGTCGACCTTTCACTCTTAAGTCCATTCCTTCATGTTTGAATCCTTTGGCTTATCTTCATGGTCCTTCCTATGATTGTTTTATGGCTCAAAACAACAATTTTATACACTATCCATTGTCCACAATGATTTCCTCCATGGATTCTCTTGGAATTTGTCCATGGATGGATGATTTGGGTTTCTCCTAATCCTATCTTCTTCATGAACTATTCTAGGCTCTTAAATAAATCATGAGAATTAGGTTCATACCTTAGGTTTGCTAAATATTCAGAGTTTTCTCTGAATTTCCTCCTCCTTAGTCTTCTTCTTCAATTCTCCTTCTCTTCCTTCTCTTCTGTTTCTCTCACTTTCAATTAGAGTTCTAAGGAGTGAAAGAGGCTAAGGGACATCCTATTTATAGAGGAAAACCCTCCATAATAAGCCCCAATGAGTTTAGGAAAGATCCCCCTTCGGATTAGGAAGGTTTCCTAAATTCGGTTTCTGGCTATTTCCGTAAGGTCGGATGTAGGGTCGCAGAATCCGTGACCCTACGTTTTTAAAATGTGCGACCCCACCACCAAAATTCATGGGGTTGGACTCTTTTGAGGCGGGGTCGGTCACACCTATTTAGGCATGCGACCACACACTCATATTTGACTATTTTTGAGTTATATTTCATACCTCGTGTAAGCACCCCATTTTTGCCACCCTCTGCGTAAGTGAACCAATATGTCAGGTTTTCGGCCTTTAACCCAAAGATTTGTGATTCTCCACTGAACCCCACAACAGGATCATGGGCTATTTATTATCTACTTGGATGAATAGGTTGTGAAATTATCTTCGAAATGAGACTGGAATCATCGAATTCTGACTTCAAACAAGGAAGATATCGCAGTTTGAAAGTGTAGGGGCACTTACGTAATTATCGTATCATGCATGCATTATCATTCAAACTTCAAGACATCATATCTGGGTCATTTGATATCGGAATCAAATCATTCAAAGGCCAATATTCCTTATTTTTAATCCTCTTCAAAGTGGACGTGAAAAATCCCGGGTAGAAGTCTCCGAAGGGTCCCATGCAAGCTTTCATGCAAAATTATCGTTAGAACTTCAAAGCTTCATATCTTTTCTGTTCTATGTCGGATTCAAATGATTCCAAGGCCATTATTCTTCATTCATGATGTTCTACAAAATGGACGTGAAAAATCCCGGGTAGAAATCACCAGTGGGCCCCAAGCAAACTTTCATGTAAATTATCGTTAGAACTTCAAAGCTTTATATCTTTTCTGTTCTACGTCGGATTCAGATGATTCTAAGGCCATTATTCTTCATTTATCATGTTCTACAAAGTGGACGTGAAAAATCCCGGGTAGAAGTCTTCGAAGGGTCCCATGCAAAATTACACATGGAAATGATCATTTAACCTTTGAAAATTCATATTTTGGTCATCCCATATCCAAATCAGGTGATTTTAGTTTCATTTTATTCCTTTTTAGTACTCTACGAAGTGGACGTAAAGAATTTCTGTTAGAAATCTCCGAAGGATCTCATGCAGAATGGTCAACCAAATTATTGATAATTGGCCTGCTAAAACTTTAAAAATTCATAAGTTAGCCATTTTATTTCCAAATGAGTTGATTCAAGCTCCAATATTCCTCATTTTTAGTGTTTTACAAAGTGAATGTAGAGAGTTTAGAATAAAGGCTATCAAAAAATTCCGTGTGGAATGACAGCGGAAATGGCCCATGAAATGATAGAGAGAAAACCCAATTAATTCCAGTCAATCCAGTCAACTCAGCTCAACCCAAGCCAGTCTTGGCCCATCCCAGTCAATCCTTGTCAATCCTTGTCAATCCGGACCAATTCATGGTGGCACTTATGCATGTATTTCTTTTATATATTATTATATAATATATAATATATTATAATATATCATATAATATATACTTATGTCTTATATGTATATTATATTATATATATATATATATTAATATAATAATATATTATATAATTATATATATGTTTTATATATAGAAAACAAAGGATCCAAAGAGAGAGGACCGAAGAAAAAAAAAAGGAAATAAAAAGTTAAAAAAAAAGCTGAGGAGATCGAGAAGAGGAAAGAAGCTGAAGAAGGAAAGAAAAGATTAAGGCAGAGAGAGAGATCGTTGTGAGATCAATAAAATAAAAAATATATATAAAAGGAAATGGATCAAGAGAGATCGGGAGGAGGAATAGAAAAAAAAAAAAGAAGAAGAAGAACCGAGAAGGAAAGGAGGGGAGAGAGGACCGAGAGAAAAGAAAAGGAAATTAAAAAAAAAAGAAATCAGAAAGAATCCGAGAAGATTGAGAGGAGGGAGACAGGAGAAAAAAAGGAATAAGGTAAAAATCGAGAGAGAGAAAGAAGAGGCTGGAGAAGGAGAAGAGATAGGAGGGCGGTAGAGAGAAATCGAAAGAAGAGAGAGAGAGAGAGGGAGAGTTCACAAGGAGAGTGATAGAGACCCAATAATACAGAAGGGAAATCAGAAAGAAGAGAGGTAGCAAAGAGTAGAAAAAAATCTGAGAGAGAAAGGAGAGAGATATTGAGAAGGCCGAGGGATCGAAATAGGAGAAGCAGAGGAAGTAGAGAAGAAGATGATTGAAGAAGAAGAGTAGTAAGAGGAGAGAGGTAAGCATGCAACTCATTCCCTGTTACACTTCACTGCTACCCCATCGATAATCAACTCCAGCGAGCACCTTGCTATCCCCAATCAAACTCGATAAACCTCACTGCTGCACCACGTATCACCCCCCAATTAGAACCATCGCAATCCCGGCCCCCATACTCCTTCAATCCTCTTGCTGCAAACCAACCATTGATCCTTAAATCTTGCCTTCTCTCCCACCGACCAAGCTACTGCAGCTATTATACCTCACCACCGATTCTCCCCAACACCTGTAATACCCTTGAAACTCTCCTTCCTGCACCACTCAACCAACATCTCACTACCACACTAGCCATCTGTCCACAACCACTAGCAGTTTCTCCCGCCTAAACCCAATATGCAAGACCACTTGTAACCCCAGCCAAGCCTTCACATACTATTACCCACTTGATCATCAATCGAACACCCCCACTTGTCCTTATAGATGCATGCATCCATCTACACCCTTCATCCCGTGCTGCCATAACACCCACCGAACATGATAACTCCCATCTGCACCACCTGTGATACCCGTATGCAAGCCCTTCAAACCATCCAAACATGATCTGAAACCCTTGACCACCATGATCAAACCCCCTCTCTCCTTATTGATCTAAATCATGGAGATTTTTTATGAGTCAGTTGATTCGATTGTACTAATGTGATTTTGATCATTGATCCTATCATATGTGTTGTTGATTTAATTTTGATTATTGGTTTAATTAGATCCCTTGATCTCCCGATCGGATCAACCCATGATCTAAACCACTCAATTTGATCAACTCATGATTTAAGCCGTTGATTTTCTAGATATGATCATATGATGCATGATTGATGAGATTTAGTTAGATCTGAATCATTAAAATCTAAAATCTGATGATATAATGCATTATGGGTTGTTTAAATGAATCTAAATGGTTGGATTGCCATCATGAGTGATCTAAACTGTTGGATTGTCATGATATGTGATCAAAATGAATATGAATGGTTGGATTATCATTTTAAGTGATTTGGATTGTCATTAGGAGTGATTTAAATGATTTCGAACAGCTAAATTATCATTTAGAATGATCTGAACGGTTCGATTGTCATGATATTTAATTAAAATGAATTTGAATGGTTAAATTATCATTTAGAGTGATCTGAACCATTAGATTATATTTGAGAGTGATTTAAATGAATCTGAACGGTTGGATTATCATTCTGAGTTATCTAAACCATTGGATTATCTTTATGGTTGGTTTAGATGGATATGAACCATTGGATTAGGATTGGAATTATTTTAAATGAATCTGAACGGTTAGATTACCATCAATGGTGATTTATACCATTGAATTTTTCATCATGAGTGTTGTTAGATACACCGACATGTTTAGATGCTTATTGCTATGATTGGATGTTCACTGCCATGTTTAGATGCTCACTGTCATGTTTGGATGCTCATTGCCATGTTTAAATACTCACTGTCATATTAGGTATTGCCATGCTTAGAAGATAGCATAATAGATCATGCCATATAGGCTCTTGCCTTATTTGCAATACATGTCATATTAGGCAGATTTTCATAATCTTACTATATGTTGTGATAGTTACCATAAATATCATACATGTCATGCTTAGAATATTCCTTTTTTGGCAATAATTTAATTTATGTTGCACCCTAGTTGAACTGCCATATCTGCACACCTAGCAAACATATTAGTTGTGGGGACGTGCATTTAGTTACCTACATTCTTGGTAAGGGTATAATGGAAAATAATAAAAGTCTTAATAAAGAAAGAGAATGTTTTGCCAAACTTTCCAAAATTAGAACTTAGGTTGAAAAGGGTAATTCAGGATGATCTTGCCCCTCGGTAAACCCTAAACCTAGAACAGGTTCTCAACCTTAAACCTAGAATAGGTTCTCAATCATTAATCTAGAATAGGTTATCATGCCCGAACTACGTGGATTCTGATTCATAGGGCAAACCCTAGGATATGTAGGCTATTTGGGAGAAACCCAAATTTGGATCCACACCTTAGTCCACTTGGACTATCCATAGATCCACTAGGATAGCCAACCATTTCAACCCATCAGTTCGAACTACGTGGATTCTGATTCCTAGGGCAAACCCTATGATACGTAGGCTATTTGGGAGAATCCCAAATTCGGATCCATACCTTAGTCCACTTGGGCTATCCATAGTTCCACTAGGATATTTATCCATTCCAACCCAGAAAAGGTTATCCAAACCTTAGTCCACTCGGATTATCCATAGATCCACTAGGATATTCGCCCATATTTTAACCCAAATAAGGTTATCCACATTAGCCCGAACTACATGGATTCTGATTCCTAGGTCGAACCCTAGGATACGTAAGCCATTTGGGAGAAACCCAAATTCTGATCCAAACCTTAGTCCACTCAGACACTCCATAGATCCAATAGGATATTTACCCATTTTCCAACCCAAATAGGATTACTCAGTCCCGAACTACGCGGATTTGGATTCCTAGGGCAAACCCTAGGATACGTAGGCCATTTGGGAGAATCCCAAATTCGGATCCACACCTTAGTCCACTCAGACTATCCATAGATCCATTAGGATATCCATCCTACCCGAACTACATGGATTCTGATTACTAGGTCAAACCCTAGGATACGTAGGCCATTTGGGAGAAATCTAAATTTGGATCCAAACCTTAGTCCACTCAGACTATCCATAGATCCACTAGGATATTTACTCACATTCTAACCCAGATACAGTTATCCATATTCCAACCCATAAAGGGTTATCCATATTTTGACCTAAATAGGGTTACCCATAAATCCACTAGGATATTTACCCACATTTTGACCCAAATAGGGTTATCCACATTCCAACTCAAATAGGATTATCCACATTCCAACCCAAAAAGGATTATCCATATTCTAACCCAAATAGGGTTATCCATATTTTGACCCAGAAAGGGTTATCCTTAGATCCACTAGGACTATCTATCAGTTTGTATGGACTATCCAGATCCTAACCCATAGGATTTCTTAACCTTTCAAGCATAAATTTCAACTTGAACAAAGAACTTAATCATGCATAAGCATAAATCATAACCATAAAATTTAATCACACCTGAACTACGATGGTGAACCTGATTTTCAGAATAATTTCGTAATACATAAGCAATCTGATGGATATAGATTCGGTTCAATGATATCAAACCATTTGTTTTGGTTCGGTTTAACAGATAGAGTCTAGCATAGGAAAGGTATAGGAGACCGATTTCGATCGGGCGGTTTGGGTGCCTAACACCTTTCCATAACCGTAACCTGACGCTTACCCAATCTCTGATGGACTAGAAATCCAATCTAAGGGTCATGAGTCAATCGAAATCTTACCTTAGGGTGAGATTTCACATTTCTAAGTCCTAGACCTTAATCTAGGTGGTGACTTCTAAAATTTCCATCTTTGTCCTCATAATGGCGACTTCACTGGGGATATAAATGTCAGACTCCTAAATGAAACTTTCCTTGTATGAATTGGATGCTAGCTCTTAGGATATTATATTTATGCTTGTATAATATTGCTTTAGGGAGAATGGGTTCAGTCACACATTCGTGCGAGTAGCCGAACCGGGTCCCATGCATATGGGGCAGCCCGCTAGGCGAAACATACAACCTTGGCCTAGACTTTGTGAAACCACGACCGGCGTGCAGCCTCTAACGAGCGTTTCTTGGGTCTGCATGAGAATGCGTTATGATACTTCACGTCGCTTGGATCCTTGCAACATAGTATATAAAGGGATTGGGGGCCCATTATTCATCGTACATTCGGTGATAGGTTACCCCATCCTTGTCAAGGTGGCCTTTTCTGTCTTAACATAGATTGTAGCCCAATGATTGTTATTTTTGGTACATCTCTGAACCGACCTAATAAATTGGCTTAACCATGACATCCATGTTCGAGACGTCAAAAATCTGTCCGTTTTTGTCCTCGATTGGTCAACATGTTAGAATCTATATGATGAGCATCTTGAACTCTCACCCATTGGGAGTATGAGGTATGTATACACCTGTTCTATATCATAGTAGACGGTTACTATACACCCTCCATTATATAAGCTCGATGTGTCGAATCTCTCATTGTTAGCACTTCGATTTAAAAAAACGAACAAAAAATCCCTGTCAAGACATAGATACCATGGTCAAGAAGAAATTTACTAGTTTGTTCATCTATGAACCGCTTTTGCTAACCATCCCTAATAAGGACGATGGATTAATATATCCACTTCCATTTCATCAAATTTGGTAATCCAATAGGCCAGACCTTGGTACCACTGATTATCCATTTTGGAATCACGAGGTCCCAAGACTAAACACATGGCTTAATCAAATTCAATTAAATTGACTCGGATAATGTTTACCTAATCACCCTTATGAGGGAGCTAACTTTGTTTGGTTGAGTCATCTTTGATTGTGCATGTGACTTCGTCCATTCCTCTAGATGTCTAAAATCTTGATATTTCTCCATTGGATTACAATGCCTTTGGAAAAGAGAATCAATATGCAACCATATCCACCCTTTTAGGGTGAGAGGCCCCTAAAACTAGGGAATTGTCTTGATCTCCCACCTTGAGATCCATCCATATTATCTTTTTAAATGAATCAATGAAAGTCAATGAATCTAGATCTTGATTGAACATCAAATCTAGTAAGAAAGGAGGCAACCAGATTTAGAACACAATTAGTAACTCAACTAATCTGATCCAATAGAGCATTCAGTTTAGGCAGTGACAAGCACCTATACTTGAAAAATTTATAATATTCCTGTACAGTTAGTCCTTGGGCTTACTCAAATATCATATTCAGTTCTTCTCATAATCAAGGAAAGATTTAGCCCCTAGGCAAATCCAATCATAGTTCCCAATTCATCTCTGAATTAAGGAAAGATTTAGCCCCTAGGCAAATCCAATCATAGTTCTCGATTCGTCTCTGAATTAAGAAAAGATTCAGCCCCTAGGCAAATCAATCATAGTTCTCAATATACCTCAGAATTAAGGAAAGATTTAGCCCTTAGGCAAATCCAATCACCGTTCTCGATTTACCTCAGAATTAAGGAAAGATTCAGCCCCTAGGCAAATCCAATCATAGTTCTCAATTTATCTCAGAATTAAGGAGAGGTCCAGCCCCTAGGAAAATCCAATCATAGTTCTCGATTCATCTCTTAATTAAGGAAAGATTCAGCTCCTAGGCACCAATTATTGTTCCCTATTCATTGTTGAATTAAGGAAAGATTCAACCCCTAGGCAAATCCAATCATTGTTCCCTATTCACCTTTGAATTAAGGAAAGATTCAGCCCCTAGGTAGGTCCAATCATCATTTCGGTTCATCCCCCTAGGCAGATTCAATTGTCACACCCCAATTCCGTACTATTCAGAATGGTGTGATGAACCGCTAGCAAACCAATGGTTCAACCAGGATCTTGAGTAGGCTATATCCGTTATCTAAACCTCATACATCCACATTCATAATCAGAGTAAATACACAATAGCGGAAGTCTTATAATAAAACGAACTGAGAAATCTAGATATGATAATCACATTTAAGTAGCAAATTATTCTGTATCAACTAAGACATAAATAAATATCAATTACATGTCTTTACTGAATCTAAATAATTAAAATAAAATCTAATTGAATATGCATGAGTTGCACTCGCAAGAGGAGTCATGCGTAACCACTTCGTCTTCAACTTCCATCGCCGCCATGTGCCCGTACACTGGAGCGTTGACATAATCTTCGACGGTAGTACCTGCATCATCAACTAAAAATATTCAACGTCGAGAGGGTGAGCACACATCATGGCTCAGTGAGCAAACAAAACAATGCAACAATACATATACATGCATTCAATTCATATCTTTGGTCTGGTTTAAAGTTTGCAATGGGCAATAGAAAGGTTCGGTGGTCAAAGCTTAACGTTTATTGATCCCTCCTCTATACACAGGGTGTGGAAGTCCGCCCAAAGGTTAACGTTTATTGTCGTCCCCATTCACCCTACCATGAACATTGTACAACAAAGGTTAACGTTTATTGCTGTACAGTGTCATACCAACACGAAAGCCCCTACTAGCGAGGGCTTGCAAACTGGGCTCGCAACTAACCAATCCTAATGCCAAACAGTATATCCAAGGCCTCAACCCAGCATCCCTCAGAACGCCCATAGAGATAGAGCTAAGGCCCCCCGGTAGAGTCAGAGACTACAAGGACCGAGACCACCTCTCCTGATACTCTACGACGTAATAGTTCTGCTAAAATAATGGCGATACAATGATGCTAATGCCCAAGACTTGAGTTAGAGATAGAGCTAGAGTGCTGAGGCCCGGCCTATGACACCCCCCTGATACTCGCTCGCATCAAGTACACCAACCACACACATACATTCACATGCCTATTCCTATCATCATCATCATCATCATCATGTTATAAACAATAAAGTAAATATGCATGAACAATAAATAAAAATATTGGATGACATGTTGAATGCACATTACATGCATATTCGCATAGAATCAAGCATAGCATTGGACTCAAGAAATAAAAACAGTTTGTTATTAACCAATTAGTTTAGATCTTGCTTCCTCACCTTTACTTGATCGTAAGTCCTCTTTCAAGCTTTAAGAATCAACTATATTTCGATATTATATCTCTAGAAAACCTAACCAAGTCGATAGAATTTAATTAGAATTGATTTGAACTTTAAAAAGCATGCTGCTAACGGGGGGTCGATGCAAGGGTCGGAGTTTTGATCGACCCTGGGTGCGACCACCCCTATTCAGGACTTCCCGAACACTGGGGGTAGATGCTCAGGGTCTGGTAGGGTCGATTAGCCATCGACTCCCCATGCGACCCCCTGTGGGTTTTGTCAATTTTTCTTCCTTCTGTCCATTCTTTGTGTTTGGGGTCCTACGACTTGCTCCTACAGTCCATTCTACACATGTTCTATGGCCTAGAACCGTGGTTTATTCACATATATGGCATTCATGATTTTCTCCATTGTTTTCCATAAAAACCTAACCATGGGTGGATGATTTGGGTTCCTCCTAGACAATCCCCTCTTCATTATCTACTCTAAGGTCTTAAGAAATTCATGGAGATAGTATCCATACCTGAAAAGTATGCTTCTTCCTCTGAATCCCTTCTCCTTGGTCTTCTTCTTCACTTTCCTTCTCTTCTCCTTCGCTTCCTTCTCTTTTCTTTCTCTCAATCCAATTAGGGTTGCAAAAGGAGTGAAAGAGTCTTAGGGACGTCCAATTTATAGAGTAGAAACTCTTAAAATAAGTCCCATTAAGATTAGGAAGGAATCCCATTGAAATTAGGAAGGTTTCCTAATTTTGGGTTCGAACTATTTTTACCGACTACCGGGGGTCGATAGGGGGGGTCGGAGATCCCGTCGACCCCTGGTCCTTAAAATGTCTGACCCCCCATGTAAAACTGGGGGTCTGACTTTTATACTGGGGGGGTCTGACCTCCCTTGTTGGGTATGCGACCCTCCCCTTATTTTGAGTGTTTTTGGGTCAGTTTAATACCTGGGATCGAGATCTCCTTCACGCACGTTATCCATTTAGTTCGACCATGATGGGTAGACCTGGTTCAAGGTGGTAACACCGGGTTAGTTTGATATGGGTCTTACAACTCCCCCCTACTTATAAAAATTTTGTCCCCAAAATTGTTAATACCTTCTGAATCGAATAAATGTGGGTATTGCTTTCGCATAGCATTCTCTTCTTCCCATGTAATTTCTTTCATGTCTCTACTTCTCCAAGTGACCTTAACATAATAGATATCTCGGTTGCATAGTCGTTGAACCTTTCGGTAGGTGATTTCAGTTGGTGTTACTTCAAATGTCAAATCATCAGTCAAATTAGGCAGATCTACTGTCAGAACGTGCGTTGGATCTTTGACATACTTCTTCAATAAGGAAATATGAAATACGCCATGCACACTTGACATAGATGGTGGTAGTGCTAACTGGTACGCCACTTTCCCACGCTTAGCTAGAATCTCATATGGCCCGACATATCTTGGACTTAGTTTCCCTTTCTGTCCGAACCGTTTCAATCATCGCATAGGCGATACTTTTAAGAATACTTTATCACCCACGACGAACTCAAGATCTCTGCGTCGAGTATCTGCATATTGCTTCTGATGATTCTGAGCCGTTCTCACTCTTTCCCTAAAAATGTCGACCACTCAACAAGTCTCCTCAACAAATTATGGTCCAACGAGACTACGTTCCCCAACTTCATTCCAAAATAAAGGAGTTCGACACTTTCTGCATTACAGTGCTTCATAGGGTGACATCTGTATAGTAGCCTGATAGCTATTGTTATAAGCGAACTTGATCAGTGGTAACTTTTCATCCCATGATCCTTTAAAATCAATTACACATGCTCGTAGCATATCTTCTAGAATCTGAATTGTACGCTCTGACTGTCCATCTGTCTGTGGATGGAATGCAGTACTAAACTTTAATGTTGTACCCATAGCCTTTTGCAATCCTTCCCAAAACTTGGAAGTAAATTATGGATCTCTATCGGACACAATGCTCTCTGGTACACCGTGTAATCGAACAATATTATCCACATACAGCTTTGCTAACCTCTCTGGTGTATACTGAGGTCGTATCGGTATAAAGCGAGTTGTTTTAGTCAGGTGGTCTACAATCACCCAAATTGCGTCAACAACTCGAAGAGTCAATGGTAACCCTGTGACGAAGTCCATAGTGATGCAGTCCCATTTCCATGCTGGTTTCGATAACAGTTGTAACAGTCCTGCGGGTCTTTGTCGTTTAGCCTTTACTTCAAACAATTTAGGCATTGAGACACGAACTTAGCTACGTCTTCTTTCATTCCTCTCCACCAATATAATTTCTTTAGATCATGATACATATTTGTACTTCCCGGGTGTATCGAATAGATGGTGGTATGGGCTTCTTTCATCCGTCGGTGTCTAATGTCCACACTTTCTGTTTCGGGTACACATATTCTTCCTTTGTACTTCAATACCTTCTCTTAGTCCAAGGTGAACTCAGGGTTAGTTCTACCTTTTTCAATGTCTTCTTGTACCGTTCTCAGGTAAGGGTCTGATTTGATAGTTGTCTTCAATTCATCAATTATATCCGGTATAATCTTCAATGCAGCGAACATATTGAAAAACTGATGAATGAACCCTTGGTTGGCTGATCCATCCATTGTATCTATCACATACTGCTCATTACCGTGATTGAATACCGTTCCAGTAGTACACATTGCTGCAGTTGTGCTAACCTCTCCTTGAGATTTTATCATTGCCTTTCTGCTCAACACATCCGCTACTACATTAGCTTTTCCCGGATGATACTGGATATCACAATCATAGTCTTTCAATAGTCCCAGCCATCTTCTTTGTCTCATATTCAACTCCTTTTGATTAAATATATAAGTAAGACTTTTGTGGTCCAATTTAATCTGAAACTTCTCTCCGTATAGGTAATGTCTCCATATCTTGACAGCATGTACTACTGCCGCTAACTCCAAATCATGAGTGGGATAATTTTTCTCATGTGTCTTTAACTGTCTTGAGGCATAAGAAATTACTTGTTCTCCTTGCATAAGCACACATCCTAATCCAAGTCCTGATGCATCAGTGTACAAGACAAATGGCTGTCCTAGAACAGGAATAGTCAAAATCTGTGCGGATATCAATCTGGTCTTCAAGGTTTGGAAGCTCTTCTCGCATTCATCAATCCACACAAACTTTTCACCTTTTTTAGTCAGACTGGTGAGAGGTATGGCAATTCAGGAATAGTCTTCCATAAATCGTCGATAATAACCAGCTAGACCCAGAAAACTTCTAATTTTTGCAATGCTCATTGGTGCTTTCCACTTTACAATAGCCTCGATCTTGCTGGGATCCACTTTGATTCCTTCAGCAGATACTACATGGCCTAGGAAGGCGACTTCAATTAGCTAAAACTCACACTTGGTAAATTTGGCATATAGCTTCTCTTTCCTTAAACGCTGTAGAGTGGCGTTTAGATTCTTAATATGGGTTTCCTTGTCCTTGAAATATACCAATATATCATCAATAAATACAATAACCGACGTATCCAACATATCATGGAAAACCCGGTTCATAAGTTCCATGAAAGTTGCTTGTGCGTTTGTTAATCCAAAAGACATGACCAAGAATTCATAATGTCCATATCTGGTCCTGAAAGCTATCTTAGGAATATCACTATCTTTAATCTTCAACTGATGGTAGCCTGACTGAAGATCGATCTTAGAAAATACTTTTGCTCCTTGCAACTGATCGAACAAGTCATCGATCCGAGGTAGTGGATATCGATTCTTGATTGTCAGTTTGTTCAACTCCGATAGTCGATACGTAATCGAACGCTACCGTCCTTCTTCTATACGAACAATACTGGCGCTCCCCATGGTGATATACTAGGTAGAATATAACCCTTCTCCAGTAGTTCTTGTAGTTGTACTTTCAATTCCTATAGTCCAGTAGGAGCCATTTGATAAGGTGCTTTTGATACTGGTGCGGCTCCAAGTATAAGATCTATTACAAACTCTGTGGCTCGGTCGGGTGGTAATCCTGGTAGTTCCTTAAAAAATACGTCGGGGTAGTCAGGACATGAAGATCTTCCATCCGTGGTGCTTCTTTGGTGAGGTCGACCACTGACACTAGATACCCGACTGCTCCTTTCTCAAGGCACTTCTTAGCCTTTAGTGCTGAGAGTATGAGCTTGGGTTTACGGGGAAGTTTGGTTCCCGCAAAACTGAATTCTGCTCCTTCTTTGTATTTAAATGTTAGCTTCTTTTCGGCGCATAATAAGTTCGCAGAATGCCGAGCTAACCAGTCCATTCCCAAGATGATATCAAAGTCTGCCATCCCAAGTTGGATCAAGGTTGCATCTAAGGTTTTCTCGCCAATGAGAACTGGACATCGCCCATAACTTTTTTCTAACTCCACTTCTAACCCCATCGGTGACCTTACAAGTAGTTTGTAGTCTAATGTTTTGATGGGTAAATTCAGCTTCTTTCCAAATGACACAGATATAAAAGAATGAGTAGCTCCTGAGTCAAAGAGTACTCTGGCGGGTATGTCATTTATAGGTACGATACCTGTGATTTATTTTAACTTAGTCTACATGCTCACACAATGTAATACAACTTAAAAGGTTTCAGTCATACCTATGACCACATCGGGTGATGCGGCAGCATCCTCAGATGTAACAGCATAAACTCGTCCATGATGTAGCTACTTCCTGGGCTTAGGACACTCCCTTGCCATATGCCCCGCTTGATTGCAGTTATAACATTTTGGACCTTTAGTATTTGGCTTTGGCTGCTGTTGAGCTACTGGGATAGTTTTGGGTGCAGCAGTAAAGCCTTGAGCACGGAAGGGTTTGAATGTCTTGTTATTCCCTCCGTTATAAGCATTTTCAGCTGGCCTTTTTATACCTCTGTTTTGCATGAAATAACTCTCCTTCTGGCTCAATTCTATAACTCGAGCAATTTGCACAGCTTCATTATATATTTTCTTCTCCAAACCTAGAACATGCTCTTTGATGCTTCCTATAAGTCCCGTGACAAACCTATGGGTCTTAGTGTCTTCTTCTTGCATGCTGAGTGGTGCAATGAAAAACAGCTCCTCATAACGTTGTTGATATACATCCACGGACATCTATCCCTCATATAAACTCAGGAACTCCTTCTCCATCGAATCTTTGAAACTTTGGGGAAAATACTTCTCAAAGAAAGCTTCTTTATATATAGCCCAGGTCAATAGGGCGTGCTTGGTTAATAAATAGGCCCTAGTAGATTTCCACCAATGATGTGCATCACCTTTTAGCATGAAGGTGGCACATAATACCTTCTCTTCTTCTATAATAGTCATCATTAGAAAATTCCTCTCCATCTCGTTGATCCAATGTGCGGGCCATAACGGATCGGACGGTTTACCGTTAAACTCCTTAGGCTTCATCTTTAAGAATTGCTCGATCAGTCGGGAGTGGCCCATTTGATTTTGAGGATATACCCCAAACATAGATTGTGGATACTGGTAATTAACCTGAACTGCTTTAGGACCTGGTACTGGAATCTGTGCAGCTGGTGGTTGAGGTGTTTGAGGTGCTGGGTGGTTACCCACCGGTGCTGCACTTGTTTGTCCAGTCGGCATTGGTGTAGCATGTGCTGTCTGAAACATCATTCCCATTGCTGCTTGCATTTGAGCTTGTGCTTGTTGCATTTGTTGCAGCTATTGTGCTAGGTTCATAACCACATTTGCCAGCTCCGGTGGTGGAGGTGGCAAGTTTGTAGGATTTTCCTGACCCTGGTTTACTGGTGGTGCAACCTACAGATTACCCTGTGCATATATATTTTCTTGACTGGCATCCTCTACAGGTGGTGGTGGTGGAACTGCGTTTTGGCTCTGCCTGGTTACTCTACGCCCAGCCATATATTTCCTTTGATAATGGTGATGCCTAAAAATCATTAAAATACATGAGGCAATCATTTATACTTCATGTAGATACACTAACCGATGTTATTTTCAAATTTTTCAGATCATTTGGTGAAAAAATACTGTCTTTTCAATGCAGGGTCGATGGTGGGGGTCGATGGGTATCTGACCCTCAGTATCCGACCCTGGGAAATCACCCATTTTTCCCAAGAGCCGGGGGTCGATGGGGGGGTCGGAGTATGTCTGACCCAGGGTGCGACCCATGGTTCTCTGTCAGGTTCCCAAGAGCCGATGGTCGATGGGGGGGTTGATATGGGGGTCGATTGTTCTAATCGAATTCTCCGACCCCCGGACCAAAAATCAGATTTTTAAGGTCCGATTCTGAGTTCATTTTCCATTCTTCCTTCTCCGTTTTGACTCGTCTCCTTCCTCTGAGTTGCTACAGTGCCAACTCTGCTACATTGGTCATTTGGGTTCCTTGTTTCGACGTCTTCCCTACAGGTATGTATCTTACCTTTACATGTTTTTAGGTTTTCTTTTCTAGGTTTTCACCCGTATATCTCATTTTCTTCAAATTAAACTTTTTTCAGCCGTAAAAATTTGATTTTTATTGGGGGCTTTTGTTGTTGGTGAGTCAATGGACGAAGGCCCTAAAAAATATTTGAGTTTCATCGGTTGGTTATCGCAAAACTCAAAATTTTCACTTTTTACCCTAATTTTGGCAAAATTTTGAATTCCTTGAAATTTCTTGCAATTCAATCTAATTAGTTGCAATTTCCGCCTATTTAAGTCTCACAAGTTAGTTTAGGATCTATGTAAGTCCTCCTGCCCACGTGTATGGGTGAAAAGTGAGGTTTTTATCCAATTTACATCGTTATTATGTCAAAATTTTGGATTTTTACTCTCTACTAACCCATTATTTGTTTTTCATTCTTATTTGCAGATACTATGGCTCGTACCAAGGTACCCAGAGTTCGTGACCATCTTAGTTTCTGTACCAAAGAAGCCGAGGCATAGTATGCCCACTACGCTCGCAAGAAGGTAGAGGGAGGTCGCAAGGTGAACTTGGCTGAGTTAGCCTTGTTCAATGTGGAAAGAGCATTTAGTGATATGGGATGGCTCCCTGTCATCACTTATGATGCCTGTACCTACCCTGACTTGGTACGCCAGTTCTATTGTAACCTTTAGGTGGTGGGGGATTACAATGATGTGGAGAGGGGTAATGAGCTCTGGATCACTAGCTATGTCAAGGGAGTTGACATCTCATTTGATTATCGACAGCTGGCCGACTTACTGGGCATTTCCTATACTGGCCCCATGGTGTTCTGTGCTCCTGGAGAGGCCCAGTTCTTTTCTCTACAGTTGAGGGCTGAGATCGATAGCCAGCTCAACCAACTTGATTGCTGGCAGATGAGAGCGTGTTATCTGCATTCTGATCCACTGGTATACTGCAAGGTCATTCAGCATAACCTGATACCGTAGAGTGGTCATTACGAGAGGATCTCCCAGCTGACCTAGTATCTCCTATACTGTATATGCACTAGGCAGCCCGTCTGCCTTCCATACATCATCATGCGTACCATGATCAGTGCCACGTTGCCCAGTCACAATGGCAACCTTCCTTACAGACGTATGATCACTACGTTGTTTACCCCCCTGCGGGATGACTTATTGGATGAGAAGATTCAGGAGAAATCCTTCTCATCGCCTCTAGATTGGGAGGCTATTTGCAAGATGGGCATACGGGATGCCCAGGTCAGTGATGAGGATGTCACACCCCAATTCCGCACACTTCAGAATGGTGTGATGAACCGCTAGCAAACCAACGGTTCAACCAGGATCTCGGACAAGCGGAATCCATTTTATCTAAGCCTCATACATCCACATTCATAATCAGAGTAAATACACAATAGCGAAAATCTTATAGTAAAATGAACTGAGAATCTACTGTGATATTAATATTTAAATAGTAAATTATTCTGTATCAACTAAAACATAAATAAATATCAAATACATGTCTTTACTATATCCAAATAAAGAAAACTAAAAATTTAATCGAATACACATGAGTTGCACTTGCAAGAGGAGTCATGTGTATCCACTTCATCTTCAACTTCCATCGCCGCCACGTGCCCGTACACTGGAGCATTGACATAATCTTCGACGGTAGTACCTGCATCATCAAATAAAAATATTCGACGTCGTGGGGGTGAGCACACATCATGGCTCAATGAGAAAACAAAACAATGCAACAATACATATGCATGCAGTCAATTCATATCTTTGGTCTGGTTTAAGTTTGCAATGCGCAATAGAAAGGTTTAGGTGGTCAAAGGTTAACATTTATTGACCCCACCTCTATACAGAGGGTATGGAAGTCTGTCCAAAGATTAACGTTTATTGTCGTCCCCATCCACCCTACCATAACATTGTACAACAAAGGTTAACGTTTATTGCTATACAATGTCATACCAACACGTAAGCCCCTGCTGGCGAGGGCTTGCAAACTAGGCTCGCAACTAACCAATCCTAATGCCAAATAGTGTATCCAAGGCCTTATCCCAGCATCCCTCAGAACGCCCATAGAGATAGATCTAAGCCCCCCTGGTGGAGTCAGAGACTACAAGGACCGAGACCACCTCCCCTGATACTCTATGACGTAATAGTTCTGCTAAGGTAATGGCGATACGACGATGCTAATGCACAAGACTTGAGTTAGAGATAGAGCTAAAGTGCTGATACCCACCAAAGGTTAACGTTTATTGACGTCCCCATCACCTCCCCTGATACTCGCTCGCAACAAGTACACCAACCACACACATACATTCACATGCCTATTCCTATCATCATCATCATTATTATGTTATAAACAATAAAGTAAATATGCATGAACAAATAATATAAATATTGGATGACATGTTAAATGCACATACAAGCATACACGCATAGAATCAATATGGCATTGGACTCAAGAAAATAAAAACATTTTGTTATTAATCAATTAGTTTAGAGTTCTGTTTCCTCACCTTAGCTTGCTAATAGATCCTCTTTCAAGCTTTAAAATCACCTTTATATTGTTATTATTTTGCTAGAAGACCTAACAAAGTCGATAGAATTTAATTAGAATTAATTATGAATTTAAAAACCATGCTGTTAACTGGGGGTCGGAGGTAGGGTCGGAGTAATTGTTGACCCTGGGTGCAACCACCCCTATTCTGGACTTCCCGAACACTAGGGGTCGAGGCTCAGGGTCTGGTAGGGTCGATTGGCCATCGACCCCCCATGCGACCCCCTGTGGGTTTTGGTCAATTTTCCTTCCTTCAGTCCATTCTTCGTGTTTTGGGTCCTATGACTTGCTCCTACAGTTCATTCCACACATGTTCTATGGCCTAGAATCATGATTCATTCACCTATATGGCTTTCATGATTTTCCTTAAAAACCTAACCATGGGTTGATGGTTTGGGTTTCTCCGATATCATACTCTCTTCATTATCTACCCTAAGGTCTTTAGAAACTCATGGAAACAATATCCATACCTGAGAAGAATACTCCTTCTCTGTAACTCTTCTCATTTTTATCTTCTTCTCTTCCTTCTCTTCTCTTTCTCTCAATTTAATTAGGGTTGTAAAAGGAGTGAAAGAGGCTTAGGGACGTCCTATTTATAGAGTAGAAACTCCTAAAATAAGCCCCATTGAGATTAGGGTTTCACTTGTTACCGAGTACCGGGGGTCGATAGGGGGGTCAGAGATCCCGTCGACCCCTGGTTCCTAAAGTGTCCAACCCCCCATGTAAAATTGGGGGTCTAACTTCTATCTTGGGGGAGTCCGACCCTCCCTTGCTGGGTATGCGACCCTCCCCTTAATTTAAGTATTTTTGGGTCAGTTTAATACCTGGGATCGTGATCTCCTTCACGCACCGGGTCCACTTGGCTCAACCATGATGGGTAGACCTAGTTCAAGGTGGTAAAACCGGGTTAGTTTGATACGGGTCTTACAACTCTCCCCTACTTATAAAAATTTCATCCCTGAAATTGTTCATACCTTCAGAGTCAAATAAATGGGGGTATTGCTTTCGCATAGCATTCTCTTCTTCCATGTAATTTCTTCCATGTCTCTACTTTTTCAGGTGACCTTAACAGTACAGATATCTCGATTGCGTAGTCATTGAACCTTTTGGCTGGTGATTTCAGTTGGTGTTACTTCAAAGGTGAAATCATCAGTCAAATCAGTCATATCTACTGTCAGAACGTGCGTTGGATCCTTGACATACTCTTTCAATAAGGAAATATGAAATACGTCATGCACACTTGACATAGATGGTGGTAGTGCTAACTAGTAAGCCACTTTCCCACGCTTAGCTAGGATCTCATATGGCCCGACATATCTTGGACTTAGTTTCCCTTTTTGTCCGAACCATTTCAGGCCTCGCATAGGCGATACCTTTAAGAATACTTTATCACCCACGACGAACTCAAGATCTTTGTGTCGAGTATCTACATATTGCTTCTGACGATTCTGGGCTGTTCTCACTCTTTCCTTGATAATGTCAACCACTCGACAAGTCTCTTCAACAAATTCTGGTACAACGAGACTACGTTCCCCAACTTCGTTCCAAAACAACGGAGTTCGAAACTTTCTGCCATACAGTGCTTCATAGGGTGACATCTGTATAGTGGCCTGATAGCTATTGTTGTAAGCGAACTCGATTAGTGGTAACTTTTCATCCCATGATCCTGTGAAATCAATTACACATGCTCGTAGCATATCTTCTAGAATCTGAATTGTACGCTCTGACTGTCCTTCTGTCTGTGGATGGAATGCAGTACTAAACTTCAATGTTGTACCCATAGCCTTTTGCAATCCTTCCCAAAACTTGGAAGTAAATCGTGGATCTCTATCGGACACAATGCTCTCTGGTACACCATGTAATCGAACAATATTATTCACATACAGCTTTGCTAACCTTTCTAGTGTATACTGAGGTCGTATCGATATAAAACGAGCTGTTTTGGTCAGACGGTCTACAATCACCCAAACTGCGTCAACTACTTGAGGAGTCAATGGAAATTCTGTGACGAAGTCCATAGTGATGCAGTCCCATTTCCATGCTGGTTCTGGTAACGGCTGTAACAGGCCTGCGGGTCTTTGTCATTTAGCCTTTACTTTCTGACAATTTAGGCATTGAGACATGAACATAGCTACGTCTGCTTTCATTCCTCTCCACCAATATAGTTTCTTTAGGTCATGATACATTTTTGTACTTCCAGGATGTATCGAATAGATGGTGGTATGGGCTTCTTTCATCAGTCGGTGTCTAATGTCCACACTTTCTGTTTCGGGTACACATATTCTTCCTTTGTACTTCAGTACCTTCTCTTCGTCCAAGGTGAACTCAGGGTTAGTCCTACATTATTCGATGTCTTCTTGTACCGTTCTTAGGTAAGGGTCTTCTTTGATGGCTATCTTCACTTCATCAATTATATCCGGTATAATCTTCAATGCGACGAACATATTTAAAAACCGATGAATAAACCCTTGGTTGGCTGATCCATCCGTTGTATCTATTACATACTGCTCATTGCCGTGATTGAATACCATTCTGATAGTACACATTGCTGCGGTTGTACTAACCTCCCCCTAAGATTTTATCATTGCCTTTCTGCTCAACGCATCCGCTACTACATTAGCTTTTCCCGGATGATACTGGATATCACAATCATAGTCTTTCAATAGTTCCAGCCATCTTCTTTGTCTCATATTCAACTCCTTTTGATTAAATAAATAAGTAAAACTTTTATGGTCCGATTTAATCTCGAATTTCTCCCCGTATAGGTAATGTCTCCATATCTTGACAGCATGTACTACTGCCGCTAACTCTAAATCATGACTGGGATAATTTTTCTCATGTATCTTTAACTGTATTAAGGCATAAGAAATTACTTGTTCTCCTTGCATAAGCACACATCCTAATCCCAGTCCTGATGCGTCGGTGTATAGGGTAAATGACTGTCCGGGAACAGGAATAGTCAAAATCAGAGTGGATATCAATCTAGTCTTCAGGGTTTGGAAGCTCTTCTCGAATTTATCCGTCCACACAAACTTTTCACCTTTCTTAGTCAGACTGGTGAGAGGTACGGCCATCCGGGAATAGTCTTCCACAAATCACCAATAATAACCAGCGAGACCCAGAAAATTTTTAATTTTTGCAATGCTCTTTGGTGCTTCCCACTTAACAATAGCCTCGATCTTGCTGGGATCCACTTTGATTCCTTCGGTGGATACTACATGGCCTAGGAAGGCGACTTCACTTAGCCAAAACACACACTTGGTAAATTTGGCATATAGGTTCTCTTTCCTTAAACGTTGTAGAGTGGCGTTTAGATTCTTAATATGAGTTTCCTTGTCCTTGGAATATACCAATATATCATCAATAAATACAATAACCGACGTATCCAACATATCATGGAAAACCCGATTCATAAGTTCCATGAAAGTTGCTGGTGCGTTTGTTAATCCAAAAGACATGACCAAGAATTCATAATGTCCATATCTGGTCCTGAAAGCTGTCTTAGGAATATCACCATCCTTAATCTTCAACTGATGATAGCCTGATCGAAGATCGATCTTAGAAAACACTTTTGCTCCTTGCAACTGATCGAACAAGTCATCGATCCGAGGTAATGGTTATCGATTCTTGATTGTCAGTTTGTTCAACTCCCGATAGTCGATACATAATCGAACGCTACCGTCCTTCTTCTTTACGAATAATACTGGTGCTCCCCATGGTGATATACTGGGTCGAATATAACCCTTGTCCAGTAGTTCTTGTAGTTGTACTTTCAATTCCTTTAGTTCAGTAGGAGCCATTCGATAAGGTGTTTTTGATACTGGTGCAGCTCCAGGTATAAGATCTATCACAAACTCTGTGGCTCGGTCGGGTGGTAATCCTGGTAGTTCCTCAGGAAATACGTCGGGGTAGTCCCGCACGACATAAATATCTTCCATCCGTGGTGCTTCTTTGGTGAGGTCGACCACTGATACTAGATATCCGACTGCTCCCTTCTCAAGGCACTTCTTAGCCTGTAGTGCTGAGAGTATGAGCTTGCGTTTTCGAGGAAGTTTGGTTCCCAAAAAACTGAATTCTGCTCCTTCTTTGTCTTTAAATGTTAGCTTCTTTTTGGCACATAGTAGGTTCACAGAATGCCGATCTAACCAGTCCATTCCCAAGATGACGTCAAAGTCTGCCATCCCAAGTTGGATCAAGGTTGCATCTAAGGTTTTCTCGTCAATGAGAATTGGACATGGCCCATAGCCTTTTTCTAACTCCACTTCTAACCCCATTGGTTACCGTACAAGTATTTTGTAGTCTAATGTTTTGATGGGTAAATTCAGCTTCTTTCCAAATGACATAGATATAAAAGAATGAGTAGCTCCTGAGTCGAAGAGTACTCTGGCGGGTATGTCATTTATAGGTACGATACCTGTGATTTATTTTAACTTAGTCTACAAGCTTACACAATGTAATACAACTTAAAGGCTTCAGTCATACCTGTGACCACATTGGGTGATGCGACAGCATCCTCGGATGTAACAGCATAAACTCTTCCTTGATGTAGCCGCTTCCTGGGCTTAGGACACTCCCTTGCCATATGTCCCGCTTGATTGCAGTTATAACATTTTGGACTTTTAGAATTTGGCTTTGGTTGCTGTTGAGTTACTGGGGTAGTCTTGGGTGCAACAGTAAATCCTTGAGCATGGAAGGGTTTAAATATCTTGTTATTCCCTCCGTTATAAGCATTTCCGGCTGGCCTTTTTATACCACTGTTCTGTGTGAAATAGCTCTCCTTCTGGATCGATTCTATAACTCGAGCAATTTGCACAGCTTCATTATATATCTTCTTCTCTAGACCTAGAACATACTCTTTGATGCTCCCTCTAAGCCCCATGACAAACCTTCGGGTCTTAGTGTCTTCTTCTTGCATACTGAGTGGTGCAAAGAAAAATAGCTCTTCATAACGCTGTTGATATGCATGCACAGACATCTGTCCTTGATATAAACTCAGGAACTCCTTCTCCAAATAATCATTGAAGCTTCGGGGAAAATACTTCTCAAAGAAAGCTTCTTTATATATAGGCCAAGTCAATAGGGCGTGCTTGGTTAATAGGTAGGCCCTGGTCGATTTCCACCAATGATGTGCATCACCTTTTAGCATGAAAGTGGCACATAATACCTTCTCTTCTTCTGTAATAGTCATCATAAGAAAATTCCTCTCCGTCTCGTCGATCCAATGTGCTGGCCATAAAGGATCGGACGGTTTACCATTAAACTCCTTGGGCTTCATCTTTAAGAATCGCTCAACCAGTCGGGAGTGGTCCATCTGATTCTTAGGGTATGCCCCAAACATAGGTTGTGGATACTGGTAATTAGCCTGAACTGCTTCAAGGCCTGGTACTGGAATCTGTGCGGCAAGTGGTTGAGGTGCTGGGTGGTTACCCACCGGTGCTGCACTTGTTTGTCCAGTCCGCATTGGTGTAGCATGTACTGCCTGAAACATAATGCCCATTGTTGTATGCATTTGAGCCTGTGCGTGTTGCATTTGTTGAAGCTGTTGCGCTAGGTTCATAACAACAGTTTCCCGCTCTGGTGGTGGGGTTGGCAAGTTTGTAGGATTTTCCTGACCCAGATTTACTGGTGGTGCAACCTGCGGATTTCACTGTGCATATGCATTTTCTTGGCTGGCTTCCTCCACAGGTGGTGGTGGTGTAACTGTGTTTCGGCTTTGCTTGGTTACTCTACGTCCAGCCATATTTTCCTCTGATAATGGTGATGCCTGAAAATCATTAAAATACGTGAGACAATCATTTATACTTCATGTAGGCACGCTAACGGATGTTATTTTCAAAATTTTCAGATCATTTTATGAAAAATACAGTCTTTTCTATGTAGGGTCGATGGTATGTCTGACCCTCGGTATCGACCGTAGGAATCACTTATTTTCCCGAGAGCTGGGGGTCGATGCGGGGGTCGATGGATGTCCGACCCCCAGGTGCGACCCCTAGTTTTCTGTCAGGTTCCCAAGAGCTGGGGGTCAATATGGGGGTCGATGGTCCTGGTCGAATTCTCCGACCCCCGGACCAAAAATCAGATTTTTAAGGTCCGATTCTGATTCATTTCCCATTCTTCCTCCTCCGTTTCGACTCGTCTCTCACCTTTGGGTTGCTACAGTGCCAACTCCACTATATTGGTCATTTCGGTTCCGTGTTTCGACGTCTACATCATTCATACAGGTATGTCTTCTCACTTTTACCTATTTTTAGGTTTTCATTTCTTGATTTTTGCCCGTTTATCTTGTATTTTTTAAATTAAACTTTTTCCAACCGAAAAAATTCGATTTTTATTGGGGGCTTTTGTTATTGGTGACTCGAGGAACGAAAGCCCTAAAAAATATTTGGGTTTCATCGGTTGGTTATCGAGAAACTCGAATTTTGCTCTTTTTGCCCTAATTTGTGAAAATTTTCGATTTCTCGTAATTTTCTCAAATTGGATTCCATTAATTAGGATTTCTTACTGTGTGAGTGTTGTAGGATATGTTAGAACCTACGTAAGTCTTCCTGCCTAGGGGTATGGGTGACAAGTGAGGCTTTTGGCCAACTTACGTCATTATAATGTCCTAATTTTTTGGTTTTTACTCTCTACTAACCCATTATTGGTTTCTCTTTCTTATTTGTAGATACTATGGCTTGTACCAAAGTACCCAGAGTTCGTGATCCTCTTCGTTTCCGTTCCAACGATGCTGAGGCACAGTATGCCCACTACGCTCGCAAGAAAGCAGAGGGAGGTCGTAAGGTGAACTTGGCTGAGTTAGCCCTGTTCAATGTGGAGAGAGCATTTGGTGATATGGGATGGCTCCCTGTCATCACTTACGACGCGTGCACCTGCCCCGACTTGGTACGCCAGTTCTATTGTAACCTCTAGGTGGTGGGGGATTACAATGATGTAGAGAGGGGTGATGAGTTGCGCATCACGAGCTATGTCAAGGGGGTTAACATCTCATTTGATTATCGGTAGCTGGCCGACCTTCTGGGCATTTCCTATGCTGGCCCCATGGTTTTCTGTGCTCCTGGAGAGCCCCAATTTTTCTCTCTACAGATGAGGGCTGAGATCGATAATCAGCTCCTATGACCTGATCGCTGGCAGATGAGGGCATGTTATATGCGTCCAACTTCACGAGTATATTGCAAGATCATTCAGCATAACCTGATCCCGCAGAGTGGTCATTACGAGAGGGTTTCCCAGCTGACCCAATATCTTCTATACAGTATTTGGACTAGGCAGCCTGTCTGCCTTCCGTACATCATCATGCGTACCATGATCACTACTACGTTGCCCAGTCACACTGGCAACCTTCCTTATGGACGTATGATCACTACGCTTCTTACCCACCTGGGGGTTGATTTAGTGGATGAGAAGATTCAGGAGAAGTCCTTCTCATCGCCTCTAGATTGGGAGGCTATTTGCAAAATCGGCATGCAGGATGCTCAGGTCAGTGATGAGGAGAGGAACGCGATGGTGCGCCCTCGCACTCGCATAGAGATAGCTGACGCTGAGGCAGCTACCGCCGCCGCTGGAGTTCATACGGAGCCTACTGGTGATGATGACCGTATGTACATGGATGTAGACTCTATACCACCTCCTTCACCTACACATGCGGCTAGAGCTAGTACTTCATATGCGGCTGGTCCTTCACATGCGGCTGGTCCTTCTCATGCGGCTGGTCCTTCACACCCACCTTCTGATATGATGGAGATATTGCATGAGCTCAGAGAGGCCCAGGGCAGATCTGATCTGCGGATGGGGGAGTTACTAGACGCTCAGCGTGTGAGAGTGGATGAGCTACTAGACGCCCAGCGCACATCAGACATGAGGATGGGAGAGCTCATAGATGCTCAGCGCCAGTCAGATATGTGGATGGAGGAGCTTTTGGGTGCTCAGCGCGGGACTGATTAGCGGTTGGCTGGTCTTACAGCTAGTCTTCAGACGACCCAGACTTAGATAGCCTGGTTGACTAGAGTCTACGCTGAGGATTATGACAGAGATCGTGAGGCACCACCTCCTCCTTCACCTCTAGCTTCATGATTGTATTTTCTTTCATTGTACTACAGAGTAACTGTCCGGATTGTGGACTGTACTCTGCTTTAGCTATTTATATATGTTTGTTTCTCTCTCATTGTATTTAATATTGTTTCCCCTTTAATACATACATTATTCTCTTTTCAAATTTGGTCTCAAATATCACTTGTGCTTATAGTATGTTAATATTATAGTTTTTTTTTTATCCTATCTCAGTTCACAATTTGTCGTGAAGGTATGCTAGTTTAGCGGACACGGCCTGAGATGCTCTGATACCAAGTTGTCACACCCCAATTCCGCATACTTCAGAATGGTGTGATGAACCGCTAGCAAACCAACGGTTCAATTAGGATCTCGGACAAGCGAAATCCGCTTTATCTAAACCTCATACATCCACATTCATAATGAAAGTAAATACACAGTAGCGGAAGTCTCATAGTAAAATGAGCTGAGAATCTACAGTGATATTAATATTTAAATAACAAATTATTCTGTATCAAGTAAGACATAAATAAATATCAAATACATGTCTTTACTAAATCCAAATAAAGAAAACTAAAAATCAAATCGAATACACATGAGTTGTACTTGCAAGAGGATTCATGTGTATCCACTTCATCTTCAACTTCCATCGTCGCCACGTGCCCGTACACTGGAGCATTGACATAATCTTCGACGGTAGTACCTGCATCATCAACTAAAAATATTCGACGTCGAGGGGGTGAGCACACATCATGGCTCAGTGAGCAAACAAAACAATGCAACAATACATATGCATGCAGTCAATTCATATCTTTGGTCTGGTTTAAGTTTGCAATTTGCAATAGAAAGGTTTAGGTGGTCAAAGGTTAACGTTTATTGACCCCGCCTCTATACACAGGGTGTGAAAGTCCACCCAAAGGTTAACGTTTATTGTCATCCCCATCCACCCTACTATAACATTGTACAACAAAGGTTAACGTTTATTGTTGTACAGTGTCATACCAACACGTAAGCCCCTGCTGACGAGGGCTTGCAAACTGGGCTCGCAGCTAACCAATCCTAATGCCAAACAATGTATCCAAGGCCTCACCCCAGCATCCTTCAGAACGCCCATAGAGATAGAGCTAAGGCCCCCCGGTAGAGTCAGAGACTACAAGGACCGAGACCACCTCCCCTGATACTCTATGACGTAATAATTCTGCTAAGGTAATGGCGATACGACGATGCTAATGCACAAGACTTGAGTTAGAGATAGAGCTAAAGTGCTAAGACCCGCCAAAGGTTAACGTTTATTGATGTCCCCATCACCTCCCCTGATACTCGCTCGCGTCATGTACACCAACCACACACATACATTCACATGCCTATTCCTATCATCATCATCATCATCATCATCATGTTATAAACAATAAAGTAAATATGCATGAACAAATACAAGAAATATTGGATGACATGTTAAATGCACATATAAGCATACACGCATAGAATCATTATGGCATTGGACTCAAGAATATAAAAACATTTTGTTAATAATCAATTAGTTTAGAGTCCTGTTTCCTCACCTTAGCTTGCTAATAGATCATCTTTCAAACTTTAAAAATCACCTTTATATTGTTATTATATTGCTAGAAGACCTAACAAAGTCGATAGAATTTAATTAGAATTAATTATGAATTTAAAAACCATGCTGTTAACTGGGGGTCGGAGGTAGGGTCGGAGTAATGATCGACCCTGGGTACGACCACCCCTATTCTGGACATCCCGAACACTGGGGGTCGATGCTCAGGGTCTGGTAGGGTTGATTGGCCATCGAACCCCATGCGACCCCCTGTGGGTTTTGGTCATTTTTTCTTCCTTCCATCCATTCTTCGTGTTTGGGGTCCTATGACTTGCTCCTACAGTCCATTCCATACATGTTCTATGGCCTAGAATCATGATTCATTCACCTATATGGCTTTCATGATTTTCCCCATGGTTTTCCATAAAAACCTAACCATGGGTTGATGGACCCATGGTTAGGGTTTCTCCAAGATCATACTCTCTTCATTATCTACCCTAAGGTCTTTAGAAACTCATGGAAATAATATCCATACCTGAGAAGAATACTCCATCTCTGCAACTCTTCTCATTTTTGTCTTCTTCTCTTCTTTCCTTCTCTTCTTCTTCTCTTCCTTCTCTTATCTTTCTCTCAATTTAATTAGGGTTGTAAAAGGAGTGAAAGAGGCTTAGGGACGTCCTATTTATAGAGTAGAAACTTCTAAAATAAGCCCCATTGAGATTAGGAAGGAATCCCATTGAAATTAGGAAACTTTCTTAATTTCAGTTGTTACCGAGTACCGGGGGTCGATAGGTGGGTCGAAGATCCCGTCGACCCCTGGTTCCTAAAGTGTCCGACCCCCCATGTAAAACTGGGGTCTGACTTCTGTCTTGGGGGGGTCCGACCCTCCCTTGCTGGGTATGTGACCCTCCCCTTAATTTAAGTGTTTTTGGGTCAGTTTAATACCTGGGATCGTGATCTCCTTCACGCACTGGGTCCACTTGGCTCAACCATGATGGGTAGACCTGGTTCAAGGTGGTAAGACCAGGTTAGTTTGATATGGGTCTTACAGAGGAGAGGAACACCATGGTGCTCCCTCGCACTCGCGTCGAGATGGCTGACGCTGAGGCAGTAGCAGCAGCCGCTGGAGTTCATAGGGAGCCTGCTGGTGATGATGTCCGTCTGTACATGGATATGGACTCCATACCACCTCCTTCACCTACACATGCTGCTGGAGCTAGTACTTCTTACGCGGCTGGTCCATCTCACCCACCTTCTGATATGATGGGGATATTGCATGAGATCAGGGAGGCTCAGCGTAGATCTGATCTGAGGATGGGAGAGTTACTAGACGCTCAGCGTGTGAGAGTGGATGAGCTACTAGACGCCCAGCGCATATCGGACATGGGATGGGAGAGCTCATAGATGCTCAGTGCCGGTCAAATACGCGTATGGAGGAGCTTTTGGGTGCTCAGCGTGTGACTAATCAGCGGTTGGTTGGTCTCACAGCTAGTCTTCAGACGACCCAGACTCAGGTAGCCTGGTTGACTAGAGTCTACGCTGAGGATTATGACAGAGACCATGAGGCACTGCCTCCTCCTTGACCTCCAGCTTCATGATTGTATTTATTTTCTTTCTTTGTACTATAGAGTAACTGTCCGCGTTATGGATTGTACTCTGCTTTAGCTATTTATATACGTTTGTTTCTCTCTCATTGTATTTAAAATTGTTCTCCCTTTAATAGATGCATTATTCTCTTTTCAAATTTGGTCTCAAACATCACTTGTGCTTATAGTGTGTTAATATTACAGTTTTTACTTTTATCCTATCTCAGTTCACAATTCATCGTGAAGGTATGCTAGTTTAGCGGACAAGGCTTGAGAAGCTCTGATACCAAGTTATCACACCCCAATTATGTGCTATTCAGAATGGTGTGATGAATCGCTAGCAATCCAACGGTTCAACCAGGATCTCGAGTATGCTATATCCGTTTTATCTAAACCTCATACATCCACATTCATAATCAGAGTAAATACACAATAGCGGAAGTCTTATAATAAAACGAACTGAGAAATCTAGATGTGATAATCATATTTAAGTAGAAAATTATTCTGTATCAACTAAGACATAAATAAATATCAATTACATGTCTTTACTAAATCCAAATAATTAAAATAAAATATAATCGAATACGCATGAGTTGCACTCGCAAGAGGAGTCATGCGTATCCACTTTGTCTTCAACTTCCATCGTCGTCATGTGCCCATACATTGGAGCGTTGACATAATCTTCGACGGTAGTACCTACATCATCAACTAAAAATATTCGACATCGAGAGGGTGAGCACACATCATGGCTCAGTGAGCAAACAAAATAATGCAACAATACATATGCATGCATTCAATTCATATCTTTGGTCTGATTTAAAATTTGCAATGCGCAATAGAAAGGTTCGGTGGTCAAAGCTTAACTTTTATTGACCCCTCCTCTATAAACAGGGTGTGGATGTCCGCCCAAAGGTTAACGTTTATTGTCGTCCCCATCCACCCTACCATGAACATTGTACAACAAAGGTTAACGTTTATTGTTGTGCAGTGCCATACCAACACGTAAGCCCCTGCTAACGAGGGCTTGCAAACTGGGCTCGCAACTAACCAATCCTAATGCCATACAGTGTATCCAAGGCCTCACCCTAGCATCCCTCAGAACGCCCATAGAGATAGAGCTAAGGCCCCCCGGTAGAGTCGGAGACTACAAGGACCGAGACCACCTCCCCTGATAGTCTACGACATAATAATTTTGCTAAAGTAATGGCGATACGACGATGCTAATGCACAAGACATGAGTTAGAGATAGAGCTAGAGTGTTGAGGCCCGGCCTATGACACTCCCCCTCATACTCGCTCGCATCAAGTACACCAACCACACACATACATTCACATGCCTATTCCTATCATCATCATCATCATCATGTTATAAAGAATAAAGTAAATATGCATGAACAATAAATAAAAATATTGGATGACATGTTGAATGCACATTACAAGCATATTAACATAGAATCAAGCATAGCATTGGACTCAAGAAATAAAAACAGTTTGTTATTAACCAATTAGTTTAGATCTTGTTTCCTGACCTTTACTTGATCGTAAGTCCTCTTTCAAGCTTTAAGAATCAACTATATTTCGATATTATATCTCTAGAAAACCTAACCAAGTCGATAGAATTTAATTAGAATTATTTCGGACTTTAAAAAGCATGCTGCTAACTGGGGGTCGATGCTAGGGTCGGAGTCTTAATCGACCTGGGTGCGACCACCCCTATTCAGGACTTCCCGAACACTGGGGGTCGATGCTCAGGGTCTGGTATGGTCGATTGGCCATCGACCCCCAATGCGACCCCCTGTGGGTTTTGTCAATTTTTCTTTCTTCAGTCCATTCTTTGTGTTTGGGGTCCTATGGCTTGCTCCAACAGTCTATTCTACACATGTTCTATGGCCTAGAACCATGGTTTATTCACCTATATGGCTTTCATGATTTCCCCCATGGTTTTCCATGAAAATCTAACCATGGGTGGATGATTTGGGTTCTTCCTAGATAATCCCCTCTTCATTATCTACTCTAAGGTCTTAAGAAATTCATGGAGATAGTATCCATACCTGAGAAGTATGCTTCTTCCTCTGAATCTCTTCTCCTTGGTCTTCTTCTCCACTTTCCTTTTCTTCTCCTTCTCTTCTCTTTCTCTCAACCCAATTAGTGTTGCAAAAGGAGTGAAAGAGACTTAGGGACGTCCTATTTATAGAGTAGAAACTCCTAAAATAAGTCACATTGAGATTAGGAAGGAATCCCATTGAAATTAGGAAGGTTTCCTAATTTTTGGTTCGAACTATTTTTACCGACTACCGGGGGTCGATAGGGGGGTCAGAGATCCTGTCAACACCTGGTCCTTAAAATGTCCGACCCCCCATGTAAAACTGGGGGTCTGACTTTTATACTGGGGGGTCCGACCCTCCCTTGCTGGGTATGCGATCGTCCCCTTATTTTGAGTGTTTTTGGGTCAGTTTAATACCTCGGATCGAGATCTCCTTCACGCACGTGATCCATTTGGTTCGACCATGATGGGTAGACCTGGTTCAAGGTGGTAAGACCGGGTCAGTTTGATATGGGTCTTACATCAATCACACCCATTTCATCTCAGAATCAAAGAAATATTAAGCCCCAGATTCAACCACCATTTCTGGTTCATCTCAAAACTAAAGAAAGTTTCAGCCCCTAGGCAGGTCCAATCATCATTTTGGTTCATCCAGAATTAAGGAAAGATTCAGCCCTTAGGCAGATTCAATCACATCCAGTTCATCTCAGAATCAAAGAAATATTCAGCCCCAGATTCAACCACCATTTCTGGTTTATCTCAAAACTAATGAAAGTTTCATTCTCTAGGCAGGTCTAATCATCATTTCGGTTCATCTAGAATTAAGGAAAGATTCAACCCCTAGGCAGATTCAATCACATCCTGTTCATCTCAGAATCAAAGAAATATTCAGCCCCAGATTCAACCACCATTTTTGGTTCATCTCAGAACTGAAGAAGGGTTCAGCCCCTAGGCAGGTCCAATCAACATTTCGGTTCATCCAGAATTAAGAAAAGATTCAGCCCCTAGGCAGATTCAATCACATTCAGTTCTTCTCAGAATCAAAGAAATATTCAGCCATAGATTCAACCACCATTTCTGGCTCATCTTAGAACTGAAGAAAGGTTTAACCCCTAGGCAGGTTCAATCATCACTCCCAGATCATGTTAAAATGGAGAAGCCATTCGGCCCTAGACTTTTTCACCCTTCACCTCCTGTTTAGGTTCTGATTCATGTCGGAACTAGGAAAAGTTCCATTCAACTGAATTCAATTAGCCACTAGGCTTATCTAACCATTAATTTTGGTTAGGATTTTGATTAATGTCAGAACTAGAAAAAGTCCCATTCATCTGAATTCAATTAGCCACTAGGCTTATCCAACCATCAACTTTGGTTAGGATTGCGATTCATGTCGGAACTAGGAAAAATTCCATTCTTCTGAATTTAATTAGCCACTAGGTGTAAGACCCGTATCGAACTAACCCGGTCTTACCACCCTGAACCAGGTCTACCCATCATGGTCGAGCCAAATGGACCAAGTGCGTGAAGGAGATAACGATCCCAGGTATTAAACTGACCCAAAAACATAAAAATAAGGAGGAGGGTCGCATACCCAGCAAGGCAGGGTCGGACCCCCCAAGATAAAAAGTCAGACCCTGAGTTTCTAATCGGGGATCGGACAATTTAGAACCAGGGGTCGATGGGATCTCCGACCCCCTCATCGACCCCTAGTCTGTCGACAGAAACTGTAAATTGGGAACTTTCCAAATTGCAATGGGATTCTTTCCTAACTCAATGGGACATATTTTGGGAGTTTATACTCTATAAATAGGACGTCCCTAAGACTCTTTTACTCCTTTTAGAACCCTAATTGGATTGAGAGAAAGAGAAGAGAAGGAGAAGAAAAAGAGAAGAGAAGGAAAGTGGAGAAGAAGATCAAAGAGAAGGCTTCAGAGAAACAAGCCTAATTCTCAAGTATGGATACTATCTCCATGTAATTTTAAAGACCTTAGAATAGATAGTGAACAGGGTATGATCAAGGAGAAACCCAAATCATCCACCCACGGTTAGGTTTCAATGGAAAACCATGGAGGAGATCATTAAAACCATGTTGGTGAATAAACTATGGTTCTAAACCATAGAACATGTATGGAATGGATTATAGAAGCAAGCCATAGGACCCAAACACGAAAGAATGGACTGTACGATGAAAATTTTGACTAATCCCACGGGAGGTCAATGGACAATCGACCCTACCAGACCCTAACATCGACCCCCAGTGTTCCGGAAGTCTAGAATGTGGGTGGTAGCACCCAGGGTCGATGGAAGGTCCGACCCTGGCATCGACCCCCAGTTAATAGTAAGTTTTTTAAAATCAAAATTAATTCTAATTAAGTTCTATCAACTTGATTAGGTCTTTTAGTGATATAATAGTGATATTTAGTTGATTCTTAAAGCTTGAGAGAGGATCTACAATCAAACAAAGGTGAGGGAACAAGACCTAAACTAATTGGTTAATAATAAACTATTTTATTCTTCAGTCCAATGCCATGATTGATTCTTTGCGTGTATGCTTGTATGTGCATTCAACATGTCATCCAATATTTCTATTATCACTGTTCATGCATATTTAAATTATTGTTTATAACATGATGATGATGATGATGATGATGATCATAGGAATAGGCATGTGAATGTATGTCTGTGGTTGGTGTGCTTGATGCGAGCGAGTATCGGGGGGTGTCATAGGCCGGGCCTCAGCACTTTAGCTCTATCTCTAACTCAAGTCTTGTCCATTAACATCGTCGTATCGCCATTACCTTAGCAGAACTATTACGTCGTAGTGTATGAGGGGAGGTGGCCTCGGACCGTGTAGTCTTTGACTCTGTCGGGGGGCCTTAGCCCTATCTCTATGGACGTATTGAGGGATGCTGGGGTGAGGCCTTAGATACACTGATTGGCATTAGGATTGGTTAATTGCGAGCCCAGTTAGTAAGCCCTCGCCAGCAGGGGCTTACGTGTTGGTATAGGTAGAGTATCAGGGGAAGTGTCATAGGCCGGGCCTCAACACTTTAGCTCTATCTCTATTCCATGGTAGGGTGGATGGGGATGACATTAAACGTTAACCTTTGGGCGGGCTTCCACACCCTATGCATAGAGGCGAGGCGGCCACCGAACCTTTCTATAGCTCATTGTAAACTTATTTACCCGACCAAAGATATGAATTGAATGCATGCATATGTTTATTGCATTGTTTTGTTTGCTCACTGAGCCATGATGTGTGCTAACCCTTTCGACGTCGAATATTTTTAGTTGATGATGCAGGTACCATTGTCGAAGATTATATGAGTGCTCCGGTGTACGGGCGTGTTGCTACAATCGAAGCCGAAGAGTTAGAGGATACGCGTGATCCCTTATGCGAGTGCAACTCATGCGTATTCGATTAGATTTTTGTTTGAATTATTAAGGGAATGTAATTGACACCTTATTTATTTATATCTCAGTTGATACAACAATAACTTGATATTTTATTACGGTTATCACAGTTAGATTTCTCAGTTCATTTACTATAAAATTTCCGCTATTGTGTATTTATTCTAATTATGGTTATGGATGTGTATGATTTTATTTTTAATGGACATAGCCTATTAGAGATCCTAGTTGAACCGTTGGATTATTAGCGGTTCATCACACCATTCTGATTCATGTAGAATTGGGGTGTGACAACTTGGTATCAGAGCATCTCAGGCCTTGTCTGTGAAACTAGTATACTTCCACAAAAGTTCGTGAACTGAGATAGGATAAAAATTTAAAAGATGTAATAATAACCCACCATAAGCATCTGTGTTATTTGAGACAATATTAAAAGAGAATAATTCATCTATTAAATGGGGGAAACAAATTTATATACAACCAAAAGAAGAACAAACGTTTATATATATTTGATTAAAGCAGAGTACAGTCCACAATTCGGACAGTTACTCTGAAGTACAAAAGAAAGATAAAATAAATACATCAAGAAGCTAGAGGTGATGGGGTAGGCGGTGCCTCACGGTCTCTATCATAGTCCTCAGCGTAGACTCTAGTCAACCAAGCTATTTTAGTCTAGGTCGTCTCGAGACTAGCTGTAGATCAGCCACCCGTTGGTCAGTCACACGCTGACCATCCCTAAGCTCTCCCACCCGCTGATCTGACATGCGCTGAGCAGCTAGAAGCTCTCCCACCCACTAATCCGACATGCGCTGAGCAGCCAGAAGCTCTCCCACCCACTGATCGGACAAGCGCTGAGCCTCTAGAAGCTCTCCTATCCTCAAGTTAGACATATACTGAGTCTCTCGTATCTCGTGCAATATCTCCATCATGTCATCAGAAGGAGCATACGATGGACCAGCTACATGTGAAGGACCAGCTGAAGAAGACGGACCAGCTCCTGTAGTATGAGTAGGTGATGGAGGAGGTATGGCATCTACATCCATATATAGCCGATCGTCATCATCCCCATAAACCCCTGCTCCAGCGGCTACTGCTGCTGCCTCAGCGTCAGCCATCTCCACTCGAGTGCAAGGGCGCACCATCACGTTCCTCTCCTCATCACTGACCTGGGCATCCCGCATACCCATCTTGCAGATGGCCTCCCAATCCAGAGGTGATGAGAAGGATTTCTTCTGAATCTTCTTATCCAACAAATCAACCCCCAGGCGGGTAAGCAATGTAGTGATCATACGTCCATAAGGAAGATTGCCAGTATGAATGGGAAATGTGGCACTGATCATCGTTCGCATGATGATATAGGGAAGGGAGACGGGCTGCCTAGTGCATATGCAGTACAGCAGATATTGGGTCAACTGGGAGACCCTCTCGTAATGTCCACTCTGCGATATCAGGTTAGGCTGAATGATCTTGCAGTACACACCCGTGGATCCGAATGCAGATAACTCGCTTTCATCTCCTAGTGATCAGGTCTGATGAGCTGACAGTCTATCTCAGCCCTCATCTATAATGAGAAGAACTGGGGCTCCTTAGGGGCACAAAATATGAAGGAGCCGCCATAGGAGATACCCAGCAAGTCCTCTAGCTATCGATAGTCGAAAGAAATATCAACTCCCTTGACATAGCTAGTGATCCGAAGCTCACCACCTCTCTCAACATCGTTGTAATCCCCCACCACTTGGAGATTACAATAGAACTGGCATACCAAGTCAAGACAGGTACAGGCGTCATAGGTGATGACAGGCAGTCATCCCATATCGCCAAAGGCCCCCTCCACATTGAACAAGGCCAAGCAAACCAAGTCCACCTTGCGGCCTCCCTCTACTTTCTTACAAGCGTAGCGGGCATACTGTGTCTCAGCTTCAGTGGAACTGAAGCAAAGATGGTCGCGAACACAAAGTACCTTGGTACGAGCCAAAGTATCTGCAAATAAGAAAGAAAAACAAATAATGGCTTAGTAGAGATGAAAAACCCGAAATTTTGACATAATAACGACGTAAATTGGTCAAAAGCCTCACTTTTCACCCATACACGTGGACAGGAGGACTTACATAGATCCTAAACTATCCTGTAAGACTCATACAGTTGAAAATTTTAGCTAATGAGATTGAATTGGAAGAAATTTCAAGAAATTCAAAATTTCGACAAATTAGGGCAGAAAGGGATAAATTTCGAGTTTCTCGATAACCAACCGATGAAACTCAAATATTTTTGAGGGCTTTCGTTCCTCGAGTCACCAACAACAAAATCCCCCACTAAAAATTGAATTTTTACGATTGAAAAAAGTTTAATTTGAAAAATACGAGATATATGAGAAAAAACCTAGGTAAGGAAACCTAAAAACATGAAAACGTAGATGATATACCTGTAGCGGAGTTGTAGATGACCAAACAAGGAGTACAAACCACCAATGGATCAGAGTTGTCACTGTAGCAACTCAGAGGGACGAGACGAGTCGAAGCAGAGAAGAAAGAATGGGAAATGGACTTTGAATCGGAACTTAAAAATATGATTTTTAGTCCGAGGGTCGAAAAATTCGACTAAAACCATCGACCCACCCATCGACCCCCGCATTGACCCTCGGCTCTTGGTAATCTAACAGAGAACCAAGGCTCGCACCCTGGATCGGACATCCTCCGACCCCCATCGACCCTTGGCTCTCGAGAAGAATTGGTGATTTCTCAAGGTCGCATACTGAGGGTCGGACACCCATCGACCCCCACCATCGACCCTGCAGTGAAAACACTGCATTTTCGATAGAATGATCTGAAAATTTTGAAATTTGCATTTGTTAGTGGTTTTAAAATATGAGAATGAAGTATTTAATGATTGTCTCACGTGTTCAATGATTTTCAGGCAATCCCATTATCCGATTAATTAATGGCTGGACGTTGAGTAACCAGACAAAGCCGTAAATCTATCCCACCACCACCACCTGGGGGGGAAGATAGCCAGACACACCCGAAAACACAAGGAATACGAACACGGCACCATCCGTCATAAATGGGCAGACAAATCCTACAAATCTACCAACTCCACCTACAGACTTGGCAACAGTCGTAATGAACTTGGCCCAACAGCTGCAGCAAATGCAACAGGCACAGGCTACTATGCAACCTGCCTTAGGTATGACTTTTCCAGCTGCACGGACACCTCCAATGCTAGCAGGACAGGCAAGGACAGCTCTAGTGGGAAGTAACACAGTACCCCACGCACCTCAGACTCCCATCATGCAGGCTCAAGTACAAAATCTTGAGATAGCTCAAGGTGGATATCAACCCCAACCACCTATGTATGGGGCGTATGTCCCGCAACAACTAGACCACTCCAGACTGGTGGAGCATTTTCTGAAACTGAAGCCCAAGGAATTTAGTGGCAAGCTAGCAGATCCTTTATGGCTGGCACACTGGGTTGACGAGATGGAAATAAATTTTATGATGATGACAGTGAATGAAGAAGAGAAAGTATTGTTTGCCACCTTTATGCTGAAAGGAGATGCACACCATTGGTGGAGGTCCACTAGGACATATTTATTAACAAAGCACACCCAATTGACTTGGGATATTTATAAGGAGGCGTTCTTTGAGAAGTACTTTCCGAGAAGTTTCAGAGATTCTATGGAAAGAGAGTTCCTGAGTTTATATCAGGGGCAGATGACCGTGGATGCATATCAAAAGCGTTATGAAGAGTTGTTCTTCTTTGCACCCTCCAGTATGCAAGAGGAAAACACAAAGACCCGAAGGTTCATCATGGGACTTAGGGGAAGCATCCGCGAGCACGTTTTGGGACTTGAAAAGAAAATCTATAATGAAGCTGCACAAATTGCTCGAGTAATAGAGTCGAACCAGAAAGAGAGCTACCTTGCTCAAAATAAGGGAATAAAAAGACCTAATGGGAATTCTTACAATGGAGGGAACATCAAGATATTCAAACCCTTCCATACTCAAGGCTTTAATGCTACAGCCAAGACTACCCCCGCAGCCCCACAGCAACAAAAGCCAACCCCTGAAGGGATGAAATGCTATAACTGCAATCAAGTGGGACATATGGCAAGGGAATTTCCTAAGCCCAAGAAGCAGCTACATCAAGGACGAGTTTACACGGTTACGTCTGAGGATGCTGTCGCATCACCTGATGTGGTCACAAGTATGACTTAAATTTTTTAGATTAGTTGTATTACATTGTATGAGCATGTAGACTAAACCAAAACAAATCACAGGTATCGTACCTATTAATGGCATTCCCGCCAGAGTACTCTTTGATTCAGGAGCTACTCACTCTTTTATATCTGTGTCATTTGGAAAGAAGCTAAACCTACCCCTTAAATCCTTAGACTATAAACTGCTTGTACGATCACCTATGGGATTAGAAGTGGAGTTAGAAAAAGGTTATGGACCATGTCCAGAAAAGACTTTGGATGCAACCTTGATCCAACTCGAGATGGCAGACTTTGACGTCATCTTGGGAATGGAGTGGTTAGCTCGGCATTCTACAAATTTAGTGTGTGCCAAAAAGAAGCTAACATTTAAAGACAAAGAAGGAGCAGAGTTCAGTTTTTCGAGAACCAAATTTCCCCGTAAACAAAAGCTCATACTCTCTGCGCTAAAGGCTAAGAAGTGCCTTGAGAAAGGAGCAGTCGGGTATTTGGTATCTGTGGTCGACCTTACCAAGGAAGCACCATGAATGGAAGATATTGAGGTCGTGTGTGACTTTCCAGACGTATTTCCTGAAGAACTATCAGGATTACCACCCGACCGAGCTACAAAGTTTGTTATAGATCTTATACCTGGAGCCGCACCAATATCGAAAGAACCTTATCGAATGGCTCCTACTGAACTAAAGGAATTGAAAGTACAACTACAAGAACTGCTGGACAAGGGTTACATTCGCCCTAGCATATCACCATGGGGAGCACCAATATTATTTGTGAAGAAGAAGGACGGTAGCGTTTGCTTGTGTATAGACTATCGAGAACTGAATAAACTGACAATTAAGAATCTGTATCCATTGCCTTGGATCGATGACCTGTTCGATCAGTTGCAAGGTGCCAGAACAAGATCGATCTTCGGTCAGGCTACCATCAGTTGAAGATTAAGGATGGTGATATTCCCAAGACAGCATTCCGGACCAGATATAGACATTATGAATTTTTGGTCATGTCTTTCAGATTGACGAACGCACCAGAAACCTGTATGGAGCTTATGAATCAGGTATTCCACGATATGTTGGATACGTCGGTTATTGTATTCATCGACGATATATTGGTCTACTCCAAATATGAGGAAACTCATATTAAGAATCTAAACGCTGCTCTACAGTGACTAAGTAGGGAAAAGCTCTACGCCAAATTTTCAAAGTGTGAGTTTTGGCTAAAGGAAGTCGCTTTTCTAGGCCATGTAGTATCCGTTGAAGGAATTAAACCCGTGAATCAATCACACATCTCTAGCAATCTTCAAGATCAAGTGGGTGGGAGAGAATTCAATTTGTACACATACCCTTCCCAAAATCTGGAAGTAAATCAGGTCTACCGGAACAATGCTGAACACGTGTAGCCGAACAATATTATCCACATACAGCTTTCTAACCTTTCTGCGGGTGTGAAGAGTGTCTTAGTCGACGGTTTACAATCACCCCGCAACTACTCAGATCAATGGTATCTAATCCATAGTGATATATATAATTTTCATGAGAATTTACATCCTTATTCCCTCCACCAATATTTTTAGATCATATAATTTTTATATTAGATTAATAATTGTGTATGTTTTTTCATGAGTGTTCTAATGTCTACAGGTACACATATTCTTCCTTTGTATTTCAGTACCTTCTCATCTGTGAACGGTTAAATCTTCTTGTCTCGTTCTTAGCTAAGGATTTTGATAGTCATATTGGTGATTTTTTTGAGATTTTATATTTTTTTTAATATTACATTCTTTCGATGATCTGGATATCACAATCATAGTCTTTCAATAATTCAATCTTCTTTTCTCATATTTAACTCCTTCGATTAAATAGATAAGTAAGACTTTTATGGTCCGACTTAATCGAAACTTCTCCTTATAGGTAGTATCTCCATATCTTGACAGCATTACCCGCTAGTTCCAAATCTGATGGGTATTCTTCTCATATTCTGATATATCAACTATTTTCTCCTTCATAAGCACAATCCTAATCAAATCCCATATCATTATAAAGTAAATTTTCCCGAACGGAATGTTAAAATTAGAGCGATATCAATTGGTCTTCTTTTACTTTTCACACTTTCCTCCATACAAACTTTTCTCCTTTCTGGTCAACGTGAGCGTACGCAATCCAGAATACATAATATCCCTAGACCTAAATTCTAATTTACAGATTTTTTTCCCACTTCACAATATTATTTCTCCACTTTATTCCTTCGGATTACATCCTAAAATGACTTTCTTACAAAACTCACTTAGAAAATTATAACTTCTCTTCCTCAAAGGGTGTTTAGGTTCTTGAATGGTTTCTTTCCGAGTATACCATTTCATCAATAAATACTATCACCCTCCAACATATCTAAACTCTTCTAAGATCCATGACTTCGTGCATTTTAGTCGAAGAATCACTAAGAATTATAATTCTATCTTTCCCGAAATTCTTGATTCCTTCCTAATTTTCAATTGATGATACCGATCAAGATCATCTAAAAAAAAGGTTTTTTTTTTTTTTTTTTTTTTTTTTTTTTTTTTTTTTTTTTTTTTTTAAAATTTTTTTTTTTTTTTTTAATTTAAAAATTTTTTTTAATAAAAATTTTTTAATTTATTTAATAAAAAAATTTAAAAAAAAAAAAATTAAAAAAATTTTTATTTTTATTTTAAAAAATAAAATATAAAAAAAAAAAAAAAAAAAATAAAAATTTAAAAAAAAAAAAAAAAAAAAAAAATTAAAAAAAAAAAAAAAAAAAATTAATTTTTTTTTTTTTTTTTTTAAAAAAAAAAAAATAAAAAAAAAAAAAAAAAAAAAAAAAAAAAAAAAAAAAAAAAAAAAAAAAAAAAAAAAAAAAAATTTTAAAAAAAAAATAAAAAAAAAATTTTAAATTTTTTTTTTTTTTTTTTTTTTTTTTTTTTTTTTTTTTTTTTTTTTTTTTTTTTTTTTTTTTTTTTTTTTTTTTTTTTTTTTTTTTTATTATTTTTTTTTTTTTTTAAAAAAAAAAAAAAAAAAATTAAAAAAAAAAAAAAAAAAAAAAAAAAAAAAAAAAAAAAAACACCTCCCGATACTCTCTCGCATCAAGCACACCAACCACACACATAAAGCACATGCCTATTCCTATCATCATCATCATCATCATGTTATAAACAGTAAAGAAATATGCATGAACAAGTAATAAAAATATTGGATGGCATCTTGTATGCACATTACAATCATATTCACATAGAATCAAACATGGCATAGGACTCAAGAAAAGAAAAACAGTTTATTATTAACCAATTTAGTTTGGGGTTAAGGTTCCGTACCTTAGCTTGCTAATAGATATTTTCCAAGCTTTCGATTCACTGTTATAACGGTATTATATTTCAGCAAACCTAACAAAGTGATAGAATTTAATTAGAATTAATTCAGAATTTAAAAACCATTCGTCACGAGGGTCGATGCTAGGGTCGATGCTAGGGTCGATGGGTCTATCGACCCTCCCAGCATCCTGAACTTTCCGAGTCGAGGGTCGATGGTCGAAACACCTAGGGTCGGATGGTCTATCGACCCTCGGTGCGACCCTCGGTGCCACTGGTCCAATTTCCACTTTTTAATCCATTCTTCGTGTTTGGGGTCCTATGGCTTGCTTCCTACATTCACTCAACATTCATTCCATGGTCTAGAACCATGTATGATTCATCTAGATAGCTTTTGTGCATCCTCCCATGGTTTTCCATGAAAACCTAACCATGGATGGATGGTTTGGGTTTCTCCAAAATCCTACACTCAATCATATCTAACCTAAGGTCTGTAGAAACTCATGGAATTAGTATCCATACCTGAGAAGATTACTTTCCTCTATAATTTCTTCTCCTTTTTGCTAAGCCTTCTTCCTAGCCTCCTTTCTTCCTCTTTTCCTTCTTCTCTCTTTCTCTCAATTCAATTAGGGTTGTGAAAGGAGGAATGTGGCTTAGGGATGTCTTTTAAATAGACTAGGAATGTCCTATAATAATCCCATTGAGATTTGGAAAGAATCCCAACCGAAAAATTAAGAAATTTCCTAATTTCGGTTTCGTAAACCGAGGGTCGATGGGAGGGTCGATGATCCCGTCGACCCTAGGGTCTTAAGCTGTCCCACCCTCCCTTCAAAAGCGAGGGTCGATCTTTTCTGGTTTGGGAGGTCCGACCGCTTAGGCTGGGTGTGCGACCCTCCCTAAATTAAGTATTTTTGGGTCGATTTCATACCTGGGATCTCGATCTCCTTCATGCCCTTGGTCCATTTGACTCGACCATGATGGGTAAACCTGGTTCAAGGTGGTAAGACCGGGTTAGATTGACACGGGTCTTACAATTGTAAAGTGGGAAGCCCGAAGAGCGTTGCAGAAATTAAAAGTTTCTTGGGTCTAGCTGGGTATTATCGGCGATTTGTGGAAGACTAATCCAGAATTGTCGTACCTCTCACCAGTTTGACTAAGACGGGCGAGAAGTTTGTTTGGACGGATAAATGCGAGAAGAGTTTCCAGACCTTGAAAGCTAGATTGATATCAGCTCCAATCTTGACCATCTCGATTCCAAGACAACCATTTATCTTGTACACCGATGCATCTGGACTGGGATTAGGATGTGTACTGATGCAAGGAAAACAAGTAATTGCTTATGCCTCAAGACAATTGAAGACACATGAGAAGAACTATCCCACACATGATTTGGAATTAGCGGCAGTAGTACATGCTGTCAAAATATGGAGACATTACCTGTACGGGGAGAAATTTCAGATTAAATCAGACCATAAAAGTCTTACATATCTATTTAATCAGAAGGAGTTGATTATGAAACAAAGAAGATGGCTGGAATTATTGAAAGACTATGACTGTGATATCCAGTATCATCCGGGGAAAGCTAATGTAATAGCCAATGCGTTGAGTGGAAAGGCAATAATAAAATCTCAGGGAGAGGTTAGCACAATTACCGCAATGTGTACTATCGGGAAGGTATTCAGTCACGGTAATGAGCAGTTTGTGATAGATGCACCAGATGGATCAACCAACCAAGGGTTTATTCATCGATTTTCAAATATGTTTGCCGCATTGAAGATTATACTGGGTATAATTGATGAAGTAAAGACAGCTATCAAATCAGATCCTTACCTAAGGATGGTACAATAAGACATTGGAAAAGGTAGGACTATCCCTGAGTTTACATTGGACGAAGAAAAGGTACTGAAGTTCAAAGGAAGAATATGTGTACCTGAAATAGAAAGCTTGGACATTAGACACCAATTGATGAAAGAAGCCCATACCACCATCTATTCAATACATCCTGGAAGTACAAAAATGTATCATGATCTAAAGAAATTATATTGGTGGAGAGGAATGAAAGCAGATGTAGCTAGGTTCATGTCTCAATGCCTAAATTGTCAGAAAGTAAAGGCTGAATGACAAAGATCGGCCGAATTGTTACAGCCGTTACCGGATCAAGCATGGAAATGGGACTGCATCACTATGGACTTCATCACAGGATTACCTTTGACTCCTCGAGTAGTTGATGCAGTTTGGGTGATTGAAGACCGCCTGACTAAATCAGCTCGCTTTATACCTATACGACCTCAATATACATTGGAGAGGTTCGCTAAGCTGTATGTGGATAACATTGTACGATTATTCGGCGTACCTGAAAGCATTGTGTCCGACAGAGATCCATGATTTACTTCAAAGTTTTGGGAAGGATTGCAAAAGGTTATGGGTACAACATTGAAGTTTAGTACTGCATTCCATCTACAGACAGATGGACAGTCAGAGCGTACAAGCAGATTCTAGAAGATATGCTTCGAGCATGTGTAATTGATTTTAAAGGATCGTGGGATGAAAAGTTACCATTGATTGAGTTCGCTTATAACAATAGCTATCAAGCTACTATACAGATGTCACCCTATGAAGCACTGTATGGCAGGAAGTGTCGAATTCCTTTGTTTTGGAATGAAGTTGGGGAACGTAGTATTGTTGGACCAGAATTTGTTGAAGAGACTTGTCGAGTGGTTGACATTATCAAGGCAAGAGTCAGAACAACTCAGAATCGTCAGAAGCAATACGCAGATACTCGATGCCGAGACCATGAATTCATCGTGGGTGATAAAGTATTCTTAAAAGTATCGCCTATGCGAGGATTGAAACGGTTCGGACAGAAAGGGAAATTAAGTCCGAGATATGTCGGGCCATATGAGATTCTAGTTAAGCGTGGAAAAGTGGCTTACCAGTTAGCACTACCACCATCTATGTCAAGTGTGCATGACGTATTTCATATTTCCTTATTGAAGAAGTATGTCAAGGATCCGACGCACATTTTGACAATAGACTTACCTAATTTGACTGAAGATTTGACATTTGAAGTAGCACCGACTGAAATCACTAGTCGAAAGGTTCAACAACTACGCAACCGTGATATCTATTATGTTAAGGTCACCTGGAAAAGTAGAGATATGGAAGAAATCACATGGGAAGAAAAGAATGCTTTGCGAAAGTAATATCCTCATCTATTCGACTAGGAAGTTATGTACAATTTTGAGGACAAAATTTTTATAAGTAGGGGGGAGTTGTAAGACCCGTATCGAACTAATCCGGTCTTACCACCTTGAACCAGGTCTACCCATCATGGTCGAGCCAAATGGACCAAGTGCGTGAAGGAGATAACGATCCCAGGTATTAAACTGACCTAAAAACACAAAAATAAGGGGGAGGGTCGCATACCCAGCAAGGCAGGGTCGGACCCCCCCAAGATAAAAAGTCAGACCCTGAGTTTCTAATCGGGGGTAGGACAATTTAGAACCAGGGGTCGACGGGATCTCCGACCCCCTCATCGACCCCCAGTCTGGCGACAGAAACCGTGAATTGGGAACTTTCCAAAATGCAATGGTATTCTTTCCTAATCTCAATGGGACTTATTTTGGGATTTTTTACTCTATAAATAGGACGTCCCTAAGCCTCCTTCACTCCTTTTAGAACCCTAATTATATTGAGAGAAAGAGAAGAGAAGGAGAAGAGAAAGAGAAGTGAAGGAAAGTAGAGAAGAAGATCAAAGAGAAGGCTTCAGAGAAACAAGCCTAATTCTCAGGTATGGATACTATCTCCATATAATTCTAAAGACTTTAGAATAGATAGTGAAGAGGGTATGATCTAGGTGAAACTCAAATCATCCACCCATGGTTTGGTTTCAATGGAAAACCATGGAGGAGATCATTAAAACCATGTAGGTGAATAAACTATGGTTCTAAACCATAGAACATGTATGGAATGGATTATAGAAGCAAGCCATAGGACCCAAACACGAAAGAATGGACTGTAGGATGAAAATTTTGACTAAACCCATGGGGGGTCGCATGGGGGGTCGATGGACAATCAACCCTACCAGACCCTAACATCGACCCCCAGTGTTTGGGAAGTCCAGAATGTGGGTGGTAGCACCCAGGGTCGATGGAAGGTCCGACCCTAGCATCGACCCCCAGTTAACAGTAAGCTTTTTAAAATCAGAATTAATTCTAATTATATTCTATCGACTTGATTAGGTCTTTTAGTAATATAATAGTGATATTTAGTTGATTCTTAAATCTTGAGAGAGGATCTACAATTAAGTAAAGGTGAGGGAACAAGACCTAAACTAATTGGTTAATAATAAACTATTTTATTCTTGAGTCCAATGCCATGATTGATTCTATGCGTGTATGTTTGTATGTGCATTCAACATGTCATCCAATATTTCTATTATTACTGTTCATGCATATTTAAATTATTGTTTATAACATGATGATGATGATGATGATAGGAATAGGCATGTGAATGTATGTGTGTGGTTGGTGTGCTTGATGCGAGCGAGTATCAGGGGGGTGTCATAGGCCGGGCCTCAGCACTCTAGCTCTATCTCTAACTCAAGTCTTGTCCATTGACATCGTCGTATTGCCATTACCTTAGCAGAACTATTACGTCGTAGTGTATGAGGGGAGGTGGTCTCGCACCATGTAGTCTCTGACTCTGCCAGGGGGCCTTAGCCCTATCTCTATGGACGTATTGAGGGATGCTGGGGTGAGACCTTGGATACACTGATTGGAATTAGGATTGGTTAGTTGCGAGCCCAGTTTGCAAGCCCTCGCCAGCAGGGGGCTTACGTGTTGGTATGGATAGAGTATCAGGGGAAGTGTCATAGGCCGGGCCTCAGCACTTTATCTCTATCTCTATTCCATGGTAGGGTGGATGGGGACGACAATAAACATTAACCTTTGGGCGGGCTTCCACACCCTGTGCATAGAGGCGAGGTGGCCACCGAACCTTTCTATAGCGCATTGCAAACTTATTTACCAGACATAAGATATGAATTGAATGCATGCATATGTTTGTTGCATTGTTTTGTTTTCTTACTGAGCCATGATGTGTGCTCACCCTTTCGACGTCGAATATTTTTAGTTGATGATGCAGGTACCACTGTCAAAGATTATATGAGTGCTCCGGTGTATGGGCGTGTTGCTGCAATGGAAGCCAAAGACTTAGAGGATACGCATGATCCCTCATGCGAGTGCAACTCATGCGTATTCGATTAGATTTTTGTTTGAATTATTAAGGGAATGTAATTGATACCTTATTTATTTATGTCTCAGTTGATACAACAATAACTTGATATTTTATTATGGTTATCACAGTTAGATTTCTCGGTTCATTTACTATAAGACTTCCGCTATTGTGTATTTATTCTTATTATGGTTGTGGATGTGTTTGGTTTTATTTTTAATGGACATAGCCTATTAGAGATCCTGGTTGAACCGTTGGTTTATTAGCGGTTCATCACACCATTTTGAATAGTACGGAATTGGGGTGTGACACTAGGCTTATCCAACCATCAACTTTGGTTAGGATTGCGGTTCATGTCAGAACTAGGAAAAATTCCATTCATCTGAATTCAATTAGCCACTAGGCTTATCCAACCATCAACTTTGGTTAGGATTCTGATACATGTCAGAACTAGGAAAAATTTCATTTATCTGAATTCAATTAGCCACTAGGCTTATCCAACCATCAACTATGGTTAAAGTTCTGATTCATGATTGGAACTAAGAAGAGTTACATTCATTTGAATTTATTTGGCCCCTAGGCTTGTCCAACCATCAACTTTGGTTCAAGTTCTGATTCATGTTGGAAATAAGAATAATTCCATTCATTTGAATTTAATTAGGCCCTAGGCTTGTCTAACCGTCAACTCCGGTTCAGGTTCCGATTTATGTTGGGACTAAGAAAGGTTCCATTCATATGAACTCAATGTGAGCATGAGTTAGCCTCTTGGCTTGTTCAACCATTACCTCTGGTCCATATTCCATTTTATGAAGGAATCGAAGAGAGTTTCAATCATTTCAACTCAATCAATCCACCATCTCTAGCAATTAGAGTCTAATCCATGATTGTCATCCTTGGCCTGTATCAATCGGAGCCCAACTCAAGCAATCCTTGCCTCTAGCAATTAGAGCCCAGTCCATGACTGCCAATCTTGATCTCTATCAATCAAAGAAAAATTCAAAGTCAATCTTGATCTCTATCAATGAGAGACCAATTCAAAGTCAATCTTGATCTCTATCAATCAGAGACCAATTCAAAGTCAATCTTGTCTCTATCAATCGGAGACCGATTTAAAATTAATCTCTGGCTCTATCAATTAGAGCCCAATCCATGTCTATCATAGCCCAGTGCTACAAGTTTGGATAGCTCATCAGGAATGGTCAATGAGAAGCATTCCTCTTTGCCTGTCAATAAAGATCAATTCCAGATTCTAGAGTCATTAGGAGACCATGAAACTTCAGCTATGATAGTGCTATCCCATCTTGGGCATTTCTACCCCATTGGCCAAGGAAATGCTAGAATCCAAAGAGTTGCCCTCATATTTCTTATTATTTAAAGAGAGGGAATGGAATTTTCCCGAGCAGTAGGGTAGACCAAAGATGAGATCTAATGTGCCCCAAGCTAGGATAAGGACCAGAATCATGGCTAGGGAATGGTCCAATGATGAAGCCCTTGAGTCCTATGTGGGGCATGAACCAGATTAAACTTGGACCCAAATTGAGTGAGGTCCAATAAAGAAAGTCATTGAGCCTTAAGCTGGTCATGAACCAGATTGACCTTGGACCCAAATAGAGTGCGGTCTAATGAGGAAAGCCATTATGCCCTAAACTGGGGCATGGACCAAATTGACCTTAGACCCAAATTGAGAGTGGTCTAATGAAGAAATCCATTGAACCCCAAGCCGAGGAATAAACTAGTCCAATCTTGGACTCAAATTGGTGTAGTGCAACGGCGATACCCCTTGACCCCCAAGTTGGGGCACAAGCTAGAATGATTGTGAACTCAACTAGAAGCGGTCCATTGATGAATCCACTGAACCCCATACTCGGGCATAAACCAGAGTAACCTTGAGCTTAAAAAGCAATAGTCTGGTTATGAATGGATCCCAAACTGAAAAAAAAAGAGGGTAAGAATTGTATGGAACCCTGAAAGGTAGACATCTTGCACGTATTGATAGAGGGGCATGATGAGTCCTACTGTTAGAGGTCTGAAGGAAGATTTATTCCCACAATGACTGAAGGTGGTCGTCGAAGGCGTTATGCCCAACTGGAGCCGCTTGGACAAACTAGTTGTTTCAACTTTCTATTATCGATATTCGATAGATCATTTATGTCTAGGTCCAAGATTGATATGCTTGTTGACAAGTCCAGTCCAATCTGTCCTGTAAGTAAAAGAAAATCATCCCGTTTGGGATTTCAAACTCTGTGCTTTGTCACTTCCATATATTTCCTCCCAATTTCATACATCCTCTTATTCTACGTACACAGTCAATTCTGACTCTGAAGATGATTGAAACGATGAGCCGTCTCTTGAACTTCTACGCCACCTGGCCTCTTGAGAAAGAAAGGTCCAACCCGTCTAGGAAAGCTTTAAATGATCAATCGGGAGACACAAGAGTACTCTCAAGAAACATGTATTGGAGAAGCTGCCATTTGTTCTACATATGAAAAGATTCCAAGGAAAGCATTAGATGGTAACAGATCATATCAACAGGTCAGCCAATCAGTACAAATGAGTGGAGGACAGATGTGCCACCAAAAAGATGAAAATACCAAAGTTCTTACAAAGTACATCATCTGCAAGCAAGAGATACATGATGAATGATCAATCTCAAAAATCAAAGAATGTGGTCATTGGAATACCCAAAAAAAAAAAAAATTTAAGCCTATGTTTTTACCTACATTAATAATGGGAGGCAGTCACATCAAACAAAAAGGTGATGATTAACTTCCAGAGGACAGCATATGGATTCACCATTCAGATAAAATCAGATACTAGATGTGCAGTCACAAATGTTCATAAAGTTTACAGAAGATCAGAGTACTGACTGGGGCAAAGATGTTCTATCTGATTGGAAATGTTTGGAAGAAGAAGATTCAAATCCAATATTGAAAGTCATGATTCAACTTTGCGATCAAGCAAAGCACTGCATTATGTGGCCTCCACATCAAAAAAAAAAAAAAAAAAAAAAAAAAAAAAAGAAAATAGTGAGATGTTGAATGGCATTGGAGCTCGAAAGTAAGCCAATTGTCCCTCTCACTTCAAGAAGATAGTAGTTCCAATCAAAGCCTGATAGCAAGTGTGATCGTTCTTCGAGATTCACAGCATGTTGGATCAGACTTTTGATTTTGGCCAATTACATCCCGCCTTTATAGGAGACAATCTCATCACTTCTTCATCATCAGAGAAAGATTTCTCATCGGCATTAGACTCTCTCTCCCGTCTATCAATCTGACGGCCTTCCAAGGAGTCTCTATCACAAGCCCTTCTTTTGATTATCAATTTTTATGGCATTGTATCTCATTATCATGTCATCATTTTATATACAAATTCATGAATCTGGCTGGAATCTCATCTATCGTTCAGTACATCCGACGGCTTCTCAAGGTTCCTATAAGCCCTTCATTTCTCAAGCCGATAAAATGGGATGTTCACTGTAAGATAAGCCCATTCTACATAAACAACCAAACACTCTCCCAGTGGTAGACCCATGTGGATAGTTTTACATCAGTCCTCTCGGACCTTCAACATCAATACTTGTTAACAAACTTAAAGGTTTCAGGCCCAGATATGATCGCGACTGATTCGGCATCTCGATGTAGCTTGTTGAGACACGTGTTCCATCTGAACATCTCCAAGAAAGGAAAACATAATTCAGCACCATTTAATTTTGGTGTGGGACTACATTTCCCTAAGATCGCTTTTAGTGATGATTCAAATAGCTGTCCGCCTATCAATTTGTGTAGGTGTCAACTTAAATAGTGGGGCAAGACTACCCATTTGTCATGAAAGTCATGCCGTTCGGACTTCCCCTAAGGGTTTCAGACCATTGGATAGGACCATAATTTTGGCAATATCCTCACCATATTAGGACTCTTTATTCAACCCAAGATGGGGTTTGCAAAAGAAAAAAAAAGGAATAAAAGAAACCTCAGCAAGGAAAAGCAACCCAAGAAACCTCAATGGGCAACCCATAATACCTCAGTGGGGATAGGTGACTTGATGCAACCCTAAAGCATTACCCTCATTGGCCCTTCATAGAAAAATCCAGTGGTTCATCTAGACAAGTGTCATACCCAGTCTACCCTCCATAAGGAAAGGAACCCCTCTTGCTTGCCAGTGAATCATACTCGGAGGAGTTGAACAAACCATCATCTGTTGGGCTCCATAGCATTGCCTTTCAATAGAATTCTATCTTCAAACCCTTTATCATGTTAGGGAGAGAGCAAATTCTCATGTCCTGGTTACGGATGTAGCCAAGTTCATCAAATCATCAGCTCCCTCATTTTTCAAGATTCAAGAAGGGTTTATCTAAGAAGTCACTTTCTGCAATCAATCTGTCAATCTTCCCTTGACCTTGGAAGCATGGTCAAATTCTTGATGCAATCCAAATTCAACCTAGTTCCAACTCTGTTAGATTGCATGTTCCCTTCTATCATGCCCTTAGCACACCATAGTAGTGGTCTGTCACAACATGCAGGCGCTGGGGCATAGATATACCCTATGAAGATGAATTGAACTTGATCATGAGCATTACATCTAGGATCCATTGTCTAGTCTGAAGTCACTAACTTTCCTAGTCAATCGAAGTAGGTCCATCCAAGTTGGTTTTTTCCAATCTCTCAGTTCTCCCAATCATGTTGATGAAGAAAAGCCAATGTGGTCACTCACCTGTTAGGATCTGGTCACCAAATTCTCTGAAGGAACACTTCGAATCTTTTGTTCCTCGTGCCTACTTTGGGACCATGGTTCATTCATCTTTCAAAATTGACACAACAGTGTTGCAAAGCCCTGAGCTTTTCATGAGCCTAGATCAAGGGCCAAACCCATGTCACATTTCATCATCGCTTGGCTATTCTACCAATTTGGTCTATCATAGTGCACAGTCAAAGAACTTAGTTGACCAGATGCCCATCGACTGTTTAATACCAAGGTCAATTAATAAAATCATTTTGGTTAGAGACTGTCAAGCTCCCCTCATTCTTGTCCAAAATCCTCACTAGAGTTTCTTTCAATCCAAAATCCAACAACACCAATGTTGGCTAAAGAAAATCATCACTTTCAAATTACATGGAACCCTTCCAAAGGAGAAATCAAGTCATCACTACCGTGCTGAAATTGAGTCAAACTTTCAGTACCAAGTCATAAATGACAAATTTCAAATCTAGGTATCATGCCAGCAAAGTCCATGACACCATTTCCATTGATGCCATATGCCTTCACCAACTAAGCAGGGGCAAAAACCTTGGAAAACTGTCAAGGAATTCACCATTACTTCAAGTATGTCCAACACCCTAAAGGTTCAAAGTCAACAAAGCCTTCTTGTATGGGTCACTTTCAAGCATCCTAAAGGTTCATAGCAACAAAGCTACTTAAGAGGATATTCTAGCTTCCATTCCTGAAGGTTCATAGCCATAGAGCTTCCAAGAAGGATATTCTAATTTTCAAATCAAGAAGGTCCAAAGCTGGTAGGAACTTCCAAGATGAGTCATTCAGTGTCACCCTATAAGTGACCTTTTGAGTTCTTGCTCATTTCAGAATCAATAGCAAATTCCTCACCCTAAAAGTGACCTTTTGAGTTCTTGCTTATTTCATAATCAAATGCAGAGCCCTAGCTTATTCAAAGATCATGTCAATCTCAGCCTATTAGTGAATCAAATGCAGAGCCCTAGCTCATCCAAAGATCAAATCAATCTCAGATTATTAGTGAATCAAATATAGAGCCCTTGCTCATTTAAAGATCAAGTCAATCTCAGCCTATAAGTGAATGCAGAGCCCTAGCTCGTCCAAAGATCAAATCAATCTCAGATTATTAGTAGAGCCCTAGCTCATTCAAAGATCAAGTCAATCTCTGCCTATAAGTGAAAACAGAGCCCTAGCTCATCCAAAGATCAAATCAATCTTAGATTATTAGTAAATCAAATGTAGAGCCCTAGCTCATTCAAAGATCAAGTCAATCCTAGCCTACAAATGGATCAAGCCGGGTCCAATCCCGTACATACCTTGCATCATGAGTAACCTCAGCAAGAAGAGGTTCTCAGCCTACAAATGAGCCTTGTATTCACAGCCTAGCTTCATACAGGAAGAGGTTTATCAGCCTACAAATGGATCAAGCCGGGCTCAAGCCTGCATATACCTTGCATTGAGTTCAACCTCAGCAAGAAGAGGTTCCTAGCCTACAAATGAGCCTTGTATTCACAGCCTAGCTCCGTACAAGAAGAGGTTTATCAGCCTACAAATGGATCAAGCTGGGTCCAAGCCCGCACATACCTTGCATCATGAGTTCCACCTCAGCAATAAGAGGTTCCCAGCCTATAAATGAGCCTTGTATTTACAGCCTAGCTTCGTACAAGAATAGGTTTATCAACCTACAAATGGATCAAGCCGGGTCCAAGCCCGCACATACCTTGCATCATGAGTCACCTCAGCAAGAAGAGGTTCCCAGCCTACAAATGAGCCTTGTATTCACAGCCTAGCTTCATACAAGAAGAGGTTTATCAGCCTATAAATGGATCAAGCCGGGTTCAAGCCCGCGTGTACCTTGCATCATGAGTTCCACCTCAGCAAGAAGAGGTTCCCAGCCTACAAATGAGTCTTGTATTCACAGTCTAGCTTCATACAAGAAGATCATCATCAATTTTCCAAGAAATGTAAACATTCTTGCCAGTCGAACTACGTTATGGGCTTGATTTCTAGGACACCTTTAGAAAACATAGGCAGTTTAGGACAAATTACCCTAAGTGCAGCCCAATAAGCAATCTCACTCATACCCCAAAAATGTGGTTCTTTTATCTTCAGCCTTCAATTGGTAACAATCTCGGCTAAAGAGGGGCATCTGTAAGCACCCCATTTTTGCCACCCTCTGCGTAAGTAAACCAATATGGCAGGTTTCTGGCCTTTAACGCAAAGATTTGTGATTCTCCACTGAACCCACACAACAGGGTCATGGGCTATTATCTACTTAGATGAATAGGTTGTTAACTTATTTTCGAAATGAGACTGGAATCATCAAATTCTGACTTCAAACAAGGAAGATATCGTAGTTTGAAAGTGCAGGGGCATTTATGTAATTATCGTATCATGCATGCATTATCATTCAAACTTCAAGACATCATATGTGGGTCATTTGATATCGGAATCAGATCATTCAAAGGCCAATATTCTTTATTTTTAATCGTCTTCAAAGTGGACGTGAAAAATCCTGGGTAGAAGTCTCCGAAGGGTCCCATGCAAGCTTTCATGCAAAATTATCGTTAGAACTTCAAAGCGTCATATCTTTTCCGTTCTATGTCGGATTCAGATGATTCCAAGGCCATTATTCTTCATTCATGATGTTCTACAAAGTGGACGTGAAAAATCCCGGGTACAAGTCACCAGTGGGCCCCATGCAAATTTTCATGCAAATTATCGTTAGAACTTCAAAGCTTCATATCTTTTCCGTTCTACGTCGGATTCAGATGATTCCAAGGCCATTATTCTTCATTTATGATGTTCTACAAAGTGGAAGCAAAAAATCCCGGGTAGAAGTCTCCGAAGGATCCCATGCAAAATTACACATGGAAATGATCATTTAACCTTTGGAAATTCATATTTTGGTCATCCCATATCCAAATCAGGTGATTTCAGTTTCATTATGTTCCATTTTTAGTACTCTACAAAGTGGACATAAAGAATTTTTGTTATAAATCTCTGAAGGATCCCATGCAGAATGGTCAACCAAATTATCGATAATTGGCCTGCTTAAACTTCAAAAATTCATAAGTTGGCCATTTTATTTTCAAATGAGTTGATTCAAGCTTCAATATTCCTCATTTTTAGTGTTCTACAAAGTGAAAGTAGAAAATTTGGAATAAAGGCTATCAAAAAATTCCATGCGGAATGACAGCGGAAATGGCCCTTGAAATGATAGAGAGAGAAAATCCAGTTAATTCCAGTCAATCTAATAAACTCAGCTCAACCCAAGCCAGTCTTGGCCCGACCCAAACAATCCTTGTTAATCCGGATCAATTCATGGTGGCACATATGCATGTATTTCTTTTATATATTATTATATAATGTATAATATATTATAATATATCATATAATATATACATATGTCTTATATGTATATTATATTTTATATATTAATATATTAATATATTATATAATTATATATATGTTTTATATATAGAAAACAAAGGATCCAAAGGGAGAGGACCAAAGAAAAAAAAAGAGGAAATAAAAAAATAGAAAAAAGCCGAGGAGATCGAGAAGAGGAAAGAAGCTGATGAAGGAAAAGAAAAGACTGAGGCAGAGAGAGAGATCATTGTGAGATCAATAAAAGAAAAAATATATAAAAGGAAAGGGATCGAGAGAGATCGGGAGGAGGAATAGAAAAAAAAAAAAGAAAAGAAGAAGAAGAACCGAGAAGGAAAGGAGGGGAGAGAGGACCGAGAGAAAAGAAAAGGAAATAAAAAAAAGGAAATCAGAAAAATCCGAGAAGGTTGAGAGGAGGGAGAGAGGAGAAAAAAAAGGAATAAAATAAGGATCGAAAGAGAGAAAGAGGAGGCTGGAGAAGGAGAAGAGACAGGAGGCGGTGAAGAGAAACCAAAAGAAGAGAGAGAGAGAGAGAGAGAGAGAGAGGAAAGGAAGAAAAAAATATAAAAAAAAGAGAGGAGAATCCGAAGGGAAAGAAGAGAGAGAGAGGGAGAGAGGGAGAGTTCAGAAGGAGAGTGATAGAGACCCAATAATACAGAAGGGAAATCGGAAAGAAGAGAGGCAGCAAAGAGAAGAAGAAAATTTAAGAGAGAAAGGAAAGAGATATTGAGAAGGCCGAGGGATCGAAATAGGAGAAGCAGAGGAAGTAGAGAAGAAGAAGATTGAAGAAGAAGAGTAGCAGGAGGAGAGAGGTAAGCATGCAACTCATTCCCTGTTACACTTCACTGCTACCCCATCGATAATCAACTCCACCGAGCACCATGCTGTCCCCAATCAAACCCGATAAACCTCACTGCTGCACCACGTATCACCCCCCAATTAGAACCATCACAATCCCGGCCCCCATACTCCTTCAATCCTCTTGCTACAAACCAACCATCGATCCTTAAATCTTGCCTTCCCTCCCACCGACCAAGCTACTACAGCTATTATACCTCACCACCGATTCTCCCCAACACCTGTAATACCCTTGAAACTCTCCTTCCTGCACCACTCAACCAACATCTCACTACCACATTAGCCATCTGTCCGCAACCACTAGCAGTTTCTCCCGCCTAAACCCAATACGCAAGACCACTTGTAACCCCAGCCAAGCCTTCACATACTATTACCCACTTGATCAGCAATCGAACACCCCCACCTGTCTTTATAGATGCATGCATCCATCTACACCCTTTATCCCATGCTGCCATAGCACCCACCGAACATGATAACTCCCATCTGCACCACCTGTGATACCCGTATGCAAGCCCTTCAAACCATCCAAACATGATCTGAAACCCTTGACCACCATGATCGAACACCCCCACCTGGAGATTTTTTATGAGCCAGTTGATTCGATTGTACTAAGGTGATTTTGATCATTGATCCTATCATATGTGTTGTTGATTTAATTTTGATTATTGGTTTAATTTGATCCCTTGATCTTTCGATCGGATCAACCCAAGATCTGAACCACTCAATTTGATCAACTCATGATTTGAGCTGTTGATTTTCTAGATATGATGATATGATGCATGATTGATGACATTTAGTTAGATCTGAATCATTAAAATCTAAAATCTGATGATATAATGCGTTATGGGTGATTTAAATGAATCTAAATGGTTGGATTGCCATCATGAGTGATCTAAACTGATGGATTGTCATGATATGTGATCAAAATGAATATGAATGGTTGGATTATCATTTTGAGTTACTTGAACCATTGGATTGTCATCAAGAGTGATTTAAATGATTTTGAACAGATAGATTATCATTTAGAATGATCTGAACGGTTGGATTGTCATGATATGTGATTAAAATGAATATGAATGGTTGGATTATCATTTAGAGTGATCTGAACCATTAGATTATCTTTGAGAGTGATTTAAATGAATCTGAACGGTTGGATTATCATTCTGAGTTATCTAAATTTGTGGATTATCTTTATGGTTGGTTTAGATGGATATGAACCATTGGATTAGGATTGGGATTATTTTAAATAAATTTGAACGGTTAGATTACCATCAATAGTGTTTTATACCATTGAATTTTTCATCATGAGTGTTTTTAGATACACTGACATGTTTAGATGCTTATTGCTATGATTAGATGATCACTTCCATGTTTAGATGCTCACTGTCATGTTTGGATGCTCATTGCCATGTTTAAATACTCACTCCCATATTAGGTATTGCCATGCTTTGAAGATAGCATACTAGATCATGCCATATAAGCTCTTACCTTATTTGCAATACATGTCATATTAGGGAGATTTTCATAATCTTACTATATGTTGTGATAGTTACCATAAATATCATACATATCATGCTTAGAATATTCCTTTTTTGGCATTAATTTAATTTATGCTGCACCCTATTTGAACTGCCATATCTGTACACCTAGCAAACATATTAGGTGTGGGGACGTGCATTTAGGCACCCACATTCTTAGGAAGGGTATAATGAAAAATAATAAAAGTCTTAATAAAGAAAGAGAATGCTTTGCCAAACTTTCCAAAATTAGAACTTAGGTTGAAAAGGATAATTCAGGACGATCTTGCCCGTCGGTAAACCCTAAACCTAGAACAAGTTCTCAACCCTAAACCTAAAATAGGTTCTCAATCATTAACATAGAATAGGTTATCATGCCTGAACTACGCGGATTCTGATTCCTAGGGCAAACCCTAGGATATGTAGGCTATTTGGGAGAAACCTAAATTCGGATCCACACCTTAGTCTACTTGGACTATCCATAGATCCACTAGGATAGCCAACCATTTCAACCCATCAGTTCGAACTACACGGATTCTGATTCCTAGGGCAAACCCTATGATACGCAGGCTATTTAGGAGAATCCCAAATTCGGATCCATACCTTAGTCCACTTGGGCTATCCATAGTTCCACTAGGATATTTATCCATTCCATCCTAGAAAGGGTTATCCAAATCTCAGTCCACTCGGATTATCCATAGATATACTAGGATATTCGCCCATATTTTAACCCAAATAGGGTTATCCACATTAGCCCGAACTACGCGGATTCTGATTCCTAGGTCAAACCCTAGGATACGTAGGCCATTTGGGAGAAACCCAAATTTGGATCCAAACCTTAGTCCACTCGGACTATCTATAGATCCACTAGGATATTTACCCATTTTCCAACCCAAATAGGGTTACTTAGTCCCGAACTACGTGGATTCTGATTCCTAGGGCAAACCCTAGGATACGTACGCCATTTGGGAGAATCCTAAATTCGGATCCATACCTTAGTCCACTCAGACTATCCATAGATCCACTAGGATATCCACCCTACCCGAACTACACGGATTCTGATTCCTAGGTCAAACCCTGGGATACGTAGGCCATTTGGGAGAAACCCAAATTTGGATCCAAACCTTAGTCTACTCGGACTATCCATAGATCCACTAAGATATTTACTCACATTCCAACCCAGATAGGGTTATCCATATTCCAACCCATAAAGGGTTATCCATATTTTGACCCAAATAGGGTTACCCATAGATCCACTAGGATATTTACCCACATTTTGACCCAAATAGGGTTATCCACATTCCAACCCAAATAGGATTATCCACATTCTAACCCAGAAAGGGTTATCCATATTCTAACCCAAATAGGGTTATCCATATTTTGACTCAGAAAGGGTTATCCTTAGATCCACTAGGACTATCTATCAGTTCGTATGGACTATCCAGATCCTAACCCATAGGATTTCCTAACCTTTCAAGCATAAATTTTAATTTGAACAATGAACTTAATCATGCACAAGCATAAATCATAACCATAAACTTTAATCACACCTAAACTACGATGGTAAACCTGATTTTTGGATAATTCCGTAATACGTAGGCAATCTGATGGATACAAATTATGTTCAATGATATCAAACCACTTGGTTTGGTTCGGTTTAACAGATAGAGTCTAGCATAGGAAAGGTATGGGAGACCGATTTTGATCTGGCAGTTTGGGTGCCTAACCCCTTCCCATAATCATAACCTGACGCTTACCCAATCTCTGATGGACCAGAAATCCAATCTAAGGGTCATGAGTCAATTGAAATCTTACCTTAGGGTGAGATTTCACATTTCTAAGGTCCTAGATCTTAATCTAGGTGGCGACTTCTAAAATTCCCATCTTTGTCTTCACACCTGGTCTTGTGGTTTCTTCACGAACTTGGTCCACTTGGCTTGACCATGATAGGTAGACCTGATACAAGGTGGTAAGACTGGTTATTTCGATACAAGTCTTACAACTAGTTGTAAGATCTGTACGTTCATATTTCGAGGATGAAATTTCTTTTAAGGGTGGTGGAGTTGTAAGACCTGTATCGAACTAATCGGTCTTACCACCTTGTATCAGATCTACCTATCATGGTCGAGCTAAGTGGACCAAGTGCATGAGGAAACCAAAAGACCAGGTATGAAATATAACTCAAAAACAGTCAAATATGGGTGTGTGGTCGCATGCCTAAACAGGTGTGACCGACCCCACCTCAAAAGAGTCCAACCCCATGAATTTTGGTCATGGGGTCGTACATTTTAAAAACAAAGGGTCACAAATTCTGCGACCCTACATCCAACCCTACGAAAACAGCCAGAAACCGAATTTAAGAAACCTTCCTAATCTGAAGGGGTTCTTTCCTAAACTCATTGGGGCTTATTATGGAGGGTTTTCCTCTATAAATAGGACATCCCTTAGCCTCTTTCACTCCTTTAGAATTCCAATTTGAAGAGAGAGAAAGAAAAGAGAAGGAAGAGAAGGAGAAGAGAAGGAGAATTGAAGAAGAAGACTAAGGAGGAGGAAATTCAGAGAAAACTCTGAATCTTCAGCAAACCTAAGGTTTGAACCTAATTCTCATGATTTATTTAAGAGCCTAGAATAGTTCATGGAGAAGATAGGATTAGGAGAAACCTAAATCATCTATCCATGGACAAATTCCAAGAAAATCCATGGAGGAAATCATTGTGGACAATGGATAGTGTATAAAATTGTAGTTTTGAACCATAGAACAATCATAGGAAGGACCATGAAGATAAGCCAAAGGATTCAAACATGAAGAAATCGACTTAAGAGTGAAAGGTCGACCATGACATGTGTGGTCGCACGTAGGGACACATGATGTCCGACCCCACAAGACCCACACGTCCGACCACATGCCCTCGAAAAGTTTCCAGGGAGGGTGTGTTAGTACGTAGTGTCGCAGTATGTCCGACCCTACCTGCGACCCTACACCCTGGGGTCGCAGAAACTGAGACCCCAGTTGTTACCCTACCCTGTGACCCTACACCCCGTGGTCGTAGAAACTGAGACCTTTTTGTATGCCGTATGCCTACTTTTTTTGAAACATTTCCAGTAGTTTTGGTAGACGGAGATGGAATTATGAGAGCCGATGTTCCTTTTAGAAGGGCAGAATCAAAGTATAGTGTCGAACAAGTAGGTGTAACTGTTGAGTTCTATGGTGGCGAACTCAATGGAGTCAGTTATAGCGATCCTGCTACTATGAAAAAATATGCTAGACGTGCTCAATTGGGTGAAATTTTTGAATTAGATCGTGCTACTTTGAAATCCGATGGTGTTTTTTGTAGCAGCCCCCAGGTGCTACCCCACCTGCGACCCCTCAGTTTCTGTTAGTCTAAACACATGGAAATTAAGTCTAATTAAAATCTATCAACTTGTTAGGTTTTTCAAGTGATTTAAAAGTGATTCATAAAGCTTTAACGAGGTTTTACTATCAATCAAAGGTGAGGGAATAAGAACTAAACTAATTGGCTAATAATAAGCTATTTTTATTCATTGAGTCCAATGCCATGAATGATCTAATGCTTGTATACGTGTATTGTGCCTTTCACATGTCATCCAATATACCTGCTATTAATGTTCGTGCATATGTAATTCAATTTATTTATAACATGATGATGATGATGATGCTAGGAATAGGCATGTGAATGTTTGTGTGTGGTTAGTGTACTTGATGCGAGTAGGGCATCAGGGGGAGGATGTGACACTATGGTTCATCCTGGTCACTAGACTTTAGCTCTATCTCTATTGAAGTCTTATTCACTAACATCGTCATATCGCCATTACTTTAGCAGAACTATTACGTCGTAGGGCATTAGAGAGGTGGTCTCGGAGCGTGTACTCTCTGACTTTGTCGGGGGGCCTTAGATCTATCTCTATGGACGTATTGAGGGATGCTGGGGTGAGGCCTTGGATACACTGTTTGACATTAGGATTGGTTATTTGCGAGCCCAGTTTGCAAGCCCTCGCCAATAGGGGTTTATGTGTTGGTATGGGTAGGGCATAAGGGGAAGTGTGATGCGGTGCGGTCCTATGTGGACGACAATGGTGTTTGATCCATTGGGTGGGCTTACACACCCGTGTATAGAGGTGCCGAGGCCACCAAACCTTTCTATTGCACATTGCAAACTTATGAACCAGACCAAAGACATGAATTGAATGCATGCATATGTTTGTTGCATTGTTTTGTTTACTCACTGAGCTCAAGTTTGAGAGCTGAGCCTCGCGTGTGCAATTCTTTTAGTTTCTGATGTTGCAAGTATTACGGTTGAAGATTATGTCGACATGCCAACATATGAACAGGTGGCGGCTATGATGAGCAAGCTGTGGAGGACTATTGTGATTCGTTAAGCGAACGTTTCAACTATGGATACGCTTAGTGTTTAACTTTCGTATTTGGATATTTGTAATATATTTTTAATTATGTTTTGATTAATTAGAGATAAATGGAATATTAATTATTTATGATGACTAGACCTCAGTTCATTATCTGTAAGACTTCCGCTATTTACTTTATTATCTCTGATTAATGTAGAATGTGTTTCGGTTTAACATGGTGGGGATAGGTTATTCGAGATCCTGGTTGAACCGTTGGTTTATTGATGGTTAATCACACCATTTTGGTTGGTGCAGAATTGGTGTGTGACAACTTATCCCTCACCTTCTGGGCCCGCATCTCGTCTCTGTCTCTCTCAGATGGCAACTCCTTTACTTCAGCCGGTTCAATCTTCTTAGAAGCCCCCAATAGACCGGTAGTGGTGGTCTTCCTCTTTCAGCTATGGACTTGTCGAGATTCTCCTCACTCAAGTTAATTCTTCCCACTGCATGGTCACAAAAGCAGGAAATTAGTAAGCAGTGAAATATAATACAAGTCAGTAAAGATTACAAGTCGACACGGGAGATATCCTATTCCTAACTTATTTGGATCTAATGCCGCGACTTCGTTCTCCGAGGGGGCATCATCAACATACACATCATTCCCTGTCCCAAAGTTGCCAAGACATAGAAGTGTATTAGAATTAAGGGAGGAGAACTCCCAACTTGATTAAGTCATAGCTCTCTTCATCCTCACGACTCAAAGTTGGCTTTGAGTTCAAGGGCCCGATCTCAGGGTAGCACCACACATTAACCAGAGGCATTGGTCTCTTATCCTTATGACCTACAAAGAAGAACTTATGCTACCAACTTGGGCTTCGTTCCTCTTCTCCCCTAGGATGTCTTACGCGTTAGCCCGCTTGTTGAAAAAATAACATCCATACCTGATTTCTCCTTTAGGGTCTACCTTGTTTAGGAGAAACATATACCTAAAAAAGTCGACACTTTCCATCCTTTTCTGCATGTGGAAGAACACGATGAACGCCAAGATCATAGACTAGGAGTTTACGTGCAACTGGGAGGGGGAAAGCTCCAAAGGGATTGACAACTTGAACCTAAAAGGAAAAAACTCCGTATACAGACACATTACCATCATGTTTAGATGGCAAGCTGATTCACCCTTGGGGGGGATCTTAAAGTAGTAACCATATTCGAGCCGGTGCTTCACTTTCAGTTGCTCGAGCTCGGCCAACTTGAGTCTACACATACTCTTGGCAGCCACTATTTCATTGGGAGAAGGAATCATAATTTCTACAGGTTATCCAGGCATGGCTTGGATATCGGCCATTGAGATAGCGTAGGGCAGACTTGGTCTTTCCTCTACTAGGGGGGTATGGCTACGATGACTTGGAGAATGGATGGTATCGATGGAACTGCTGGAGTAGTAGACAGACTAGACAGCTCTTGGGCACTAGTGAAGCCAAAGGTTCTGTACTCTTCTTCTGACCAACTGAAAAGAGGGGTAACAGGGTCAGAATATGTAGTCCCGAAGTAGTCAAACAGGCATGAAAACACATGACTCATAACCATGGCAACGGAGAAAGCAAAAAGAAAAAGAAAATGAAAAACTTACCTTGAAAAATTTGTAGACCTGGAGGAGACGAAAGAAGAAGATGAAGGAAGCACGATTTTCCTTTTCTGTTGCAAAAGCTTGAGTCTCAGAGAAGCAAAAGTATTCAAATGAAGTTACTCCTGGGATTTATACTCCTTCTTCAGTTGGAACTCCACAAACTCGAAACATTTGGATTTTGAATGCAATGATGGCAAGAGACATTAAGTCACTCCTCACCGCTACCTTCATCAAAGAAGATGGGATGTTTTTACTCACCAATCGGTGAAAACTCTTTGAATCTCCTATAGCATTAAATGCTATGTTTTGAAAGGTGGAGACAAACCTGCAAGCACGTGCCATTAGCGTACGGCTAGGGCAGTCGTGGCATGATTTATGTGTTAGCAGTGTATGGCTGGGGCAGTTGTGGCATGATTTGAGAGGTTTTCTTAACACGTGGCAACTCCCTAGGGGAAGACACTTCAAATCTACAGCCGTTAGGTCATCAAGGCCTCTTAAGGAGTGGGATATTCAAAAAATCTATTGGGTTTCCCAAAAAGTTTTTGAACTTCCCAAAGAAGTGACCGTTACAACTCCTCAACACTATATCTGATATCAGCAACGATTGGTTTCACTCGAATCCTCACAGCTTGATATTCCTTCTAAGTTGCAATGTGGAGAGTTTGTAAGATAGTTGACTTGTAGGTCACATGATTTGGTAACTTACAGACTATAACCTAGGAGGGTATGCTGTGAAGAAGGCTGGGCCATTCTTCAACTTTAAGACTTGAGAAGTGTGACTTTAATGCAATTATAACTTGGTGTGCAGCGAACAAGTGCAAGATAAGAAATAAGAAACAAGGGTTGCTCCTTCAAACTCGCTGAGTTCATAGGAGCAAGGGGCAACTATTGATACCATATCTCGTCTACCAACCAGAGATCGATACGTGTTTTTCGTGTGACTTAACTGGGGAATGACATGTGTCGGGACAAGTATCATCTTCAAAAAGCCACCGTAAAGAGAGTGGAAGGATGTGCAAGTCGGCATGTCCTAGGTCTCTAGGTCGTTGTTACAGATCAGAGTTAAACTCCTACCATATCATGACTTGGAGAGTCTAACTTGCGTAGGACTCTTAAGCAAGTTGATAATTGGTAGTTACCTGACAAGTCAAAAGTCACGACTTGTCCTAACCATATGATCTTCATCCTACGATGGAAGATCTAATCAGATAAGAGTCATCAAGAGAGTTAGATTCCTCATCAAACTCAACTACTAGGTAGCGTTTGACTCCAACAATAAGTATGACTCCTATATAAACACTTGACGGTCATAGGTAATAGGATCTGATCTCTAATTCACTTCATCATCCCTTGCTTTGAGTATACTCAGGCTACCACACCCTCTTCAGAGCTTAAATCTCTCCAGTAAGCTCCTGATTGTGCTCTATTACTGACTTGACCGTCAGAGTGGACGTCGAGCTATACAGCCCATCCTCCGATAACCTTCGCTTTATCTTGTAGGTGCCAAGGCATGTCAACCAACTCAGTCTCAACAGAAATAGGTAGCTTTAAGATGATCCCTACCCCTCAACTCATTTTCCTAGGGTACAATAACCTAGATAGGCATGATGTGAATCTAGCCATAGATTTAAAGGATCTTTACTCAGTCCTATGGGACTATCCATATTCCAACCCATATGGGTCACCCAAATTTCATTTTGAATTATGCGGATTCTGATTACTAGGGCAAACCCTAGGAAACGTAAGCAATTTGGAAAGATTCTCAAATATGGATCCACAACCTAGTCCATATGGACTATCCCATTGTAACCCACTACTCATTTTTAGCCTAAATGGGTTACTAAAAGCCAACAACAAACTATGTTGTATCTTCTAGGACCACTAAAATATATTGGCAATTTGGAGGACACTCAAGTATAGTACTCTAGTCCATATGGACTATCCAGATTCAATCTCAACCATTCATGAAGCATAAAACTCAACTTGAACATTGAATCTAATAAAACTCAAGCATAAATCACATCAATAAGCTTTAATGAACAATCTGTTCGAACTACATTATAGACTTAATTTCCAAGATGGAATACGTAGGTATTTTGAGATGGACGTCTCAGATTCAGTCCATCATCAAACCATCTTTGGTTTGGTTCACTGTATATTACTTTGTTTACTTTTAGAATATGTTTAGTTAAACCTTAGGCCTGAAGGACCTAGCAACTTGGTATAGGATCCCCCATAAGCCTTAGTCATCCATTGACCATTAATATGTCATGAACATAGAGTTTAAGGAAAGTAGAATCATATAGGAAGATGATTTTTGGATCAGACAGCTTTGGGTGCCCAATACTTTCTTAAATTGTACGTTGAACGCTTACCCACTCTCTGATAGGCCAAAGTCGATATATTGGATCATTAGTCAATAAAATCTTATCCTATGATGAGACTATATTTGAGGTTTTAAACCTTAATCTAGGTAGTGATTTCAAATCATTATAGTCCATCAGCGTGGATGGACAAGATCAAAGGCGAAAGCCAAAGATCCATATTTTTTGTAGGAAAATCTGAGGGCATAAATAAATTTTCCTCACCATTTGTTGTAGAACTCGCAGCCAGAAAACCCTGGCCTTACTCAAATTTTCTTACCGTGCCAGGGTTTTCCATCCTCGATGAACCTGACCCCATGTTAAGTTGAGGACCAACTCGATCAAGGTATGAATCAATCCTTGACAATTTGAAATTTGACTTAGTAGTCTCAAAACCAGTCACCGGTCCCGACTTATCGGTCCCGAAAGTCCCAGTCGAACATCACAACCGGAAAGGCCTGGATAAGATACCTACGAAAGACCAATTCAAAACTCTGTTGTAAGTCATTGTGAGAATATTTCCTGGACTTAGGGACAACCCCAATGGGTCCCACCTCACTCCAAATTGATCTAGAGATGGTTAACGAGGAGGAGAACCTAAAGGACTCCTTTGGATGCCAATTGGCAATCCCTTGCAGTCTCCAACTCTCCAAAGAGTTCTACCCCAAAAGGGACGACTCTTAAACCTTAAAACTCTTTCCAAAACCCTACCTCTCTTAGAACATCATTCCAAACCCTAGAGTTCTGACATGTTATCAAAGAGAGAGAGAGAGATAATTAGAGGAGGAAGAAGGAGGCTAAAAGAAAGAAATGCCTTAAAATTACCGTCAGGTTTCGACTTCATTTAACAGCAACTCGAAACCACTGTAAGTAAACCCCTACCTTACTTTGTATGGATTCTGACCTAGGGAGAATGGAAGAGATCATGGAACATCAACCATTAGTAGAGTCACAGTCCATTGATGGCTGAGTATCGAAGAAAATCCGTTAGTTTAGTTTTTAGTAGATTACATGATTCGAATAAGAAACCCTAAACTAGATGATTAATGGATCAATAACTTTACAAGCCTAGAATACGGTTAATGACCTAGCTCAGACGTCAAGACATTAGTCCATAAGGGATTTCCACCCTAAGGAATCCATTGTTGGAATTTCGGGTAAGATAGGATTACAATTAAACTCCACGGAGAATGTCCGATCACAAAATACGTAACCAGATTGGCAACCTGATACATTCGGGAAGTCTTTGGGAAGTTACCAGTCCTGACATCGAATCACGCCATATGACATAATCGGATACCGCGATCGGTTAGGACCAGAGGAGTTCTTGAGAGTAATTGGTCCCGACCACCGGTCTCGATACTCAAAACCGATCAGTCGCAACTGGTCAACCCCAGAAAGCTTTTTTAAGTCTAAATTGAAAGAATCTAAGTAACTAATGAGATTCTCACACCATAGGTGACTTGTATGTAACCAAGAGTAACCTGTTTACTAGGAATCTCAAGTATCTACCAATCATAGGTAAGGGAATAGAACCCCTGTCCTACATTTGAAATGATTTCTAACTTGAATATGAATGTAAATGTTGAATTGATTATGGTAACATGTCATCCTCTTTATTGTGCTTGCATGCTTTTGCATCTCATTATTATGAATATTGTGAATGTGTGTGGATATGAATGAGCGTTGTGAGTTGTGGTGAAACGGTCGAGGACTGAGGGATCTGACTCACTGATTGGTTGACTTGTGATGTCTTCACACCCCTGGAGGATCACAGCATCTTGGTGGAACAAAATGGATGGGTTGGGATTCCTGCTGGGGAGTGTGAGGAAACCATAAAGGTTGACATGTAAACTGATGGCTAGTAAACAAACCATGTATGTGACCCTAGCCAACAGGGGGATATGTATTGATACACAGAAGGGAAGAGGGGAAGGTGATGGGATGCTCATCGCCTTGTCATTGGCCAAACCTTTGCCCTAGTACTGTCTATCTCTGGGATGATGCATGGGAACACCAGGGCTATTGATGTAGGCTGGTGAGCACCCATTCTCTCTTGTGCATGGAGGTTATGGCTAGCTTCGGTGAGTGTGGTTAGGCCTTTCCATAGCTATAGCATACATTATACTAGACCAATAGTGTAAACTAGGAATAATAACATGACCATGTATATTGCCATTTTCCTGTCTGTTTTCTTACTGAGCTTAATTTGGAGAGCTTACCCTTTTTTTATACAATTTTTTGTGGATGTTGCAAGTAATACTGTAGCTGATTTTATGAAGGTGTCGGCTGTCTCTTCTATGATGTATATGGATGTACAAGGTCTAGAGGGAGATGAACATGATGCGGAATGTGAGTCTGATGCATGCGTGTTCGAGTAGAAGAATCAATGGACATTGTGTCAGTTGCTGAAGAATTCCAAAGTTTAGTTTAGTTTGTTTAAGTTCAGTTTTACTTTACTTTTTACAAGTACTATTTTATAGCCCAGTGTTATAGGGTTGGATTAAGAATGGTTTTATTTGATGGTTATGAATGGTTGAATCAGAATAACTTTTGATATAATGTTAATTACTTTTATTAAAGTATCAATAGAAAGCTCAGTTGATGTAGTTATTTCTGCTATTTATATACTCTGATTAATTATATGTGACATTGGTTCTGATGTGGTTTAGAGGGGCATGACACCGCTTAAGAGATTCTAGGTTGGACCGAACATAAAATACATATCGATTTAGTCAGCTCTGAAATTTTACGTATCATAAATTTAGGGTGTGACATGTTTGGTATCAAATTTTGAGCTCTGTATGCCACTCAATCCAGACAATGTCACTGTATATTAATCAACTGAGCATTAGATTTTTAATAAAAATCAAAAGACCATAATTGGTAATGGTGAAACAAATTTGTTGCTGTGTGCTAAATAAACAAAAGCATAACATGCTAGGGAAAGACTAGAAATTAATGCGAACCAGAAACTATGTGAATGAAAAGCATTTTCATAACAAAAGAAAATATAGACAAGTACAAAAAAAAAGTAGTAACCAAATGTTCAAATGAGCATGGTTCACAAGCCGAACCATTACTCGATCAACGTGATATCAAAATAAAATAATAAAAGGTCTATGTGTCTGATGGCGGAGGTGTAGACCCATAAACATTGAAAAGTTCACAACCATGCTGTACCCGTAGCCGAAGACTCACCCATGCCCTCTGGAGACAGCAATCCGGCTCTCATCAACGCCGCCTGTATGCTATCAAGGCGAGTGAAGAAAAAAGGCTAGGCAAACGACATCCGCCGAATCTGATTCTCAACCATGTGAGCTTGCTCTCTCTGATCGGCCCGGATACCTCAAATCTCCATCAAGACATCAACTAGCATGGAGTGAACCGGAGCAGGACCAGAAGACCACCATTGTCTCTCAGTATCTCTACTAGCTAGTCCTCGTCCTCGCTATCATCTATCTCATCTACATCCACCACTTCAGGAACCTCTCGCCTTCTAGGTAAGGGTAGTTGTCTAGCCTACAACTCATCATCAGAAAGGACTACCTCATGTAACTCCATCTTCTTGATGGCATACTAGTCAAAGTTAGCAGCCACTGTCTCATCGATGGCAAGTTCCTGATGCAAATCAATGTGGTACAATGTGAAAAGGTGTGTGAGAAGTCTCCCATAGGGCAGGCAGGAAGAACTGGTGCTCTCTGCAGCCACGATCATAGTCCTCACCAAGATGTGGGGCAAGTAGATGGGATTGCGAGTCATCAAGCAATATGTGAGGAACTGGCAGAAAGATGACACTTTATTCTAGTGGCCACTTAGTGGAACAATGTCGTGTTGGACAATTTTGCAGTATACCCTTGGAAGTGGATGGTAGTTGGCACACTGATGCTTGTGGCCTGGGAGAAGGATCTGAATTCATATTTCCATCCTCATATGCTCTGTTAGAAAGTGTTTCTCCTTAGGACCGCAAAAAACCACCTCACCGTTCATCAAAATTCCCAAGAGACCTACCAATTGGGGTTGAATGAAATGTCAACACCCACTACCCGGCGAGTGATGCAAAAGTCGTGAGCCCTAGCAAACTCACCAAAACTTCCACCTAAAGGTTGTAGTAAAACTGTCTCACCAACTTTGGCTTGGTGATGATGCTGTAGCGAATAACAAGTGACCAACCCATAGCGTCAAAGGTTGCCTTGAAGTCAAAACACTCCAAGTCCTCAAATACTACCCGTCTACCTGCTTCAACCAGTTTGTTCTCAAACCAAGGGTACGACTTGTCACACCCCAATTCCGCACTATTCAGAATGGTGTGATGAACCTCTAATAAACCAATGGTTCAACTAGGATCTCGAATAGGCTGTGTCCGTTTTCTTAAACCATACACATCCCCAACCATAATCAGAGTAAATAAACAATAGCGGAAGTCTTATATATTAAATGAACTGAGAGTCTAACTGTGATAAAGTAAATATATTATCCAATTATCTCCAAAAGGACTAAGACATAAATTAAAATAATTAAATCAATTTCATTGTCTGTATAACTTAAACAAAATCTAATAAAAAACACAGGAGTTGCACTCGCATGATGAATCATGCGACTCCATCATCACTTCTGCCTCCATTGCCGCCGCATGCCCGTATGTTGGAGCATTCATATAATCTTCCACCGTCGTACCTGCATCATCAACTAAAAATATTCGAATTTGAAAAGGGTGAGCACACATCACGGCACAGTGAGCAAACAAAACAATGCAACAAACATATGCATGCAATCAATTCATATCTTTGGACTGGTTCATAAGTTTGCAATGTGCAATAGAAAGGATAGGTGGCCGCCGCACCTCTATAAACGAATGTGTGGAACCTACCAATGGATCAAACACCATTTCTGCCCCCACATGCACCCACCATGGAATAGAGATAGAGCTAAAGTGCTTAGGACCGCACTGCATCACACTTCCCCGGATGTTCTACCCATACCAACACGTAAGCCCCTGTTGGCGAGGGCTTGCAAACTGGGCTCGCAACTAACCAATCCTAATGTCAAACAGTGTATCCAAGGCCTCACCCCAACATCCCTCAATATGTCCATAGAGATAGAGCTTAGGCCCCCTGGCAGAGTCAGAGACTACACGGTCCGAGACTACCTCCCCTGTGCCCTACGACGTAATAGTTCTGCTAAGGTAATGGCGATACGTCGATGTTAGTGGATAAGACTTGAGTAGAGATAGAGCTAGAGTCTGGTGACTAGGATGAACCACAGTGTCACGTCCTCCCCCTGATGCTCCACTTGCATCAAGTACACTAACCACACACATACATTCACATGCCTATTCCTAGCATCATGTTATAATAAACGAAATTAAATATGAATGAACAGTAATAACAGGAATAGTGGATGACATGTGATATGCACATTAAAATCATACAAGCATAGAATCATTCATAGTATTGGACTGAATAAACGAAAATAGTTTATTATTAGCCAATTAGTTTAGGTCTTGTTCCCTCACCTTTGACTGAGCATAGATCCTCGTTCAATCTTTATGAATCACTTTTAAATCACTAGAAAAACCTAATAAGTCAATATATTTTAATTAGAACTAGTTCCAACATGTTTAAAGTAACAGAACCTATAGGGTCGCAGGTAGGGTAGCACCTAGGGTAGCAGTTTCTGCGACCCTAGGGTATAGGGTCGCAGGTGGGGTCGGATACCATTCAACCCTACATTCGACCATACCCTTCCTAGAACTTCCCGAGGGCATGTGGTCGATCCTGTGGTCTTGTAGGGTCGGATATCATTCGACTCTACGTGCGACCACACATATTCTGAGTCCACCTTTCATTCTAAAGTCCATCCCTTCATGTTTGGATCCTTTGGCTTACTTTCATGGTCCATTATATGATTGTTCTATGGCTCAAAACTATAAGTTATACACTATTCATTGTCCATAATGATTTCCTCCATGGAATCTCTTGAAACTTGTCCATGGATGGATGATTTGGGTTTCTCCTAATCCTATGTTTAATCCTATGTTCTTCATAATTATTCTAGGCTCTCTTATTCAGGTAGGAAATTAGGTTCATACCTTTATTCAAAGGTTTCTCTGAACTTCCTCCTCTTCCTTAGTCTTCTTCTTCAAGTTTCCTTCTCTTATTCTCTTCCTTCTCTTTCTCTTTCTCTCACTTTTAATTAGGATTGTAGAGGAGTGAAAGAGGCTAAGTGACGTCCTATTTATAGTGGAAAACCTCTCATAATAAGTCCCAATGAGTTTAGGAAAGACCCCCTTTTGAATTAGGAAGGTTTCTTAATTTTTGGTTTCTGACTTTATTCGTAGGGTCGGACGTAGGGTCGCAGAATCCGTCGACCCTACACCTTCTTAGTGATGCGACCCCACAACTAAAAAGTCATGGGTTGGACTTCTCTTAAAGTGGGGTCGACCATACCTGTTTAGGCATGCGACCCTACCCTCACATTTGCTGTTTTTGGGGGGTTAGACTTCATACCTGGTCTTGTAGTTTCTTCACGCACTTGGCCCACTTGGCTCAACCATGATAGATAGACCTGATAAAAGGTGGTCAGACTGGTTAGTTTGATACGGGTCTTATAACTCCCCCTCCCTTATTAGAAATTTCGTCCTCAAAATTTGCACATACCTTCCAAGTCGAAAAGGTGAGGATATTGCTTTCGCATAGCATTCTCTTCTTCCCATGTAATCTCTTCTATATCTCGGCTCTTCCAGGTGACTTTAACATAGTATATGTCATGGTTGCATAGACGTTGAACCTTTCGGCTAATGATTTCAGTTGGTGCCACTTTGAATGTCAACTCATCAGTTAGATCTGAGGGATCCACTGTCAAAACATGTGTTGGATCTCTGACGTACTTCTTTAATAATGAGATATGAAATACATCATGCACACTGGACATAGATGGTGGTAGTGCTAACTAATATGCCACTTTTCCACATTTAGCTATAATCACTTATGGCCCGACATATCTTAGACTTAGCTTCCCTTTCTGTCTGAATCATTTTAAACCTCGCATAGGTGATAATTTCAAAAACACCTTATCACCTACAACAAATTCAAGGTCTCGATGTCAAGTATCTACATACTATTTCTAACGATTCTGAGTCGTTCTAACTCTTTCCTTGATGATGTCGACTACTCGACAAGTCACTTCAACAAACTCTGGTCCAACGATGCTACGTTCTCCAACTTCATTCCAAAACGAAGGAGTTCGACACTTCCTACCGTACAATGCTTCATAGGGTGACATCTGTATAGTAGCCTGATAGCTGTTGTTATAAGCGAACTCGTTCAATGGTAGTTTCTCATCCCATGATCTCTTGAAATCAATAACATAGGCTCGAAGCATGTCTTCTAAGACCTGAATAGTACGCTCCGACTGCCCGTCTGTCTGAGGATGGAATGTAGTACTGAACTTCAACGTTGTACCCATAACCTTCTGTAATCCTTCCCAAAACATTGAAGTAAAGCGTGGGTCTCTATCAGACATAATGCTTTTAGGTACACCATGTAATCTGACAATGTTATCCACATATAACTTGGCTAACCTCTCCAAGGTATACTGTGGTCGTATAGCTATAAAGCGAGCTGTCTTAGTCAGATGATCTACAATCACCCAGACCGCATCAACTACTCGAGGAGTCAATGGTAACCCTGTGACGAAGTCCATAGTGATGCAGTCCCATTTCCATGCTGGTTCTGACAGTGGCTGCAACAATCTTACAGGTCTTTGCCATTCAGCCTTTACCCTCTGACAATTTAGGCATTGAGACATAAATTTAGCTACATCTGCTTTCATTCCTCTTCACCAATATAATTTCTTTAATTCATGATACATCTTTGTACTTCCAAGATGTACCAAATAAGCGGTGGTGTGAGCTTCCTTCATTAGTCTGTGTCTAATGTCCAAGTTTTCTATTTTAGGAACACATACTCTTCCTTTGTACTTCAGTACCTTTTCATTGTCCAAGGTGAACTCAGGAATAGTCCTACCTTTTTCAATGTCTTCTTGTACCGTTCTCAGATAAGGGTCTGATTTAAGAACGGATTTCACTTCATCTATTATATATGGTACAATCTTCAATGTTGCGAACATATTTGAAAACCGATGAATAAACCCTTGGTTGGTTAATCCACCTAGTGCATCTATCACGAACTGCTCATTACCATAATTTAATACATTCCCTGTAGCACACATTGCTATAGTCGTGTTAATTTCTCCTTGAGATTTTATCATTGCTTTTCTACTTAGCGCATCAGCAACTACATTAACCTTTCCAGGATGAAACTGGATATCACAATCATAATCCTTCAATAATTCCAGCCATCTTCTTTGTCTCATGTTCAACTCTTTCTGATTAAAAAGTTAAGTGAGACTCTTATGATCTGATTTAATCTGAAATTTCTCTCCATACAGATAATGTCTCCATATCTTGACAGCATGTACTACTGCTGCTAATTCCAAGTCATGAGTGGGATAGTTCTTCTCATGTGTCTTCAGTTGTCTTGAGGCATACACAATTACTTGTTCTCCTTGCATAAGTACACATCCTAAACCCAATCCCGACGCATCAGTGTACAAGATAAATGGTTATCCTGAAATAGGAATAGTCAAGATGGGAACAGATATCAATTTAGCCTTCAATGTTTGGAAACTTTTCTCACATTTATCAGTCCAAACAAACTTTTCTCCTTTCTTAGTCAAACTGGTGAGAGGTACGGCAATTCTAGAATAGTCTTCCACGAATCGTCGATAATACCTAGCTAGACCTAGGAAGCTTCTAATTTCTGCAACACTCTTAGGTGCTTCCCACTTCACAATGGCTTCAATCTTGCTAAGATCCACTTTAATTCCTTCAGTGGATACTACATGGCCTAAGAAAGCAACCTCATTTAGCCAAAACTCACACTTTGTAAATATAAAGTAAAGCTTCTCTTTCCTTAATCGCTGCAGAGCGGCTCTTAGATTCATGACATGAGTTTCCTTGTCCTTGGAGTAGACCAATATATCATCAATAAACACAATGATCGACGTATCCAATATATCATGGAATACCCGATTAATGAGTTCCATAAAAGTTACGGGTGCGTTAGTCAATCCAAAAGACATGATTTGTCACACCCCAATTCTGATCCAACCAGAATGGTATGAGTGAACCGCCATTGAACCAACGGTTCACACCAGGATCTCGAATAGGCCGTGCCCGTTCACACAAACCATTACACATAACCACTATCAGAATATAAATATACAGCAGAAGACTTTAAATAGAATGAACTGAGTATCTATTGATAATTAAATAAATATCCAATTATCCAAATCCAAACACATAAAATAATATCCGTATATCCATTTAATCCAACCAAAAATAAATAAGAGAAACAAATAAAATCCGATCAAAGGTACACGCAGAAAGGACACTCGCATGAAGCGTCATGCTTGTCCTCTCCTGCCTGCACGTCTAACGTCGCAACACCACCATACACAAGAGCATTCATATAGTCGTCCATAGTGTAACCTGCATCAACACCTACAAAACAATGTACGTACAAAGGGTGAGCTCACAACACAGCTCAGTAAGACAATCAGATAGTTTCACAATATTATGCATGAGTAACAATTAATATTATGCTGTGGTCTGGTTTTAAGTTTGCAATGTGCTATAGAAAGGTTTGGTGGCCCCCGCACCTCTATACACGAGTGTGTGGAACCTCCTGGTTCACACCCCCATTGGCTCACATGCACCCATCATGGAATAGAGATAGAGCTAAGATACCCACGTACCTCCATTGATACTCTACCCATACCAGTACCTAAGCCCCTACTGGCCAGGGCTGGCAAACTGGGCTCGCAACTAACCAATCCTATATGTCATCAATGTATGCTCTATCCCAGCACAGCCGTCTACGGCATAGAGATAGGGCTAAGGCATTCCCACACCTCCCCTAATGCCCTATCCGCAACTAACCCACTAGGATAGAAACAATACGCAGGTAGACCCTATCCCAACATAACTCCCTACGGCATAGATAGAGCTAAAGCATCGTAGACAAGCCAGCGTCGACTCGGATACCACAGTGCCACATAACCATGGCCAGGCCAACATCAATATCGGAGACCACCGTACCACGACCTTTCCCTGATACTCCACCCGTACCAAGCATGTTAAGACAGAATACTACAAAAGGTGCTAATGTGAAGAGCGATCCCAGGCCCATGCCCCACTCCACACACTAACGAAAACAATCACATGCCTAACAATCACATCCTATAAATGCATGAACAGTAATAATAACCGAAAGTAAAGGATGGCATGTGAATATGCACAAGCAACACATCTCATATAATTAGGTAATTAACAACAATTTATTGTCCATTAATTATTAGGTTTAGGTCAGATTCCCTTACCTGACGCTCGTTCGATAACTTGCTCCACGTCGCAAGATCCAAACGATAAGTCACAAAGTCCTACAACATTATTAGGGTTTCATTAGAATATTTTTCTTAAGGTTTCATGTTGGTCGAAAACCAACAAAATCCAAAACCAGTCTTTCAGACCTGTCCGGTCTCACCATACCGGTCACAGCACTGTGACAGAACTGTCAACCGGTATGGTCGACCGGTATGTCTCCGGAAGACCATACACTTGATTTGTCAACTTTTGTCGATCAATCTCCATGGATTTTCAGGGTTTCTCCTATCCATTCTAAGTCTAATCATTGAGTTAGAGTTATCCCCAACTCATTCAAGTCTCGTTTCAATGAATATCATCTCGAAACTCAAATCTAGGGTTTGACGGCAACTTAGGGTTTTAAGGGCCAGATTGGGTTTTAGATCAATACCTACTTTGCATGGTATCGATCCACCCACAAAACTAACATAGGATAAGAAGAATAGTTAAAACACTTACCGTTGACTAGCGTAGCGTGAGCTTCGTCGAACGGTAATGGCGGCACCTTCTTCTTCTTCCTAGCTCCTTCTCCTTTCCAACCTCTTTCTTTTCTCTAGGGTTTGCGAGAGACAATGGAAAGGATTTGAGGAGACTTAAGGGTGTATTTATAGGCTAAAATTAGGGTTTAGTAACCCTACTAGGATTTGGAAACTTCTAGGATTCGAAATCAGGAAAGTGGGACCCTCAGAAGTCAATTTCCAGATCTCCACAATTAGCTGCACAGACTATACCGGTCGACCGGTACCAAGACCGGTACCATCGACCGGTCAACCTGAAATCAGGTTTAATTGGTCGTCTTTGGTCCGATTTCGTACCTGAATGTCATCCGCTCGTCCCGTCTGACCCGGTGATGATCGGAAGACCTGTCACGAGACAAAACCAAGGTTTAGACCGGGTTTACGGAGTGCGGGTCTTACATGATTAAAAATTCATAATGTCCCTATCTTGTTCTGAATGCTGTCTTTGGAATATCACCTTCCTTAATCTTCAACTGATGGTATCCTGACCGAAGATCAATCTTTGAGAACACCTTTGCACCTTGCAACTGATCGAACAAGTCATCGATCCAAGGTAATGGGTATCGATTCTTGATTGTCAGCTTATTCAATTCTCGATAGTCTATACAAAGTCGAACACTACCGTCCTTCTTCTTCACGGATTGCATTGGCATTCCCCGCAATGCAATACTTAGCCTATTAGGACCTTAGTCTAATAACTCTTGTAGTTGAGTCTCAGTTTTGTCAACTCCATAAGAGTTACTTTATAGGTGCCCTTGACATAAGTATCGTCCTTGGTAACAAGTCGATGACGAACTTGGTCGCATGATCAGATGGTAACCTAGGTAAGTCTCCTGGAAACACATCGGAAATTTGTACATCACATCAATATGTTCCATCTGTGGTGCTTCTTTGGTAACGTAACCACAGATACCATATATCCAACTCCTTTCTCTTCAAAGCATCACTGCGCCTTTAGCATAGAGAGGATCAGCTTTCACTTCTTAGGCAACATGCTTTATATGTCGTCTTTGTTCTTGAATGTTAACCTCTTCTATGCACATAACAACTTTGTAGAGTGTTGAAACAACCAGTCTATTCCCAAGATGACGTCAAAGTCTACCATCTCAAGTCGATTTAGGTTGCATCCAATTATGTCCATCCATATGATTTGAACATTGCTCATAACACTCATCTAATGCAATATCTAGTCCAAAAGGGCTTGAACTAGCAAAATCTGGTGTAAAGGTCTTAAGAGCTTGTCTAGTTCCTTCATTTCTTAGGATTTTTCAAAGACTATTGTCAAAATCTCATATGTTGAAAAACTCATTAGCTTATATTTCCTTTATCACTGCTGTTCTATCCTGACCTCTCTTTCATATACCTCGAAAATATCTTGTGGTTGTTACTTCATATTCCAATTCTATCTATAAGCATTAGGGTATATGCTTATAAATTCATTAATTCAGCCAAACTCTTTTGGGTCTTTACTTAATCATCTCGTTTGACATTGGACATAACTCAGTATTAATTGTACTAAATCGAGTACTATCAATGCCACCATTGTAGATTTCATCCTTGTATCAACTCTTAGACATGCTTTTAGAAATCTTCTTCCTTGTCAACTTCATACCGATATGGCCATTTTTAATTCTACTTGAGTGCTACCTATTTCTTTACTAGCTACTCTTGATAGTTTTCACTTCTTGCTCATGCACTCTTTTACAGACCATGACTCCTACCCATCCAATCAGTAATCTCAAAATAGATTCTCCATTACTTCATCTGAGGTCTCCTTGGTTAGAATCTAATCTGAATTCAATCATCTTTCTTCCAATAATTCCATTATCACTAAACATCTTTATCAACAAAGGTCAGGGAGTGTATGAATCAGAATGTTTATCCAAAAGTAATTCATTTCCTTCTTTCAATTTAGCATAATGATGAACACTTGCTTTATCTAGTGAACTTAGGTTTAAAGGATCATGAGTAAATCTGTGGTAATCCAACCGGCATCAAAAGGTCGTTAAGTTGCACGGTGGTCCAAATACTTGAAAAATAGAGGTTCTATTACTCTTGAACTCAAGGTTATAGGTTGTATCGAGTATATATAATGCCATTGGTCAAGGCACTATAGGAATAAATCTGGAGAAAGTTTTGGTACATCAATAAATCAAGTATAAATAAAAAATATATACGCTCAACATGATTAAACATTTAATTGTTCATTCAGTTCATCTCTCTGTTCATGTTGTCGATCATGAGAGTGGCTCAGATTGGTAAAATCAGGACTAATACTAAAGAACAATATCTATAACTCCAATTGACAGGTTGAATCAAGAAGGTATCCTGTCAAGACACAAAAATTTTAAATCAGTTATATGCATCCTCTATAATCATAAGAGTAAATCAATAATGCACCGCATCCTATATAAACCTATCTAGTTATATGACCACAATAGATTTGATCCTTTGCTGAAAACGTCTGAGGCTTCATCTTCAGAAGACATTCTTTAATCATTGTCAGATCATTCTGCCATGATACAGCTATCCCATACATCGGTGGCTGATAAGGGTAACCACCTTGATACACTGCTTGTTGTGCACCAAGCTTCTACACTGGGGTGTGCATTATTGGGACTTGCTATATGGTAGGCACTGTGTTACAGCTAACAGGTGCTGGAGGTACAGTGTTGCTACCAATTGGTACCGTACTTTGTTTGACCCAGAGGTATTGGTGTACTATTGGCAACTTAGATAGTGATTTCCATGGCAACTTGCATAGTCGGTCTCATCTGTTGTTGCTCTTGAATTTTATTGGGCCATGTTTATTACAACCATAGCCAACGCACTTGGTAGTCTAGGTCATTAGCTGGAGTGGCTTGGTTGTTCACCTCCTTTGATTTGCTCTAATCCCATTATCATTATTTAGCATCTACTCAAATGAGTTTTCATTATCCATTCTTGACCCAGATAGTGGTGGGGCCAAGTTGCAACATCTTCTTAATGCTCAGTGGGCAATGGATCAGCGTGTAATGGATCTCACTCTGATTCTCCACGTTACCCAGGAGTATAGCTTTATCTTCTTTTATAGTTACTCTTATTCTTAATGTATGACCATTATTCTCTTATCTCTGTTGGATTTAGCCCGAGATCTTTCCCTTTACCTTTGCAGGGATTTAAGCGTTACTAGCCACTTTTCTCCTTCCTCTGTCATACATCGAGTTTCACATCTTGTGAGCACCAACTTGGTATTCTAATTTTCTGCTTTATAGATGCTTCCTTTTTGCTACTATATTATATCCTTTGTGTACTTAGGCAATTTCCCGACTTATAGATAGTACCCTATATTATTCGTTTATCAATATAAGTTTTGAATTTTCTCTTTCTGTTTGTGTATATATATGGTTCCACTTTTATATGTACATTATTATCTTGTTTAAGTTATGTCTCAACCAATACAGGTGCTTATGGTGTGTTTGTATTAAAGCTTTTAATTTATCCTAACTCAGTTCATGGATTCTAGTGGAAGTATTCAAGTTTAATGGGCAAGGCCTGAGAGCTCTGATACCAAGTTGTCACACCCTAATTTCGTAGTATTCAGAATGGTGTGATGAACAGCTAATAAACCAATAGTTCAACCAGGATCTCGAATAGGCTGTGTCCATTTTCTTAAACCATACATATTCACAACCATAATCAGAGTAAATAAACAATAGCAGAAGTCTTATTTATTAAATGAACTGATAGCCTAATTGTGATAAAGTAAATAAATTATTCAATTATCTCCAAAAGGACTAAGAGATAAATTAAAATAATTAAATCAATTACATTGTCTGTATAACTTAAACAAAAACACAGGAGTTACACTCGCATGATGAGTCATGCGACTCCATCATCACTTCTGCCTCCATTACCGTCGCATGCCCGTATATTGGAGCAATCATATAATCTTCCACCGTCGTACCTACATCATCAACTAAAAATATTCGAATTCAAAAAGGGTGAGTACACATCACGGCACAATGAGCAAACAAAACAACATATGCATGCATTCAATTTATATCTTTGGTCTGGTTCATAAGTTTGCAATGTGCAATAGAAAGGATAGGTGGCTGCCGCACCTCTATACACGAATGTGTGGAACAGCCCAATGGATCAAACACCATTGCCGCCCCCACATGCACCCACCATGGAATAGAGATAGAGCTAAAGTACTTAGGACCGCATCGCATCACACTTCCCCTGATGCTCTACCCATACCCACACGTAAGCCCCTGTTGGCGAGGGCTTGTAAACTGGGCTCGCAATTAACCAATCCAAATGTCCAACAGTGTATCCAAGGCCTCACCTTAGCATCCCTCAATACGTCCATAGAGATAGAGCTAAGGCCCCCTGACAGAGTCAAAGACTACACGGTCCGAAACCACCTCCCCTGATGCCCTACGACGTAATAGTTATGCTAAGGTAATGGTGATACGACGATGTTAGTGACAAGACTTGAGTAGAGATAGAGCTAGTGTCTGGTGACCAGGATGAACCACAGTGTCACGTCCTCCCCCTGATGCTCCACTCGCATTAAGTACACTAACCACACACATACATTCACATGCCTATTTCTAGAATCATCATCATCAGCATCATGTTATAATAAACGAAATTAAATATGCATGAACAGTAATAACAAGAATAGTGGATGACATGTGATATGCACATTACAATCATACAAGCATAAAATCATTCATAGTATTGGATTCAATAAAATAAAATAGTTTATTATTAGCCAATTAGTTTAGGTCTTGTTCCCTCACCTTTGATTGAGCATAGATCTTCGTTCGAGCTTTATGAATCACTTTTAAATCACTAAAAAGACCTAACAAGTCGATAGATTTTAATTAGAATTAGGTCCAACATGTTTAAACTAACAGAACCTGTAGGGTCGCAGGTAGGGTAGCACCTAGGGTAGCAGTTTCTGCGACCCTAGGGTGTAGGGTCGCAGGTGGAGTCGGATACCATTTAACTCTACGTGCGACCACACCCTCCTTGGAACATCCCGAGGGCATGTGGTTGATCATGTGGTCTTGTAGGGTCAGATATCATTTGACCCTACGTGCGACCACACGTATTCTGAGTCGACCTTTCATTCTGAAGTCCATCCCCCATTCATGTTTGGATCCTTTGGCTTACTTTCATGGTCCATTCTATGATTGTTCTATGGCTCAAAACTACAAGTTATACACTATTCATTGTCCATAATGATTTCCTTCATAGAATCTGTTGGAACTTGTCCATGGATGGATGATTTGGATTTCTCCTAATCCGATGTTCTTCATAACTATTCTAGGCTCTCTTATTCAGGTAGGGAATTAGGTTCATACCTTTATTTAGAGGTTTCTCTGAACTTCCTCCTCTTCCTTAGTCTTCTTCTTCAAGTTTTCTTCTCTTCTTTTCCTTCTCTTTCTCTTTCTCTCACTTTCAATTAGGGTTCTAATGGAGTGAAAGAGGTTAAGGGACATCCTATTTATAGAGGAAAACCTCCCATAATAAGTCCCAATGAGTTTAGGAAAGACCCCCTTTTGAATTAGGAAGGTTTCCTAATTTCCGATTTCTAACTATACTCGTAGGGTCGGACTTAGGGTCGCAGAATCCGTCGACCCTACACCTTCTTAGTTATGCGACCCCATGACTAAAAAGTCATGGGTTGGACTTCTCTTGAGGTGGGGTCGACCATACCTGTTTAGGCATGCGACCCTACCCTCACATTTGCTATTTTTGGGGGGTTAGACTTCATACCTGGTCTTGTGGTTTCTTCACGCACTTAGTCTACTTGGCTCGACCATGATAGGTAGACCTGGTACAAGGTGGTAAGACCGGTTAGTTCGATACGGGTCTTACACGACTCCTGTGTTTCCAGTGAGCAAAACTGTATGTCATCAAATACTAGAGGAGTAAGAACTCTGGACCTCTTTCGTAGAGCTATTTGCCTGGAAAAGAAACAAATAGAAAAGATATATTTTTTTAAACATTTGACAAGAAGGAAAGGGGAAGACATAGTAGTAAAAGGAGTGACAAAAACAGTTGGGCAGTATCTAAATGGTTTAAAGTGTGTACAATGCTAAGAAAACATGAGAAATATGAGGAGATATGAGAAAACCCCCAAATAATAGGATATGAATGAGAAAATTCCCATGTTTCAATGATAGCAACCATAGAAACCATGGAAGAAACATGCACAAAGTCATTTCAAAATGATTTAAAAACCTAAAAAACTTGGTTGCATTCATATGAGTGAGTTTTGGGAGAAAATTGCACAAATATAGAGAAACTAAAATGCAAAAAAGGAAAATACTTAACTTAACATGATTTTTTTATGCATTATGCCATTTAGAGTAGTATATAATCATTGCATAACCATGAAAAATGCATTTTGGGAGCATTTTATTGAACAAAATAGACTAACAAGGTTTAGAATGAAGAACTCAAGAAAAAGGAAAAGTTAGGGTTTGAAAACAAGAATCCCAAACCCTAGAGAGGAGAAGAGAGTGATTAGCATCAAGAATCATACCTTTGGTTGAGTTGGGAGAAGTTTGAATGGATTATCGAAGGTTGGAAGTCTACCAGAGGCGACAAGGAGATTCCACACCGATGGAGAAAAGAAAATAGATGAGCAGTAAAGTTTAAATCCTATGTGGGATTTATAGGGAGGGAAAATTTCCTCAATCGGTCACGATTTTGGATGGAAATTGCAACTGGTGATTGCAACCGGTCAGAAATTTTTCTCTCGGTAATGGTACCGGTCTGGACTACCGATCATGCCATTTTCACAATTGGATATCACTACCAAATAGTTCCAAAAGACCCAAAATTGATTAAGGTTGCGAGTACCAGTCATGATTTATTGAAACCAGATAACGCGACCGGATAAGCAAAAATTTGATTAAATGTCTAATTGGCTGTTGCATATTGGTGTCGTTTCATACATGTTCTATTCCCATGTTACCCTTTTACCATTATCATAGAACGTGTCACTAACAATGTTATGAAACGTTTTAGGAATCATTACGGGTCACGAATGGCACCTAATACCCTCACAGGTTCACGCAATAATGGTTGGGATGGCGATGATTCGAACCCAAAAAAAATGCAGCCACCTACTCTGCCTCTTGGTGATGGTACCCAAGGGGAAAACTCGTTGCCTCTACCACCCGAACCTACTGCAGAGAATATCCCAGCAGTTATGAGAAACCTAGCTTATACTATGGGCCAGGAATAGTAGGATGTACTAAAAGAACAGCAGTAGGAAAGTCAGGCCCAGCAATAGCAATTCCTGAATGACCTCAGGGGCATACTGAAGCCAGCTCTGGCACCTATAGGGATAGCTCTTCTAGGGAACAATACCGCCAATGTCGCATTTCTTGGAGCCAATGCTACTCACGTTGCTGGAACGTCGACAGCTCAAGATAGGATTGCAAATGAGACTACATAAGACTTGTATCATCTAACCAGTCTTACCACCTTGTATCAGGTCTTCCTATTATGGTCGGACCAAGCAGACCAAGTGCGTGAAGATACCACAAGGTTAGGTATGAAATTGAACCCAAAATCATCTAATTAGGAGAGTGTGGTAGCATACATAAATAGGTGGGGTCGACCACAACTCAGAAAAATGAGACCACTGGACTCTGGGATGTGTGGTCACAGTTTTTGGACATGTGGTCGACGGGTTCTGCGAACCCACGTGCAACCACACGATGTCAAACTCACTCCGCGATTAAGAAACCTTCCTAATCTGAAGGGGGTTCTTTCCTAATATAAGTAGGACTCTATATGGAGGGTTTTCCTCTATATATAGGACGTCCCTTAGCCTCTTTCATTCTTTTATAACTCAAACTAAAAGAGAGAGAAAGAAAAGAGGAGGAAGAGAAGGAGAATTGAAGAGGAAGACTCAGAGGAGGAATTTCAGAGAGAACTCTGATTCTTCAAAAAGTTTAAGGTATGAAAACATTCCCCACATCAGTTGAATGCCTAGAATAGATCATAGATGAGATAGTGATTCAAAAAGAGATCCCAATCATAAAACCATGGACAAATTCTAAGAGATCCATGGAGGGAATCTATTAGGATGATGGATTATGTAAAAATATGAATTTTAATTCATAGAACAATCATAGGAAGGATCATGATGAAAAGCCAAAGAATCAAAACACGAAGGAATTGAGTTGAGAGTGGAAAAGTCGACCATCACTAGTGTGGTCGCAGTTTAATCGACCACACGAGGCACATATGATTGACCACATGCCCTTGGAAAAGTTTTAGGGAGGGTGAGGTCGCTTGTGTGGTCGCATGATATGCGACCACACGAGGCACATATGATCGACCGCACGCCCTCGGGAAAGTTCTAGGGAGGGTGTGGTCTCATGTGTGGTCGCATGATATGCGACTACACATATCGACCACACACCCTGTGGTCGCAGAAACTGAGACCACAGGTGTAGCCACACCTACGACCACTCAGCTTTTGGAAGTCTGAATGATTCCAGATGGGACATTTAAACACTATAATTGATGGAAATAAACTCTAATTTAGAATCTATAAATTTGTTAGGTTTCCAAGTGGTCTAAAAGTGATTTATAAAGCTTGGACGAGGAACAACCATCGACCAAAGGTAAAGGAACAAGATCTAAACTAATTGGCTAATAACAAGCTGTTTTACTTATTGAGTCCAATGCCATGGATGATTCTATGCTTGTTTGCTTGTAATGTGTATTTCATATGTCATCCAATATTCCTGCTATTACTACTCATGCATATTTAATTATGTTTATTTATAACATGATGATGATGATGATGTTTGGAATAGACATGTGAATATATGCATGTGGTTAGTGTGCTTGATGCGAGTTAAGCATCAGGGGGAGGACGTGACATTGTGGTTCATCCTAGTCACCAGACTCTAGCTCTATCTCTACTCAAGTTTTTCCCACTAACATCATCGTATCGCCATTACCTTAGCAGAACTATTACGTCGTAGGGCATCAGGGGAGGTGGTCTCGGACAGTGTAGTCTTTGACTCTATCGAGGGGCCTTAGCTATATCTCTATGGACGTATTGCGGGATGCTGGGGTGATGACTTGGATGCACTGTTTGGCATTAGGATTGGTTAGTTGCGAGCCCTTGCCAATAGGGGCTTACGTGTTGATATGGGTAGGGCATCAGGGGAAGTGCTATGCGGTGTTTGATCCGGACACTTTAGCTCTATCTCTATTCCATGATAGATGCATGTGGGATGGCAATGGTGTTTGATCCATTGGGTGGATTCACACACTCATGTATAGAGCTGCAGCGGCCACCAAACCTTTCTATTGCACATTGCAAACTTATAAACTAGACCAAAGATATGAATTGAATGCATGCATATGTTTGTTGCATTGTTTTGCTTGCTCACTGAGCCATGATGTGTGCTCACCCTTTCGATGTCAAATATTTTTTGTTAATGATGTAGGTCCTACCGTAGAAGATTATATGAATGGACCAATGTACGAACATGTTGCTGCGATGGATGTGGAAGATATGGTGGAGTCGCATGATTCTTCATGCGAGTGAAACTCATGTGTTTTAAATTAGATTTATTTGTTGGATTATCAGAACATGTAATTGATTACTTTATTTTATTTTATGTCTTAAGTAATTTGGAGATAATTGGATAATTAATTACGTTATCACTGTTAGATACTTAGTTTATTAATATTAAAGAATTTTTTTATTGTTTATTTACTCTGATTATGGTTGTGGTTGTATCTAGTTTAATCAAATGGGCACAGCCTATATGAGATCCTGGTTGAACTGTTGGTTCATAGACGGTTCATCACATCATTTTGGTTGGTTCAGAATTGGGGTGTGACAACTTGGTATCAGAGCACTCAGGCTCTGTCTATCAAACCTGTATACTTCCACAAGAGTTCGTGAACTGAGTTAGGATAAACTTAAAACCTTTAATAAGAACACACCATTAGCACCTGTATTGTATGAGACATAAACTAAAAAAGAGAATAATGCACATATGAAAATAAAAAAACATGTTCTATGTATTTCTCAAACGAGAACAAAAGTAACATATATCCGAATCAGAGTACGATCCATAATCCAGGTAGTTACTCTGTAGTATAAAGTAAAAATAAATAACGACATCATGGAGCTAGGGGTGCTGGAGGAGGAGGTGCCTCACGATCTCGATCATAATCCTCGGTATATACTCTCGTAAACTAGGCTATCTGAGTCTGGGTCACCTGGAGACTAGCTGCTAGATCTGCTACCCACTAATCTGTAGCACGCTCGACCTCCCAAATCTCACACAGTAGCCCCATCACGTCATCTAGTGGTGGCTGCGAAGGACCAACTGAGTGGGAAGGAGCCCGAGAAGGGCCAGCTCCAGTGGAATTCTGTGGTGATGGAGGAGGTATGGCATCCACGTCCATGAACATTCTATCATCATCCTCCTTATCATCGCTCTCGTGGACCTTTGCTGCTGCTGCTGCTGCCGCCTCCGCGTCTGCTACCTCTACTCGAGTACGGGGGTGCACTATAGCGTTTCTCTCCTCGTTACTGACCTGCACATCTCGCATCCCCATCCTGCAGAAGGCCTCCCAGTCAAGGTCAGTAAAAAAAAGTGTCCTTGTAAATCCTCTCATCGACCAAGTCTACTTGCAGGCGAGTGAGCAGAGTGGTGATCAAACGCCCATAAGGTAGGTTACCCTCCAGACCAGGCATCGTGGCACGGTGCATGGTCTTGATATTGATATAAAGAAGTCAGACAGGTTGCCTAGTGCAGATGCAGTACAGAAGGTACTGAGTGAACTGTGAAACCTTTTCATAGTGTCCACTCTGGGAAATCAGGTTGTGTTGAATAATCTTGCAATACACTCGGGGCTCCGGCCGTAAGTTGATTGCCTTCATCTTCCAGCGATCATCCCTAAGAATCTGGCTGTCAATTTATGTGCACATTCTCACTGATAGGAAATGGGGTTCCTTGGGTGTGCAGTATACCAAAGGACCATCATTTGAGATACCCATGAGATCAGCCAACTCCTGGCAGTTAAATAAGATCTCCACCCCTTTAACTAAACTGGTGATCCTGAGCTCTCTACCCCTATCTATGTCCTCTAGGTCACCCTCCACCTGTAAATTATAGTAAAACTGTTTCACCAACTCAGGACAGGTGCAACCCTCATATAGAATCATAGGGAGCCAGTCCATATCGCGGAATGCTCCCTCCACATCAAATAGGGCTAGGTTGGCCAAGTTGACACAATGACCCCCTTCCATCTTTTTACGCTCGTACCAGGAATACTATGCCTCTGTTTCAATAGACCGAAAGCGATGGGGATCATGAACTCTAGGGACTTTAGTGTGAACCATGTTGTCTGCAAAGGCATAGACCAACAAGCAACATATCAGATATAGTGAAAATTCAAAATTTTGGCATTATGACTGCGTGATTGGCAAAAAGCCTTACTTTTTACCCAAACATTTGGGTAGGAGGACTTACATAGGTCCCACCCCATCCTGTAAGGTTCATACAATCAGAAATTTAAACTAGCTGGGTCAAATTTGAAGAAATTTTGACAATTGGGATAAACCCCAAAATTTAGGTAAAAAATGGGAATTTTCAAGTTTCTATTAAACTAACCGATGAGACTTGAATTTTCTTGAGGGCTTTCGTCCATTGGGTGGCCAATAGTAATAACCCTCAATAAAAATCAAATTTTTATGGTCAGAAAAATATTAATTTGAAGAAAACCCTATAAATGGAGCAAAACCTAGGTATGAAAGCTTAAAAAGGAGAAAGAGTAGGGAACATACCAGGAGGAATAGAATGTAGGTCATAGATCGATGAAAGAATCACCAAATTTGTACGGTTGACACTGTAACAACTCAGTGGTGGCGAATTGAGTTGTAAATAGTAGAAGACAAAAGAGAAATATAGAGAATGGCTCGAAAATCAGGTTTAAAAACCTGATCTGAGATTGTGTGGTCGCAAAATTCGACCAAAAATGCGACCCCACGATCGACCCCACGATCGACCACAGGCTCTTGGTGAGCTGCCAAGGATCGTGTGGTCGCAACCCTGTGGTCGCATATAGTGCGACCCCACGGTCGATCATAGGCTCTCGGTGAGCTGACAGGGTTTGTGTGGTCGCAACCCTGTGGTTGCATATAGTGCGACCCCACCATCGACCCCACGATGAAAAATGCCCTGTTTGATTGAATGATTTTAAAGATTGAAATTTTGCCTTGTTTATTTGGATATTGACATGAGATTGACGTATATTATGATTGCCTCATATGTTCCTTGACTTCAGACACTACCACCGCCGAAAACAGGAAATGGCTGGGCAAAGAATAACCCAGAGAGGACGTAACCCAATTCCACCTCCACCACCACCTGTGGAGGAAAATGGCCATGAAAATCCTGAGGAACAGGAAAACCAGAATATGGTACTGCCAGGAGTCAATGACCAAGCCAACCCCATGAACTTGCCAGCCCCACCTATAGATTTGGCTACTACAGTGATGAAGTTAGCACAATAGTTACAGCAAATACAGCAAGTACAATCCAACATGCAAGCTGCTATGGGAATGGTTTTCCAACTGCAAACACTACACCTTTATCGGTGGGACAAGCTAGTACCGTACCAGGGGGTAGCAACACCATGCCCCAAGCATCGACTATGAACAACACGGTACCCCAAGCACCTCAAACCCCATTTGTACAAGCTCAAGTACAAAACCCCTGAAGTACCTCAAGGCGGATACAACCAAGGCAATTATCAGTATCAACTGCCTATATATGGAGCATATGCTCAGTATCAGTTGGACCATTCTCGACTAATCGTGCGTTTCTTGAAGATGTAGCCTAAGGAATTCAATGGCAAGCCATCAGATCCTTTGTGGCCAGCTCACTAGATCGACGAGATGGAAAGGAACTTCATGATGATGACTGTAAATGAAGAGGAAAAAGTGATATGTGCCACATTTATGCTGAAGGGCGATGCACACCATTGGTGGAAGTCTACTCGAAGTTATTTGTTAAGGAAGCATGCCTAATTGACCTGGGCAATCTATAAAGAAGCTTTCTTCGAAAAGTATTTTACCAGGAGTTTCAGAGATGCGATGGAAAAAGAGTTTCTAAGTCTGTATCAGGGACAAATGACTGTGGATGCATATCAGCAGCGTTACGAAGAGCTATTTTTCATTGCTCCCTCTAGCATGCAGGAGGAAAATACCAAAACCCGAAGGTTCGTTATGGGACTTAGGGGAAGCATCTATGAGCATGTATTGGGATTGAAAAAGAAGATTTATAACGAAGCGGTACAGATTGCTCGAGTACTAGAATCAAGTCAGAGTGGAAGTTATTTTACTCAGAACAGAGGTATTAAAAGGCCTAATGGAAATTCATATAACGGAGGGAACACAAAGATGTTTAAACCCTTTCGTACTCAAGGCTTCAATGCTGTAGCCAAGACTACTCCGACAGCCCAACCTCAATAGAAGCAAAGTAGTGATGGAGTTAAATGCTTTAACTGTAATTAAATAAGACATTATTCAAGGGAGTGTCCTAAGTCAAGGAAGCAGCTACAACAAGGAAAGGTTTATGCAGTTACATCTGAGGATGTTGTCGCATCGCCTGATATGGTCACAGGTATGACCTGAATTGTTCATTTTGTACTACCTTGTGTAAGCCTATAGACTAAATTAAATCAAATCACAGGTATCGTACCTATTAATGGCATACCCGCAGAGTACTCTTTGATTCTGGAGCTACTCATTATTTTATATCTGTGTCATTTGAAAAGAAATTAAATCTACCCCTCAGACCTTTAGACTACAAATTACTTGTACGTTCACATATGGGATTAGAAGTAGAACTAGAAAAAGGTTATGGACCATGTCCAGTTCTTATCGACGAGAAGATTTTAGATGCAACCTTAATTCAACTTGAGATGGGAGATTTTGACGTTATCTTGGGAATGGATTGGTTAGCTCGGCACTCTGCAAACCTATTATGTGCAGAAAAGAAATTGACACTTAAAGACAAGAAAGGAGTAGATTTTAGTTTTGCGGGAACCAAACTTCCCCGTAAACGAAAACTCATTCTCTCTTTATTAAAGGCTAGAAAATGCCTCAAGAAAGGGGGAATTGGGTATCTAGTATCCGTGGTCAATCTCACCAAGGAAGCACCACGAATGGAGGATATTGATGTTGTGCATGACTTTCTGGATGTATTTCCTAAGAAACTACCAGGACTACCACCCGACCGAGCGACAGAGTTTGTTATAGATCTTATACTCGGAGCCGCACCCGTATCTAAAGCACCTTATCAAATGGCTCCTACTGAACTAAAGGAACTGAAGGTACAATTACAGGAATTACTGGACAAGGGTTATATCGGACCCAGCATATCACCATGGGGAGCACCAGTATTGTCCATGAAAAATAAGGACGATAGTGTTCGACTGTGTATAGACTATCGAGAATTGAATAAGCTTACAATCAAGAATCGGTATCCATTGCTTCGAATCGATGACTTATTCAATCAGTTGCAAGGTGCTAAAGTGTTCTCCAAAATTGATCTTCGGTCAAGATACCATCAATTGAAGATTAAGGAAGGTGATATTCCGAAGACAACATTCAGAACCAGATATGGACATTATGAATTTTTAGTCATGTCTTTTGGATTAACTAATACATCTGCAACTTTTATGGAACTCATGAATCAGGTATTCCATGATATGTTGGATACATCAGTCATTGTATTTATTGACGACATACTAGTCTACTCCAAGGACAAAGAAACTCATGTCACAAATCTAAGAGCCGCTCTGCAGCGACTATGAAAAGAGAAGCTTTACGCTAAATTTACAAAGTATGAGTTTTGACTAAATGAAGTCGCTTTATTAGGCCATGTAGTATCCGCTGAAGGAATTAAAGTGGATCCTAGCAAGATTGAAGCCATTGTGAAATGGAAAACACCTAAAAATGTTACAGAAATTAGAAGTTTCCTAGGTTTAGCAGGGTATTTACCTTGTACACTGATGCGTCTGGGTTAGGTTTAGGATGTGTACTTATGCAAGGATAACAAGTAGTTGTGTATGCCTCAAGACAACTGAAGACGTATGAGAAGAACTATCCCACTCATGACTTGAAATTAGCAACAATAGTACATGCTGTCAAGATATGGAGACATTATTTGTATGGTGAGAAATTTCAGATTAAATCAGATCATAAGAGTCTTACATATCTTTTCAATCAAAAGGAATTGAACATGCAACAAAGGAGATGGCTGGAGTTGCTAAAAGATTATGAGTGTGATATCTAGTATCATCTAGGGAAGGCTAATGTAGTTGCTGATGCGCTAAGCAGAAAAGCAATGACAAAATCCCAGGGAGAAGTTAACATGAATGCGGCAATGTGTGTTACAAGAAAAGTATTCAATTATGGTAATGAGTAGTTCATGATAGATACACCGGATGGATCAACCAACCAAGGGTTTATTCATCGGTTTTCAAATATGTTTGCCACATTAAAGATTTTACCTGATCTGATAGACGAAGTAAAAATAGTATTAAGTTAGACCCCTATCTGAGGACAGTACAAGAAGACCTCGAAAAAGGTAGGACTACTCCTGATTTCACTTTGGACCTTGAAAAGGTGTTAACATATAAAGGGAGAGTATGTGTTCCTGAAAGTAAAGACTTGGATATTAGGCAATGAATTATGAATGAAGCCCACACCACTGTGTATTTGGTACACCCTGAAAGTACGAAGATGTACCATGATTTAAAGAAACTCTATTGGTGGAGGGGAATGAAAGTGGATGTAGCTAAATTTATGTCTCAATGCCTAAATTGTCAGAGGGTAAGGGCTGAAAGGCAAAGAGACCTGCAGGGTTGTTGCAGCCACTACCAGAACCGGCATGGAAATGGGACTACATCACTATGGACTTTGTCACCGGGTTACCATTGACTCCCCGAGTAGTTAACGCAGTCTGGGTGATTGTGGATCGTTTGACCAAGACAGCTCGTTCCATAGCTATACGACCTCACTATACCCTAGAGAGGTTAGCCAAGCTATATGTAGATAATATTGTCAGATTACATGGTGTACCTGAAAGCATCATGTCCGATAGAGACCCACTCTCTACCTCAAAGTTTTGGGAAGGATTACAGAAGGCTATGGGTATAATGTTGAAGTTTAGTACTGCATTTCAAGCTCAGATAGACGAATAGTTGGAGCATACCATTCAAATTTTAGATGACATGCTTCGAGCTTGTGTCATCTATTTCAGAGGATCATGGGATGAGAAACTACCATTGATCGAGTTCGCCTATAACAACAGCTATCAGGCTACTATACAGATGTCACCCTATGAAGCACTATATGGTAGGAAGTGTCGAACTCTTTTGTTTTGGAATGAAGTTGGAGAACGGAGTATTTTTGGACCAGAGTTTGTTGAAGAGACTTATTGAGTAGTTGACATTATTAAGGAAAGAGTTCGAATAGCTCAGAACTCTTAGAAGCAATATGTAGATAATCGATGCAGAGATCTTGAATTCACTAAAGGTGATAAGGTATTTCTGAAAATATCTCCTATGCATGGATTGAAAAGGTTCGGACAGAAAGAGAAGCTAAGTCCGAGACATGTTGGGCCATATGAGATTCTAGCTAAACGTGACAAAGTGGCGTAGCAGTTAGCACTACCCCCATCTATGTCATGTGTGCATGATTTATTTCATATCTCATTATTGAAGAAGTACGTCAGAGATCCAACACACGTGTTAATAGTGGATCCACCGGGTCTAACTGATGATTTGACATTCGAAGTAACACCAATCGAAATTACCAGTCGAAAGGTTCATTGTCTATGCAACCGTGACATTCATTATGTTAAGCTTACTTGGAGGAGCCAAGATGTAAAAGAGATCACATGGGAAGAAGAGAATGCTATGCAAAAGCAATATCCTCACCTTTTCGACTCAGAAGGTATGTGCAAATTTTGAGGATGAAATTTATAATAAGAGGGGGAGTTGTAAGACCCATATTGTACTAACCTGTCTTACCACCTTGTATTAGGTGTTCCTATCATGGTCAGGCCTAGCGGACCAAGAGCGTGAAGAAACCACAACGCTAGGTATGAAATTGCACCCAAAATCATCTAATTAGGAGCATCTGGTCGCATACCTAAACTAGTGGGGTCGACCACAGCTCAGAAAAATGAGACCACTGGAGTCTAGGATGTGTGGTTGGGGTTTTAGGACATGTGGTGGACGGGTTTTGCGACCCCACGTGCGACCACACGATGTCAAACTAACTCCATGATTAGGAAACCTTCCTAATCTGAAGGGGGTTCTTTCCTAATCTAAGTAGGACTCTATATGGAGGGTTTTCCTTTATATATAGGACATCCCTTAGCCTCTTTCATTCTTTTAGAACTCAAACTGAAAGAGAGAGAAAGAGAAGAGGAGGAAGAGAAGGAGAATTGAAGAGGAAGACTAAGAGGAGGAATTTTAGAGAAAACTCTGATTCTTCAATAAGTTTAAGGTATGAAAACATTCTCTACATCAGTTGAATGCCTAGAATAGATCATGGAAAAGATAGTGACTCAAAGTGTGATCCCAATCGTAAAACCATGGACAAATTCTAAGAGATCCATGGAGGGAATCTATTAGGATGATGGATTATGTAAAAATATGAATTTTAAGCCATAGAACAATCATAGGAAGGATCATGATGATAAGCCAAGGAATCAAAACATGAAGGAATTGAGTTGAGAGTGGAAAAGTCGACCATCACTCGTGTGATCGTAGTTTGATCGACCACACGAGGCACATATGATTGATCACATGCCCTCGGGATAGTTCCAGGGAGGGTGTAGTCGCATGATATGTAACCACACGAGGCACATATGATCGACCATACGCCCTCGGGAAAGTTCCAAGGAGGGTGTGGTCGCATGTGTGGTCGCAGAAACTGAGACCACAGGTGCAGCCACACCTGCGACCACTCAGCTTTTGGAAGTCTGAATGATTCTAGATGGGACATTTAAACACTATAATTGATGGAAATAAACCCTAATTTAAAATCTATAAATTTGTTAGGTTTCCAAGTGGTCTAAAAGTAATTTATAAAGCTTGGATGAGGAATAACCATCAACCAAAGGTGAGGTAACAAGACCTAAACTAATTGGCTAATATCAAGTTTTTTTACTTATTGAGTCTGATGCCATAAATGATTTTATGCTTGTATGCTTTTAATGTGCATTTCACATGTCATCCAATATTCCTGCTATTACTTCTCATGCATATTTAATTCTCTTTATTTATAACATGATAATGATGATGATGTTAGGAATAAATATGTGAATGTATGCGTGTGGTTATTGTGATTGATGCGAGTGGACCATCAGAAGGAGGACGTGACATTCTGGTTCATCCTGGTCACCAGACTCTAACTTTATCTCTACTCAAGTTTTGCCCACTAACATCGTCGTATCGCCATTACCTTAGTAAAACTATTACGTCATAGGGCATCAGGGGAGGTGGTCTCGGACCGTGTAGTCTCTGATTCTGCCGGGGGGCCTTAGCTCTATCTCTATGGACGTATTGAGGGATACTAGGGTGAGGCCTTGGATACACTGTTTGGTATTAGGATTGGTTAGTTGCGATGCCAGTTTGCGAGCCCTCGCCACTAGGGGCTTATGTGTTGGTATGGGTAGGGCATCAGGGGAAGTGTTATGCGGTGTTTGATCTAGACACTTTAGCTCTATCTCTATTCCATGATGGGTGCATGTGGGACGGCAGTGGTGTTTGATCCATTGGGCAGATTCACACAATCGTGTATAGAGGTGCGGCAGCCACCAAACCTTTTTATAGCACATTGCAAACTTATAAACCAGACCAAAGATATGAATTGAATGCATGCATATGTTTGTTGCATTGTTTTGTTTGCTCACTGAGCCATGATGTGTGCTCACCCTTTCGACGTCGAATATTTTTAGTTGATGATGCAGGTCCTACCATGGAAGATTATATGAATACACCAATGTACGGACATGTTGCTGCGATGGATGTGGAAGCTATGGTGGAGTCGCAAGATTCGTTGTGCGAGTGCAACTCATGTGTTTTCGATTTGATTTAGTTGTTGGATTATCAAAACATGTAATTGATTACTTTATTTTATTTTATGTCTTGAGTCATTTGGAGATAATTGGATAATTAATTACGTTATCACTATTAGATACTCTGTTCATTAATATTAAAGACTTCCGCTATTGTTTATTACTCTGATTATAGTTGCGGTTGTATCTGGTTTAATCAAATGGGCACGGCCTATACGAGATCCTGGTTGAACAGTTGGTTCATAGACGGTTCGTCACACCATTATGGTTGGTTCAGAATGGGGGTGTGACAGACTAATCACAACATTCCAACCATTTAGACTCAACATCAGGTTATACCAGTGCCACCACAGCAAGGCCCATCTAGGACTGTGGAGAGGTTCATGAAAATGAAGCCTCTGAAATTCATTGGAATTGGGACTAATCCCTTGCAGCCGGCAGTTTGGATTAAGTTTATCAGAAAGACCCTGTGAATGATGACATGTACTGAAAATGAGAAAATATTGTACACCACCTATATGCTCGAAGGTGAACTAAATACGTGGTGGATGTCCACTCAGCCACTCCTGGCAGCCAAGCATCCCCAAATCACTTGGGTAATCTTCGAAAAGGCCCTCTTTAATAAATACTTCCCAAGAAGCTTCAGAGACACGAAGGAAGTCGAGTATCTGAATGTATCCCAGGGACAACTGTCGGTGGTGAGTACAGACAAAAGTTTGAAGAACTGTTCTACTTCGCCCCGACAAGTATGAAAGAAGAGGCGGCTAACGCTTGCCGGTTCACGAAAGGATTGCTAGGAAATATCCGAGCTACTGTGGATGCACTGGGTAAAGAAGTGTATTCTGACGCCTTCAGATGCCCAAGATTATAGAATCCAGTCTGTGAGATAGCTACTTCGCACAAAAATGAACTAATAAGACAACAACTAACTTCACAAGCGGTAGGGCAACAAACAAAACCTTCTGGGAGGCTCAGACTACAGCAAATACTACCATAGCTATGACAACACCCGTAGGAAACCATCCAGCGGTCTCACTTGCCATTAGTCTCAAATGTTTCAATTGAGGGGAGACAAGATATTTCTCTGGAGTTTGTCCTCACCCTCCTATAGCAGCTCAAATGGGAAAGGTGTATGCTGTTTCAACTGATGAAGCAGAGGTTTCCCTTGATATGGTGGCAGGCATGCATTTACAATTGTTACATTATCTTTTGCATGCATGAACTAAACCATGGAAAATTACCTTAGGTACGGTAACTGTAGCTGGAGTACAGGAAAAAGTACTCTTTGATTCGGGAGCTACCCACTCCTTTATATCTCCATCTTTTGGAGAGAATATCGAAGGTGAAACGAAACCCCTCAAGGCGCCATTGATCATTCGATCGCCTCTTGGAGCGGAAGTGATCCTCGATGAATACCAAGGGCCATGCCCAGTCCTAACAGATGGTAGAAGTCTATAGGCAAACCTGATTCAACTGGACATGTCAGACTTCGATGTAATCCTGTGTATGGATTGGTTATCTCTACACAAGGCAAGCCTTCTATGTGCAGAGAAGAAGATATTGTTTGATGAAGGGGATGGGGTGATGTTTGAATTTATAGGAGACAGAAAGCCTAAGTAGAGGAAGCTATTTCTCTCGACACTTAAGGCAATTAATTGTCTACAGAAAGGGGGAGTAGGATTCCTAGTATATGTTCTCGATGTGACTGTAGAAAGGCCACGGTTAGAAGAACTTGAAGTGGTAAAGGACTTTCCCGATGTATTCCCTGAGGAATTACTAGGATTACCACCAAATTGAGCAATAGAATTCGTGATAGACCTATTATCAAGATCGGCACCAGTATCGAAAACCCCATACCGAATGGCACCTACAAAACTGAAGGAATTAAAGGTGCAGCTATAAGAGCTATTGGATAAAGGCTTCATCAGACCTAGCATTTCTCCATGGGGTGCACCTGTACTATTCGTGAAGAAGAAGGACGATAGTGTGTGATTATACATTAACTACTGTGAGTTAAACAAACTCACCATTAAGAATCTATATCCACTACCAAGGATAGATGACTTGTTTGACCAACTATAAGGTGCTACAATATTCTCAAAGATTGATCTCAAGTGAGATTACCATCAGTTGAAGATCAAGGAGAGTGACATACCTAAGACAACCTTTCGGACTAGGTATGGCCATTATGAATTCTTAGTCATGTCATTTGGCCTGACGAATTCTCCAGCGTCATTCATGGAACTCATGAACCAAGAGTTTCATGATATATTTGATACTTTAGTAATAGTCTTCATTGATGACATTCTAATATACTCTTGCAATAAAGAGGAGCATAAGGTGAACTTATGACAATCTTTACAGAGATTAAGGGAGAAAACTCTCTACACCAAGTTTAAGAAGTGCGACTTTTGGTTGAATAAAGTGGCATTCCTAGGTCACATAGTATCAGTTGAAGGAATCAAAGTGGATCCTAGTAAGATCGAGGCTATCATAAATTGGGAAGCAACCAAGATCATTACTGAGATTCATAGTTTCTTAGGTTTAGATAGGTACTACCGTAGATTCGTGGAAGATTACTCTAAGATTGCAGTACCTCTGACAAAGCTAACTAAAAAGGGGGAGAAATTTATTTGCTTTGACCAGTATGAGATACCGCTGCAACCAACCTTCGGGCGGGCTTCCACACCCTGTGTATAGAGGCGGTGTCAATAAACGTTAACCTTTGATCACCCAACCTTTCTATTGCGCATTGCAAACTATAAACCAGACCAAAGATATAAATTAACTTTTTGCATGCATATGTATTGTTGCATTGTTTTGGCTATTCACTGAGCCGTGTTGTGTGCTCACCCCTCGACGTCGAATATTTTTAGTTGATGATGCAGGTTACACAGTCGAAGATTATATGAACGCGTCTGCGTACGGGAATATAGCAGCGATGGACGCTGGAGCTGAAGATGATACACACGACTCCTCTTGCGAGTGCAATTCGTGTGTATTTGATTAGATATTTTTATAGGTTTCTCTGAATTTATAAAGACATGTATTTGATAATTACATAAGTATGTCTCAGTTGGAAATAGAATAATTTACTATTTTATTAATGGTATCATCTTAGTTCTCAGTTCATTTATTTATAAGATTTCCGCTATTGTGTATTTACTCTGATTATGATTGTGGATGCGTGTAAGTTTGGATAATGCGGGGATGGCCAATTAGAGATCCTGATTGAACCGTTGGTTATTTAGCGGTTCATCACACCATTCTGAGCAGTACAGAATTGGGGTGTGACAACTTGGTATCAGAGCTTCTCAGGCTTTGCCTGCCGAACTGACACGCATTCAAGACCATTGTGAACTGAGATAGGATAAATTAAAAGCTTTAATACAAACACACTGTAAGCATAAGTGATGATTGAAACTGAATTAAAAAGAGAATAATGCATCTATTAAAGGGAAAACCAGTTACATACAAGGAGTGAGAGAAACAAAACGTATATACATCGCTAAAGCAGAGTACAGTCCACAACCCGGACAGTTACTCTGTAGTACAAGAAAAGTAAAGTACAAATCAGGAAGCTGGAGGCGAAGGAGGAGGCGGTGCCTCATGGTCTCTGTCATAGTCCTCTGCATAGACCCTAGTCAACCATGCCACCTGGGTCTGAGTTGCCTGCAGACTAGCTGTGAGATCAGCCACCCTCTGCTCAGTCCGGCGTTGGGCATCTAGGAGCTCCCCTATCCTCAGATCCGATGCGCGCTGAGCCTCTCTAATCTCGTGAAACATACTCAGCACGTCATGAGCTGGTGGGCATGAAGGACTAGCACCATGAGAAGGACTGGTCTCCGGTACCGAAGCCGCCGCAGCAGAAGTACCAGCCCTATCCGCATGTGTGGGTGATGGCGGTGGTATCGCATCAACATCCATATACATGCGATCGTCATTGTCGATCGGATCCCCACGAGCCCTAGCAGCAGCCTCAGCATCAGCCATCTCAACCCGAGTGTGAGGGCGCACCATCGCGTTCCTCTCCTCATCGCTAACCTCCGCATCTCGCAGCCCCATCTTGTAGATAGCCTCCCAATCTAGAGGCGACGAGAAGGTCTTCTCCTGGATCTTCTCATCTACCAGATCCACCCCCAGACAGGTCAGTAGCACTGTAATCATGCGTCCATAGGGTAGATTACCCTATGACCGGACAATGTGGCACTAATCATCGTCCGCATGATGATGTAAGGAAGGCAGACCGGCTGGCGAGTGTAGATGTAGTAGATCAAGAACTGAGTCAGCTGAGAGACCCTCTCATAATGCCCACTCTGCGGGATCAGATTATGCTGGATAATCTTGCAGAAGACCCGTGGAGCTGGACGCAAGTAGCAAGCCCTCATCTGGCATCTATCGGGACGGAGCAACTGGTTGTCGATCTCTGCCCTCATCTCCATCTCAACAATTGTGGCTCTCCCGGCGCACAGTACACCATAGGGCCATCATAGGTAATGCCCAACAGATCGGCCAGCTGCCGATAATCAAAGGAGATGTGCACCCCCTTGACGTAGCTGGTGATGCATAACTCCTGGCCGTGCTCAACGTCATTGTAATTCCCCACCACCTGGAGATTACAATAGAACTGGCGTACCAAGTCGGGACATGTGCACGCATCATATGTGATGACAGGGAGCCACCCCATATCACCAAATGCTCCCTCTACATTGAACAAGGCTAGCTCAGCCAAGTTCACCATGCGACCCCCTTCCACCTTCTTACGGGCATAGTCAGCATACTGTGCCTCAGCTTCATTCGAACGGAAGCGAAGTGGATCACGCAATCTTGGCACTTTGGCACCGACAATCACCGAAAGGAATTATGTCTGGCCGTAGAGTTACCCGACAGACCCAAAATACAGTCCCACCACCACCACCAGTGGAGGAGACTAGTCAAGAGAATAACCATGCACAGGGTAATCCAGAACCAGCAGGCCCTACAAATTTGCCACCTCCACCACCGGAGCTAGCAACTGTGGTTATGAATCTAGCACAACAGCTACACTGGATAGACAAAATGGAAAGGAACTTCCTTATGATGACTATTACCGAGGAAGAGAAAGTACTATGCGCCACCTTCATGCTCAAAGGCGACGCACACCATTGGTGGAAATCTACAAAGACGTATTTATTGACCAAGCACGCCCTACTGACATGGGTTATATATAAAGAAGCATTCTTCAAGAAGTATTTCCCAAGAAGCTTCAGAGATTCAATGGAGAAGGAATTTCTGAGTCTGTACCAGGGGTAGATGTCCGTAGACTCGTATCAACAGCGCTATGAGGAGCTGTTTTTCTTCGCACCGGCTAGCATGCAAGAAGAAGATACAAAAACCCGTAGGTTCGTCGCGGGACTAAGAGAAAGCATAAGAGAAAATGTTCCGGGCTTAGAGAAGAAAATCTACAACGAAGCTGTCCGGATTGCTCGAGTGATCGAATCGAGCCGGAAGGAGAGTTATTTCTCCCGCAACAGAGGCATCAAGAGACTAGCCGGAAACTCCTACAACGGAGGCAATAATAGGACGTATAAACCTTTTCGTCCTCAGAATTTTGCTACTGCACCAAAGTCTACTTCCGCAGCTCAACCACAGCCAAAGCCAAATTCCGAAGCCCCGAAGTGTTATAACTGCAACCAACTAGGGCATATGGCAAGAGAATGTCCAAAACCCAAGAAGCAGTTACATCAAGGATGGGTATATGCTGTTACATCAGAGGATGCAGCCGCATCGCCCGATGTGGTCACAGGTATGACCGAAACTTTTAAGATTATAAATTCATTGATTGAGCATGTAGACTAAGTAAAAACGGATCACAGGTATTGTACCTATCAATGGCGTACCAGCCGGAGTACTCTTTGATTCGAGAGCTACGCATTCATTTATATCTGTGTCGTTTGGAAAGAAGACCAATTTACCCATCAAAACATTAGACTACAAGTTACTTGTACGGTCACCGATGGGATTAGAAGTGGAATTAAAGAAAGGTTATGGGCCATGTCCAGTTCTCATTGGCGAGAAAACTTTGGATGCAACTTTAATACAACTTGAGATGGCAGACTTTGATGTCATCTTGGGAATGGACTGGTTAGCTCGGCATTCTGCAAATCTGTTATGCACCAAGAAGAAGCTAACGTTCAAAGACAAAGAAGGAGCAGAATTCAGTTTCTCGGGAACCAAACTTCCCAGGAGACGCAAGCTCATACTCTCAGCATTAAAGGCTAAGAAGTTCCTTGAAAAAGGAGCCATCGGATATCTAGTATCAGTGGTCGACCTAACCAAGGATGCGCCACGAATGGAAGATATTGACGTCGTGCGGGATTACCCAGATGTATTTCCAGAGGAACTACCCGGATTACCGCCCGACCGTGTCACGGAGTTTGTAATAGACCCGATACTTGGAGCCGCACCGGTATCAAAAGCACCGTATAGAATGGCTCCTACTGAATTGAAGGAATTAAAAGTGCAATTACAAGAACTGCTGGATAAGGGTTATATTAGACCCAGTATATCTCCATGGGGAGCACCGGTGTTGTTCGTAAAGAAGAAGGATGGTAGTGTTTGATTATGTATCGACTATCGAGAATTGAATAAGCTGACAATCAAGAATCGATATCCACTACCCAGGATCGATGACTTGTTCGATCAGTTACAAGGAGCGAAGGTATTTTCAAAGATCGATCTTCGATCAGGCTATCATCAGCTGAAGATTAAAGAAGGTGACATTCCAAAGACAGCTTTCAGGACAAGATACGGACATTATGAGTTCTTAGTGATGTCCTTCGGATTAACTAATGCACCGGCAACATTCATGGAACTTATGAACCGAGTTTTCCACGATATGTTGGATACGTCAGTTATAGTATTTATTGATGACATATTGGTATACTCCAAAGACAAGGAAACCCATGTCAAGAATCTAAACGCAGCCCTACAGCGTTTAAGGAAAGAGAAGTTATACGCCAAATTTTCAAAGTGTGAGTTTTGGCTAAGTGAAGTCGCCTTTCTAGGCCATGTAGTATCCGTAGAAGGAATCAAAGTGGACCCCAGTAAGATCGAGGCTATTGTGAAGTAGGAAGCACCAAAGAGTGTTTCAGAAATTAGAAGTTTTCTGGGTCTAGCTGGATATTATCGGAGATTCGTAGAAGACTATTCTCGGATTGCCGTACCTCTAACCAGTCTGACCAAGAAAGGAGAAAAATTTGAATGGACGGATAAGTGTGAAAAGAGTTTTCAAACACTAAAGATCAGATTGATGTCCGCCCCAATTTTGACCATTCCCGTTCCAGGACAGACATTTACCTTATACACTGATGCATCGGGATTGGGACTAGGATGTGTGCTTATGCAAGGAGAGCAAGTAGTTGCGTATGCCTCGAGACAGTTGAAGGTACATGAGAAAAATTACCCCACTCATGATTTGGAGTTAGCGGCAGTAGTACATGCTGTCAAGATATGGAGACACTACCTATATGGAGAGAAATTTCAGATTAAGTTTGACCATAAAAGTCTTACTTATCTATTTAATCAGAAGGAGTTGAATATGATACAAAGAAGATGGCTGGAACTATTGAAAGACTATGATTGTGATATCCAGTATCATCCAGGAAAAGTGAACGTAGTAGCAGATGCATTGAGCAGAAAAGCAATGATAAAATCTCAAGGAGAAGCTAGCACAACTGCAGCAATGTATACCAACGGAATGGTGTTTAATCACGGCAACGAACAATATGTGATAGATACAATGGATGAATCAGCTAGCCAAGGGTTTATTCATCGATTTTCAAATATGTTTATGGCATTGAAGATTATACCGGATATAGTGGACGAAGTGAAGACAGCTATCAAAGCAGATCCTTATCTGAGAACAGTACAAGAAGATATTGAGAAAGGTAGGACCAACCCTGAGTTCACCTTAGATAACGAGAAGGTACTGAAATATAAAGGGAGAATATGTGTACCTGAAACAGAAAGTACGGACATTAGACACCGACTGATGAAGGAAGCCCATACCACCATCTACTCGATACATCCTGGAAGCACAAAAATGTATCATGATCTAAAGAAACTGTATTGGTGGAGGGGAATGAAGGCAGATGTAGCCAAGTTCGTGTCTCAATGCCTAAATTATCAGAAGGTAAAGGCGGAACGACAAAGACCCGCAGGACTGTTACAGCCATTACCGGAATCAGCATGGAAATGGGACTGCATCACTATGGACTTCGTCACAGGACTACCATTGACTCCTCGAGTAGTTGACGCAGTTTGGGTGATTGTGGACCGTCTGACTAAGATAGCTCGCTTCATACCGATACGACCCCAGTATACACTGGAAAGGTTAGCAAAGTTGTATGTGGATAATATTGTTTGGTTACACGGTGTACCAGAAATTATTGTGTCCGATAGAGATCCACGATTTACTTCCAAATTTTGGGAAGGACTGCAAAAGGCTATGGGTAAAACATTGAAGTTCAGTACTGCATTCCACCCACAGACAGACGGATAGTTGGAGCGTACAATCCAGATTCTAGAAGATATGCTACGAGCATGTGTGATTGATTTCAAAGGATCATGGGACGAAAAGTTACCATTGATCGAGTTCGCTTACAATAACAGCTATCAGGCTACTATACAGATGTCACCTTATGAAGCACTGTATGGCAGGAAGTGTCGAACCCCCTTGTTTTGGAATGAAGTTGGAGAACGTAGTATTGTTGGACCGGAATTTGTTGAAGAGACTTGTCGAGTGGTCGACATCATCAAGGAGAGAGTGAAAACAGCTCAGAACCGTCAGAAGCAATATGCAGATACTCGACGAAGAGATCTAGAGTTCGTCGTAGGTGATAAAGTATTTTTGAAAGTATCGCCTATGAGAGGATTGAAGAGATTCGGACAGAAGGAAAATTGAGTCCAAGATATGTCGGACCATATGAAATTCTAGCTAAGCATGGAAAAGTAGCTTATCAGTTGGCATTACCACCATCTATGTCAAGTGTGCACAACGTATTTCACATTTCTCTATTGAAGAAGTACGTCAAGGATTCGACGCACGTGTTGACAGTAGATTTGCCAGAATTGACTGATGATTTGACATTTGAAGTAACACCAACGGAAATCACTAGTCGAAAGGTTCAACGTCTATGCAACAGAGATATCTACTATATTAAGGTCACATGGAAAAGTAGAGACATGGAAGAGATTACATGGGAAGAAGAGAATGCTATGCGAAAGCAGTACCCACACTTATTTGATTCAGAAGGTACGTATAATTTCGAGGACGAAATTTTTATAAGTTGGGGGGAGTTGTAAGACCCGTGTCAATCTAACCCGGTCTTACCACCTTGAATCAGGTTTACCCATCATGGTCGAGTCAAGTGGACCAAGGGCGTGATGGAGATCAAGATCCCAGGTATAGAATTGACCCAAAAACACTTAATTTTAGGGGAGGGTCGCATACCCAGCCAAGTAGGGTCGGACCTCCCAAAACAGAATGTCAGACCCTCAGATTTGAAGGGAGGGTCGGAAAGCTTAAGACCCTAGGGTCGACGGGATCATCGACCATCCATCGACCCTCGGTTTCTGCCGAATATAGAAATTTGGAAATTTCCTAATTTTCGATTGGGATTCTTTCCAAATCTCAATGGGACTATTATAGGACATTCCTACTCTATTTAAAGGACGTCCCTAAGCCATTTTCACTCCTTTCACAACCCTAATTGAATTGAGAGAAAGAAAGAAGAAGGAAAAGAGGAAGAAAGGAGACAAGGAGGAAGACTTAGCAAAAAAGAGAAGAAATTCCAGAGAAAAGTAATATTCTCAGGTATGGATACTAATTCCATGAGTTTCTACAGACCTTAGGTTAGATATGGTTGCGTGTAGGATTTCGGAGAAACCCAAACCATCCATTCATGGTTAGGTTTTCATGGAAAACCATAGGATGATGCATGAAAACTACTTAGATGGATATACATGGTTCTAGACCATGGAATGACTGTTGAATGAATGTAGGAAGCAAGCCATAGGACCCCAAACACGAAGAGTGGATTTAAAAGTAGAAATTAGACCAGAGTGCATCGAGGGTCGCACCGAGGGTCGATAGACCATCCGACCCTAGGTGTTTCTGACCATCGATCCTCAGCATTCGGGAAGTTCAGAATGAGGGGAGGGTCGATAGACCCATCGACCCTAGCATCAACCCTAGCATCGACCCTCAGTTGACAGAATGGTTTTAAATTCTGAATTAATTCTAATTAAATTCTATCAACTTTGTTAGGTTTGCTAGCAATATAATAACGTTATAACGGTGATTCTAAAGCTTGGAAAAATATCTTTTAGCAAGCTAAGGTGAGGAACCTTAACTCCAAACTAAATTGGTTAATAATAAACTGTTTTCATTTTCTTGAGTCCTATGCTATGTTTGATTCTATGCGAAATATGTTGTAATGTGCATACAGCATGCCATCCAATATTTTTATTACTTGTTCATGCATATTTACTTTATTGTTTATAACATGATGATGATGATGATGATAGGAATAGGCATGTGCTTGTATGTGTGTGGTTGATGTGCTTGATGCGAGCGAGTATCAGGGGAGGTGTGATGAGAACGTCAATAAACATTAACCTTTGGCGGGTCTAAATACTTTAGCTCTATCTCTAACTCAAGTCTTGTGCATTGACATCGTCGTATCGCCATTACTTTAGCAGAACTATTATGTCGTAGAGTATCAGGGGAGGTGGTCTCGGTCCTTGTAGTCTCTGACTCTACCAGGGGGCCTTAGCTCTATCTCTATGGGCATTCTGAGGGATGCTTGGGGTGAGGCCTTGGATACCCTTGTTTGGCATTAGGATTGGTTAGTAGCGAGCCCAGTTTGCAAGCCCTCGCTAACAGGGGCTTACGTGTTAGTATAGCATTATATAGCAATAAACGTTAACCTTTGTTGTATAATGTTATGGTAGGGTGGATGGGGACGACAATAAACGTTAACCTTCGGGCGGGGTTCCACACCCTGTGTATAGAGGCGGTGTCAATAAACGTTAACCTTTGATCACCCAACATTTCTATTGCGCATTGCAAACTATAAACCAGACCAAAAATATAAATTGACTTTTTGCATGCATATGTATTGTTGCATTGTTTTGGCTACTCACTGAGCCGTGTTGTGTGCTCACCCCTCGATGTCGAATATTTTTAGTTGATGATGCAGGTTACACAGTCGAAGATTATATGAACGTGTCTGTGTACGGGAATATAGCAGCGATGGACGCTGGAGCTAAAGATGATACACACGACTCCTCTTGCGAGTGCAACTCGTGTGTATTTGATTAGATATTTTTATAGGTTTCTCTGAATTTATAAAGACATGTATTTGTTAATTACATAAGTATGTCTCAGTTGGAAACATAATAATTTACTATTTTATTAATGGTATCATCTTAGTTCTCAGTTCATTTATTTATAAGATTTCCGCTATTGTGTATTTACTCTGATTATGATTGTGGATGTGTGTAAGTTTGGATAACGCGGGGATGGCCTATTAGAGATCCTGGTTGAACCGTTGGTTATTTAGCGGTTCATCACACCATTCTGAACAGTGCAAAATTAGGGTGTGACAGATCAGCCAACCAAGGGTTTATTCATCAGTTTTCAAATATATTCGCCGCATTGAAGATTATACCGGATATAATTGATGAGGTAAAGACAGCTATCAAATCAGACCCTTACCTTAGAACGGTACAAGAGGATATCGAAAAAGGTAGGACTGACCCTTAGTTCACCTTGGACGAAGAAAAGGTACTGAAATACAAAGGAAGAATATGTGTACCTGAAACAGAAAGTTTGGACATTAGACACCGATTGATGAAAGAAGCCCACACCACCATCTATTCGATACATCGTGGAAGTATGTAGCTAAGTTCGTGTCTCAATGCCTAAATTGTCAGAAAGTAAAGGCTTAACGACAAAGACCGGCAGGACTGTTACAGTCATTACCAGAACCAGCATGGAAATGGGACTGCATCACTATGGACTACGTCACAAGATTACCATTGACTCCTCGAGTAATTGACGCAGTTTGGGTGATTGTAGACCGCTTGACTAAAACAGGTTGCTTTATACCTATATGACCTCAGTATACACTGGAGAGGTTAGCTAAGCTGTATGTGGATAACATTGTGCGATTACACGGTGTACTCGAAAGTATTGTGTCCGATAGAGATCCACGATTTACTTCAAAGTTTTGGGAAGGATTGCAAAAGGCTATGGGTACAACATTGAAGTTTAGTATTGCATTCCATCCATAGACAGATGGACAGTCAGAGCGTACAATTCAGATCCTAAAAGATATGCTTCAAGCATGTGTAATTTATTTTAGAGGATCATGGGATGAAAAGTTACCATTGATTGAGTTCGCTATAATAGCTATCAAGCTACTATACAGATGTCACCCTATGGAGCACTGTATGGCAGAAAGTGTTGAACTCCTTTGTTTTGGAATGAAGTTGGGGAACGTAGTATTGTTGGACTAGAATTTGTTGAAGAGACTTGTCAAGTGGTCGACATTATCAAAAAAAGAGTGAGAACAACTCAGAATCGTCAGAAGCAATATGCCGATACCCAACGTCGAGACCTTGAGTTCGTCGTGGGTGATAAAGTGTTCTTAAAAGTATCGCCTATGCGAGGATTGAAACGGTTAGGACAGAAAGGGAAACTAAGTCCAAGATATGTCGGGCCATATGAGATTCTAACCAAACGTGGAAAAGTGGCTTACCAATTAGCACTACCACCATCTATGTCAAGTGTGCATGACGTATTTCATATTTCCTTATTGAAGAAGTATGTCAAGGATCTAACGCACATTCTAACAGTAGATTTACCTGATTTGACTGATGATTTGACATTTGATGTAACACCAACTGAAATCACCGGCCGAAAGGTTCAACGACTATGCAACCGTGATATCTACTATTTTAAGGTCACTTGGAGAAGTAGAGATATGGAAGAAATCACATGGGAAGAAGAGAATGCTATGCGAAAGCAATATCCTCATTTATTTGACTCGAAAGGTATGTACAATTTCGAGGATGAAATTTTTATAAGTAGGGGGGGAGTTGTAAGACCCGTATCGAACTAACCCGATCTTTCCACCTTGAACCAGGTCTACCCATCATGGCCGACCCAAATGGATCAAGTGCGTGATGGAGATCACGATCCCATGTATTAAACTGACCCAAAAACACTAAAATAAGGGGGAGGGTCGCATACCCAGCAAGGCAAGGTCGGACCCCCCCAGTATAAAAGTCAGACCCTGTGTTTTTAATCGGGGGTTGGACATTTTAGAACCAAGGGTCGACGGGATCTCTGACCCCCTCATCGACCCCCAGTCTACCGACAGAAACCGTGAATTGGGAACTTTCCAAATTTCAATGGGATTCTTTCCTAATCTCAATGGGACTTATTTTGGGAGTTTTTACTCTATAAATAGGACGTCCCTAAGCCTCTTTTACTCCTTTTAGAACCCTAATTGGATTGAGAGAAAGAGAAGAGAAGGAGAAGAGAAAGAGAAGAGAAGAAAAGTGAAGAAGAAGATCAAAGAGAAGGCTTCAAAGAAACAAGCCTAATTCTCAGGTATGGATACTATCTCCATGTAATTTTATAGACCTTAGAATATAGTGAAGAGGAATGATCTAGGAGAAACCCAAATCATCCATCCGTGGTTAGATTTTCATGAAAAACCATGGGGGAGATCATAAAAACCATGTAGGTGAATAAACTATGGTTCTAAGCCATAGAACATGTATGTAATGGATTGTAAAAGCAAGCCATAGGACCCAAACACGAATGAATGGACTGTAGGATGAAAATTTGACTAAAACCACGGGGGGTCGCATGGGGGGTCGATGGCCAATCGACCCTGCTAGACCCTAACAATCGACCCCCAGTATTTGGGAAGTCCAGAATCTCGGTGGTAGCACCCAGGGTCGATGGCACATTCGACCCTGGCATCGACCCCCAGTTAACAGCATGATTTTTAAAATCAGAATTACTTCTAATTAAATTCTATCGACTTGATTAGGTCTTCTAGTGATATAATATTGATATTTACTTGATTCTTAAAGCTTGAAAGAGGATCTACGATCAAGCAAAGGTGAGCGAACAAGACCTAAACTAATTGGTTAATAATAAACTATTTTATTCTTGAGTCCAATGCCATGATTGATTCTATGCGTGTATGCTTGTTATGTGCATTCAACATGTCATCCAATATTTCTATTATTATTGTTCATGCATATTTAAATTATTGTTTATAACATGATGATGATGATTGTGATAGGAATAGGAATGTGGATGTATGTGTGTGGTTGGTGTGCTTGATGCGAGCGAGTATCAGGGGGGGTGTTATAGGCTGAGCCTCAGCACTCTAGCTCTATCTCTAACTCAAGTCTTGTCCACTGACATCGTCGTATCGCCATTACCTTAGCAGAACTATTACGTCATAGTGTATGAGGGGAGGTGGTCTTGGACCGTATAGTCTTTGACTCTGCTGGGGGCCTTAGCCCTATCTCTATGGACGTATTGAGGGATGCAGGGGTGAGGCCTTGGATACACTGATTGGCATTAGGATTGGTTAGTTGCGAGCCCAGTTTACGAGCCCTCGCCAACAGGGGCTTACGTGTTGGTATGGGCAACCGGTACAACAATAAACATAACCTTTGTGTGTACATTGTCCATGGTGGGTGCATGTGGGACGACAATAAATGTTACCTTTGGGCGGCTTCACACACTCGTGTATAGAGGTGAGGCGTCAATAAACCTAACCTTTGGCCACCTATCCTTTCTATAGCACATTGCAAACTTATTTACCAGACTGAAGATATGAATTGAATGCATGCATATGTTTATTGCATTGTTTTGTTTGCTCACTGAGCCATGATGTGTGCTCACCCTATCGACGTCGAATATTTTTAGTTGATGATGCAGTTACTACGGTTGAAGATTATATGAGTGCTCCGGTGTACACGCGTGTTGCTGCAATGGAAGCCGAAGACTTAGTGGATATACATGACTCCTCATGCGAGTGCAACTCATGCGTATTCAATTAGATTTTCATTTGAATTATTAAAGGAATGTAATTGATATTTTATTTATTTATGCCTCAGTTGATACAACAATAACTTGATATTTTTATTATGGTTATCACAGTTAGATTTCTCAGTTCATTTACTATAAGACTTCCGTTATTGTGTATTTATTCTGATTATGGTTGTGGATGTGTATGGTTTTATTTTTAATGGACACAGCCTATTAGAGATCCTGATTGAACCGTTGGTTTATTAGCAATTCATCACACCATTCTGAATGGTGCAGAATTGGACGTGACATATAGAGTCCTAATCTAACTAGCAAAGAGATCCCTTCGTTTAGGAAAGTTTCCAAAACCCAGAGTTGGTCATATCATCGTGTGGCCGCACGTATGGTCGCAGAATCCGTCGACCACACGTTGGATTTTTGAGTGGTCTCATTTTGCTTATGTGTGGTCGACCATATCTGCTCAGGTATGCGACCACACACTCGAAATTGGCTAATTTTGGGTCGATTTACGTACCTATCCTTGTGGTTCCCTCACGTACATGATCCGCTCAATCCAACCATGATAGAAAAACTTGACATGACATGGTAAGACCAGGTTAGTAGAGTGCGAGTCTTACACTCAGAGATGGCATCTCTATTTTTCGACAAGACGTACTGTTTCCATGTCGTAGACTAAGAAAATGAGATGTTGCCCCAGTGGGAGTCCTAACCCTTCACATTCTTGTTTGCTGCTTCGACTGCCCCGGTTCATCTAAGAATGAGAAGTAGAAGACCTATGACTAATGATGTGAAAAATGACTGCACAACTCTTGCGCTCTGCCCCAGTCACGCTACACCTGATCCGAGATCAACTCACGAGACACCCCAATGTCAACAAAATACTTTTGTAGGAAACTTGAACATCTAGGATACTCTTCTATCCCTAAATTTGTCATTTGGAGTCTTCACAAATGGGTTGGGCTTTCTTTTCTTTTAAGGCTAGGTGGAGTAGAAGTTCAAGTGATGGCTCATCATCCAAATCATCATCAGCATCAGAATTGACAGAGGAAATGGAAGAGGAAGAAGCAACAATTTTGGAAAAATTAGAATTTTTTCTTTTTGAAGTAAGCTAGCTTTGCAATGAAAATCCCAATTGGGATAGAGTTGACATTTGATACAATAGACTTGAATTGGACTCTCTATAAACACATTGGACCTAGGCCCAGACATGGCCGACTTATCAGTTTTAGATGATAGCAGGTTGGGATAAAATGAATCCGTCTGAGAGACCTCAATTGGATACAACACTGCTAGTGAGAAAAAATAATTGTTATGGGACCTAGTCTCTGTTCAGGCTTCCACCAGTAAGAGTCGTCACGCCCACCTATCAAATATTGGCATCTGTCATTCAGGTCCTTGGCCCTTGGGTCTATTAATGCTCATTATTGGATTGACCCACTGTTGGGCATGATGGAACACAAAGTTCTCTTGAACATGGATATTAGCAGGTGGGTGGGTCAATCCTGGGAGTCCGAGATCGACTCCGATAGTCAGGGAATTTAGGCATATCATTTATCTTGGCTACTTGGCCCCTCAAAGGTTCGTGGTTTCTTGATCAGTGGAAGTTTGAGATCATACTTAGCATGACAGTAATGAATCCAAGAAATCTCCTAGAGGAATGATCCATGACTCAGGAAGATAGAGAAAAATCTGATCTAACAAAACAATGATGCAGAGAAGTGAAGAAAATGATTAACTTGAAACAAGTCATTGGCTGGCTCGTGATTGAGACCTTAACTGACAAATATCCTAGCATTGAACAGACTCTTAAGGATGGAGACATCAGTTGACTGAGAGATAGTGACACTGACTAACTCAAATGCAAGGAGATAGATTCACTGTCGGACTCTAAATGATGGAAATATGATTGACTTCATTAATCACAGATCCGAATGACTCATAAAAAAATGAATAAAAAAGAATTTGAATTAGAAAATATACAAACATACACAAGCAAGGATGACTCGACCAAACAATTGTTAGCTCACTTGTAAACCAATTCAAACTAAGGGCATCTTGGTCAACTTGTCCAATTAAGTGGCCTTATGTTCAGATGTTGGGAAAAAGTGAATTATGATCGAATCACACCCCAACACCAACATCCAATCACAGTGGCTCACTTAATTTTAGCAGTTTGAAAGAGATGGCCCAGTTTCAATATATAATCCTAGTAATAAATAAGCAAATGACCACTTGGTGATGATTTAGTTGACTTGCTCCCAAAATCAGTATACATGCATAGAGAGCTCAACATGTAAGTTGCGTGTTCATACTAAAGGGTTAGCAAGCCCTAGAATATAAATATACTGAGTGATCGACGTAGACACGTATATCCATGTTGTACTATCTATGCAGGCATACTGATAAAAAGACCAAATCTGATCTCAATCATCACTAAAGTGGCCACAATAGGAAAAATAAATCTATAGAGTTGTTTGAACTTGATCCTCAAAATGATGCTAATGAGGAAACCTAAAATTTAAGTTCTATGTCCAATGGTACATGGTAGGTGGTTATAGGACAGACAAGACTTCCTTGACAAGATGTAAAATATACCTATCACCCGTATAAACGGAATGAGTCATAGGTACAAGCATCCTTTATATACCCAAAGGTACTAGATCAAGGTTGTTGCTTCGTCGAACAGTTATCCAAATCTGCCTAAGGGTCCGTTCTAGCTAACCACGAGGTTTGGTTGATCTCATCCTCACAAATGCAATGCAAGGTGCAAAAATGAAAATTAAAAAACAAGTATTTACAACCACCTAGCATCCAAGTATGTACAACAAACTAAAAACGGTATTTACATCATGCTATATATAAGTATCTACAACAAACTAAACCACTGGTATTTACAAGAAACAAACTAGTATTTACATGAAACTAAGATACATGTATTCGAAGAAACTACACAAGTATTTACAATATGATAACTTAGAAGCATTTCCATCAAATTATCATACAACACATTAGTCTAAACATACCAGAGGAAAGGAAAGGACAAGACAAAATTTGGAGTCTGACGTGATTCCCCAATGGAGTCGCCACTTTGACGACAATGGAAATTTGACCTCCACAAATGGGAAGGCTTTCGCCTTATGACTTTGTCCATCCACACCAATAGATGGTGAGAATATGGAGTCGCCACCTAGATGAAGTCTAGGACCTAAAAATTACCTCTCACTTGGAGAGACGCTATAATCATGAATAAACAAATGATGAATTAAAAAAATAAACAACACAGAAATTACAATAACAGATGGATGATTGAGCTCGAGATCAAGTTGCCTACATATCCCTGTGCAGCGAGAATTAGGCCAAACATAGTTCGTGCGTGGTTGTGGTTGTGTGTGAGATGCCCCCCTTGATAAAGGAAGCACGTGTGACTGTGCGAGAAGGATGAAGTACTTGGAGTTCTATCCACTTCCAACTGCCTACGTATCTCCTCAGAGAATTAGGTTAAACGTAGTTCCCAATAGTTAACAGGCTATTCGACCCCGAATGGCATCATTCAAGAGGTGCTTGAACCTCAAAGGTACTCAGACCTTAGCTCCCCGCACTCGGCAAGGGTAAACTAGATTTTGAAAACAATGATGTTGGTTGCTTCGCAAACCAAATCCCAGATTTGGGAAACAATTGCCCTAAGGCCATAGATAGAACTCGATAAAAGCTAGGTTGGGGATCAGACATGATCCCAACCGTCACCTGACGCATGAAGACATGATCACATTTTTCTTTTGTATTTTCTATTTTCTCTTTTTTTTTTTAATTTTTTTCTTTTTCTTTCTTTTTTGTATTTTACCTTGCAAGGGGGGAAAACATGGAACCAACCCTAATGGTCGAGCGGGCCCATGACCTAGGCGGGGCCACACTAGTCCCCGTGGGATTGGTGAATCCCAGCTAGAATGGACTCACTAGAGTCACCCTAAAAGATTTCCACAACGCTGGGAGGGGAGTTCATACATTCAAATCAAGCACAAAAAAACATTAATCTGACAAGCATAAAATGTCAAGCACAACTCCGAGCACAGAGATTCATCATGTCAAGCATATCATGAGTATATGGATTGGTTCAAAATGGGGTTGGATCAAGCATGGGGCTGGTCTGGTTTAAACACTTGACCAGACTAGGTTGAAGCATTAACCGACTTAGGTCATGTAAACATGAAATACAAGGCATGGACCCAAGCAAAGATATCAATTATACCAGATATATGATGAACAGATTTAACATTAGAGCATGGTAGCAAAGATGTGATCATAAAAAAATCGAATCGGGTTCAAACACAAACCAAACCAATTTTGACCATAAGCTAGAATAACTCTTATATTCACAAACCAGGTTTGATCACAAAACATAAACCAACGTAATCCAAATCAGATTTGATAACAAACATTTAAACCAACAAGCAAGTGAGTTGAATCAGTTTTAGCATATGGGATGCAAACAAACTCGTCATGGGATTAAACCAGCCAATATGGTTAAACCATTCTAATCATGGGACTGAACTGACTTCTGATGTTAATAAGCCATCACCATCAAATGGGTTGAAACAAACCCAACACAAAAAACCACAACCAAAGGGCTGAACCAAACCCAATACAATTAAACTAAACCCACCAAGGGGCTGAACCAGTCCAATACCTAGAACCAATCCCATTATATCTTATATCTCAAAAAGGAAGGGTTAGAGTCTATATGACTCCTCTTTCTCAACGTGTTGGCCTGGGTTTAGTGAAGCCTCTTTCCAATGTGATTTCACAATACCCAACACAAAAGAGAATAAACAGACAAAACACATAGGTGTGAAACAATTGAGTGAGCTAATATTTATGATCTTTGATCATGAGATTAAACCAATAAAAATGGGAAAATCACTTTGAGATCATAAGATAGGATTATCCCAACCCTCAGCAGATCAACAATCACAACCGAGACTGCTATTGAGAAGAAAATAAGGGAAAGCAAGACCTAAAACTCGCGAAATACTGGAGGGACATTGGGATCAAAAGAAGACATCATGGCACAGAGATCAAATTCATGGAGTAATGTACACCCACGGAGAATCGACAAACGACAAAGATAAGAGAAAAAAGAAGAATGAGGCAACACAACTTCAGCAATGAGATAGCATATGAATTACTTGCAAATGACCAACTAAAATAAAAATGTAGAGAAGGAGATCTGAACTCACCCACCCCTATAAGATAGTCACCCATAGCGGAAACCCTCTCTTCTTCTTCCATTTTCCTCCTCTCTATGTTCTAACCAAAGCCTCCCCAGATCACCTGCACTCACTTTACGGCAGCACCTTTTCTTACAGCCATAACACTTTTCTCACTTCTCTTTTCCCTCTTACAGCTTTAGCTAGCACTTCCTATTTCTCTTCTCTGCTCTCACTTTCTCCTCTCTTTTTTGTTCTGAAATTATATCTCTTGTATTTTTTTCTTGCACGGCCACTATTCACTTTCTTCTACTTCAGTGGCAGCCTTCTTCTTCTAATTTTCGGTCAGCATCGCCTCTTTCTTCTTCAATTTTCTGATCTTTTCTCTCAATCACTCTTTCCCTCATTCGGTAGCCACCATGCCACAGCAGTTCATTTTTTCTCCTTGCTCACTTATTCTTCCTCCTGTTTCAACCGCAACCTTCCTTCCTTCTCTCAGCTTCTTCTTTCTTCTTCACTCATGGTTTCCCTCTCTTGTCTTCCCAATCTCTCTTCTGCTCCTTTCCGCAGCCCCTATTTTTCTCACTACTCCCATATTTCCAGCCGATTTTTCCTCTCAAAACCCATCTGAGTGACCTGCCAACCGTCTCTTTCTCAAACCCCTTTATCCCTCATAAAGGAAACCCAAACAAAAGCCCATAAGAACATAATTAGAAACATGACCTACCTAACTTAAACCGGACCAAAACACTTTTTTTGTTCTTTTGTATTTTTTTAATCATTTTTTCTATTTTTTTTATTTTTCATAATAATCTAAAGTGATAGGAAATTCTAACATGACCTCAAATGATAAAAATGCCCTCAATAAGAGATGAGCCAAAATGGGGTCTTACAGTCCCGTTTGGTCGTGCCTTCGCATAGGCTTAGTAATAAGCAGAGCATTGCCAGATGATCGATCACCCGATCTAGCCTCCAAATGACCTATAGGAACCCTCACTACTGTAAACTGTATGTGAACCAGATGACTGATAAACACATTTTATGTGTGAATTTAGGATATAAGTATGCATCTCTTATTTTATTTATGATGCTTCTCAGGTATTTAATATTATTTTTATGTTTGTAGGATGTAGGTGAAAGAATGGAGAAATTTGAGCTTCAAAAGTTCATTTTATGCATTTTTGGTAATCCTGTCCAGTTAACTCTCCTAGTCAACTCAGCAGCCGGGCATAGGATGAATTTTATAAAGAGAGCCACGAATTTTGTGTATAAGATCAGCCTTAGACCAAGTCAAAGAGTAGCCCAATCTTACGTGAAAGATTTTATTCTCTTGAGAAAATATTCCTTACTTATTTGGAATCAAATTTACAAGATTGCATGGCATGGAAGAATGGAAAGCTCCAATCGATTATGAAAGTTTTCAAGAAGCGATAATGATGCTAATGATATGATGAGTTGGTGCAAGATTTTTTCTACTCGAAAATCGTCCACATACAATGAACCTACAAGATTGGAATTTGATCATCAAAATTATCTCCACAAAATCTCTTGTATTCCAATTGTAAAAATTGATTGTGATCTTTACTCACTTGTATATATATTTAATGCTCAGCAATAGAAAAATCATCTAAGAATTTTATTGTAAGTTTTTTTTAGTTTTAAAAATTTATGAGAGAGTTTGAGATTATTAGTTTCTTCTTTTCAAGTTGTGTTCTACTTGCTTAAGTTTATTTTTATTTTTAATTTTTTTAAGTTTTAATTCCAGATTTAGAACTTTGTAGTAGGGTAGATAAAAATAGGTTGTATCCCATTACTAATTTAATTTAAGGGAGAAGGCTCTCTTTGTAATAGTTTACACTCACTTTGGAATGACAACAAGATGAGCAACGATAGAGGAATCTTCCAACGAGATAAGTTTTTCTTACGTTCTTTTCTTTTTAATTTCGTTCCCTTCATGCAATAGATCTATGTTACTCTATGGTTAATATAGTGGTTTCATAAATCTTCGTGCCATTAGGAATTGGTAATTATCATTTTTGTGACTTAATTAATTTTTATTTGAAGTAATTAGAGTGGTTAATTCATTCAAATCCATTTGATACGCTTTGCCTTATTTGAGTTAGGATAAAGCGATTCCTCCCTGAGATCGATCCATTATTGCACGATACCGTACACTTGCGGTTACATACACATTTAATTTCCATCAAGTTTTTTTGCGCCATTTTCGGGGAGGCAAGCCATTATTTTTTCTATTTTAAATAGTTCAAAGTGATTAAAAAAAAAACAAAAAAAAACTAGAAAAGAAAAATGCAAAAAATTTTATTGGTTTCATGCCTTTATTTGCACCTCCGATCCGTTAGGTTGGAACAGTACAATCAACCGTCCAATCCTGATCATGATGTGGTGTTAAGGGATGCTGGCTATCAAATTATCAAGAGGAATAACGGCATTGTTTCTCAAGGTGATTGCCGATATGATCGGTCTCTAAGCCATTGATCGTCAGGAGGTTTGCATCAACCCTGATTAAAAAAAATCCAACTTTTCGAGTCAAATTTAGAGAAAAAAGAAAGAAATTTTTTTATCATTTAAAGAGGTTTATGCATGAGAGTGTGGACTCGTGATTCTACCAACCATTTGATAAGAGTCCCATCGTTTACAATGGCTGAACCTAAGACCACACTTAAGGATAGGTTCGACCCTACTAGGGCAGCACAACCTTCATGTATTCAATTGCCAGCTGCCACAGGCAATAACTATGAATTGAAAATTTAATTCATTACCATGCTTCCCCATTTTCATGGGTTATCTTTAGAGGATGCATACTTGTTCCTCTGTGAGTATGAGGAGGTGTGCGCCCTCATTAAGATGCAATAGCTCAGTGATGATGCTGTCAAATTGAGGTGCATTACCTTTTCACTCAAGGATGGAGCTAAAAAATGGCTTTATGGTCTTCCCACAAATTCCATTACATCATGGGATAAATTTATTGTATTATTCCTTAAAAAAAAATTTTCCTCTTCAAAAGACAAATAAACTTCGAGGGGATATAATGCAGTTCAAACAAGAGCCAAATGAGTCTTTTTCATGCTTCATGGAAAGGTTCCAAGGCCTACTCCAAGAATGCCCTTACCATGGTATTGAAACATGGAAACTTTGTCAAATTATCTACGAGGGGATAAAATTTCCTACCAAGCAAATGCTTGAGTCTATGTATCCTCAAGGATTCACTTCCTATGAGGATGCTAACGATGCTTGGAATTTTTTAGCAAATCTCGCCAAAAAAAAGGAGAGTGGGAGTCTGTGCAGGAGACAGATCACACTCAAAAAGGTAAAGGTTACTTTGTTGATGGCATAGTAGCTAAGGAAGCACACCTAGATAGCCTTATCAAAAGGATAAAAGCTTTAGTTCCTAGAGACCCTGTCCAAAAGCAAGTCCTAATGTGCAACTGGTGTCAAACTCCTGGACACACAATGGAGGAATGCCCTTCACAGGAAAATTCTCAGAATGCTAATGTAAGTGAACTGTACAATCCGTATAGCAACACCTACAACCCAAGATGGAGAAATCATCCAAATTTCTCCTAGAACCAAGGGAACAGTGTGGACCCACCCCAATTTCTAAATCAATGTCCTCCCGATCACACCAAGCCATATGCTCCCCCTAGACCCAATTTTGTTCCCCAAGGTAATTTTCAGCAACCCCCTGGGTTTTCTAAAATGGGTGAGCCGGCCAAACTAAATGAGTTGGAGAAGAATGTAGCAGCTCTTATGGCAAGGCATACCAGTATGGAGAGGACACTCACCCAATTGGTTACTTTAATGTGTGAAAAAATAAGGGTATTCTGCCCAGCCAACCAGAGACCAACCCATGTCATTACCTACAACCAAATAGGTCAAACCCTCAGGTAAGTGGCATAGATAATCAATCAGGGCTCTCCAAACAATGTAATGCAGTCCATGCATTACGGAGTGGCCAAGAGTACCTGCGGGATGAAGCATCAAAGAACAAACCCACAGTTGCTCCCGTTAATGTTCCCCAATCTAAGGCAGCTACTGAGCCTCTTTCTTCAAGTTCATCTGAAGTACCATAAAGACCCAGAGAGATTGTCCCAGACAGAGGTTTTACTCCACTAGCCCCATTCCCTAATAGGTTGGTAAACCAAAATAAGACTACTTTAGTTGATAAAATTTAGAGGTCTTCAAACAGGTAGAATTGAACATCCCAATTTTGGATGCAATTGATCAAATCCCTATTTATGCAAAAGTCCTTAAAGACTTATGCATACAAAAATGGATTAGTCAAATTTCCAAAAAGGTATTCTTAGCTGCACATTTAAGTTCCATTCTGAACCATCCTGTGACAGCTAAATACAAGGACCCTGCCTGTCCTACCATCTCTTGCATCATAGGTAATACCTTTATTGATCATGCTCTGCTAGACTTAGGTGCAAGTGTAAATCTTCTACCTTATCATGTTTACCAACAATTAGGATTGGAAAAGTTGAAACCAACGTCCATCTTGCTTGAACTAGCTGATCACTCTGTAAAGACTCCTAAAGAAATGGTAGAGGATGTTTTATTGAAGGTAGGGAAATTTCTTTTTTCTATTGATTCCATTGTTTTAGAAACACATCTTGTCTCCAATAGGGATCAATTCCCTATCATTTTAGGGAGACCCTTTCTGGCTATAAGCAATGCACTGATAAATTACAGGAATGGTCTCATGAAACTATCAATTGCCAACCAAACTGTGGATTTAAATGTATTTAGGTTGGGTAAGCAACCAAATAAAGAAGTACATATGCTCTAAGAATTCTTTAACCAAGTAGAGACCACTTTTGACATTGACTTTGATTCAAAATTCTTATAGTGTATGGAAGAGTTGGGAGGAGTAGAGGACACTTTTTCATCACAGGCATGGAGTATCTACACATTTTTGGAACCTCTAGGACCTCTATCCACTTTCACTCCCAATCCCTCAATGGCTAAACCACCTAGCTTAGAATTAAAGGAGTTACCATCCACTTTGAAGTATGCCTTCCTAGGACCTGACCAGACTCTTTCTGTTATTATTGCATCTGATTTGACTTCTAATCAAGAAGAAGAGTTAGTCAAACTCTTACAAAATCACAAGCTGAATGATTCGTATTGCCACAAGGCTTGACCCGAATATCACGCCTAATTCTCCCTAATGGACTATGATAGTTTTGATGGGGGTACCTAGGTAATTAGCTAGGGTATAGAACCTAACTAAAACCCTACACTAAAGGGGTGAAGTGATCATTTGCATAGCAAGGGGAAAAGAAAGCCTACAGCTGTCGAAGGAGAGAGTCGTGTTGGCTAAAAGAAAAGGGGGAATAGTGAGAAATGAAAAGAGAGAAGGGAGAGTAAAAATATGCGAGAAGAAGGGGCGGCTGCAAAAAAATAGAGGAAAGGGGAGAGGTGTGTTAGCCAAGTTACGACAAAGAGAGAAATAGAGTGAGAAGTAGAAGTAAGAGAGAAGGAGGGATCGTAGCAGCTGCACAAAAATAAAAATGGAAGAAGCAGCCCCTAAGAGAAGGGAGTGGCAGCCACAACTGAGATAAAATAGGATGAGAGAATTTAGCTGAGTAGAAGCGAAAGAAGATGAAGTAGAGGAGTTCGGCAAGGGTTTTTTGGAGTTTTATTTTATTTTGGTTAGGAAGAATCCCAGACCATTTGGAGAGGAAGTGGTTTTTTCTTGGTTAGATAAAGGAAAATGGAGGAGGAAGAGGCTTTCAGAGGTTTTGACAATAGATGCAAAGTAGGAGAAACCAAAGGAACAAAAAATCGCTATAGGGGGTTTAATCGATCCTTTGAAGCTGCATATGGTATCTCTCTATTTCTCATCGATGGTGGTGCTTATGTAACAAACCTTTGGTTCTTAGATCCTGATTTTATCCCGAAGAGGTCGATTAATTTCTGGTGAGTACAAATCTATTCCAATAAACTCTCTAGCATGTTTAATTTATCCAGAGCCGTTCCTCATCATTTTTCTTCATCAATCATCGCTGGAATCTCTGCTCATGTCTACTATGACTATCTACTTTCTTACCAATTCAAAGTTGTTCATCGTTGTCGGCGCCGACTGTTAGGGGAAAATAATAGTAGATACTAAATCTAGCTATTGGAAGAGAATTTAGGATGATCCTCGGGAGAGGGACACGTGGCGTACATCCAAGGGATGAGGTATGAGAAGAAAGAAATGATGGAAAATGTCAAAAGGAGCTCATGTTCGACCCCCTAGGCTGACTCAGATAAGATGTGACAGATTGATGTGGGTAGTTGGGCCATTAATGGTTTGTCATTAATACTCATAAATGCTGACAACAACCATAAATGCAAGGTATGCTGACTTGACCAGCCAAGTCACCATATCATGGACCGAATCAGCATGAAGCCAGACCCTTACTTGATAAAATTGTAAGGACAGAAATAGACATCAGAAGGTATGGGAGATATAGTTCAAAAGGGGGGGGGGGGTCGAAGAAGGTCAAGGGGGGTTGTAAGCAGCTTACAGGATGTCATAGCACTGTCCTAGGGCGTCATAGCCGCACGAACATACTATTCTCTAGGTAACTGATGATTGAAATAGTGATAGGTATGGAGGAGCTTGCTGAGGAAGCCTCCTATTGAACCTATATATGTAACAAGAGGACATCAATGAATGGATTGGGATTTAATCCATCACCAAGAAAAACTTCTCATCTTTGGGTTATACACACCTGCTGTTTTCCATTTTTCTTTCGGTTCCTATCTCACCGGAAGGGAAGATTGTTGCAGTGCCAATATCTCAGGGAACCCTTATTTCTGAAGGAACTCCGGTGTTTCACTGAGAATTCTATATTGAATGTCTTAGGAAATCCAATCTTACGGATTCCATCGACAACAGTTTGCCGCCCACTGTGGGGCCCCGACATACTTTGTCTCTTGAAGTTTTTCCTTTCCCCTGAACTAGTTCAAAAAGAAAAGCCTCCGCTACTCTCTTCTTTTTTTTCTACCTTACTTCCCTTCAAGTCACTCTATACCTTTCCTCCTTGGCATACTTTTACCAAAATGGCACCAGCAGGAAGAGCCAAAAGTTCCTATAACCTGTGGGAAACTCCAGCCCATCGTACTGAAGCGAATATATCTCAAGAACAGGTGGATATCCCTAGGGTCTGGACCCGCAAGACGTTCTACCGGAGGAGCCTTCTACCGAAGGAGCATGTGGTCCCAACCCTGACCCATCACAGTATGTCACCAGGGTACAATTTGATAGACTAGCCCAGCAATTGGCAGCCTTGATGGAGTTGTTGCAACAGTGACCCACAGGTGTACCGGTAGCTTCAGCACCTCCAGTTGATGTCTCAGAAGTCCCCCATCGGAAATCCAGACGCTCTGCGCCATAGGCTGTGCCCCCTAGCCCAAGGAGGGATAGTCCTTCGGTTGATTCATATCACAGCAGGGGTCGAAGCAATCGTTGGGGAGAGCCTCAATCTCATTATGTTCCAGAAGTCGACCCTACAGAAATCATCGAAAGCAGCCATGTGTCCCCAGTTGCCTCTCGACGGTAGTCTATCTCAAACAGGTTGGGGCCCAGACAGGGAGACAAGTGGGCCAGAGGCAAGATGTACACGGAGGGGGGTGTGATGCAGGAGGCACAAAGGAGGGTCGACGAAGCCAGACGTGCCCAAGAAGATGCCCAGGCCAGGTTCGACACTGCTCGACAAGCCCGAGAGGATACCCAAGTGAGGGTTGAAGAAGCTAGGTGAGTCCAAGAAGAAACCCAAGCAAGGGTCGATGCTGCACGAGAGAGAGAGAGAGAAATGGCTATCCCAACCGTTATAGCACCGTCGCCAGGTGTACCAGTGGCAACCTTTCCCTCGGCTGGTAGCACTCCCACTGGCGATGAAAATACATCCTGCTTAGAACTTCTAGTGAAAGATTTGATAGATCGGGTGCAACATGTTGAGTGGGGAGTCAATCTGGCGACCCTCCAAGAGTATGCCATAGAGACTGCTCTGACTGATTAGGTTATGAACCATCCTCTACCTTCAAACTTTGCCGTCCCAAATGTTGGATGGTATGATGGCAAGACGGATCCAGAGAAACACTTGGATAATTTTAAGCTGGAAATGGTCATCTATGGCCACCACGACGCTTTGTGTTGTAGAACTTTCCCCTCCACTCTACGAAAAGCTGGAAGGACATGGTTTAATAATCTTCCCCCTCAATCGGTGGGGACTTTCAAGGACCTCAGCAGTTTGTTCCTCTCCCACTTTCAGGGGAATCGACCTCAGAAGAATAACTAATCCCATTTGATGGCGATCAAACAAGGCGAGGGGGAGCCTCTTCGACCCTTCCTCACCCATTTCTTGGGAGTAGTGGGAGAAGTTAAAGACCTACAGCCAGATGTGGTCGTGTCGACCCTTTCCAAAGCCTATCGGGATCCTCAGTTGGTATTTTCTCTTAACAAGAAATGTCCTAGAACTCACGAGGAGATTTTCAGTCGATGCGATCGATATGCATTGGGAGCAGAGGCTGTGGCAGAGTTACTTGGACAAGTGAATTCGTCTCCTCTAGCTGTAGAAAGAAAGAAGAACGAAGCTCTGGAGAAAGCTCCTAAGGAAGGAGAAACGAGCAAGAAAATTAAAGTGGCCAAGGAACTGTAACCGGCCAGCCCTGCACCTGAGTATACCCCTCTTAATCGAACCATGGTTGAAATGCTAAACATCAAAAGAGGAGACGCCTTACTAATCCCTCCACCTAAGATGATTACCCGGCCCAAGGAGCGCAACAGGCGGCTATATTGCTCACATCACCAACATCATGGCCATGACACCAACTCATGCAGACATTTAAGGGGTCTGGTTGAAGATTTGATCCAGCACGGGCGATGGATGGAGTTTGTAGGTCCAATACCAGCACCACCCCCTCCGCCTACACCCATGGTGGTGCTTCCCCCGCCTCCTCCCATGAGGGCCCCAAGGGGGGGGGAGAGGGTCTAACATAGGCCTCTACCACCCCTAAAGTCTATCCCAAGGGGATTCATGGGCCAGATTGATTTGTGCTTAGAAGGTCGACAAAAGAGGATGAAGGAGTACCTTGCCCAGGGGGTTCAAACTATTCACGAAAAAAATCCCCAACAGAGGTTATTGGAAAAGGCGGGCCCGAAACAAGATCTAGGGCTGACTGATGATGAATATGTGACATTAAGTCATCCAGAGTGTATGATGGTGACTGTCTAGCTGGAACATATGTGGCACAAAGTACTCCCGATGGTAGTAGAGCCTGTGGAAGAAGAAGCAATTAAAGAAAGCAAGCCCGCAAAGGAACAGAAGTCATGGGGGGGTCGTCCTCCAAAAAAGTCAGGTATGAGGGGTATATTTATTTTGGTGATAATGATCTTATTGATGTTGTTACCCCTCACGAAGACCCCCTCGTTATCAAGATGGCCATTGGAGAAGAATGGGACGTAAGTCGTATAATGGTCGAAAATTGTAGTGCTTGTGAGATCCTCTACTACGACACCTACCGGAGATTGGGTTACAAGGATGAATAGTTAAGACCCATTAGATATTCTCTTTTAAGGTTTAACGGTGAAGGAGTACGGGTGAAGGGAGCTATTCAAATCGATACTCGCCTGGGGACTTATCCAGCTGTTTTCACCCCATTTTTGCTATCCCCAGCAAAAGTGAATCCAAATCACAAGTTTCTGACTTTTAACCCAAGGGTTTGTGATTCTTTAATGAACCCCATAGCAGGGTCATAGGATATTACCTATTTGGATGTATAGGTCATGAAATTATCTTCAAAATGAGACCGGAATCATCAAATTCTGACATCAAACAAGGAAGATATCACAATTTGAAAGTGCAAGAGCATTTACATAATTATTGTATGATGCATGCATTATCATTTAAACTTCAAATCATCATATCTTGGTCATCTGATATCAGAATCAGATGATTCAAAGATCAATATCCCTTATTTTCAGTCCTCTTCAAAGTGGATTTGAAAAATCCCGGGTAGAGGTCACCAGTGGGCCCCATGCAAGCTTTCATGCAAAATTATCGATAGAATTTCAGAGCTTCATATCATTGTCGTTCTACGTCAGATTCAGATGATTCGAAGGCCATTATTCTTCATTTGTGATGTTCTACAAAGTGGACATGAAAAATTTGGTACAAAAGTCTCCGAAGGGTCCCATTCAAAATTACACATGGAAATGATCATTTAATCTTTGAAAATTCATATTTTGGTCACCCCACATCCAAATCGGGTGATTTCAGTTTCAATATGTTCCATTTTTAGTACTCTACAAAGTGGACGCAAAGGATTTTCGATAGAAGTCTCCGAAAGATCCCATGCATAATGGTTAGCCAAATTATCGATAATTGACTTGCTGAAACTTCAGAAATTCATAAGTTGACCATTTTATTTCCAAATGAGGTGATTCAAGTTCCAATATTCCTCATTTTTAGTGTTCTACAAAGTGAACGTAGATAATTTAGAATAGAGGCTGTCAAAAAATTCCATGTGGAATGATGGCAGAAATGGACTATGAAATGATTAAAAAAACCAACTTTGGTCCAAACCAGTTCAACCCAACTTAGTCCAACTCAACCCGGCCCAGCCCAGTCTAATCTGGACCAAATCTATTCAACCCATGTGCATGCATATTATGTATATTATACATATTATTATGATTATGTATTGCATTAGGCATTAAATTATATTTTATGGGTTGTATATATATATATATATATATATATATATATATTGGTGGAGACGTTTGGCTGATGGTTTGGTTAGCAAAGAGATAGAGAGAGAGAGATCTCAGAGAATCAACAAAGAAAATAGAAAGAGGGTGGAAATCAACAAAAAGAAAGGAAAGAATGGAGAGATTATATTCAATGGGTTTTAAATAGAAAGATAAGAAAGAGAAGATATGGGTTTTGGATTTCCATGAGATGGTGATGTGTCAATTTAAGGAAAAAAAGAAGAGGATTGTCGTGGGGAGTCTTAGATGGAAAGAGAATGAGAAAGGAAATTGGCCAGCTGGGTTGGATTCGAAGGGAAAAAGGAGAATATCAGATTGGGAGGGAGATTGAGAAAAAAAAAAAGAAAGGAAAAAATTGAGGAAAGAGAGAGGCCAAGAGAGAGAGAAGAGAAAAGAAAAAAGAAAAAAAAATGAGAAGAAAGAAGGGAGAGAGATTAAGTGGGATCGAGAGAGGAGCCGAAAGAGATAATAGAAGGAAGAAAAAGAAGATAAAAAGAGGAGCTGGGATCGAGAGGAGGAAAGGGAGAAAAGCTCATCACCTGAAACTCTAGGTACGTCCTACTCCTTCCTTTTCTTTTTATTTTTATTTGCTTTCTACCATCTGTCATACCCAAACTCCATGCATGACCAACACCTTGTTATCCCATCTTAGACACCTACAGCAACCAAGCATAAACCCACCATTGACACCTATTACTTCCAAGCCCCACTGACCTGCAACCTAATGTCCAAACCGAGAAGCCGCAACTACCATTACCATTACCTATCTACTCATCGTAAGCCACCTCGCCAAACCACTTGATACCTCTACCTTTTCACGAACCCCCATGTGTCCTACCTTATCACCCACACAATATTACCCATGGCCATCTCCTACCCAATCCCAACTCAAAAACCATTCCATATCACCATCATTTGTCCCTGCATATACTCAGCCATCAAACCCTCTCTCTCCTTATTGATCTAAACAATTCAGAATTTTAATTTAGCCATTGATTTAAAATTGCAATATGATTAATCTGTCCATATGCTTGAAATTGAAATATGATTAATCTGTCAATATGGCTTGAAATTTAATGGGATGAAATATGTCATGATTTGAAAATTTAATGAGATTGATTAGACAATGATTTGAAATTTTGTAAGATGGATCCAACCATGATCTGAATTTTATGTAATTGATCCAATCATGATATAAATTGTATGTAATTGATCCAATCATGATTTGAAATTTATGAGATTGATCCAACCATGATCTGAATTTTATGAGATTGATCTGACTATGGCTGGAATTTTAATGTGACTAATCTGACCATATGATTTGAATTTTAATGTGACTGATACGGCCATATGTTTGAAATTTTGATGAGATGGATCATGGCCATTGATTTGTAATTTTGATGTGATTAAAAATGGTTAAAAAAATTGAGATTTTATGAGATGAAAATCATAACATTGATTTGGAATTTTGATGTGATTAAAACATATCCATTGATCATAGATTTTTAATGTAATTTCAATATGGCCATTGATGTTGATTTTAAGCAATATGAATGATTGTATTATCATGATGAACGATCTGAATGGTTAGATTGTCTTTGGTAGTGATTTTAAGCAATCTGAACGGTTGGATTACCATCAAGATTGATTTCGACCTTTGAATTTTCATCATAATTGTTTTGCATGAATTTTAACTATTGGATCTTGATCATGTCTGATTTAAATATATATGAAGGATTGGATTATCATTTTGGGTTATCAGGACCATTAGATTATATTTCAAAGTAATTTATTTGAATTTGAACGATTAGATTATCATTTTGAGTGAACTGAACCGTTGGATAGATATCAAGAGTGATTTAAATGATTTTGAATTGTTGGATTATGATTGTGAGTGATCTAAACCATTGGATCTTAGTCTAAATTTAATATGCATGATCTGAGCCATTGATTTCCTAACTTGATCATAATTATAACTTGGTGAGAGATCTGAGCCGTTGATCTGGGCTGTTTTGATGAGATATGAGTCTTTGATGATAATAATAATATTTTGAAGAGATTTGACTGTTGGATTGAAGATCTGATCAGATAAATTATTGCTATTAGAGATTCACTAAGTCTCGACTATAGATTGAGCATCTGTCTTATTTACACTGTTATATTTGAATGCACTGCCATGTTTAGAATGCCATTACTATGTTGATCTGTTGCTATATGTCATGTTTGAATATTTTTATTTTTGGCAATAACTTATTTTTTACAACACCCTAGTTGAACTATCATATATGCACACTTCTAGAAGACAATCTAGGTGTGGGGACGTGTATTTAGGCACCCACATTCTTGGGAAGGGTATAATGAGAAATAATAAAAATCTTAACAAAGAAAGAGAATGCTTTGCCAAACCTTCCAAGATTAGATCATAGGATGAAAATGGTAGTTCAGGACGATTGCTGCCCCTCAGCCTATCTAAACCTAGAATAGGTTCTCAATTCTAAACCTAGAATGAGTTCTCAATCCTAAACATAGAATAGGTTCTAACCTAGAACAAGTTATTCCATCATTTTTGAACTACGTGGATTCTGATTCCTAGGGCAAACCCTAGGATATGTAGGCCAATTGGGAGAAACCCAAACTCAGATCCACATTTTAGTCTACTCGGACTATCCATAGATCCACTTGGATCCACCCACCATTCCCAAACTACGTAGATTCTGATTCCTAGGGTAAACCCTAGGCTACATAGGCTATTTGGGAGAATCCCAAATTCGGATCTACATTTTAGTCCACTCGGACTATCCATAGATCCACTTGGATCCACCCACCATTCCCGTACTACGTGAATTCTGATTCCTAGGGCAAACCCTAGGATACGTAGGCTATTTGGGTGAATCCCAAATTTGGATCCATATTTTAGTCCACTTGGACTATCCATAGATCCACTTGGATATCTACCCATCATTTTCAAACTACGCGGATTCTGATTCCTAGAGCAAACCCTAGGATACGTAGACCATTTGGGAGAATCCCAAATTCAAATCCACACCTTAGTCCACTCGGACTATCCATAGATCCACTAGGATATCCATCCACATTTTGACCCAAATAGGATTATCCACATTCCAACCCAGAAAGGGTTATCCACATTTTGATCCAAATAGGGTTATCCACATTCAAACCCAGAAAGGGTTATCCATTCTTAAATCCACTAGAATTATCTATCAGTTTGTATGGACTATCCAGATCCTAACCCATAGGGTTTCTCAACCTTTTAAGCATAAACTTTAACTTGAACAATGAACTTAATCATGCACAATCATAAATCACAGTCATAAACTTTAATCACACCTGAACTACGATGCTGAACCTGATTTTTGGAATAATTCCGTGATACGTAGGGAATCTGATGGATACAGGTTCAGTTCAATGATATCAAACCACTTGGTTTGGTTCGGTTTAATAAATAAAGTCTAGCATAGGAAAGGTATAGGAGACCGATTTCGATCGGGAGGTTTGGCTGCTTAACCCCTTCCCATAACCATAACCTGACGCTTACCCAATCTCTGATGGACCAGAAATCTAATCTAAGGGTCATGAGTCAATTGAAGTTTTACCTTAGGGTGAGATTTCACATTTCTAAGGTCCTATACCTTAATCTAGGTGACGACTCCAAAAAAAGATTACGATCTTTGGCCTCACAGTGGCGACTTCACTGGGGATATAAACGTTAAACTCCTAAATGAAAGCTTTCCTTGTGTGAATTGGATGCTAGCTCTTAGGATACTATATTTATGCTTGTATGATATTGTTTTGGGAGGAATGGGTTCAGTCACACTTTCGTGCGAGTAGTCGAACCGGGTCCCATGCATATGTGGCAGCCCGCTAGGCGAAACACAAAATGTTGGCCTGTACTTTGTGAGATCACAACCGACAAGCAACCTCTAACGAGTGTTTCTTGGGTCTGCCTGGGAATGCGTTATGCTATTCTACGTCGTTTGATTCTTGCAACATAGTATATAAAGGGATTGGGGGCCATTATTCATCGTGTATTCGGTGATAGGTTTCCCCGTCCTTGTCAAGGGGTCTTTTCTGTCTTAACCTAGATTGTAGCCCAATGTTTGTTATTTTTTGTTCATCTCTGAACCAACCCATTAAAATCTTCCTTAACCATGACATCCATGCTCGAGACGTCAAAATTCTGCCCGTTTTTATCCTCGATTGGTCAATATGTTAGAATCTACACGATGACCATCTTGAACTCTCACCCATTCGGAGTATAAGGTATGTATACACCTGTTCTACATCATAGTAGACGGTCACTATACACCCTCCATTAAGTAAGCTCGATGTGTCGAATCTCTCATTGTTAACACGTCGATTTCAAAAAAGGAGCAGAAAATCCCTGTCAAGACATAGATACCATGGTCAAGAAGAAATTTACTAGTTTGTTCCTCCATGAACCACTTTTGCTAACCATCCCTAATAAGGATGATGGATTGATATTTTCATTTCAATTTCACTGAAATTCAGTAACCCAAGTGGCCAGACTTTGGTACCACTGATTATCCATTTTTAGAATCACGAGGTCCCAAGACCGAACACATGGCTTAACCAAATTCAACTAAATTGACTCGGATAATGTTTACCCAATCGCCCTTATGAGGGAGCTAACTTTGTTTGGTTAAGTCATCTTTGATTGTGCATGTGACTTCTTCCATTCCTCTAGATGTCTAGAATCTTGATATTTCTCCATTGAGTTTCAATGCCTTTGGAAAAGAGAATCAATCTGCAACCATATCCACCCTTTTAGGGTGAGAGGCCCCTACAACTAGGGAATTGTCTTGATCTCCCACCTTGAGATCCATCCATGTTATCTTTCTAAATGAATCAATGGAAGTCATGAATCTAGATCTTTATTGAACATCAAATTTTATAAGAAAGAAGGCAACTAGATTTGAGAACACAATTAGTAACTCAGCCAATCTGGTCCAATAGAGCATTCAGTTTAGGCAGCGACAAGCACCTATACCTGAAAAAGTTTAGAATATTCCGGTACAATTCGTTCTTGGGCTTACTCAAATATCATATTCAGTTCTTCTCATAATCAAGGAGAGTTTTAGCCCCTAAGCAAATCCAATCACTTTCTCAATGTACCTCAGAATTAAGGAAAGATTCAGCCCCTAGGCAAGTCCAATCATAGTTTTTGATTCACCTCCGAATCAAGGAGAGATTCAGCCCCTAGGCAAATCCAATCATAGTTCTCGATTCACTTCTAAATCAAGGAGAGATTTAGCCCTTAGGAAAATCCAATCACAGTTCTCAATTCATCTCAAAATTAAGGAGAGATTTAGTCCCTAAGCAAATCAAATCATCATTCTCCATTCACCTCTGAATTAAGGAGAGTTTCAATCCCTTGGCAAATCTAATCACCGTTTTCGATTCACCTCTGACTTAAGGAGAGATTTAGCCCCTAGGTAAGTCCAATCACCCTTCCTGATTCACCTTTGAATTAAGGAAAGATTTAGCCCCTAGGCAGGTCCAATCATCATTTCGGTTCATCCAGAATTAAGGAAAGATTCAGCCCCTAGGCAGATTCAATCACATCCAGTTCATCTCATAATCAAAGAAATATTCAGCCCCAGATTCAACCACCATTTCTGGTTCATCTCAGAATTAAAGAAAGGTTTAACCCCTAGGCAGGTTCAACCATTACCTCCCAAATCATGTTAGAGTGGAGGAGACATTTGGCCCCTAGGATTTTTCACCCTTCACCTCCTATTTAGGTTCCGGTTCATGTCGGAACTAGGAAAAGTTCCATTCATCTGAATTTAATTAGCCACCAGGCTTATCCAACCATTAACTTTGGTTAGGGTTCTGATTCATATTGGAACTAGAAAAAGTTTCATTCATCTGAATTCAATTAGCCACGATGCTTATCCAACCATCAACTTTGGTTAGGGTTCTGATTCATGTTCGAACTAAGAAGAGTTCCATTAACCAACCATCAACTTTGGTTAGGGTTCTAATTTATGTCAGAACTGTGAAAAGTTCCATTCATCTTAATTCAATTAGCCACTAGGTTTATCCAACCATCAACTTTGGTTAGGGTTCTGATTCATGTTGGAACTAAGAAGAGTTTCATTCATCTAAATTCATTTAGCCACTAGGCCTGTCCAACCATCAATTTTGGTTCAGGTTCTGATTCATGTTGGAATTAAGAAGAGTCCCATTCATCTGAATTCATTTAGCCACTAGGCTTATCCAACCATCAACTGTGGTTCAAGTTCTAATTCATGTTGGAACTAAGAAGAGTTCCATTCATTTGAATTTAATTAGCCACTAGGCCTGTCCAACCATCAACTTTGGTTAGGGTTCTGATTCATGTTGGAACTAAGAAAAGTACCATTATCCAACCATCAACTTTGGTTCAGGATCTGATTCATGTTGGAACTAAGAAGAGTTCCATTCATCTGAATTCAATTAGCCACTAGGCTTATCCAACCATCAACTTTGGTTCAGGCTCTGATTCATGTTGGAACTAAGAAGAGTTCCATTCATTTGAATATAATTAGCCCCTAGGCTTGTCCAACCATCAACTCCAGTTTAGGTTCCGGTTCATGTTGGAACAAAGAATGGTTCCATTTATATGAACTCAATATGAGCATGAGTTAGCCTCTAGGCCTGTTCAACCATTACCTCTGGTCCATATTCCATTTCATGAAGGAATCAAAGAGAATTTTAGTCATTTCAACTCAATCAATCCATCATCTCTAGCAATTAGAGTCCAATCCATGATTGTCATCCTTGGCCTCTATCAATCGGAGCCCAACTCAAGCAATCCTTGCCTCTAGCAATTAAAGCCCAGTCCATGACTGTCAATCTTGATCTCTATCAATCAGAGACCAATTCAAAGTCAACTCTGTCTCTATTAATCGGAGACCAGTTCAAAGTTAACCTTGTCTCTATCAATCGAAGACCGATTCAAAATCAATCTCTGGCTCTATCAATTAGAGCCCAATCCATGTCCATCATAGCCCAGTGCTACAAGTTAGGATCGCCCGTCAGGAATGGCGAATAAGAAGCATTCCTCATTGCCTGTCAGTAAAGATCAATTCCAAATTTTGGAGTCAACAAGAGACCGTGAAACTTCAGCTACGATAGTGTTATCCCATCTCGGGCATTTCTGCCCCATTGGCCAAAGAAATGCTAGAATCTAAAGAGTTGCCCTCATATTTCTCATTATTCAAAGAGGAGGAATGAAATTTTTCCAAGCAGTAGGTTAGACCAAAGAAGAGATCCAATGTACCCTAGGCTAGGATAGAAACCAGAATCACGGCTAGGGAATGGTCCAATGATGAAACCTTAACCCATAAACTGGGGCATGAACCAGATTGATCTTGGACCCAAATTGAGTGCGGTCCAATGAGGAAAGCCAATGACCCCTGAATTGGGGCATGAACCGGATTGACCTTGGGCCTAAATTGGGTATGGTTCAATGAGGAAAGCCCTTGAGCCCTAAGTGGGGCATGAACCAAATTGACCTTGGACCTGAATTGGGTATGGTTCAATGAGGAAAGCCATTGAGCCCTAAGCTGGTCATGAACCAGATTGACTTGGATCTAAATTGAGTGCGGTCTAATGAGGAAAGCCATTATGCTCTAAACTGAGGCATAGACCAAATTGACCTTAAACCCAAATTGAGAGTGGTCTAATAAAGAAATCCATTAAACCCCCCAAGCCAAGGCATAAACTAGTCTAATCTTGGACTTAAAATGGTGTTTGCAATGGCGATACCCCTTAATCCCCAAGTTGGGGCATAGGCTAGAATGATTATGAACTCAACTAGAAGCGGTCCATTGATAAATCCATTGAACCGTGAACTGGGGCATGAACCAAAGTAACCTTGAGCTTAAAAGACAATAGTCCGGTTATGAATGGATCCCAAACTGAGAAAAAAAAAGGATAAGAATTGTATGGAACCCTGAATGGTAGGCATCTTGCACCTATTGATAGAGGGGCATGATGAGTCCTGATGTTAGAGGTCTGATGGAAGATTTATTCCCACAATAACTGAAGGTGGTAGTCGAAGGCGTTATGCCCAACTAGAGCCGCTTGGACTAACTAGTTGTTTCAACTTTCTATTATCGGTATTCGATAGGTCATCCATGTCTAGGTCCAAGATTGATATGCTTGTTGACAAGTCTAGTCCAATCTATCCTGTAAGTAAAAGAAAATCACCCCATTTGGGATTTCAAACTCTGTGCTTTGTCTCTTCCATATATTTCCTCCCAGTTTCATACATCCTCCTATTCTACGTGCGCAGTCAATTCTGACTCTGAAGATGGTTGAAACGATGAGCCATCTCCTGAACTTCTACGCCACCCGACCTCTTGAGAAAGAAAGGTCCAACCCATCTGGGAAAGCTTTAAATGATCAATCAGGAGACACAAGAGTACTATCAAGAAACATGTATTAGAGAAGCTGCCATTTGTTCTACCTATGAAAAGATTCTAAGGAAAGCATTAGATAGTAACAGATCATATCAGCAGGTCAGCCAATCAGTACAAATGAGTAGAGGACAGATGTGCCACCAAAAAGATCAAAATACCAAAGTTCTTACAAAGTACATCAACTGCAAGCAAGAGATACATGATGAATGATCAATCTCAAAATCAAAAAATGAGGTAATAAGAATACCAAAAAAAAAAAAAAAAATTCAAGCCTATGTTTTATCTACATTAATAATGAGAGGCAATCACATCAGACAAAAAGTGATGATTAACTTCCAGAGGATAGCATACGGATTCACCATTCAGATAAAATCATATACTAGATGAGCAGTCACAAATGTTCATAAAGTTTATAGAAGATCAGAGTACTAGTTGGGGCAAAGATGTTCTGTCTGATTGGAAATGTTTAGAAGAAGAAGATTCAAATCTAATATTGAAAGTCATGATTCAACTTTGTGATCAAGCGAAGAACTGCATTATGTGGCCTCCACATCCAAGAAAAAAAAAAGAGGAAGAAAAAAAAAAGAAAAAGAAAATAGTAAGATGTTGAATGGCATTGGAGCTCGACAGTAAGCCAATTGTCCCTCTCACTTCAAGAGAATGGTAGTTCCAATCAAAGCCTGATAGCAAGTTCGATCGTTTGTCGAGATTCACAGCATGTTGGACCGGACTTTTGATTTTGGCCAATTACATCTCGCCTTTACAGGAGATGATCTCATCACTTCTTCATCATCAGAGAAAGATTTTTCATCGGCATTAGACTCTTTCTCCCATCCATCATTCTGACGGCCTTCCAAGGAGTCTCTATCACAAGCCCTTCTTTTGATTATTAGTTTTTATGGCATTGTATCTCATGATCATGTCATCATTTTATGTATAAATTCATGAATCTGGCTGGAACTCTCATCTGTCGTTCATTACATCCGACGGCTTCCCAAGGTTCCTATAAGCCCTTCATTTCTCAAGCCAATAAAATGGGATCTTCTCGGTAAGATAAGTCCATTTTACATAAACAACTAAACACTCTCCCAATGGTAGACCCATGTGGACAGTTTTACTTCAGTCCTCCCGAACCTTCAACATCAATACTTGTCAACAAACTTAAAGGTTTCAGGCCCAGATATGATCGTGACTGATTCGGCATCTTGATGTAGCTTGTTGAGATACGTGTTCCATCTGAGCATCTCTAAGAAAGGAAAACATAATTCGGCACCATTTTTAATTTTGGTGTGGGACTTCATTTCCCTAATATCGCTTTTAGTGATGATTCAAATAGCTGCCCGCCTATCAATGCCTGTATGTGTCAACTTAAACAGTGGGGCAAGGCTACCCATTTGTCATGAAAGTCATGCCATTTGGATTTCCCCTAAGGGTTTCAGACCATTGGATAGGACCATAATTTGGGCAATATCCTCATCATATTAGGACTCTTTATTCAACCTAAGATGGGGTTTGAAAAAAAAAAGGGAATAAAAGAAACCTCAGCAATGAAAAGCAACCCAAGAAACCTCAATGGGCAACCCTTAATACCTCAGTGGTGATAGGAGACCTGATGTAACCCTAAAGCATTACCCTCATTAGCCCTTCATAGAAAAATCCAGTGGTTCATGTAGATAAGTGTCATACCCAGTCTACCCTCCATAAGGAAAGGAATCCCTTTTGCTCTCAAATGAATCATACTCAGAGGAGTTGAATAAACCATCATCTGTTGGGATCCATAGCATTGCCTTTCAATAGAATTCTATCTTCAAATCCTTTTGTCATGGCCTGGTTACGAATGTAGCCAAATTCATCAAATCATTGGTTCCCTCATTTTTCAAGATTCAAGAAGGGTTTATCTAAGAAGTCACTTTCTGCAATCAATCTATCAATCATCCCTTGACCTTGGAAGCATGGTCAAATTCTGGATGCAATCCAAATTCAACCTAGTTCCAACTCTGTTACATTATCTGTTTCCTTTTATCTTGCCCCTAGCACACTATAATAGCGTTTGTCACAACATGCAGACACTGAGGCATAGATATACCCTATGTAGAGGAATTGAACTTGATCATGAGCATTACATCTAGGATCCATTGTTTAGTTTGAAGTCATTAACTTTCCTAGTCAATAGAAGTAAGTCCGTCCAAGTTGGTTTTTGCCAATTTCTCAGTCCTCCCAATCCTGTTGATGAAGAAAATCCAATGTGGTCGCTTACCTGTTACGATTTGGTCACCAAATTCTCTGAAGGAACACTTCGAATCCTTTTCTCCTCGTGCCTACATTGGGGCCATGGTTCATTCATCTTTCAAAATTGGCACAACAATGTTGCAAAGCCCTGAGCTTTTCATGAGCCTAGATCAAGGGCCAAACCCATGTCACATTTCATCGTCGCTTGGCTGTTCTACCAATTTGGTCTACCATAGTGCACAGTCAAAGAACTTAGTTGACCAGATGCCCCTCAATAGTTTAACATCAAGATCAATCAATAAAATCACTTTGGTTAGAGACTGTCAAGCTCCCCTCATTCTTGTCCAAAATCCTTGCTAGAGTTTCTTTCAATCCAAAATCCTACAACACCAATTTTGGCTGAAGAAAATCATTACTTTCAAATTACATGGAACCCTTCCAAAGGAGCAATCAAGTCATCACTACCGTGCTGAAATTGAGTCAAACTTGCAGTATCAAGTCATAAATGGCAAATTTCAAATCTAAGTATCATGCCAGCAAGTCCATGACACCATTTCCATTGATGCCAAGTTTTATGCCTTTACCAATAAAGCAGGGGCAAAAAAAACCTTGGAAAACTGCCAAGGAATTCACCATCATTTCAAATATGTCCAGCACTCTATAGGTTCAAAGTCAAGAGGCTTCCAAGATGGGTCAGATTTTAACCCTAAATGTTCAAAGTCAACAAAGACTTCCTGTGTGGGTCACTTTCGAGCATCCTAAAGGTTCATAGAAACAAAGCTACTTAAGAGGATATTCTAGTTTCCATTCTCGAAGGTTCATAGCCATAGAGCTTCCAAGAAGGATATTCTAATTTTCAATCCCGAAGGTCCAAAGCTGGTAGGAACTTCAAAGATGAGTCATTCAGTATCTCCCTATGAGTGAACTTCTAAGTTCTTGCTCATTTTAGAATCAATAGCAAATTTCTCACCCTAAAAGTGACCTTCTGAGTTCTTGCTCATTTCATAATCAAATGTAGAGCCCTAGCTCATCCAAAGTTTAAATCAATCTCAGTCTATAAGTGAATCAAATGCAGAGCCCTAGCTCATTTAAAGTTCAAATCAATTTCAGCCTATTAGTGAATCAAATGTAAAGCCCTAGATCATTCAAAGATCAAGTCAATCTCAGCCTATAAGTAAATCAAATGCAGAGCCCTAGCTTATTTAGAAAATCAATCTCAGAATCTCAATAAAAAAAGCCTCAGTTCAATCAACGAAAAGATAGCAAGTCCTCCATCCAGATAAATCAAAGCTGAGCCCAAGCTCATGCAACCAGCCTTGTGTTCACAGCCCAGCTCCATACAAGAAGAGGTTCCAAGCCTACAAACCAGCCTTGTATTCACAGCCTAGCTCCATACAAGAAGAGGTTTATCAGCCTACAAATGGATCAAGTTGGGGTCAAGCCTACGCGTACCTTGCATCATGAGTCCCACCTTAGCAAGAAGAGGTTCCCAGCCTACAAATGAGCCTTGTATTCACAGCCTAGCTTCGTACAAAAAGAAGTTTATCAGCTTACAAATGGATCAAGTCGGGTCCAAGCCCGTGCATACCTTGCATCATGAGTTTCACCTCAGCAATAAGAGGTTCTCATAGCCTACAAATGAGACTTGTATTCACAGCCTAGCTTCATACAAGAGGAACAATCACCAACTTTCCAAGAAGAGCAAACCTTCTTGCCAGTCGAACTACATTCTGGGCTTGATTTCTAGGACACCCTTAGAATACGTAGGCAGTTTAGGATAAATTACCCTAAGTGCAGCCCAATAAGCATTCTCACTCATATAAAAAATGTGGTTCTTTTGTCTTAGCCTTCAATTGCTAACAATCTCGGCTAAAGAGGGGCATCTGTAAGCACCCCATTTTTGCTATCCCCCGCATAAGTGAATCCATATGACAAGTTTTCAATTTTTAACCCAAGGGTTTGTGATTCTTTAATGAACCCTACAGCAGGGTCATAGGATATTACCTACTTGGATGTATAGGTCGTGAAATTATCTTCAAAATGAGATCGGAATCATCAAATTCTGACATCAAACAAGGAAGATATCACAGTTTGAAAGTGCAAGGGTATTTACGTAATTATCGTATGATGCATGCATTATCATTTAAACTTCAAATCATCATATCTTGGTCATCTGATATCGGAATCAGATGATTCAAAGACCAATATTCCTTATTTTCAGGCCTCTTCAAAGTGGACGTGAAAAATCCTGGGTAGAGGTCACCAGTGGGCCCCATGCAAGCATTCATGCAAAATTATCGATAAAACTTCAAAGCTTCATATCATTTTCGTTCTACGTCGGATTCAGATGATTCGAAGGACATTATTCTTCATTTGTGATGTTCTACAAAGTGGACGTGAAAAATTCGGTATAAAAATCTCCGAAGGGTCCCATTCAAATTTACACATAGAAATGGTCAATTAATCTTTGAAAATTCATATTTTGGTCACCCCACATCCAAATCAGGTGATTTCAGTTTCAATATGTTCCATTTTCAGTACTCTACAAAGTGAACGTAAAGGATTTTCGATAGAAGTCTCCGAAGGATCCCATGCAGAATGGTTAGCCAAATTATCAATAATTGACCTGCTGAAACTTCAGAAATTCATAAGTTTACCATTTTATTTTCAAATGAGGTGATTCAAGTTCTAATATTCCTCATTTTTAGTGAACTACAAAGTGAATGTAGAAAATTTAGAATAGAGGCTATCAAAAAATTCCATGTGAAATGGTGGCAGAAATGGAATATGAAATGATAAAAAAAAGTCAACTTTGGTCCAAACCAGTTCAACCCAACTTAGTCCAACTCAGTCCGGCCCAGCCCAGACTAATCCGGACCAAATCTATTCAACCCATGTGCATGCATATTATGTATACTATACATATTATTATGATTATGTATTGCATTAGGCATTAAATTATATTTTATGGGTTGCATATATATATATATATATATATATATATATATATATATATATATATATATATATATATATATATATATATATTGGAGGAGACGTTTGGCTAATGGTTTGGTTAGGAAAGAGATAGAGAGAGATCTCAGAGAATCAACAAAGAAAATAGAAAGAGGGTGGAAATCAACAAAAAGAAAGGAAAGAATGGAGAGATTATATTCAATGGGTTTCAAATAGAAAGGTAAGAAAAAGATGATATGGGTTTTGGATTTCCGAAAGATAGTGATGTGTCAATTTAAGGAAAAAAATAAGAGGATTCTCGTGGGGAGTCTTAGATGGAAAGAGAATGAGAAAGGAAATCAGCCAGCTGGGTTGGATTCGAAGGGAAAAAGGAGAATATCAGATTGTTAGGGAGATTGAGAAAAAAAAAAAGAAGGAAAAAACCGAGAAAAGAGAGAGGCCGAGAGAGAGAGAAGAGAAAAGAAAAAAGAAAAAAAAAAAGGAGAATAAAGATGGGAGAGAGATTGAGTGGGATCGAGAGAGGAGCCGAAAGAGATAATAGAAGGTAGAAAAAGAAGATAAAAAGAGGAGCTGGGATCGAGAGGAGGAAAGGGAGAAAAGCTCATCACCTGAAACTCTAGGTACGTCCCACTCCTTCCTTTTCTTTTTATTTTTATTTGCTTTCTACCATATGTCATACCCAAACTCCATGTATGACCAACACCTTGTTATCCCATCTTAGACACCTACAACAACCAAGCATAAGCCCACCGTTGACACCTATTACTTCCAAGCCCCACCGACCTGCAACCTAATGTCCAAACCGAGAAGCTGCAACTACCATTACCACTACCTATCTACTCACCGTAAGCCACCTCACCAAACCACTTGATACGTCCACCTATCCACGAACCCCCATGTGTCCTACCTTATCACCCACACAATATTTCCCATGGCCATCTCCTACCCAATCCCTACTCAAAACCCGTTCCATATCACCACCATTTGTCCCTGCATACACTCTGCCATCAAACCCTCTCTCTCCTTAATGATCTAAACCATTGAGAATTTTAATTTAGCCATTGATTTAAAATTGCAATATGATTAATATGTCCATATGCTTGAAATTGAAATATGATTAATCTGTCAATATGGCTTGAAATTTAATGTGATGAAATATGTCATGATTTGAAAATTTAATGAGATTGATCCGACCATGGTTTGAAATTTTGTAAGATTGATCCAACCATGTTCTGAATTTTTTGTAATTGATCCAATCATGATATAAATTGTATGTAATTGATCCAGTCATGATTTGAAATTTATGAGATCGATCCAACCATGATCTGAATTTTATGAGATTGATCCAACTATGGCTGGAATTTTAATGTGACTAATCTGACCATATGATTGGAATTTTAATGTGACTGATACGGCCATATGTTTGAAATTTTGATGAGATGGATCATGGCCATTGATTTGGAATTTTGATGTGATTAAAAATGGTTTAAAAAATTTGGGATTTCATGAGATGAAAATCATAACATTGATTTGGAATTTTGATGTGATTTAAATATATCCATTGATCATAGATTTTTAATGTAATTTTAATATGGCCATTAATGTTGATTTTAAGCAATATGAATGATTGTATTATCATGATGAACGATCTGAATGGTTAGATTGTCTTTGGTAGTGATTTTAAGCAATTTGAACGATTGGATTACCATCAAGATTGATTTCGACCTTTGAATTTTCATCATAATTGTTTTGCGTGAATTTTAACTATTGGATCTTGATCATGTCTGATTTAAATGAATATGAAGGATTGGATTATGATTTTGGGTTATCTGGACCATTAGATTATATTTAAAAGTAATTTATTTAAATTTGAACGATTAGATTATCATTTTGAGTGATCTGAACCGTTGGATTGATATCAAGAGTGATTTAAATGATTTTGAACGGTTGGATTATGATTGTTAGTGATCTGAACCATTGGATCTTATTTTGAATATGATATGCATGATCTGAGCCATTGATTTCCTAGCCTGATCATAATTATAATTTGGTTAGAGATCTGAGCCATTGATCTTGGCTCTTTTGATGAGATATGAGTCTTTGATCATAATGATAATATTTTGAAGAGATCTGACTGTTGGATTGAAGATCTAATCTGATAAATTATTGATATTAGAGATTCTTTGAGTCTCGACTATAGATTGAGCATCTGTCTTATTTACACTGCTATATTTGCATGCACTGCCATGTTTAGAATGCCATTACTATGTTGATCTATTGCTATATGTCATATTTGAATGTTTCTATTTTTGGCAATAACTTATTTTCTGCAACACCCTAGTTGAATTGCCATATATGCACACTTTTAAAAGACAATCTAGGTGTGGGGACGTGTATTTAGGCACCCACATTCTTTGTAAGGGTATAATGGAAAATAATAAAAATCTTAACAAAGAAAAAGAATGCTTTGCCAAACCTTCCAAGATTAGGGCTTAGGATAAAAAGGGTAGTTCAGGACGATTTCTGCCCCTCAGCCTATCTAAACCCAGAATAGGTTCTCAATTCTAAACCTAGAATATGTTCTCAATTCAAAACCTAGAATAGGTTCTCAATCCTAAACAAAGAATATATTCTAACCTAGAATAGATTATTCCATGATTTTTGAACTACGCAGATTTTGATTCCTAGGGCAAACCCTAGGATACATAGGTCATTTGGGAGAAACCCATATTTGAATCCACATTTTAGTCCACTCGGACTATCCATAGATACACTTGGATCTACCCATCATTCCCAAACTACATGGATTCTGATTCCTAGGGTAAACCCTAGGATATGTAGGCTATTTGGGAGAATCCCAAATTTGGATCAACATTTTAGTCCACTCGGATTATGCAAAGATCTACTTAGATCCACCCACCATTCCCGAACTACGCTGATTCTGATTCCTAGGGCCAACCCTAGGATACGTAGGTTATTTGGGAGAATCCCAAATTCGGAACCACATTTTAGTCCACTCGGACTATCGATAGATCCACTTGGATATCCACCCATCATTTTCGAACTACGCAGTTTCTGATTCCTAGGGCAAACCCTAGGATACGTAGGCCATTTGGGAGAATCCCAAATTTGGATCCACACCTTAGTCCACTCGGACTATCCATAGATCCACTAGGATATCCATCCACATTTTAACCCAAATAGGGTTATCCACATTCCAATCCAGAAAGGGTTATCCACATTTTGACCCAAATAGGGTTATCCACATTCAGACCCAGAAAGGGTTATCCATTCTTAGATCCACTAGAATTATTTATCAGTTCGTATGGACTATCCAGATCCTAACCTCTAGGGTTTTTCAACCTTTCAGGCATAAACTTCAACTTGAACAATGAACTTAATCATGCACAAGCATAAATCACAGCCATAAACTTTAATCACACTTGAACTACAATGGTGAACCTGATTTTTAGAATAATTTCGTGATATGTAGGCAATCTGATGGATACAAATTTGTTTAATGATATCAAACTACATGGTTTGGTTCGATTTAATAGATAGAGTCTAACATTGGAAAGGTATAGGAGACTGATTTCGATTCGGGCGGTTTTGGTGCCTAACGCCTTCCCATAATCGTAACCTGATGCTTACCCAATCTCTGATGGACCAGAAATCCAATCTTAGGGTCATGAGTTAATCAAAATTTTACCTTAGGGTGAGATTTCACATTTCTAAGGTCCTAGACCTTAATCTAGGTGGCGACTTCCAAAAAAGATTACGATCTTTATCCTCACCCCAGTGCGAGTTAGTATCAATATGAAGTACATGGTGGTAGACACCAGGTCGAGCCACAACGGTATCCTCGGTAGGACTGGTCTTAACAAGCTACGGTCCTACCTGTCAACTTATTACCTGCTTATGAAGTTTCCCACTGAATGGGGAGTCTAATGCTGTAAGGCTGACCAGTCAGTGTCAAAAAGGTGTCTTACGCCTCCCTTGTTTCCATCGAGGAAGATCAACCCGTTCAGGTAATCCTACTAGATGAATACCATGATGATTTTTCGGTAGAATGGACCACTCTAGTCGAAGACCTCATTCCGGTTCCTTTTAATTATGATCATCCAAAAAAGACATTTCTCATTGGCTCGGCCCTCCAAAAAGATCAAAGACAAGAGCTCATAAAGTTTTAAAGGTGAACTCTGACATTTTTTCCTGGACTCCCGAATACATGCCCGGGATTCCACAATCGAACATGGAGCATTAGTTAAAGATATATCCACACCAACACCCAATTCGATAAAAGAAAAGAGTTGTTTCGGTAGAAAAGCAAGCGATCATAGATGAAGAGGTCGAAAAGCTATTGAAAGCCGGATTTATCTGAGAATTGTATCATCCAGACTGGCTGGCCAATGTTGTACTAGTGCCGAAGTCTGAGGACCACTGGCATGTATGTACCGATTTTACTGATCTTAATAAAGCCTGCCCAAAAGATTCCTACCCCTTGCCTCCGATAGATCAGCTCATCGATGCCACTGCAGGGCACGAGCTGCTATCCTTTCTGGACGCATATTTAGGGTAGAATCAAATAAAGATGGCCAAAGAAGACAAGAAAAATACAGCCTTCATCACCAGCAAGGTCACCTACTGTTACACAGTAATGCCCTTTGGTCTAAAAAATGTGGGGGCAACGTACCAGAGGCTCGTTAACAAAGTCTTTGAAAGACAGATTGGTCGGACCATGGAGGTATATGTGGATGACTTCTTGGTCAAGACACCTTGGGCACCAGATCACTTGACGGACCTTAAAGATGTCTTTCATGTGGTGCGGAGAAATTCCATGCGTCTCAATCCCTCGAAATGTGCTTTTGGAGTACAGTTTGGAAAGTTCTTGGGGTTTATGGTGTCCCAAAGGGGGATTGAAGCTAACCCCATGAAGATCGAGGTGATCCAAAATATGAAATCTCCAACTACACTGAAGCAGGTCCAAGTGCTTATAGGGCGAATTACTACCCTTGGGCGATTCATGTCCAGGTCTACTAATAGATGTCTCCCATTTTTCTAGGCTCTTAAGGGATCCAAGACTTTCGAGTGGACGAATGAGTGTGAGGAAGCGTTTTGCGGTCTTAAGAGATACCTATCTTCACCCTCGTTGCTAGTGAAGCCAGAGATAGGAGATATGTTACTACTCTACTTGGCGGTCTTGCCATGTGCGGTCAGTGGTGAATTAGTCAAGGAGGTTGATAAGGTGCAACATCCTATTTACTATGCCAATAAGGTCTTATTAAATGCTGAGACCAGGTATCAGTCTATCAAGAAGTTGGCTCTAGCCGTGGTGGTTTCTTCCCGTAAACTACTACTGTACTTTCAGTCTCACTCCATCACCATATTGACGGATTGACCCCTGAATAAATTCCTCTCTAGAGTGGATGTATCAGGGTGTATGATCAACTGGGTATTCAAACTAGGGGAATTTGACCTCAAGTTGCAGCCGTGGACCACCATCAAAGCACAGGCCTTGACGGATTTCTTGATTGAAAGTACTCTTCCAGGCGGTGAAGAAGAAGGCTCGAATGTAGAGCGAGAGCTTGATGAAGCGAAGGTTAAAATCTTTCTTGGCCCTGAAGAGCCTTCTTGGGTCATGTATAACGATGGAGCTTCCAATAAAGATGACCCTGGAGCAAGTATTGTCCTTATTAGCCCTAAAGGGTTTAAGGTGTTGATATCCGTACGCTTTGGCTTCTCAACAACCAATAATGTGGTAGAGTATGAAGCCCTGGTGGCTGGGCTTAGATTTGCTAGAAAGCTGAGGGTTACCCATTTGTTAGTGCATGGGGATTCCCAAGTGGTTGTGCGGCAGGTTATGGGGGTTTATGAAGCTTGACAAAACCACCTCGCTATATACTTGGCCCTCGTAAAACAGCTCATTGAACCTCTAGAGAAGTTTGCGATGGTCAACATACCTCGTGATTAGAATACTGAAGCAGATGCCCTCTCCCACTTGGGGTCCAGAGATTTGAGCAGCTTCGATGTACTGGTGTATGTCGAGCACCTATCAGATACCAGCATTGACCCAATGGAGGAAGTCTTACTCATAGATGTCGAACCATGTTGGATGGATCCCTTACTCACTTATCTATGGGAGAACATCCTGCCGGAAGACAAGAAGGAAGCCCGACGCATTTAGACTCAGGCGGGGTCGTATGTCATTCATGACGAGGTACTCTATAAGAAATCTCATACCTTTCCCTTACTTTGTTGTGTTCCACCCTCGAAGCCCGAGTATATCATGGCAGAGGTTCATGAGGGAATCTACGGAGCCCACCAGTACATGCGAACCATGTGCTTTAAGATTATTCGAATGGGCTATCATTGGCCCCATATGATGAGCGATTGTGAAAGGTACGCCAAAACTTGTGAAGTATGTCAAAAGCATGCTTCCATGACTCATCGTCCGTGCGCTCAGTAACCTATCCCTTCATCCATTCCCTTCGCAGTCTGGGGTATGGACATTTTGGGACCCTTCCCACAGGAAAAGGGGTAACTTCAATATATCTTGGTGGCAATTGATTACTTCACCAAGTGGATAGAGGTAAAGGCAATGGTAAGGGTCACCGCATATAAAGCTAAGGAATTCTTCAGACTTGATGTCCTATGATTACGGGATCCCACAAGTGTTGGTTATCAACAATGGTCCCAGTTCTCAAGCCGAATCTTCCATGAATTTTGCTACGACCACAGAATTGGGCATAGATTTATGTCAGTGGCGCACCTGAAAACTAATGGACAGACAGAAATCACCAACTACACTCTGCTGCATGGCCTAGCACGACGCGTGGAAGAGAAGAGGCAAGCATGGGATCAAGAGTTACCTAGTGTGGTATGGTCGTATCGAACCACCCAAAGAACTGCTACAGGAGCCACCCTTTTCAATTGGCATTTGGTTCCGAAGCCATTATCCTTGTCGAGGTAGTGGAAAAAAGTTACAGAGTGTTGAACTTCAATGAGGATACTAAAAAATATGTCCTCCTGATGGATCTGGACCTTCTAGAAGATGTTCACGAGACTGCTTGACTGCATATAGCAGCGTACTAGCAAAAAACTGCCAAGTATTACAATTCTAGGGTCAAGAGAATTTGTTCCAAGTGGGTGACTTGGTTCTACGATCGATGGCTATCACTGCTCCTACTCAGCAGGGCAAGCTAACTCTAAATTGGGAGGGGCCATATCGGGTTATGAAAGCTACCAGATCAGGGTCGTATCACTTGGAGACGATGGATGGGTCATCCCTACCACGCACTTGGCACTCCAAGAACCTTTGGAGATAAGGCTCCTTTTCTAGTTATTTAATGGATAATGGAACCTTTATGTACACTCTTTCCTTTCTACCCCTCATTCATGAGGGTTTCAAAAAAAAAAAAAAGGGGCCTCTGGGTCTCGAAAGAGAAAAAGGCCTCCGGGTCTAGAAAGAGAAAAAGGCCTCCGGGTCTCGAAAGAGAAAAAAGCCTCTGGGTCTCTAAAGAGAAAAAGGCCTTTGGGTCTAGAAAGAGAAAAAGGCCTATGGGTCTCGAAAAAGAGAAAAAGGCCTACGGGTCTCGAAAGGGAAAAAGGCCTCCGGATCTCAAAAGAGAAAAAGGCCTACGGGTCTTGATAAAGAGAAAATGGCCTACGGGTCTCGCAAAAAAGAAAAAAAGGCCTACAGGTATCAAACACACAAAATAGCCTAGGATCAACTATTTTGGTCTTAAATGATTGGCAGAGCATAATCATATAACGCCAGGGGGGCATGGGGTACTTAGTGAAAAGGAAATTCCAAAAACTCAAAAAGAAAGTGGATTGAGTATTACAATGTATTACAAAATATGTTGAGCATAATTTGTAAGACCGGTATCGAACTAACCAGTCTTACCACCTTGTACCAGGTCTATCTATCATGGTCGAGCCAAGTGGACCAAGTGCGTAAAGAAACCACAAGACCAGGTATGAAATTTAACTCAAAAATAGTCAAAAATGAGTGTGAGGTTACATGCCTAAATAGGTATGACTGACCCCACCTCAAAAGAGTCAAACCCATTACTTTTGGTCGTGGGGTCAAATGATTTAAAAACGTAGGTTCGACGAATTCTGCGACCCCACATCCGACCCTATGGAAACAGTCAAAAACCAAAAATTAGGAAACCTTCCTAATTCGAAGGGAGGTCTTTCCTGAACTCATTAGGGCATATTATGGAGGGTTTTCCTCTATAAATAGGATGTCCCTTAGCCTCTTTCACTCCTTTAGAACCCTAACTGAATGTGAGAGAAAGAGAAGAGAAGAAAGAGAAGGAAAATTGAAGAAGAAGATCAAAGAAGAGAAAAGTTCAGAGAAAACACTAAATCTCAGTAAACCTAAGGTATGAACCTAATTCCCTACATGAATTAAGAGCCTAGAATAGTTCATGAAGAAGAATGGATTAGGAGGAACCCAAATCATCCATCCATGGACAAATTCTAAGAGAATCCATGGAGGAAATCATTCTGGACAATGGATAGTGTATAAAAATTATAGTTTGAGCCATAGAACGATCATAGGAAGAACCATGATGGTAAGCCAAAGGATTCAAACAAGAAGGAATGGACTTAAGAGTGAAAGGTCGGCCAAGAACACGTGTGGTCGCACGTAGGGTCGAATGATATCCGACTCCATGAGACCTACATGATTGACCACATGCTCTCAGGAAGTTCCAGGGAGGGTGTGGTCACACGTAGGATCGATGTATGTTCGACCCCACCTGTGACCCTTCACCCTAGGGTCGCAGAAACTGAGACCCCAGGTGCTACCCTACCCTGCGACCCTACACCCTGTGGTCGCAGAACTGAGACCCCAAGTGCTACCCTACCTGCGACCCCTCAGTATCTGTTAGTCTAAACATATTGGAATTAATTCTAATTAAAATTTATCGACTTGTTAGGTATTTCCAGTGATTTAAAAGTGAATTATAAAGTTTGAACGAGGATCTACTAGCAATCAAAGGTAAGGGAATAAGACCTAAATTAATTGGCTAATAATAAACTGTTTTTGTTTATTGAGTCCAATGCCATGAATGTTTCTATGCTTGTATGCGTGTATTGTGCATTTCAAATGTCATTCAATATTCCTGCTATTAATGCTCATGCATATTTAATTCTGTTTATTTATAATATGTTGATGATGATGATGCCAGGAATAGGCATGTGAATGTTTTTGTGTGGTTAGTGTACTTGATGCGAGTAGGGCATCAGGGGAAGCGTGATGCAGTGCGGTCCTAAGCACTTTAGCTCTATCTCTACTCAAGTCTTGTCCACTGACATCGTCGTATCGTCATTACCTTAGTAGAACTATTACGTCGTAGGGCATCAGGGGAGGTGGTCTCGGACCGTGTAGTCTCTGACTCTGTTGGGGGGCCTTAGCTCTATCTCTATGGACGTATTGAGGGATGCTAAGGTGAGGCCTTGGATACACTGTTTGACATTAGGATTGGTTAGTTGCGAGCCCAGTTTGCAAGCCCTCGCCAATAAGGGCTTACGTGTTGGTATGGGTAGGGCATCAGGGGAAGTGTGATGCGGTGCGGTCCTAAGCACTTTAGCTCTATCCCTATTCCATAGTGGGGTGGATGTGGACGACAATGGTGTTTGATCAATTGGTTGGACTTACACACCCGTGTATAGAGGTGCGATGGCCACCAAACGTTTCTATTTCACATTGCAAACTTATGAACCAGACCAAAGATATGAATTGAATGCATGCATATGTTTGTTGCATTGTTTTGTTTGCTCACTGAATCGTGATGTGTGCTCACCCTTTCGACGTCAAATATTTTTAGTTGATGATACAGGTACCATAGTAGAAGACTATATGAATACTCTAACGTATGGGCATGCTGCGGTGATGGATGCAGAAGTTATAATGGAGTCACATGATTCGTCATGCGAGTGCAACGCATGCGTCTTCGTAGTTTTTCTTTGAATTATTCAGATGATGTAATTGATTAAATTATTTTATTTTATGTTTTTGTTATTTGGAGATAATTGGATAATTTATTTACTTTATCACCGCTAGACTCTCAGTTCATTTAATATTAAAGACTTCCACTATTGTTTATTTACTCTGATTATGGTTGTAGATGTGTATGGTTTAAGCAAACGGACACAGTCTATTCGAGATCCTGGTAGAACCATTGGTTTATTGACGGTTCATCACACCATTTTGAATAGTGTAGAATTGGGGTGTGACAACTTGGTATCAAAGCTCTCAGGCCCTGTTTATTAAACCTATATATTTCCATAAAAGTTCGTGAATTGAGTTAGGATAAAATATAAAAACTGTAATAATAACACACAAAGCCCCTGTAACACACAAAGCCCCTGTGTTGTATGAGACAAAATTAAGAAAGAGAATAATGCACTATTAAGATGAGAAACAAATTTCATATACACTCGATTAAAAGCAACGTGTATATATATATCCAAATCAGAGTACGGTCCACAATCCGGACAGTTACTCTGTAGTACAAAGAAAAACAAAAGAAAATATACATCATGGAGCTGGAGGTGCTGGAGGAGGAGGTGCATCGCGATCTCTATCGTAATCCTCAGCATACACTTTAGTCAGCCAAGCAACTTGAGTTTGGGTCACCTGGAGACTAGCTGTCAGGTCGGCCATCCACTGAGCAGACGCATGCTGGGCATCTAGAAGCTCTCCTAATCTCCCATCAATCACACGCTGAGCCTCTCTAAGCTCATGCAGTAGCCCCATCACATCATCAGATGGTGGGTGTGAAGGACCAGCAGTGTGTGAATGAACCCGAGATGGGCCAGCTCCAGTAGAATGCAGTGGTGATGGAGGAGGTATGGTGTCTATATCCATAAAATATGATCATCATCCTCAGCATCATCCCCATGGACCCCTGCTGCAGCTGCTGCTGCTGCTGCTGCCGCCTTAGCGTCTCCCATCTCTATCTGGGTACGAGGACGCACCAGAGCTTTCCTCTCATCATCACTGACCTGCGCATCTCGCATACCCATCCTGCAGATGGCCTCCCAGTCAATGTCCAAAGAGAAGGTATCCTTATGAATACTCTCATCTAATAAGTCGACATATAGGCGTGTGAGTAGAGTAGTGATCAGACATCCGTAGGGAAGGTTACCTGTCTGACCAGGCAGCGTAGCACGGATCATCGTCCGGATGATAATAAAAGGAAGGCAGACAGGTTGCCTAGTGCAGATGCAGTACAGGACATATTGGGTCAACTAAGAAATCCGATCATAATGGCCACTATGGGGAATCAGATTGTGCTGAATGATCTTGCAGTACACCCGAGGCTCTGGTCGTAGGTTGATCGCCTTCATCTCCCAGTGATCACCTCTAAGAAGCTGACTATCAATCTTAGCACGCATCATGAAGGATAGGAACTGGGGTTCCTTAGGAGCATAGTATACTAAGGGGCCGTCATTTGATATGCCCTGGAGATCAACCAACTGCTGGCAGTTAAATGAAACTTCCATCCCTTTTACATAGCTGGTGATCCTGAGCTCCCTACCCCTCTCTGTATCATTGCTATCCCCCACTACCTGGAGGTTGCAATAGAACTGCTTCACCAAAGTAGGACATGTACAAGCCTCATATGTGATCACGGGAAGCCAACCCATGTCACCAAAAGCACCCTCTACGTTAAACAAGGCTAGACTAGCCAAGTTTACACAGCGACCCGCTTCCACCTTCTTACGCTCATAACGAGCATACTGAACCTCTGCCTCGTTGGAGTGGAAACGAATAGGATCATGAGCTCTAGGAACCTTAGTATGAGCCATGCTATCTGCAAAGACACAGAAAAATAAACAAGATATTAGATATGGTGAAAAATTCAAAATTTCGACATCATAACGGCATGATTTGGCCAAAAGCCTCACTTTTCACCGAAACAGCTAGGCAGGAAGACTTACATAGGTTCCAAACCATCTTGCAAAGCTCATACAGTTGGAAACTTAATCTAGAAAGATCGAATTTGAAGAAATTTCAACAAATTGGAAAAATCCCAAAAATTAGGTCAAAAATGGAAAGTTTCAAGTTTCTGAAAAACCAACCGATGAAACTCAAATTTTCTTGAGGGCTTTCGTCCATTGGGTGACCAATAGAAAAAGCCTCCAATATAAATTGAATTTTTACGGTTAGAAAAATTTTAATTTAAAGAAAACGATATAAATGGAGAAAAACCTAGTTTCGAAAGCTTAAAAATGAGAAATAGTAGATAGCATACCTGAAGGAAAGGAATGGAAGTCATGAACGGAAGAAATAATCACCAAACACTAGGGGTCGATACTGTAGCAACTCAGGGGAAGTGAGTTGAGTTGGAAAAAAGAAGAAAGAGTAGGAAATGAATCCAAAATTAGGTTTAAAAACCTAATTTTGGGTCATTGGGTCACAAAATTCGACAAAATATGCGACCATACGACCGACCCTACCATTGACCCTAGGCTCTCGGTGATCTGACAGACATCGTGTGGTCGGACCTATGGTCGGACATATACCGACCCTACGACCGACCCTAGGCTCTCGGTGAGCTAACAGGGTTTTGGGGTCGCATACCCTGGGGTTGAATATAGAGCGACCCTACCATCGACCCTACGATGGAAAATTCAGTATTTTCACTGAATGACTTGAAAAATTGGAATTTTGCATTGATTAGTTGGATTTTAACTTAGGAATGACTTATATTGATTGCCTCACATGTTCTATGATTGTTTTCAGATACTACCACCACTAGAACAGGAAATGGCTGGGCGAAGAGTGACCAGACGAGGCCGTAACCCAATTCCACCACCACCACCTGTAGAGGAGGACAGCCAAGAAATTCTTGAAGTACAAGAGAATCAGAATATGGCAACACTAGGGGCCAATGGCCAGGAAAATCCTACAAACTTGTCAGTCCCACCTACAGATTTGGCTACAGTCGTAATGAACCTGGCACAATAGCTGCAGCAAATACAGTAGGTGCAAGCCAATATGCAAGCTACTATAGGAATGGTTTTTCTAGCTGCACATACGACACCTATGCCAGCTGGATAAGCTAGCACAGTACCAGGGGGAAGCAACACGGTACCCCACGCACCTCAAACGCCAGTGGTACAAGCTCCAGTACAGAATCTTGAGGTCGCTCAAGGTAGTAACCAGTATCAACCACCTATGTATGGGGCCTATGCTCAGTATTAGTTGGACCACTCTCGACTGATCGAGTGTTTTCTGAAAATGAAGCCTACAGAATATAATGGTAAACCAGCAGATCCTTTGTGGCCAGCTCATTGAATCGACGAGATGGAAAGAAATTTCATGATGATGACGGTATGATGATGACGGTTAATAAGGAGGAGAAAGTACTATATGCAACATTTATGCTGAAAGGCAATGCACACCACTGGTGGAAGTCCACTCGGACTTATCTGTTAACCAGGCACGCCCAATTAACCTGAGCTATCTATAAAGAGGCATTCTTTGAGAAGTACTTTCCCAGAAGTTTCAGAGATGCTATGGAGAGAGAGTACCTGAGTTTATATCAGGGACAGATGACTGTGGATGCATACCAACAGCGTTATGAAGAGCTATTTTTCTTTGCACCCGCTAGCATGCAAGAGGAAAATACTAAGACCCGAAGGTTCATCATGGGACTTAGGGGAAGCATTCGTGAGCATGTTCTGGGACTGGAAAAGAAAGTTTACAATGAAGCAGTGCAGATTGCTCGAGTGATAGAGTCGAGCCAGAAGGAGAGCTACTTTGCTCAGAATAGAGGTATCAAAAGGTCTAATGGAAATTCATACAACGGAGGGAACACAAAGATATTTAAACCCTTCCATACTCAAGGGTTTAATGCTGTAGCCAAGACTACTCCAACAGCCCAATAGCAACTAAAGAAAAATACTGAAGGAGTAAAATGCTATAACTGCAACCAAGTGGGACATTATTCCTGGGAGTGTCCTAAGCCCAAGAAACAGCTACAGCAAAGAAAGGTTTATGTAGTTACATTTGAGGACGCTACCGCATCGCCTGATGTGGTCACAGGTATGACCTGAACCTTTCATTTTGTGTTACATTGTGTGAGCATGTAGACTAAATTAAAATAAATCACAATCGTACCTATTAATGGCATACCCGCTAGAGTACTCTTTGATTCTGGAGCTACTCATTCTTTTATATCTGTGTCATTTGGAAAGAAGCTAAATCTACCCCTCAGATTTTTAGACTACAAATTGCTTGTACGATCGCCTATGGTATTAGAAGTGGAATTAGACAAAGATTATGGACCATGTCTAGTTCTTATCGACGAGAAGATTTTGGATGCAACCTTGATTCAAGTCGAGATGGTAGACTTTGACGTTGTCTTGGGAATGGACTGGTTAGCTCGGCATTCTACAAACCTATTATGTGCAGAAAAGAAGTTGACATTTAAAGACAAGGAAGGAGAAAAGTTTAGTTTTACGGGAACCAAACTTCCCCGTAAATGAAAACTCATCCTCTCTGCGTTAAAGGCTAGAAAATGCCTCGAGAAAGGAGGAGTTGGGTATCTAGTATCCGTGGTTGATCTCACCAAGGAAGCACCACAAAAGGAGGATATTGATGTTGTGCGTGACTTTCTAGATGTATTTCCTGAGGAACTACAAGGACTACCACCCAATCGAACGACATAGTTCATTATAGATCTGATACCCGGAGCCGCGCCAATATCTAAAGCACCCTATCGAAGGGCTCCGACTGAACTGAAGGAATTAATGGTACAGTTACAGGAATTACTGGACAAGGATTATATCAGACCTTGCATATCACCATGGGGAGCGCCAGTATTGTTTGTAAAGAAGAAGGATGGTAGCGTTCGACTGTGTATAGACAACCGAGAATTGAATAAGCTTACAATCAAGAATCGGTACCCGTTGCCTCGGATCGATGACTTGTTCGATTAGTTGCAAGGTGCCAAGGTGTTCTCCATGATTGATCTTCGATAAGGATACCATCAATTGAAGATTAAGGAAGGTGATATTCCAAAGATAGCATTCAGAACAAGATACGGACATTATGAATTTTTAGTCATGTCATTTGGATTGACTAACGCACCCGTAACTTATGGAACTCATGAATCGGGTATTCCATGATATGTTGGATACGTCAGTCATTGTGTTTATTGATGACATATTGGTTTACTCCAAAGACAAGGAAACTCATGTCATGAATCTAAGAGCCGCTCTACAACGACTGAGAAAAGAGAAGCTTTACACCAAATTTATAAAGTGTGAGTTTTGGCTAAACGAGGTCACTTTTTTAGGCCATGTTGTATCCGCTGAAGGAATTAAAGTGGATCCTAGCAAGATTGACGCCATTGTGAAGTGGGAAGCACCTAAGAGTGTTGCCAAAATTAGATGTTTCCTAGGTCTAGCTGGGTATTATCGACAATTCATGGAAGACTACTCCAGAATTGCCGTACTACTCACCAGTTTGACTAAGAAAGGAGAAAAGTTTATTTGGACCAACAAATGTGGGAAAAGTTTCCAAATATTGAAGGCTAGATTGATATCTGCTCCCATCTTGACTATTCCTATTTTAGGACAACCATTTACCTTGTACACTGATGCGTCTGGATTGGATTTAGGATGTGTACTTATGCAAGGAGAACAAGTAGTTGTGTATGCCTCAAGACAAATAAAGACACATAAGAACTATCTCACTCATGACTTGGAATTAGTAGCAGTAGTACATGCTGTCAAGATATAGAGACATTATTTGTATGGAGAGAAATTTCAGATTAAATCAGATTATAAGAGTCTCATTTATCTTTTTAATCAGAAGGAGTTGAACATGAGACAAAGAAGATGGCTGAAATTATTGAAGGATTATGATTGCGATATCCAGTATCATCCAAGAAAGGCTAATGTAGTTGTTGATGCGCTAAGCATAAAAACAATGATAAAATCTCAAGGAGAGGTTAACACGACTATGGCAATGTGTGTTACAGGAAAAGTATTCCATCATGGTAATGAGCAGTTCGTGATAGATGCACCGGGTGGATCAACTAACCAAGGGTTTATTCATCGATTTTCAAATATGTTCGCAACATTGAAGATTGTACCTGATATAATTGATGACGTGAAAGTCGCTCTTAAATCAGACCCTTATCTGAGAACGGTACAAGAAGACATCAAAAAATGTAGGACTATTCTTGAGTTCACCTTGGACGATGAAAAGGTATTGAAGTACAAAAGAAGAGTATGTGTTCCTGAAATGGAAAACTTGGACATTAGATACAGACTAATGAAGGAAGCTCACACCACCGGTTATTTGGTACATCCTGGAAGTACAAAGATGTATCATGATTTGAAGAAATTATATTGGTGGAGAGGAATGAAAGCAGATGTAGCTAGCTAAATTCGTGTCTCGATGCCTAAATTGTCAGAGGGTGAAGGCTAAACGGCAAAGACCTGCAGGATTTTTACAGCCACTGCCAGAACCAGCATGGAAATGGGACTGCATCACTATGGACTTCGTCATTGGGTTACCATTGAGTCCCCAAGTAGTTGATGCGGCCTGGGTGATTGTAGATCGTCTGACTAAGATAGCTCACTTTATAACTATACGACCACAGTATACCCTGGAGATGTTAGCCAAGCTATATGTGGATAATATTATTAGATTACATGGAGTACCTGAAAGCATTGTGTCCAATAAAGACCCATGCTTTACCTCAAAGTTTTGAGAAGGATTACAGAAGGCCATGGGTACAACGTTGAAGTTTAGTACTGCATTCCATCCTCAAACAGATGAGCAGTCGGAGTGTACCATTTAGATTTTAGAAGACATGCTTCGAGCCTGTGTTATTGGTTTCAAGGGATCATGGGATGAGAAACTACCATTGATCGAGTTCGCCTATAACAACAGCTATCAGGCTACTATACAGATGTCACCCTATGAAGCAATGTTTGGTAGGAAGTGTCGAACTCCTTTGTTTTGTAATGAAGTGGGTGAACGGAGTATCATTGGACCAGAGTTTGTTGAAGAGACTTGTCGTGTAGTCGACATTATTAAGGAAAGAGTTAGAACAACTCTGAATCGTCAGAAACAATATGCAGATACTCAACGTCGAGACCTTGAATTTATCATAGGTGATAAGGTATTCTTGAAAGTATCACCTATGGGAGGTTTAAAACGATTCGGACAGAAAGGGAAGCTAAGTCCGAGATATGTCGGGCCTTATGAGATTCTAGCTAAACGTGGAAAAGTGGCTTATCAGTTAGCAGTACCACCATCTATGACAAGTGTGTATGATGTATTTCATATCTCATTATTGAAGAAGTACATCAGAGATCCAACGCATGTTTTAACAGTAGATGCACCAGATCTAACTGATGATTTAACATTCGAAGTAGCATCAACTGAAATCACTAGTCGAAAGGTTCAACGTCTATGCAACCGTGACATCTATTATATTTAGGTCACCTGGAGGAGAAGAGATATAGAAGAGATCACATGGAAGAAGAGAATGCTATGTGAAAGAAATATCCTCATCTTTTCGACTCGGAAGGTATGTCCAAATTTCGAGGATGAAATTTCTAATAAGAGGGGGGGAGTTATAAGATCCGTATCGAACTAATCGATCTTACCACCTTGTACCAGGTCTATCTATCATGGTCGAGTCAAGTGGACCAAGTGCATGAAGAAACCACATGAACAGATATGAAATTTAACTCAAAAATAGTTAAAAATGAGTGTGTGGTCGCATGCCTAAACAGGTATGACCGACCCCACCTCAAAATAGTCCAACCCATGACTTTTGGTTGTGGGGTCAAATGATTTAAAAATGTAGCGTCGACGGATTCTGCGACCCTACATCCGACCCTACGGAAATAGTCAAAAAACGAAAATTAGGAAACCTTCCTAATTCCAAGGGGGGTCTTTCCTAAACTCATTGGGGCATATTATGGAGGGTTTTCCTCTATAAATACGACGTCCCTTAGATGCTTTCACTCCTTTAGAACCCTAATTGAAAGTGAGAGAAAGAGAAGAGAAGGAAGAGAAGGAAAATTGAAGAAGAAGACCAAGGAAGAGAAGAGTTCAGAGAAAACTCTGAATCTCAGCAAACCTAAGGTATGAACCTAATTCCCTACATGAATTAAGAGCCTAGAATAGTTCATGAAGAAGATAGGATTAGGAGGAACCCAAATCATCCATCCATAGACAAATTCCAAGAGAATCCACGGAGGACATCATTCTGGACAATGGATAGTGTATAAAAATTATAGTTTGAGCCATAGAACGATCATAGGAAGAACCATGATGGTAAGCCAAAGGATTCAAACATGAAGGAATGGACTTAAGAGTGAAAGGTCGACCAAGAACACATGTGGTCGCATATAGGGACGAATGATATCCGACCCCACGAGACCTACATGATCGATCACATGCCCTTGGGAAGTTCCAGGGAGGGTGTGGTCACACGTAGGGTCAAAGTATGTTCAACCCCACCTACGACCCTACACCTTGGGGTCGTAGAAACTGAAACCCCAGGTGCTACCCTACCCTGCGACCCTACACCCTGTGGTCGCAGAACTGAGACCCCAGGTGCTACCCCACCTGCGACCCCTCAGTTTTAGTTAGTCTAAACATATTGGAATTAATTCTAATTAAAATCTATCAACTTGTTAGGTATTTCCAGTGATTTAAAAGTGAATTATAAAGCTTGAACGAGGATCTACTAGCAATCAAAGGTGAGGGAACAAGACCTAAACTAATTTGCTAATAATAAATTATTTTTATTTATTGAGTCCAATGCCATGAATGTTTCTATGCTTTTATGTGTGTATTGTGCATTTCACATGTTATCCAATATTCCTGCTATTAATGTTCATGCATATTTAATTCCGTTTATTTATAATATGATGATGATGATGATGCTAGGAATAGGCATGTGAATGTTTGTGTGTGGTTAGTGTACTTGATGCGAGTAGGGCATCAGGGGAAGCGTGATGCAGTGCGGTCCTAAGCACTTTAGCTCTATCTCTACTCAAGTCTTGTCTACTGACATCGTCGTATCGTCATTACCTTAGCAGAACTATTACGTCGTAGGGCATCAGGGGAGGTGGTCTCGGACCGTGTAGTCTCTGACTCTGTCGGGGGGCCTTAGCTCTATCTCTATGGACGTATTGAGGGATGCTGTGGTGAGTCCTTGGATACACTGTTTGACATTAGGATTGGTTAGTTGCGAGCCCAGTTTGCAAGCCCTCACCAATAGGGGCTTACGTGTTGGTATGGGTAGGGCATCAGGGGCAGTGTGATGCGGTGCGGTCCTAAGCTTTTTAGCTCTATCCCTATTCCATGGTGGGGTGGTGTAAGCACCCCATTTTTCCCACCCTCAGCATAAGTGAACCAATATGGCAGGTTTCCGGCCTTTAACCCAAAGGTTGGTGATTTTCTAATGAACCCCACAGTAGGGTCATTGGATATTACCTACTGGATGAATAGGTCGTGAAATTATCTTCGAAATGAGACCGGAATCATCAAATTATGACGTCAAACAAGGAAGATATCATTGTTTGAAAGTGCAAGGGCATTTACGTAATTATCGTATCATGCATGCATTATCATTCAAACTTCAAGACATCATATCTTGGTCATCTGATATTGGAATCAGATGATTCCAAGGCCAATATCCCTTATTTTTAGTCCTCTTCAAAGTGGATGTGAAAAATCCCGGATAGAAATCACTAGTAGGCCCCATGCAAGCTTTCATGCAAAATTATTGTTAGAACTTCAAAGCTTTATACCTTTGTCGTTCTACATTGGATTCAGATGATTCCAAGGCCATTATTCTTCATTTGTAATGTTCTACAAAGTGGACGTAAAAAAAAATCTCGGGTAGAAGTCTCCGAAGGGTCCCATGCAAAATTACACATGAAAATGGTTATTTAATCTTCGAAAATTCATATTTTGGTCACCTCATATCCAAATCAGGTAATTTCAGTTTCATTATGTTCCATTTTTAGTAAGCTACAAAGTGGACGTAAAGGATTCGGTAGAAGTCTCCGAAGGATCCCATGCAGAATGGTCAGCCAAATTATCAATAATTGGTCTGCTTAAACTTCAGAAATTCATAAGTTGGTCATTTCATTTCTAAATGAGATGATTCAAGTTTCAATATTCCTCATTTTTAATGTTCTACAAAGTGAAGGTAGAAAATTTAGAATAGATGCTATCGGAAAATTCCATATGGAAGGGTGACAGAAATGGACTATGAAATGTCAACCTTAGTCCAAACCAGCTTAATCCAGCTTAGTCTAACTTAGCCCGACCCAGCTCAGACCAATCTAGACCAAGTTATGTCAATCCATATGCATGCATTTCTTTTATATATGTATAATGTATAATATATTATTGTATATAATACATATATATATCTTATGGATATATTATATGTATTAATATATATATATATATATATATATATATATATATATATATATATATATATATATATATATATATATATATATATATATATATATATATATATATATATATATATACATATATATTAGGAAAGAGAGAGGAAAGAGAAGCCATATGAAAGAGAATGGGAGAAAGAAAAAAGGAAAGAGAGAGAAATAAAAGAAAAAAGAAAAGATTCCCCTTTACGTTTTCTAGAAAGAAAACCTGAAAGAGAGAAGGAGAATGAAAAAAAAAAGAAGGAAAGAGGAAGGAAAGAAAAAAAAGAAAATAAAAAAGGGAAATGTTTTCTAAGAAAGAAAATGTGAAAAGAGAGGGAGAAAAAAAAAGAAGGAAAAAAAGGAAGAAGAAAAGGAAAGAAGAAAGAAAGGAAAGAGAGAAGGAATTTTCTAAAAGAAGGAAAGAGAGAAAGGAAAGAGAGAAGGGATTTTCTAGAAGAAGAAGGAGAAAAAGGAAAGAAAGGAAGAAGAAAAAACGTGAGAAGGAAGAAAAAAAAAGAAGAAAAGGAAGGAAGAGAGAAGAAGGAAAGAGGAAGAGAGGATTTTCTAGAAGAGGGAGAGAGGGAAAACGTGTAGAATAGAGAGTGAGAAGAGAAAAGGGAAGGAAGAGAACAAAGGAAAGAAGAAAAAAGGAAGAAAAAAAAATTTCTAGAAAAAGAAGAAAGGAAAGAAGGATCTTCTAGAAAATGAGAGAAAAAATATAAATAGGCAAGAGAAGAGAGAGGAGGGTTTCTTTTCCAGACCATACAGAGAGGAGAACGTGAGTGAGGGAGAGGAGAACGTGAGTGACAGAGAAAACATGAGAGTGGGAGAAAGAAAGAGAGAAAAAAAGAGAAAAGAAAGAAAAGAGAAGAAGAAAAGAGAGAAAGAGAAGAGAGAGAGAAGCATTAGAGTGGAGAAGGAGGATTCACATTCAAAGGGGGTTGATACAACCTCCAAACACCCTTCATCGATGATTTTGCTCGATTTGAGCACAAGGTTAGTACTCTAATCGATTTGAGCACAAGGTTAGTACTCTAAACAAATTTAGAGGTCGTTAGAATGCTCGAATGCTAATTTTGCTTGAAAAAGGCTAATTTTCATGAAATCTCAATCATGAATGCTCTATTACATGCTTGTTAATGTTAGGATGCCTATGTCTAATATTTTTCATGAATGATAATTTGTCTAAGATATTCAATGATGAATTTTTGAATGATATACAATGATGTTTGATTTTTTTGCAAATTTCATAAAGTGATTTTTTGATCTAAAATTCCAGATTTAGGATTTAAACTTAGGACGTACATCACATATATTTTTTCTAAGATTTTGAAACCCAAAATTTTATGAGAGTCTCTTTGATATATTAGAAGACTACCCTAAAAATTTCGTTCCATTTGGAATGGGAAAAATATATCAAAGAATTTGTCTTTGGCATTTCTATTTTTTTTCGGATGTAATGCAATCCTCCATCAGAAAGTCTGTAGACAAAGGTCTTATGGCGATAATAAAAAAATTCACTTAATATGAACTTTTTAGATATGAAATTCGTCTAAAAAATGGCACTAGTTTCATATTTTTTCAATTTTTTTTGAATTGATATCAAGTTTTAAGTGCATAATGCTTTGATTTTGAATCTGTCATGATGTACTGATTTACATGATTGAAAAGAGTCATTTTTCATAAAGAAAATATACTGTTTTAACTTTTTTTCTTAATAAAATTTTAGATCAGACAGTTATCTACATAGACATATGTCTGTATTTAATTTTCATTTAGAATAGAATTTTATTTGAAATTTATGGTACAACTGGTAAAAAATCTAGAACAGATTTGACCAGTGCACATGTTCGGTCTTAGGGCATATCTTTGACTTATCCTTTATATGAAATATAATATATTAAGTCATCTTTCTATAAAAAAAGTTGAGCTTGATTTGAGTTTCGAAAGACCTACTTATGGTCATTCTAGTGTAATGTAACAAAATCTGAATACAGTTCATAGTTTTGTCCATTATCTGAAACCTTGTGTCACAATTTTGACAGTTTTGAGCCATTAATCTTCCCAAATTTCTTCATAAAAGTTATAATTTTTTTCAAAGAACATTGAACATATGTTTTTTTGATAATTTTATACTTTTAAAAAAAAAAGGTTTCATTGATGTCTCATTCATTATAACATCAATGATTGTTTAGGTGAATTCTGCCATATTTGGATAAATGGCTATATTTGGAGCATTCATATGCTTTGTTTGGATTGTGCATACATGTTTGTCACATTCCATGTGTTTCCATTTTTGATAAAATAGATAAATTTTTATCATATTTTAGAAAAATCTTAATAATTACTATTTTTAAGTCTTACTATGCTTAAAAAATAGCATATAAGATCTTTTCTTTTTTTTTTAAAAATTCATGTCATATGTGCATTCTATGATTGGTACTTACCATATTGATATATAGATGCATATTAGATCTTGCATATTAGATCTTGTTATGCTTAGATCTTGCCATATTAGATCTTGCCATGCTTAGATCTTACCATATTAGGTTCTTGCCTTATTTGCAATACATGCCATATTAGGGAGATTTTCATAATCTTACTAGATGATATGATAGTTACCATAAATATCATACATGCCATGCTTAGAATATTCTTTTTTTTTCAATAATTTAATTTATACTACACCCAAGTTGAACTACCATATCTGTACACCTAGCAACCATATTAGGTGTAGGGACGTGCATTTAGGCACCCACATTCTTGGGAAGGGCATAATGGGAATAATAAAAATCTTAATAATGAAAGAGAATGCTTTGCCAAACCTTCTAAAAAATAGAATTCAGGATGAAAAGGGTAACTCAGGATGATTTTCACCTCTCAGTAAACCCTAAACCTAGAATACGTTCTCAATCCTAAACCTAGAATAGGTTCTAAACCATAAACTTAGAATAGGTTCTCACATTCTAACTTAGAACAGGTTATCATTTCTCGAACTACGTGGATTTTGATTCCTAAGGTAAACCCTAGGATACGTAGGCCATTTGGGAGAAACCCAAATTCGGATCCAAACCTTAGTCCACTTGGACTATCCATAGATCCACTAGGATATTTACCTACATTCCAACCCAGAACGGGTTATCCACATTTTGATCCAAATAGGGTTATCTACATTCCAACCCAGATAGGGTTATCCACATTTACCCAGATAGGATTATCCATATTCCAACCCATAAAGGGTTATCCATATTTTGACCCAAATAGGGTTATCCTTAGATCCACTAGGACTATCTATCAGTCCACATGGACTGACCAGATCCTAACCCATAGGGTTTCTCATCCATTCAAACATAAACTTTAACTTGAACAAAGAACTTAATCATGCACAAGCATAAATCACAATCATAAACTTTAATCACACCTGAAATACGATGGTGAACCTGATTTTCAGAATACTCCATGATATGTAGGCAATCTGATGGATACAGATTCGGTTCAATGATATCAAACTACTTGGTTTGGTTTGGTTTAACAGATTGAGTCTAGCATAGGAAAGGTATAAGAGACCGATTTCGATAAGGCGGTTTGGGTGCCTAACCCCTTCTCATAATCGTAACCTGACGCTTACCCAATCTCTGATGGACCAAAAATCCAATCTAACGGTCATGAGTCAATCGAAGTCTTACCTTGGGGTGAGATTTCACATTTCTAAGGTCCTAGACCTTAATCTAGGTGGCGACTTCCAAGATTTCCATCTTTGTCCTCACAGGTAGATGTGGACGACAATGGTGTTTAATCCATTGGGTGGGCTTACACACTCGTGTATAAAGGTGCAGCGGCCACCAAACCTTTCTATTACACATTGCAAACTTATGAACCAGACCAAAGATATGAATTGATTGTATGCATATATTTGTTGCATTGTTTTGTTTGCTCACTGAGCCATGATGTGTGCTCACCCTTTTGACGTCGAATATTTTAGTTGATGATGCAGGTACCACAGTAGAAGACTATATGAATGTTTCGATGTACGGGCATGCTGCGATGATGGATGCAGAAGTTATAATGGAGTCGCATGATTCCTCATGCGAGTGCAACGCATGCGTCTTCGATTAGTTTTTCTTTGAATTATTGAGACAGTGTAATTGATTAAATTATTTTATTTTATGTCTTTGTTATTTTGAGATAATTAGATAATTTATTTACTTTATCACCGCTAGACTCTCAGTTCATTTAATATTAAAGACTTCCGCTATTGTTTATTTACTCTGATTATAGTTGTAGATGTGTATGGTTTAAGCAAATGGATATAGCCTATTCGAGATCCTGGTTGAACCATTGGTTTATTAGCGGTTCATCACATCATTTTGAATAGTACAGAATTAGGGTGTAACATAATGTACAGTTATGGATACATCTTTACAAAAACAAAATTTGTAGCTAGTTCATTGGTGAGCTCATTTGGTCAGAGGCGCTTCTGTTGAAGGAGTACCAGAAGTGGTCATACCAGGGGTTTCTTCTGAAGGAAGAGATGAGGGATCTTAGGAAGCTGTTCCTGGGGTATCCAGAGGAGGAATAACAGAGAGTGGAACTACCTCTTGAGGATAAGGCATCACCACCAAGTCAGTGCTGGAGGCCGTTGAAGGAGGGAGACTCGAGGACTGGCCAAGCTTGTCTCGAATCACAGTACTCATCAGGGGGATGCAGGAAAAATCGAAGGCCGAAAGGTGAGTGGACATCTGTGAGTGAACAATAAGGAGAGCTTCCCTGATAGCTCGAGCTCTCTCTTTCCTGAAGAGGCCCTCCATCTCATCAGATTCTAGTAAGGCTCTCAGAGTGTTCTCCTTATCCTGTGCTAAAGATGCATGGGACCGCCCCAGTTCTTTGATCGTACGGGTCATGGACGATTGCATGTCGACACTTTGATCCTTCATGATGGCTATCTCTCTGTTAAAGGTTTCCTCCCTGGTTAAGGTATGGGTCAACTGGACCTGCAACCTATCATTCTCCACCGACAAATTGGACTTCTCCGTTACTAATTCATCACGGGCCCCCTAAAGATCTTTGACTTCCTGTTCCAGTTGATTGTTGAGGTCGGTGGTCACTTTGAGTTGGTCCGACATGACCCCATTCGATAGTCGCACTTTAGCTAACTCCTTCTAGGCAGCCTCGAAGACTTTGGTATGGGTGGTGAAATATTCATCCAGTCTCCTGTACCTGGTCTTTTCATCGGACAGCCACCTCCGGTTTAGTTCCAAAGATGCTTCAACAGAGCACCATTTTATGTGAAGATCCTTGGCCCGATCATCGGCTTGCTTGCCTCTTTCCTCTGCCTCTATGGCCCGGGTCTCAGCGTTATCTCTCTCCTGCTCGACCACTTCTAGCTCAGAAGAAAGATTATTTTTCGCTTCTTTCCAACCTTCCTCGGCTTCTGCATGGGCTGCGATGATGGCGTCTCGATCACAGATGGCTGGTCGTGCTCCACTTGGGCAGTCAAAGAAAGCTTGTTACTTTGCTAAACACAAGTATGCACCTTTTTCAGCTTGCATACGGAACTCACCAGCATCTTATGATACTAGTTTGTTCCTCACATTAACTACAAAGCATGACAAAAGAAGAAGGAGAGATGTTAGAGGTGGACCAATCGAAAATAGAGAAAAGAAAAAGAAAGAAAACCTAATAAGTAAAGAAAAAGGTACTCACCTGGTATAGGGCCATGCATTGGCCCTGATCGATGTTCTCAAGTTGAGCTTGCTTAATAAAGTCTATGTCGGCGGGTAGACAGGCATGGTGAATAATCTCCTAAGCCACCGAGCGATTAAATAGCCCGTTGTCTGTCGAAAGGAGCGTCAAAGGCGGAGTGAATAACTTCGACTCAGTGGCAGAACTTGAGCTGGCAGCAGAAAGAGTAGAACTGGCAATAGAGGGTGTGGAAGAGCTCATAATCGGGGTCGAAGCTGGACCTTGGGTCGTGGCGGCAGGCGAAATGGTAGGGCCTTTGCCTTTGGTACTTTCCTCGGTAGGTCGGCCGGAAGGAGAAGATTGTACTGGCATGAAGGAGGTGGTGATCTATGAAAAAGTGGAGGGGGCTAGCGGAGGGAAATCTCTGAAAAGTGGGCGAGAGGAAGTCACTAAAGTTGAATCTATAGGGATGGAGGTAAACCTGTGGGGGCTGGAGGGAAGGCCTCTATGCTCGAGTCCTGTGGTATTGTTGCTACTGTGGTGCCTATGGTAGTCTGTACGGAACCAGAAAGAGAACCAACTGTAAGACTTGCATCTGTAGTACTAGAAGGGTCGTGAGTGACCCCTGAGATGATGGTGGTAGTGGGAATGAGAGAGGCACCACTGGAAAGGCTAGCGGGTGCCAAAACAACTGGCATTTTTGCCGGGTGCAGAGATTGCAGTGGCGGAGGGCCGGCCGGAATCCTTTTCAAAATGTCCTGGGAGTGTCCTTAGGATAAATGAGTCTGGGGGTTACGGAGACAAGCTTCCTCCTCTTTGATCGATGTAGCATCTCCACAACAGTTGCCTGATCGTCATCCTCTACATGAAAAGAAAAGCGAAACATTCAGAACTATAATGTTGAGGGGTCAATACTTTAGAAGTAGAAGGTACAAGGGAATAGAACATACCGTCCTCTAAGATGTTGATGATTGGAGGTACCGCTGGCTCCTCTATGAAGGGGGGAGGGTCAAAAGCTTGTGACTAAGATCCCACCGTTGGCTCAAGACCGGTGGGCGGATCAACCAAAGCCACAGGGTCAAAAGGGGGATGAGCTTCTTCTGAAGGCGGTGGAGGGATTTTGGCAGGAAGGGCTTGAACTATGTCCAAGTCCCTCTCAAGGGCCTCCAGTTTGAGGGCCACAGAGGCAATTATCTCCTCCCTTTCCCTTTATTGATGATGAAACAAGTCTGTCCCCATGTGATCCTCCCATATGCTGTCATCAAGACCTTCCACTGCATCAAGAATCAATATTGAACTGTTAGGGGTCAAATCGAAATACAAATGTAAAGCCAAGAAGGAAGGACAGGTCAATACTATTAGGGAACTTACTCAGCCCGTACTAGAACAAGAACTTGTTGTTTCCCAGGTCCTTATACTACTGCCCTCCCTCTTTCTTCCACCCTTTGAAGGGTTTCCATCTCAAGCGGCGTTATGATTGGGGTGACCCCTACTACTGAGGGGTCGACGAACTGCCATCAATTACCGATGGGAAAGGAGCACACACCCATTAGACTATGGCCCTGTTTTATTATAGTCCCGAAGAATTTTTCCTTCCAGTGGGAGACAGAGGAGGGGGTGGTCTCGACCATGGGAGAAACCATTTCTAAATTCCTGTGAAAGAAGTAGTAGATGCCATTTGGTTTGGTTTTATGGGTCGTAGAGTCACGCCAGGTTACAACTCCAATGTCGAACAAAAACTGGAAGAATCTTAAGGTGGGGGGCTCCCGATAGCGAAGAAAGAAGATAATGAAGGAATGAATTTGGGCCCAGGAGTTGGGCGGAAGTTGGGTAGGGGCCAGGCCATAATAGCCCAAAATCTCGAATACGAGGGGGTGGCATGGGAAACGGAAACCAGACAAGAACATGTTAAAATTTACTACCATCCTGTGGGAGTATGGATGGCAGGCTCGATCTTCTGGGACTGGAGCTATCAGGTAAATAGAGTTGGGAACCAAAAAAGAAGCGCTAAGATCATGAAGTTTGGACTCGGTCATTATGGACTTTACAGAAGATGCCACACAGTGAGGACCAGTCTCACCAGAAGTATCAAGGGAAGAACTCTCAGGGTTACCGCTTGAGCTCTCCTCACCCTGAGTAGATCGCAAGAGTTGTGATCGATGCAGGGTAGGTTTAGAAGCATGGCTAACAATGGCTTTATCATTAGCCATGACTGGTTAGTGGTGAAATAAAAGAGGAAAAGAAGGTTGGGACTTACTTGAAAGACAAGCAAATCGTCGAAAACCTCTTGCGACAGAGAGAAGATGTTGGCAACAAGATCGAGTATGCTGAACCAAAGAACTTCAGAAGGCACTATAGATGGACTATTTGTGAGGAAGAAGACGAGAGGAAATAGTGAGATTTTATAAGTTTGCTAGGAGGTGGGCCCCATCTGGCAGTCATGATCATTTTCAAGTGTTGTGTCCGTCAGTCAAGTTGCGGATGTGACATTTTGATAGGGAAGCGACGCGTGGACTGTCGCAATGGTTGCAAAATGGTGGGATACATACAGACGGTTCAAAGCGATGGCTCGATGGAAGCTGAAATGGCACTAGGGGCATTCAAGTATTGCTGACTCAAATTACGGTGAAACATTACTAACGTTATGTCAGGGAGGTGGGCGTCCAAGTTTCGAAAAGAAAAGAGAGAAGGAGAGTAGTGATTACCATAACGGTAAGAAATCTGTAGAAACGTCTCCATGTGTTTAGGAAAGGATTATTTTCCCATAAATGTGTCTCCTTCGATCGAAATGACGCTGAGGAGACAAAGGGGTTCTATTAGGGGAAAATAATAGTAGATACGAAATCTGGCTATTGGAAGAGAATTTAAGATGAACCTCGGGAGAGGGATACGTGGCGTACATCCAAGGGATAAGGTATGAGAAGAAAGAAATGACATAAAATGTCAAAAGGAGCTCATGTTCGACCCCCTAGGCTGACTCAGATAAGATGTGACAGATTGATGTAGGTAGTTGGGCCATTAATAGTTTGTCATTAATACTCATAAATGTTGACAACAACCATAAATGCAAGGTATGCTGACTTGACCAGCCAAGTCACCATATCATGGACCGAATCAGCATGAAGCCAGACCCTTACTTGATAAAAGTGTAAGGACAGAAATAGACATCAGAAGGTATGGGAGATATAGTTCAAAAGGGGGGGGGGGACGAAGAAGATCAAGAGGGGTCATAAGCGGCTGACAGGACATCCTAGCGCTGTCCTAGGGGGTCGTAGCCACAAGAACTTACTATTCTCTAGGTAACTGATGATTGAAATAGTGATAGGTATGGAGGAGCTTGCTGAGGAAGCCTCCTATTGAACTTATATATGTAACAAGAGGACATCAATGAATGGATTGGGATTTAATCCATCACCAAGAAAAACTTCTCATCTTTGGGTTATACACACCTGTTGTTTTCCATTTTTCTTTCGGTTCCTATCGCAGCAGAAGGGAAGATTGTTGCAATGCCAATATCTCAGGGAACCCTTATTTTTGAAGGAACGTTGGTGTTTCACTGAGAGTTCCACATTGTGTGGCTTGGGAAATCTAATCTTACGAATTCCATCGACAACACCGGCAATGTTGATATGAGTTTTGTAGTGGTGCCATCCATGAGGCTTTTAGTGGGTGGTTATTAAGGAAATTGTAGGTGCTGAAGTTGTGATGCATGTAACGACAAGGAGCAATGATGAAACTACATTGATAGAGGAGAAATTCCGGGCGTCGATGCTCAATTAAAATCTAATGACCATGAATCTCCTGCTATTGGACACATTGTGAGGCGATTGCGGACTCGTGAATATGTTTTAAAGCTGGTTTGGAGTACCTATGCAAGCAATGTTGATGGGATATGGAAAGGAGTTGAAGCGGTATTCTCTCCCATCTACTGCCGAGGTAAAAGCAATTGCAGTACTTCATCCCTTAATGAAGATTCCTATAATGATGATACTCTTATAATGTAGCTTCTTAGGGATAATCTCACATGGTGGACCTTATATTTGCCAAATTCATTGATCCAGGTATGTGATTCTATGTCCACGATTTTGATTTTCTGTTCTTGAATTTAGAGTTCATTTCATAATATTTAATAGTGCTAGCCACATCTCTGATTCCATGTTTTCACTCAAATAGCCAAATGTTGTAAGAAACCTACTTTTAACTTGTTGTAGGCTTTCGTGTAGTTTAACTTGTCATTGCTACAAGCTGTCCATCTCTTGGTTCAACCAATTCTTCCTTTTTGTACCATGTTTTGAAAAAATTGTCTAGTTGTACTTGTTTTCTTTTGCAACCCATCCATTCCTTGTTGTCACTTGCTGGAACTTGTTTTGTGACTAGTTTTCTTATTGCCATACATTAACCTAGTTCCTCTCCTTCCTGGATTTTATCCGTTTGATATGTTGAGTTGGTTCAACCCATTCCCTTATTGGTTTAATTCATGTCAAGTTGTTTTAATTACACGTTTGGGTTCGGATTTAAGTATGGGGTTAGCTCAAATTGGTTCAATCCCTTTACTGATGATGGTCTAATTACATGTGGGTTGGTTCAATTCCATGGTGGGAGTGGCTAAATGGTAAGGATTTACATCGTCTCTTCCTAGTGGTTCTGGGAGGACGCGGCAACCCAGTCCCGATGGCCGACACATGGCTCTCGGGTGAATCTGAGACCCATGTTCGAGCCGACACCCCCTGTAGACTTGGCTTGTCGGCTGGGTGTCAGCTCGAACGTGGGTCTCGGATTCACCGAGAGCCAAGTGTCGGTCATCGGGACTGGGTGGAGAGGATGCTGATCCTAATGGTAATGGGTCGGTTTGACCCTTTGTTTGGAATGATTTAATGGTATTAAACCCATTTCAACCCCATGCTTGGATTGATTTTAATTTTGGATCCATTTTTATTTCTATTTTTTACTTATTTATCAAAAATTATTTTTGAAAATCATTTTTGGTCAAAAATTAAAAATTGTTTAGTATCTACAATAAAAAATAGATTTTAGAATTAAAAATACATTTGATATATCTATCTCCAGAATAATTTTTATAACTTTAATAAATGAATCTAATACCATAAAAATGGACAAAAAAGTCCAAGTTCCAAAAGAGAGATCTTATGGATGAGAAGAGAGGGTAGGGGACTTGCTATCGCAAGGCTATGGATTTGGCAACCCCACATCTCTCTTAAGATATCTCAGTCCTCTAAGTGTAAGCAGTTTCCCTAAATACCGTAATAAGTGATAACATATTTGTCTCTCTATTGGTGGTAGTATGGAATTATCACTAGGATTTCAGAGAGTTTACAAAGCCTAATGATGTCAGACATAATATCTCAGTAGTATTATGTTCATAGATTCGGTGGTTTCAACACCACGATTAAAAATTTCAACAAAACACCACAATGCGTAATGAAAGGGGAAAAAGAGTCAGTGGGTTGAATCTACAGGGCAGGGAGCCAGAGGGAATGAAGAATAACAATTGACACCAATCCAACTATAGCATTGAGAAGAAACATCACTGCTCTACCCAGTAATCCCTGATCCCATGTTCTTCAAGAAACCCTTCAATGCTCTGAGTTCTTAAAGTTGCAAGTCTGTTCGGAGAACTCAAGACCAGAAACAGAAGCCAATGAACAAGAAAACCACCCAGAAATCAATAACATTCATCTCGAAGAAAAAAAGCCATCAAGAAATGAATCCCCTTTAAGAGGAATGAATTATCTTGGCAGCTTTGTCAAAATCAGAACTTATACCCTATAAAACCCATTTGAGTTCTTCGAATTTTATATTATGAGTTTTAGGGTCTCTTCTATGCTCTTCAAATATCTAAAGAACAAACAACCAAATCAACAAGCAGAGTCATGAGACTTACATGCAAATTTCAGGGACGAAATTTCTTTTAAGGTGGGGGAGTTGTAAGACCCGCACTCCATGAACCCGATCTAAACCTTTAATTCATGTCATAACAGGTCTTCCAATCATTACCGGGCTAAACGGGACGAGCAGATGAGAACCAGGTACGGAAACGGACTTAAAAGTATGATATTTTTCATACCGGTCTATGGTACCAGTCGATCGGTATGTCTGCGTGGGCAGACTGGTTAAATCTGGAAACGGATCTCTACGGGTCCCACTTTCCAAATCTCTAGCCTAAGGACTTTTCTAATGTAAGGAAACTTTCTAAACTCTATCCTAGTCTATTTAAGGACCCTTAAACCTCCTTAGAACTCTTTGATCCTCACAAACCCTAGAGAGGAGAAAGAGATCGAAGAAGGAGAAAGAGCTAAGGAAGGAAGGAGAGGAGCAGCCGTTGGCCATTGGACGAAGAATACCGTAGTCATGAACCAACGGTAAGTGCTTGGACTTTTCTCTAAGTTAAGTATTATAGATGATTAATCATGAACTGATCAATACCATGCAAGGCGAGGTATTGATCTAAAACCCTTAAATTTTCTATCAACCCCTAATACAGTCGATGAACCCTAGATTCAAATTCTGGGCTAAGGATCATCGAAACTAGGACTTGAATGGAACATAAAACAACTCTAACTCATTGCTCAGACCTAGAATGCAGAGGAGAAACCCTAGAACCAATAGGGGGTGACCAACGAAAGGCGAACACCGAGTTGATGGTCTTCCGGAGGCATATCGGTTGACCATACTGATTGCACCATATGCGATCGGTACTGCGACAGGTACCTCTCGGAGACTGGTCTGTGGGGGATCGGTCGACCATACCAGTCGCACCTTTCCCCATAGTGCCGCGACTGGTACTTGCCACCGGTATACACTATGAAGGTGTTTTCAATACCAGTTGGTTTTTCGACCAACGTAAACCCTAAGAAACTAATTCTAATTTAACCCTAACATCGTGTAGGACCTTGTGATAGCAAGTTTGAATTAGGTGACGTGGAGCAAGCTAGAAATCAAGTGTCAGGTAAGGGAATCGGACCTATACCCTAATAACTTAATAACAGTAAAACGTTGTTAGTAATTATGATTATATGGAATGGTGTTTGTGCATACTCGCATGTCATCTTTACTTTTAGTTATTATATTGTTCATGCATACTCGCTATGCTAGGATGTGACTGTTAGGCATGTGATTGTTTTCGTTGGTGTGTGGAATGGGAAGGGCCTGGGGTCTGGGATCATTCCTCACACTAGCACATTTTCATATCGCTTCTGTCTTAGCATGCTTGGTGCGGGTAGGGTATCAGGGGGAGGAAGTGGCACTATGGTCTCCGGCCTGGCCACTAGACTCTAGCTCTATTTCTATGCCATAGGGAACTGTGCTGGGATAGGATCTACTGTGATGACATATATGATTGCTTAGTTGCAAGCCCAGTTTGCAAGCCCTCGCCAATAGGGGCTTACGTGTTGGTATGAGTAGGGCATCAGGGGAAGTATTGGCGGTGTTTGATCTGGACACTTCAGCTCTATCTCTATTCCATGGTGGGTGCATGTGGGATAGAAATGGTGTTTGATCCATTGGGCGGATTCACACACTCGTGTATATAGGTGCAGTGGCCACCAATCTTTTCTATAGCACATTACAAACTTAAAACTAGACCATAATGTGAATGTTACTCATGCATGATGTGTGTTGCATTGTCTGATTTTCTTACTGAGCTAAGTTGTGAGCTCACCCTTGTGTACACACTATTTTTAGATGTTGATGCCGGTTACACTGTGGAGGACTACATGGATGCTCCCGTATATGAAGGTGTTGCTGTCTTGGAAGTGCAAGCAGGGGAGGATGAGCATGACGCTTCATGCGAGTGCCCTTTCTGCGTGTACCTCTAGGATATTTGATTTGTTTATTTTATTTATTTTCAGTTGGATTTATAATTGGGATGTAAAGATAATTATTTATATTTTGGTATTTTGAATAATTAGATAATTTATTTATCAATAAAAGTACTCAGTTCATTTAATTTAAAACTTCCGTTGTATTTAATTATAGTCTGATTATGGTTATGTGCAATGGTTTGTATGAGTGGACATGGTCTTATTGAGATCCTGGTGTGAACTATTGTTTCAGTGACAGTTCACTTACACTTCTGGTTCAGCAGGAAGTGGGGTGTGACAAGAGTAGCTCAAGAGAATGTTATAAAAAATATGAAGTAGAATGGAAAATCGAAGAAAAGACACATCTATCAGAGACTGAGAAGAAATTAGAGAAATATAGAAAAAGGGATTGACTTTTGACTTCTATGCTCTAACCGTCTTTTTTTACTGAAATTGATAGTTAATGATTTTACTGAAATTAGTGGCTGGGAGACGCTATCTACTTTAAGCACAGCTTCCCATTTTGCAACAGCTAATGCCACTGTAAGCAATTCGTGGCCCTCAATGTTTTTCTCTTTACTGCAAAAAAATCAAGTGAGAGGGCTTCGATGGAAGAAGCAGATGAGGACAGTTACTTAAGCCAGTGACTCCAGCATGGAATACATCAGAGTTGAAGAAGATATCATGAATAGGAAGATATTAAGAGTGATCTTCTGCTGATTTTTTTTTCGCAGAAAGAAACTTTGAAATCTGAGAATGTTGCCACTTGTGAAAGGAGAAACGTACATAACTGGGGTTGAGAAAAGAGAGAAGGAGATAGATTCATCTTCTTCTCTCCAGAAGGTTGCAACAATGCGATCGATGGCAGAGGGTTGATGATATCCCTCCTGAACAGTATGCGTTGGTTCCTTCTTTCGTGGTAGGTAGAGGGAAAAGGATTCATCACCTTCCTTTCTCAGATCGTAGCCTCCCAATGCTACCCATATCCATAAAACCATCCAAGGATTTGTCGATGAACTCCTATGAGGAAAGAGGAGGCATTACTTCCTCTGGTCAACACAGTTGGGTGGAGATTGGAGAGCAGTTCGAAGAGGCATGGAGGGTTTTGTCAAAACAAGTTTTTATAAATAAAAAATGGGTTATTACCTTTTTATCGCCTTTCTTAACCAGTAGAAAGATTAACACTGTGAGACCCACACCTGGAATCCCTCAGTAACCCCGATTCCTCCTGTGTCAGGTCTCAACACATCGGTTGATAGAACACCTGATGCGGATCCGATGATGGTATCCAAACCTTAGGTAAGTCTTTACTATATATAGTGGGTATTATAAGGTGTTCTAGTAGACATGGGGTGAAGGGGATACGCATCACAAAACATCCGGGCCAAAGAGTTGGCCAATAAGCTGTATTTTCATCCAACTGGTGGATCGTATCAGTGTAACGTTCATCCGATTGACATAAACCAGTTGAGCTTGAGCCAATCACTCTCTCTCCTTGATTTCCTATGAAAGGGGGACCAAGCCCTCCTTTCACTCTTCTTGGACAGTGGGAGATTTGTGAGAAAGTAGAGAAGAAGAAGAAGAAGAAGAGGAGAGTTAGAGCTTGAAGCTACGGAACTCAAGCCCTAGCTTCGATCCTTGGAGGTAAGTGTTCATGAACTTCCTCCTTCTTCCTTGTGTTCATGGTTAGCAACCATGGTGGTTCAGTGCCATTAATGGTGGCCGCCATAATCACCTAGAGAAACCTAGATTTAGGTTTACCCAACTACATTGAGGGAGTTATTAAAGGTGGGTTTCCTTCCTTCCTCTTTTCTTTTGGGGAATAAATCCATTAATGGAGATTTCGTAATGACCTAGAAAACCTAGGGTTGGTTCACCAACGCCATTGAGGAACTATTGGAGCCATAAATGGCTCCCATTGTGCATAATAATGGTGGGAATGAGTTCCCTACCAATTAAAATGGAAATGCTAAAGTGGAAAATAAGTCTCCCAAGCTTGGAGATCAAGCTTGGTTCGTGACCTGGTTTCTGGGTCTGAACCTGTGCCATGTACTGGATTCACGAACATGTCCGTTCATCCGCTTAGCTTAAACTGTGGTTTTGCCAAAGCAAATGCCTTAGCTTGTTATTAATGAACTAATCGAAGTTTTGTACCAGAGGCACGATCCTCCGCATTAGCCCTAACCATTCAACTGGTTCCTAGTGGATCCACTTGGTTTAGATTCTTCATTTAGGCTTAATAATTTAGCGGAGTCAGTGCTGAATGAATGATCACCCGACAATGCTTCTGAAAAACCTACTGGAATCTCGAGGTTTATAACAGTGTGTGAACCGGATGACCTGTCAAATGCACAACCATCCACTCATTCTTTTGGTGCCATTTACTTAGAAAATACTCTAAGTGTCAACCGGTCAACTGTACCGGTGGAACCCTCTACCGGTTCTATCTGCCGGTTCAGTTTGTTTTGGTTGTTTTTCCTAGGAATGACTAGAGAGACCAACCGTGGGGTTCCCATCTTGTCTTGGGACTCATGTATGGACATGTAAGGCTTGTCCATAATGATTAAAAGCTATGAAACCAAACTAATAAAATCCGTATATGTAAAATTGTTATTGAACAAGGGAGATTTTGGAAGCCTTCTGTTTGGCTTCGGATACTACTGCACTTCTTGTGCAATCAGGTGAGGGGTCTAGTCCATAGGCATAGGGCATCTTGATAACATGTCTACTTTACTAGTAACATGCTTAGGTTGTTATTAAATTGTATACTTTTCATGATTGGTATGTATGAGTATGCATTTGCATTATAACGCTATGAATGTTTGTATGTTGTTTGGGTATGGTAGACGTGTGGAGTATGGGAGTACAATACACGGGCCACGTTGTTGATGCTAGGTTCTTGCGGGAATATGGTGATCCATGAAATTGCAGCCGGGGTACGCCATTAAGGCATAGTTTTACCTATAATTATGTACAATCATATATGATGTTTCGTGTAATACATAGGAGGATGGGTATGCGAATCATGTTGGATTGTAAGTGTAAGCATGTATGATGGTTCATGTGACGCATGGGAGTACGGGTATACGAATCATGTTGGAATGTAATGATGATTGGCCATGTATGGTGGTCGTGTGGTGCATGGGAATGCAAGCACATGGATCATGTTGGAATGTAAACACGTTAGTGGTAGACACGGTGATCCATGGGAGTGGAGCCGGGGTTCTCTGCTGGTGGATAGCACTGTCACATCCCAATTCTAGAATAACCAGTGATGTGATGAACCGTCAATAAACCAATAATTCAAATCAGGATCACGTATAGGCCGTGCCAACCATGTTTAACCAAAACACATTCCACAATAATAATAATAAAAGATAATAAAGTAAATAACGGAAGTCTTATTAATAATGAACTGAGGTCTACATGATAAATAATTAAATAATCCAGTTATCTCTAAGTAACCAAAACATAGTTAATACATATTACAAGTATCAAAATACAAAAATTAAACACTAAGCGTAACCATAGTTGAAACATTCGCTTGACGAGTCATATTTGTCTTCCACAACTTATTCGTCCATAGCTGTCACATGTCCATACATTGGCGCATTTATGTAGTCTTCGACAGTAACACCTGCAACATCAGAAACTAAAAAAAAATTATGTGCACGCGGGTCAGCTCTCCAACTTGAGCTCAGTGAGTGAACAAAACAATGCAACAAACATATGCATGCATTCAATTCATATATTTGGTTTGGTCTGGTTTTTAAGTTTGCAATATGCTATAGAAAGGTTTGGTGGCTACCGCACCTCTATACACAAGTGTGTGAATCAGCCTAATGGATCAAACACCATTGTCGTCCCACATGCACCCTCCATGGAATAGAGATAGAGCTAAAGTGTCCGGATCACATACCACCAATACTTTCCCTAATGCCCTACCCATATCAACACGTAAGCCCATATTGGTGAGGGCTTGGAAACTGAGCTCGCAACTAATCAATTCTAATGCCATCTAGTGTATCCAAGGCCTCACCCCAGCATCCCTCAATATGTTGATAGAGATAGAGCTAAGGCCCCCCGGTAGAGTCAATGACCACACGGTCTGAGACCACCTCCCCTGATGCCCTATGACGTAATAGTTTTTGCTAAGGTAATGGCGATACGACGATGTCAGTGGGCAAGACTTGAGTAGAGATAAAGCTAGAGTCTGGTGACCAGGCTGAACCATAATGCCAAGTCCTCCCATTGATGCTCCACTCACATCCAACACATTAACCACACACACACAATCACATGTCTAATCGTAGCGTCACCATCATCATCATGTTATAGATAGGGAAAAATAAATATGCATGAGCAGTAACAACAATAATATTGGATGACATGTGACATGCACATTACAAGCATACAATCATAGAATCAATCATGGCATTGAACTAAATAAATAAGCAGTTTGCTATTATCCAATTAGTTTAGGTCTTGTTCCTTCACCTTTGATTGATGTTTGTTCCTCTCCCAAGCTTTTGAAGTCACTTTGAATTTATTGGGAACCTAAACAATTAAGGTATTTAAGTTAAGGATTCAAGTTTACCAAGTTACAGTAGTTAAAAACCATGTTTCGTCTCAAAATATATTTGCATCATCGTATGGTCGATCCCCTATGGTCTCAATATATGCGACCATACTTGCGACCATACATTTCCTGAATTCTTCTCGAATGGTTATGGTCGATACTCTGGTTGTAAGACCTGCACTCCACTAACTTGGTCTAACCATGTCGTGTCAGGTCTTTCCATCATTCCTGAACCAAGTGGACCAAGTGTGTGAAGATAGATCACAAACCAGGTATGAGAATCGAGTTAAAAACATTAAAAACATACCTAAGGTCGCATGCCTGGGTAGGTATGGTTGACCATAAGGAAGGGAACCAAAAATAACAAATCCAGAACCCCATGATCGTTGATTTTGACCTTACGGTCGACGGTTTATGCGACCGTATAATCGACCGTGATAACCCATATCAGACTCTGAGTTTTGAAAACTTTCCTAAACTATGGGATTAGTTTTGTAATTGAAAGAGGAATCTGTATGGAGAGTTTTACTCTATATAAAGGACGTCTCTCAGCCCTTTTTCACTCTTTCAGAACATTTGTAAATCCTAGAGAAAGAGAAGGAAGAGAAGGAGAAGAAAAGGCTAAGGAGAGAATTTGCTGAGAAAAGATTCTCTCTCAATCACAGGAAAAAGCTATGAACCTAATCACTGAAGATGTTAATTCTATGGACTAAGGATTTTATGGAGGATTGGAGATGTCAACCTATCATGATCCATGTGATTCCTTGAGAAAATCCCAAGGATAACCATGGGGGGATGAGTTTGATGATTAGGGTTGATAAGAAACTACTAATGATGGCCATAGAATGACCTTAAAATAAATCCCATTGAAAAACAAAAGAATTGACCCAGGAGGAACTCAAATTTCATGTAGACTATGACCAGAAATCTCAAGGTCACAGCTATGGTCGACCATAGCATGACCAGTATGACCAGAGGATCGACCATAGGCATTTGGGAAGATTTTAGAAATCATATGGTCACAGCTACGGTCGCACCATATGCGACTGTAGAGTATCGACCGTAGACAGTAAGGTCGATATAGCATGAGACCATAGGACCAATCAGGCACTTATCAGTGCTCTGTTTTGATTTTCGACTACTGTAGCATGTTACATATGAACCCTAACTTAAATTCATATAACTTTTAGGTTGTTAAATCAATTCAAAGAGAAATTCAAGGCTTGGAAGGACATCGAGAATTGCTAACAGGTGAGGGAACAAGACCTAAACTAATTGGATAATAACAAACTATATATTTCTATTGAGTCCAATGCCATGATTGATTCTATGCGTGTATGCTTGTAATGTGCATCTCAAATGTCATCCAATATTCCTGCTATTACTGTTCATCCATATTTAACTCTGTTTATTTATAACATGATGATGATGATGATGCTAGGAATAGGCATGTGAATGTATGTGTGTGGTTGGTGTGTTGGATGTGAGTCGAGCATCAAGGGGAGGACGTGACATGGTGGTCTTTCACCTTGTCACCAGACTCTAGCTCTATCTCTACTCAACTCTTGCCCACTAACATCATCGTATCGCCATTACCTCAGCAGAACTATTACGTCGTAGGGCATCAGGGGAGGTAGTCTCGGACCGTGTGGTTTTTTACTCTGCCGGGGGGCCTTAGCTCTATCTCTATAAACGTATTGAGGAATATTGGGTTGAGGCCTTGGATACACTATTTGGCATTAGGATTGGTTAGTTGCGAGCCCAGTTTGCAAGCCCTCGCCAATAGGGGCTTACGTGTTGATATCAGTAGGGCATCAGGGGAAGTGTTGGTGGTGTTTGATCTGGACACTTCAGCTCTATCTCTATTCCATGGTGGGTGCATGTGGGATAGAAATGGTGTTTGATCCATTGGGTGGATTCACACACTCTTGTATAGAGGTGTGGCAGCCACCAAACCTTTCTATAGCATATTGTAAACTTATAAATTAGACCAAAGATATGAATTGAATGCATGCATATGTTTGTTGCATTGTTTTATTTGCTCACTGAGCCGTGATGTGTGCTCACCCTTTCGAAGTCGAATATTTTTAGTTGATGATGCAGGTCTTACCGTTGAAGAATATATGAATGCGCCGACGTATGGACACGTTGTTGTGATGGACATAGAAGCTGAAGAAGATGCGCATGATTCATCATGCGAGTGCAACCAATGTGTTTTTGCTTAAGTTTAGTTATAATTTGAACATCGCATATGTAATTGATTATTTATTTTTATGTCTTGTGGTTTGGAGATAATTGGATTAAATACTTATTTATCACTGTTAGACTCTCAGTTCATTATCTGTAAGACTTTCGCTTATTTATTTGTTACCTCTGATTATTAATGTGGAATGTGTGTTTGGTTTGATATGGTGGGTACGACCTATGGGAGATCCTGGGTGAACCGTTGGTTTATTAACGGTTCATCACACCATTCTGGTTAGACCAGAATTGGGGTGTGACCACTTGGTATCAGAGCATCTGAAGTTCTACCCATTGACCTAACTACTTCCACATGTGTCATGAACTGAGTTAGGATAAAATTTAAAAGCTGTAAATAGATCACACCGTAAGCACCTGTGTTGTATGAGACTTAAACTAAGAAAGAAAATAATACATATATGAAAAGGGGAAACCAATTATATATATATATATATATATAAGATAAATGTACATCAAATCAGAGTACAGTCCACAGTTTGGACAGTTACTCTGTAGTATAAAATGGAAAAAGATATAAATGGCAATCATGGAGCTCAAGGTGCTGGAGGAGGAGGTGACTCACGATCTCTATCATAGTCCTTAGCATATACTCTTGCGAGCCAGGCCACCTGAGTCTGAGTCGCTCAAAGACTAGCCTTCAGATCCGCTACCCGTTGGTCTGTAGAGCGCTGGGCATCTAGAAGCTCTCCTACACTTCAATCAGTCATGTACTGAGCCTCTCTAATCTCACGTAACAGCCCCATCATGTCATCTGGTGGTGGGCATGGAGGACCAGCTAAATGAGAAGCCCTAGAAGGGCCAGCTCCAGTTGAATGTTGTGGTGATGGAGGAGGGATGGCATCCACGTCCATGTACATCCGATCATCATCCTCCTCATCATCACCCTCACGTGCCTCTGCTGCTGCTGCTGTCACCTCTGCATCTGCTGCCACTACCAGAGTAAGAGGACGTCTCATAGCATTCCTCTCATCATCACTGACCTGTATCTCTCTCAAGCCCATCCTGCTAATGGCCTCCCAATCAAGGTCAGCTGAGAATGTGTCCTCAACGATCCTCTCATCCACTAGGTCCACCTGTAGACCAGTGAGCAAGGTGGAGATCAGCCGCCCATAGGGTAAGTTTCCTCTCGAGTCAGGCAATGTAGCTCGGTGCATAGTCCAGAGAATAATGTATGGGAGGCAGACAAGCTGCCTAGTACAGATACAGTCAGAAGGTACTGAATCAGCTGTGAGATCATCTCATAATGTCCGCCCTTGGGAATCAGATTATGTTGGATAATCTTGCAATAGACACATGGCTCTAGACGCAGGTTGACTGCTTTTACCTCCCAGCGGTCATCCTGAAGAATCTGACTATCTATCTCTGCACGCATCTGTGTAGACAGAAACTGTGGCTCTCTGGGTGCACAGTAAACCAACTGCCCATCATTGGAGATACCTAAGAGATCAGCCAACTCCTAGCAGTTGAAAGAAATCGGAACCCCTTTCACCCAGCTAGTGATCCAAAGCTCTCTGCCCCTCTCTACATCTAGGTCACCCTCTACCTGAAGGTGATAGTAGAACTACTTAACCAAGTCTGGACGAGTGCAAGCCTAGTAAAGGATCACTAGAAGCCAGCCCATATAGCCAAATGCCCTCTCCACATCAAACAGGGCCAAGTGGGCTAGGTTCATACATCTACCCCCTTCAACTTTCTTTCGGTCAAACCAAGGATATTGCACTTCTGCTTTTACAGACCTGAAGTGAAGTGGGTCATGAACTCGAGGAACCTTTGTACGAACCATGATAGCTATAAGAAAAGAAAACAAGAAAACAAGTTAGAAAATTTGGAAAAAAAAAATTGACAGCATAACGACATAAAATGAGAAAAGCCTCACTTTTTACCCAAACATTGGGCAGGATCATCCTGCAATGCATATCCAATAGGAAATTTTAACTAGATAGGTCGAATTTGAAAATTTTGACAATTGGGCAAAAACCCCAAATTTTAGGTCAAAAATGAAAATTTTGAAATTTTTACTAAACTAACCGATGAAACTCCAATTTTCTTGAGGGCTTTCATCCATTGGGTGGCCAATAGCAAAAGCCCCCAATAAAAATTAAATTTTTACGGTCAGAAAAATATTAATTAGAAGAAAACCCTACAAATGACAAAAACCCTAGGTATGAAAGCTTAAAAATGGAAGAGATTAAGAACATACCTTTTGGAGCGGAATGTAGGTCGTAGATCGAAGTAAAAATCACCAAGTTTGTACAATCGACACTGTAGCAACTCACAAATGGCGAGTTGAGTAGAGACCGTAAGAGGAAGAAGGAGAAAGAGAGGGAAAACTCTCGAAAATAGGTTTTAAAAAGCTGATTTTTGATCTTACGGTCGCACAATTCAACCAAAACCATCGACCGTAGGATCGACCGTATGATCTACCATAGGGTCTCGGTAAGCTATCAGGGGTGTGATGGTCCCACCTATGGTTGCACAACATGCGACCATAGGCCATCGACCGTAGGACCTACTGTTGTTTGCATTTTGATTCTGCTTGAACTTTTGCCTATTAATTTTGTTTTTCTCTCGCCTTCCATTGTGAGACTAACCCAATACTACCATCATATCTTGTCTCACATGTACAGCCTTTCCAAGTACCATTCAACCAAGAGTTTAAATGGCTGGACGCAGAGTAAGTAGAAAGAGATAGAATGCAAACCCATCTCCACCACCTATGGAGACTAATGACAATGAAGGTCAGCAAGGACAGGAAGGAATTATTGGAACTCAAAATGCTGCACCTCAGAATGTGCACACCCAAGCCAACCCAACCAACCTACCTACACCACCTACAGAATTGGCTACTGCGGTGATGAATTTAGCACAACAATTGTAGCAAATACAGCAAGTGCAAGCCAACATGTAAGCTGCTATGGAAATTGCTTTTCCAGCTGCAAACACAACACCTCTACCTACAGGACAAGCTAGTACTGCACCTGGTGGTAGCAACACTGTACCTCAAGCACCACAGACACCAGCAATACAAGGCCAAATGTCAAACTCTGAAGCACTGCAAGGCGGGCATAACCAAGGAAACTATTAGTACCAGTCACCTATATATGGAGCATATGCACAGTATCAGCTTGATCACTCCAAACTGATCGAGCGTTTTCTGAAGTTGAAGCTAAAGGAATTTACATATATGCCATCAGATCCGTTATGGCCAGCCCATTAGATCGATGAGATGGAAAGAAACTTTATGATGATGACTATAAATGAAAAAGAGAAGGTATTATGTGCCACTTTTATGCTGAAAGGTGATGTGCACCATTGGTGGAAATCTACTCGGAGCTATCTGTTGACAAAGTACGCCCAACTGACGTGGGCTATTTATAAAGAAGCTTTCTTCGAGAAATATTTTCCCAAGAGTTTCAGAGATCAAATGGAAAAGGAGTTTCTGAGTCTATATCAGGGACAGATGACTGTAGACGCATATCAACAGTGTTATGAAGAACTATTTTTCTTTGCTCCCTCTAGCATGCAGGAGGAAAATACCAAAACCCGAAGGTTCGTCATGGGACTTAGGGGAAGCATCCGTGAGCATGTATTGAGACTGGAAAAGAAAATATATAATGAAGCTGTACAGATTGCTCGAGCACTGGAATCGAGCCAGAGGAAAAGTTATTTTGCTCAGAAAAGATGTATTTAAAGGCCCAATGAAAACTCATACAACGGAGGGAACTCAAAGACATTTAAACCCTTCCGTACTCAAGGCTTCAATGCTGCAGCCAAGATTACTCCAATAGCCCAACCTCAATAGAAGCAAAGTAGTGTTGGAGTTATGTGCTTTAATGTAATCAAGTAGGACATTATTCAAGGGAGTGTCCTAAGCCAAGGAAGCAGCTACAGCAAGGAAAGATTTATGCAGTTACATATAAGGATACTGTCGCATCGCCTGATGTGGTCACAGGTATGACCTGAACCTTTCATTTTGTACTACTTTGTGTGAGCATGTAGACTAAATTAAATCAAATCACAGGTATCGTACCTATTAATGGCATATTCGCCAGAGTACTCTTTGACTCTAAAGCTACTCATTCTTTTATATCTGTGTCATTTGGAAAGAAGTTAAAACTACCCCTCAGACATTTAAATTGTAAACTGCTTGTATGATCACCTATGGGATTAGAAGTGGAACTAGACAAAGGTTATGGACCATGTCTAGTTCTTATCGGCGAGAAGATTTTGGATGCAACCTTAATTCAGCTCGTGATGGTAGACTTTGACGTTATCTTGGGAATGGATTGGTTAACTCGGCACTCTATAAACCTATTATGTGCAGAAAAAAATTGATATTTAAAGACAAGGAAGGAGCAGAGTCTAGTTTTGCAGGAACCAAACTTTTCTATAAACGAAAACTCTCTCTCTCTGCATTAAAGGCTAGAAAATGCCTCGAGAAAGAAGGAATTAGGAATCGAGTATCGGTGGTCGACCTCACCATGGAAGCACCACGAATGGAGGATATTGAATTTGTGCATGAATTTCTGGATGTATTTCCTAAGGAACTACCACTACTACCACCTGACCGAGCGACAGAGTTCGTTATAGATCTTATCCCTGAAGCTGCCCCAGTATCAAAAGCACGTTATCGAATGGCTCCTACTGAACTGAAGGAACTGATGGTACAATAACAGTAATTACTGGACAAGGGTTATACCAAACCCAGCATATCACCATGGGGAGCACCAATATTGTTCGTGAAAAGGTAGCGTTCGACTATGTATAGATTATCAAGAATTGAATAAGCTTACAATCAAGAATCGGTACCCGTTGCCTCGGATCGATTACTTGTTCGATCAGTTGTAAGGTGCCAAAGTGTTGTCCAAAATTGATCTTCGTTCAGGATACCATCAATTGAAGATTAGGAAAGGTGATATTCTGAAGCAGCATTCAGAACCAGATATGGACATTATGAATTTTTAGTCATGTCTTTTGGATTGACTAATGCACCCTTAACTTTTATGGAACTCATGAATCGGGTATTCCATTATATATTGGATACGTTAGTCATTGTATTTATTGATGACATACTAGTCTACTCCAAGGACAAAGAAACTCATGTCACAAATCTAAGAGCCGTTATACAGCGACTAAGAAAAGATAACTTTATGTAAAATTTACAAATTGTGAGTTTTGGCTAAATAATGTCGCTTTCTTATGCCATGTCGTATCCGCTGAAGGAATTAAAGTGGATCCTAGAAAGATTGAAGCCATTGTGAAATGGGAAGCACCTAAGAATGTTGCAGAAATCAAAAGTTTCTTAGGCTTAGCTAGTTATTATCGACGATTCGTGGAAGATTATTCTAGAATCGTCGTACCTCTCACCAGTCTGACAAAGAAAGGAGAAAAGTTTGTTTGGACCGATTAATGTGAAGAGTGTTTTCAAACATTGAAGGCTAGATTGATATCAGCTCCCATCTTAACTATTCTGAACCCAGGACAACCATTTACCTTGTACATTGATGCGTCTAGGTTTGGTTTAGGATGTGTGCTTATGCAAGGAGACCAAGTAATTGCGTATGTCTCAAGACAACTGAAGACACATGAGAAGAACTATCCCACTCATGACTTGGAATTAGTAGTAGTAGTACATGCTGTTAAGATATGGAGACATTATTTGTATGGAGAGAAATTTTAGATTAAATCAGATCATAAGAGTCTCACTCATCTTTTCAATCAGAAGGAGTTGAACATGAGACAAAGAAGATGGCTGGAATTATTGAAGGATTATGATTGAGATATCCAGTATCATCCAGGAAAAGCTAATGTAGTTGCTGACGCACTAAGGAGGAAAGCAATGACAGAATCCCAAGAAGAAGTTAGTGCAAATGTTATGGCATGTATCACAGGGAGAGTATTTAATTACGGTAAAGAGCTGTTCATGATTGATATTCCGAATGAATCAACTGACCAAGGGTTTATTCATTTATTCTCAAACATGTTTGCTACATTGAAGATTGTACCTGATCTATTAGACGAAGTGAAAGTTGCTATTAAATCAAACCCTTATCTAAGAACGATGCAAAAAGATCTCGAAAAAGGTAGGACTACTCCTGAGTTCACCTTGGACGTTGAAAAGGTACTAAAATACAAAGGAAGGATATGTGTTCCTAAAAATGAAGACTTGGATATTAGACACAGATTAATGACGGATGCTCACACCACCGCTTATTCGGTACATCCTAGAAGTACGAAGATGTATAATGATCTGAAGAAACTATATTGGTGGAGAGGAATGAAAGTGGATGTAGCTAAATTTGTTTCTCAATGCTTGAATTGTCAGCAAGAAAAGGCTGAAAGACAAAGACCTGTAGGATTGTTCAGCCACTGCCAGAACCAGCATGGAAATGGAACTGCATCACTATGGACTTCGTCACTGGTTACCATTGACTCCCCGAGTAGTTGATGCGGTCTGGGTGATTGTGGATCGTTTGACCAAGACATCTCATATTATAGCTATACGACCTTAGTATACCCTAGAGAGGTTAGCTAAGCTTTATATAGATAATATTATCCAATTACATGGTGTACCTGAAAGCATTGTGTCTGACAGAGACCCATGCTTTACCTCAAAGTTCTGGGATGGATTACAGAAGGCTATGGTACAACATTGAAGTTTAGTACTGCATTCCGTCCTTAGACAGACGAACAATCGGAGTGTACTATTCAGATTTTAGAAGACATGCTTCGAGCTTGTGTTATTGATTTCAAAGGATCATGGGATGAGAAATTACCAGTGATTGAGTTTGCTTATAACAACAGCTATCAAGCGACTATACAGATGTCACCCTATGAAGCACTGTATGGTAGAAAATGTCGAACTCCTTTATTTTGGAATGAAGTTGGAGAATGGAGTATTGTTGTACCAGATTTTATTGAGGAGACTTGTCGAGTAGTCGACATTATCAAGGAAAGAGTCTGAATAGCTCAGAACCGTCAGAAGCAATATGTAGATAATCGACACAGAGATCTCGAATTCACCATAGGTGATAAGGTATTTCTAAAAATATCTCCTATGTGTGGTTTGAAAAGGTTTGGACAGAAGGGAAAGTTGTGTCCCATATATATTGGACCTTATAAATTTCTAGACAGACGTGGAAAAGTAGCATATCAGTTAGCACTACCACCATCCATGTTAAGTGTACATGATGTATTTCATATCTCATTACTAAAGAAGTACGTCAGAGATCCAACACATGTGTTAGCAACGGATCCACCGGATTTGACGTTCGAAGTAGTACCTTTTGAGATCACTAATTGGAAGGTGCAACGTCTTTGCAACCGTGACATTTACAACGTTAAGGTTACTTGGAGAAGTCAAAATGTAGAAGAAGTTACATGGGAAGAAGAGAACGCTATGCGGAAGCAATATCCTCACCTATTCGACTCGAAAGGTATGTGTAAATTTCGAGGAAAAAATTTATATAAGAGGGGGGAGTTGTAAGACCCGCACTCCACTAACTTGGTCTAACCGTGTCGTGCCAGGTCTTCCCATCATTCCTGAACCAAGTGGATCGAGCGTGTAAAGATAGATCATAAATTAGGTATGAGAATCGAATTAAAAACACTAAAAACATACCTAACGTCACATGCCTGGGTAGGTATAGTCGACCATAAGGAAGGGAACCAAAAATATCAAATCCAAAACCCCACGGTCGATGATTTTGACCTTACAGTCGACGATTTATGTGACTGTATGATCGACTATGAGAGCCCAGATCAGACTCTGAGTTTTGGAAACTTTTCTAAACTAAGGGATTGCTTTCCTAATTGAAAGAGGACTCTATATGGAGAGTTTTATTCTATATAAAGGACGTCTCTCAGCCCTTTCTTACTCTTTTAGAACATTAGTAAACCTTAGAGAAAGAGAAGGAAGTGAAGGAGAAGAAGAAAGGCTAAGGAGAGAATTTGCTGAGAAGAGATTGGCTCTCAATCACAGGCAAAATGTATGAACCTAATCTCTGATGATGTTAATTTTATGGACTAAGGATTTTATGGAGGATTGGAGATGTCAACCTATCATGATCTATGTGATTCCTTGAGAAAATCCCAAGGATAACCATAGGGGGATGAGTTTGATGATTAGGGTTGATAAGAAACTACTAATGATGGCCATAGGATGACCTTAGAATAAACCCCATTGAAGAACAAAAGAATTGACCCAGGGGAACTCGAATTTCATGTAGACAATGACCAGAAATATCAAGGTCATAACTACAGTTGACCATAGCATGACCAGTAAGACCAGAGGATCGACCATAGCCACTCGAAAAGATTTCAGAAATCATATGGTCGCAGCTACGGTCGCACCATATGCGACCATAGGGTATCGATCATAGACAGTAAGGTTGATACAACATGAGACCATAGGACCAATCAAGCACCTATTAGTGCTCTGTTTCGATTTTTGACTATTGTAGCGTGCCACATATAAACCCTAACTAAAATTCAGATAACTTTTAGGTTGTTAAATCAATTCAAAGAGAAATTAAGGCTTGGAAGGACATCGAGAATTGCTAACAGGTGAAGGAACAAAACCAAAACTAATTGGATAATAATAAACTATATATTTATATTGAGTCCATTGTCATGATTGATTCTATGCGTGTATGCTTGTAATGTGCATCTCACATGTCATCCAATATTCCTTCTATTACTGTTCATGCATATTTAACTCTGTTTATTTATAACATGATGATGATGATGATGCTAGGAATAGGCATGTGAATGTATGTGTATGGTTGGTGTGTTGGATACGAGTCGAGCATCAAGGGGAGGATGTGGCATGGTGGTCTTCGACCTCGTCACCAGACTCTAGCTCTATCTCTACTCAAGTCTTTCCCACTAACATCGTCGTATCGCCATTACCTTAGAAAAACTATTACGTTGTAGGGCATCAGGGGAGCTGGTCTCTGACCGTGTGGTTTCTGACTCTGTCGGGGGGCCTTAGCTCTATCTCTATGGATGTATTGAGGGATGCTGGGGTCAGGCCTTGGATACACTGTTTGGCATTAGGATTGGTTAATTGCGAGCTCAGTTTGCAAGCCCTCGCCAATAGGGGCTTACGTGTTGGTATGGGTAGGGCATCAGGGGAAGTATTGGCGGTGTTTGATCCGGACACTTTAGCTCTATCACTATTCCATGATGGGTGCATGTGGGACGACAATGATGTTTGATCCATTGGGCGGATTCACACAGTAGTGTATAAAGGTCCAGCGGCCACTAAACCTTTCTATAGCATATTGCAAACTTATAAACCAGACTAAAGATATGAATTGAATGCATGCATATGTTTGTTCTATTGTTTTGTTTGCTCACTGCCGTGATGTGTGCTCACCCTTTCGACGTCGAATATTTTTAGTTGATGATGCAGGTCCTTCCGTTGAAGAATATATGAATGCGCTGACGTATGGACACGTTGTTGCGATAGACGTAGAAGCTGAAGAAGATGCGCATGATTCATCATGCCAGTGCAACCAATGTGTGTTTGCTTAAGTTTAGTTATAATTTGAACATCGAATATGTAATTGATTATTTATTTTTATGTCTTGTGGTTTGGAGATAATTGGATTAAATACTTATTAATTACTATTAGACTCTCAGTTCATTATCTATAAGACTTTTATTGATTTTTTTATTTTCTCTGATTATTAATGTGGAATATGTGTTTGGTTTGATATCGTGAGTATGACCTATACGAGATCCTGAGTGAATCGTTGGTTTATTGGCGGTTCATTACACCATTCCAGTTAGACTAGAATTTGGGTGTGACACTGGTCATGCTATGGTCGACCGTAGCTGCGACCATACAATTTCTGGTCAAAACTTTACTTTCAATCTGAGTTCCCCTCATGGCCCATCAATGGGATTCACCCTAAAATCATTCTATGGCCTTTAATCACAGTTTATCCTTATTAATTATCCCTAACCTATTCTCTATGGTTTCCCATATAAAACCTATAACGGAAATCTTTGTAATAGGTTCCATATATCAATTTGAATATTCTATCTGATCTACCCTATAGAGTCAAACCCATACCTTAAGCTTGCTGTAGAGAGATATAACTCTTCTGTGCAAAAACCATCCTCTCAGCCTTCTTCTTCAAATCTCCTTATCCTTCTCTTCCTCTCTCTCTTTCTCTCTTAGGTTTAGAGTTTCAATTTGGGTTCTAAAAGAGTGAGAGAGGCTAAGGTGTGACACCCCAAATTCTGAACCAACCAGAATGGTGTGATGAACCATCTATGACCCAACGGTTCAACTAGGATTTCGTATAGGCCGTGTCTATTTGATTAAACCAGATACAACCACAACCATAATCAGAGTAAATAAACAATAGCGGAAGTCATTAATATAAATGAACTGAGTATCTGACAGTGATAACATAATTAATAATCCAATTATCTCCAAATGACTAAAGACATAAAATAAAATAAATAAATCAATTACATGTTCTGATAAACCAACAACTAAATCTAATCAAAAACACATGAGTTGCACTCGCACAACGAATCATGCGACTCCACCATAGTTTCCATATCCATCGCAGCAACATGTCCGAACATTGGTGCATTAATATAATCTTCTATGGTACGACCTGCATCATCAACTAAAAATATTCGACGTCAAAAGGGTGAGCACACATCATGGCTCAGTAAGCAAACAAAATAATGCAGTAAACTTATGCATGCATTCAATTCATATCTTTGGTCTGGTTTATAAGTTTGCAATGTGCAATAGAAAGAATTGGTGGCCGCCGCACCTCTATACATGAGTGTGTGAAGCCGCCCAATGGATCAAACACCATTGTCGTCCCACATGCACCCATCATGGAATAGAGATAGATCTAAAGTGCTCGGATCAAACACTGCATAACACTTCCCCTGATGCCCTACCCATATCAACACGTAAGCCCCTATTGGCAAGGGCTTACAAACTAGGCTCACAACTAACCAATCCTAATGTCAAACAGTGTATCCATGGCCTCACCCCAGCATCCCTCAATACGTCCATAGAGATAGAGCTAAGGCCCCCCGACAGAGTCAGAAACTACACAGTCTGATACCTCCCCTGATGCTTTACGATGTAATAGTTCTGCTAAGGTAATGGTGATACGACGATGTTAGTGGACAAGACTTGAGTAGAGATAGAGCTAGAGTCTGGTGACCAGGATGAACCACAATGTCACGTCCTCCCCCTGATGCCCCACTCGCATTAAGCACACTAGCCACACACATACATTCACATGCCTATTCCTAGCATCATTATCATCATTATGTTATAAATAAACAAAATTAAATATGCATGAGCAATAATAGCAAGAATATTGGATGACATGTGAAATGCACATTACAAGCATACAAGCATAGAATCATTCATGGCATTGGACTCAATAAGTAAAACAGTTTATTATTAGCCAATTAATTTAGGTCTTGTTCCCTCACCTTTGGTCGATGGTAGTTCCTCGTTCAATCTTTGTAAATCACTTTTAGACCACTTGGAAGCCTAACAAATTTATAGATTTTAAATTAGAATTTATTTCCAGAAATTCAGACTTCCAGAAACTGAGTGGTCATAGGTATGGCTGCACCTGTGGTCTTAGTTTCTGCGACCACAGGCTGTGTGGTCGCAAGGTGTAGTCGCATATCATGTGACCACACATGCGACCACACCCTCCTTGGAACTTCTCTAGGGCATGTAGTCGATCATGTGTGTCTCGTGTGGTCGCATATCATGCGACCACACATGCGACCACACCCTCCCTGGACTTCCCGAGGGTGTGTTGTTGGTTATGTGTGTCTCGTGTGCTTGCATATCATGCGACCACACATGCGACCACACATGTGATGGTCGACTTTTCACTCCCAACTCAATTCCTTCATGTTTTGATTCCTTGGCTTATCATCATGATCCTTCTTATGATTGTTCTATGGCTTAAAATTTATATTTTTTCACAATCCATCATCCTAATAGATTCCTTCTATGGATCTCTTAGAATTTATCCATGGTTTGATGATTGGGGTCTCACTTTGAATCACTATCTCCTTCATGATCTATTCTAAGCATTCAACTGATATGGGGAATGTTTTCATACCTTAAACTTGTTGAAGATTCAGAGTTTTCTCTGAATTCCCTCTTCTTAGTTTTCCTCTTTAATTCTCCTTCTCTTCCTCCTCTTCTCTTTCTCTCTCTTTCAGTTTGAGTTTTAAAAGGATGAAAGAGGCTAAGGGACATCCTATACACAGAGAAAAACCCTCCATATAGAGTCCTACTTAGATTAGGAAAGAACCCCCTTCGGATTAGGAAGTTTCCTAATCACGGAGTCTGTCTGAGTTCGTGTGGTTGCAGGTGTGGTCGCAGAACCCGTCGACCACACCGTCAAAAACTTGCTACCATACGTCCTAAACTTCTGTGGTCACTATAATCTGAGGTGTGGTCGACCACGCATGTTTAGGTATGTGACCACACACTCCTAAATAGATGATTTTGAGTTCAATTTCATACCTAGCCTTATGGTTTCTTCACGCACTTGGTCTGCTTGGCCCGACCATGATAGAAAGACCTGATACAAGGTGGTAAGACCGGTTAGTATGATACAGGTCTTACATAAGGGACATCCTTTATATTGAGGAAAACCTCCATATAGAGTCTTCTTTAAATTAGGAAAGAGTCCTCCTCAAATTAGGAAAGTTTCCTAAACACGAAGTCTATTCTGGGTTCGTACGGTCGATTGTGTTGTCGCATAATCCGTCAACCATACGTTTTCAAAATAGTCGACCAAACATTGTACAGTCTCAATATGGTTGACCATACGTGTGACCGTACCCCTAAAAAATGCCACCGTACGTCCAAAATTTACTGGTTTTTAGTTTTTAACTGGTTGCTTCCACACAAACTTAAACAGTCAACCGCACCAACTAAATTGACTAGTTGCTTACCTCATCGTGTGGTTTCTTCATACAATTGGTTCACTTGAGCCGGTTATGATGGAAAGACTGGTCACGACACAAGAACGTAAGGTTAGACCAGGTTCGTGGCATGCGGGTCTTACAGCACAATGGTTATATCAACATGCTAGTAGGGGCACCGTGATCCATGGGAGTGGTGATCCTAGGACTTTTACTGGTGGGCATCCAAAGTAAAATGAATTAACATAATAGACATAAGTGGTGCCATTTCCTATTTCCTAAGCCCTTCTAGTAGGGATAAAGATACGGGCATTGCTTCGCATTTCTGAAGATTAGGAGACCCTAAGAGGAGTAAGTGACATATGGGTATACGGTAGCTGGCGTATATGGGGTCTATGATAGGAGGTGACGAACCCTATACGGATGGGTGTCCCCAAGGGAAGAGTTTACCTTTTGAAGTCCTTTAGCAGCCTGGGGTTGTTTATTCAGCTGCTATCTTCCCCCATGATGTAGAAACATAAACCTGAGACCTAATATAAAATAAATTGCAATTCATATCATTTGATGTTGTATGTGCATTGCTTGTGATACTAAATTTCTCACTGAGTTGGGATGTGAACTCACCCTTGTGTCGATACTATTTTTTAGATCCTTCTATAGGTGATTTATTGATTGCTGATTTTATAGAGTCCCCTCTGGCTAGTGTGGTTTCTGGTACCGAGGATGTTGGTGGAGAGCACAGTGAGGGCTACACCTGCAGCGACTGCATTTACGCATGACGTAGCCCTCCCCTTACTTTCTCCCTTCCATGATATACTGTGGATTATTATGATTTAATTATTTTTGTTGGTAGACGAAGAGGTCTATCAAGAACAATGGAACAGATTTACTCTTTTTTTTTTATTTGGATATATGTATATGAATATGGTAGTATTTGAGAAGACACAAATGGTTTGTAAATGGATAATTTGATACATAATATAGGATATGTTATCATTAGTTGCATCTATCTTTATTAAATGCTTTCGCTTATATTATTATTACTTCTTGATTATTATGGATATTGCATATGTAGACTATGGGATTTATTTTGTAATCATTGTGGTAGTGATATTGGATGTATTTGGGTGCCACAAGGGTTGACCTAGACATCATGCTCGATTCTCCATAGTGGACTGTGACAATACTAGTATTAGAGGAAACCACTTTGTATTATTTATAAGTTTTCTCTGCACACACGTTTCCATGTGTCAGTGGTAAATGCATAGGTTAATTAAAAGACATGTATAAACCAATAGTATTGACTAGGGACAGTAATAATTTAGTCACCAACTATGAGAACTAAGCAAGAGAATAATGCACAAGTAAAGCAAGAACAATATATATATATATATATATATATATATATATATATATATATATATATATATATATATATATATATATATATATATATATATATATATATATATATATATATATATATATATATATATATATATATATTGTTCATTATTCTCTATATGTGTGACAAGTACTTAGTAAAGGAACGCTGGTGCTAGTGTCAAGCAACAGTAAGAAAAGATAGGGTGATCACTAAGGATCACTAACAGATGGTGGAGCAGGCATCCTAAAGGCTCGAACCTCTTGTTAAAGGCATCCTAACATCGTAATATGGTATACTAAACACGCTGCATGTCAGCCAACTCCTCTATGATTTTTGCTGACACTCCTGGATAGCGGTAGACATTTCCTCAACTCGAGCCATACGTCCTCGAGATCTAGCTGCTGCTGTAAAAGTGGAAGCCTGGTCTCTTATTGGGACTTCCCTCTCGCTATCACTATCCTCTCTGACAGCTACTCTGCATGCCATTGGATGCTTCTGGCGTGCCCTCCTGTGCGGCTTTTCGATTGCCTTGAGCTCCTGGTCAAACATCACTACTTCATACAGCTTCATCTGAACAATGCTAGTCCAACCAAATGGGGAAGACTCCTTCCCATTCTCTATTGCCTCTGCAACAAAGCTCACCCCAAAGTGAGCAAAGATGTGAGACAATAGACGACCATATGGCAACCTTCCCCAGGTGGTCTTTGAAGAACAGCATGTGTCTCAAAATGATATATGGGAGACATAGCTGCTATTCCTGAAATACATAATGCATCACGTACATACCAAACGTGTTCAGCTTATCTCTATGTCCATCCCTGGGAATTATATTGTGCTGAATGATGCGATTGATGATCCTAGGGATGGGTCTGTAGTCGGGCTCAATATTTTAATTCTCCAAATCCTGCTTATCAAGAAGGATGAACTCCCTTCGTAAAGTAACCCATTGATCCTCTGGGTAGTCTCCAACCTAACAAGGTCCAAAGTACACCGTTCTCCCAGTAGTGGATACGTTGAGTATTTCACCCAGATTGGCAATGCTCAGAGTAATATGCCTTTCATGATGCTATTAAGACAAAGCACACCCTCCTCGTCAACTGTGCCCAAATTACAAAAGAAATGCCTCACTAAGTCGGGGTATGCGTCATCCCGAATGTGTAAGACTGGGGTCCAACCAAGTGCATCGAAGTGCACCCTAGTAGCGAACCTGGTCAACTCCTTCAGGATAACATAATGCCCTACCTCGATCTTGGTTGTTAAACTTCGCCTAGTTTTGGCTACAGTCATATGATAGGAAGCGTGCCCTGTCAAACCTCTTGGCTGGAACAATCCTACAAGCCCTCCTTGTGACATGTCACAATGCCTATAGGTTAGGCAAATAGAAAAATCTCAATTAGAATGTTGTCGAGCACCATGTATGATGGGTTGGGCAAGAAAGACATGATTCCTCGAAAAAGTGAAGTGGGAAAACAATGCCCTAACCCTAAGAGGTCACTATTACTTGGGATAAAACCTAGGTATGCCTAAAGAAGTGGAACAACAAGAGTAAGGGAGATAACATACCTAAAACTGAGAGGGATGGGGATGTATCACCCAATGTAGTGAGAAACCACCACAAACAGGGGGAGAAAATCTTTGGAAATCAGAGGGAGCCCTATTTCTCTCTTTTCTCCTGAAATTTTTTTATTTGGGGTCCAAATGAGAACCCATGAGCCTTGTTATAAGATTTTGGCTTTCGTAGAACTGGCAGACTAGTCACTTAAGCCCTGCCTCCATTTCGTTTAGCTGGTTGACCAAGAGTCGTGCAAATTGGATTTTTGGCACCAAAGATTAACGGGAGTCATTTAAAATAATCAGAGTCACATAATACTGCTTTGTGCCTTCAGTATATTTGTAAACTTAAAAAAATTTCTAATTGTTCAACCGACAGAATAACCAGATGAACAGTCATCCGCTTGACCTATTGGAAATCAGGTTAGTCTACAGGTAATACGAATCGGATCACTAACCAGAGGATAGTTCACCTGGTGTCGATCATCTGCTTTCCCCAATAAATTGGGGGTATTACTAACCGGTAGAGCTTGTTTCAGGTTACTACTACCTGTTCAGAAAATAGCTTAAGTGGGACTTAAAACATTGGAAAATTCTGATGCATTATTTATAATTGTCATAACATTAAGTTTTAAGATATTGTTATGGTTTAACTGGACCTGTAGTCGATACTAACACGTGGGCATTTACAGATTTGCCCTACCAACTATCGACCTTATCAAACAATGCCCCAAAGGCAAAGGCCAAGTGGAAGACCTGCTAATTCACCTCCTCTAGCTGAGGATGAGGGTAGTGTGGGCAAGGGTGGTTCAAATTCACCACCACATACACCACCGCCGCCACCACCTCCTCCACCACCAGTTAATCTTCCACTGTCCCCTCCAGTGTAAATGGCGACAGATATGGCAACAATTATGGGCAGATTGGTGCGCAACCTAGAAGACTAGCAAAGGACGACCATCGTCTTTACCGAATTGTTGGCTGCTTTACGTGGAGTGCCTCTAGCTCCACCAGCCCCAGGTCAAGCACAGGGTGGAGGCATACCTCCAATTCCTCCTACACCGCATGTGCATGATTAGGTGCCCTTAGTTCCTCCGGTTCATCATGATCAGGCACCAGTGCCTGCAGCTCACATTCACTCTGCAATGGCAAGCATCCACTTGCAGCCTCAACAAGATGCGGCAAAAGTGAAGAACAATTTTCAGCATATGCATCCGCTGAAGTTTACTAGGGTGGATACCAATCCGATGCAGCCGGCTATTTGGATTCAGGCTATGGAGAAGACCTTGGAGACCTTGATGTGCACAGAGGCACAAAAGTTGCTATGTGTAACCTTTTAACTAGAAGGGGTGCCATATGATTAGTGGAAGGGCATCTAACCTACCTTGATGCGGCGCCATGGAGAGATCACCTAGCAGATTTATAATGAGACATTTTACAAGAACTTCTTTCTCCAAAACTTCAGAGATTGTAAGGGGGTTAAGTACCTCATTCTCACTCAGGAGAATACTACTATTGGGGCATATCCATAGAAGTTTGAAGAGCTCTTCTATTTCTCCCCAGTGTCCATGAGAGATGAAGAGCCTAAAGTGAGGCACTTTATATAAGGTTTGAGGGGAGACATCAAAGTGATAGTGGAGTCCATGAGACTGAAGGAGTATAGTGACACCGTGTAAGCTGTGAAAAGTGTTGAGGATGGGTACTGTCAGAATCACCAAGGCCAAAAGAGGCCTATGATCTTTGTTGACAATCACCCCAACAAGCAGTTTCGACCTCACTACCCCAGTCCTTTTGTGACAGCTTCTTCTGCCCCATCCATAGTGAGGCTCGCTTATAGCAATCCGGCCTCCACTCCAAGTAAGCCTACATTTGTACCCAAGACAACTCAACCAAGGCCTGCAACCTCAAGTGCCACTTCTGTACCCTATGGCACTTGTTTTAATTGTGGAAAGTCGGGGCCATTTTTGCAAGTCCAAAATCGAAGAAGGCACCACCATCAGGGAAAAGCAAGGTGTTTGCCTTATCTGTTGATGATGCAGAGGGCTCACTTAGAGTTGTCACAGGTATTTTAAACTTTGACGAGAAGCATCATCTTGCATGACATGTAGAAATTCATTTGTGTTGTGTTGGTACTATTTTTATATCTGGCGTATCTGCACGTGTATTATTTGATTCTGGGACTACACATCCATTTGTATCTCTTGTATTCGCCACTAAGTTGGGAATGCTGTCATGCAAGATGACTTGTGCACTGATAGCACATACACCCATGGGGTCAAAGTCGGGTCTAGAAGACTACTATGGACTATGTGACGTGGTCATAGAGGACAAAGTAATGGAAGCTAACCTCATCTACCTTGGGATGAAGGATTTTGAGGTAATTTTGGGAATGGATTGGTTGGAGAAACACCAAGCCAACGTCCAATATTCCAGGCACCAGATTTTGTTCTAGCCTACCGTTAGAGAAGCCTTTATTTACACCGACAACAAGCCCAGAAAGTGTCGCAAGTTGTTTCTATCAGCACTTCAAGCATCTAAACTCAGACACCAAGGGTGTGAAAGTTATCTAATGTTGGTATTGGATACCGAAGTCAAGATGCCAAGATTGGAAGACATACTAGTAGAAAATGAATTTCCCAATGTATTCCCTGAAGAGCTTCCTAGTCTACCACTAGATTAGAAAATAGAATTTGTGATAGACTTAGTCCCAGGAGTAGCTCTTGCTTCAAAGGCTCTATACCGTATGGCTCCTATTGAGTTGAAGGAACTCAAGGTGCAGCTTCATGAACTATAGGATAAGGGTTTCATCAAACCCAGCATTTCACCATGGGGAGCACCGGTGTTATTCGTAAAGAACAAGGACGGCAGTGTCCGTTTATGCATTGATTACCAGGTTCTGAACAAGTTAACCATCAAGAACCAGTATCCCTTGCCCCAAATCGATGATTTGTTCAACCAACTACAGTGGGTAAGTGTGTTTTCAAAGATAGACCTATGGTCAGGACATCACCAGTTAAAGATTAAGGGGAGTGATGTGCCCAAGATAGCATTCAGGACAAGGTATGGCCACTTCAAATTTCTGGTCATATCCTTTGGATTAACAAATGCTCCAGCCTCATTTATGGAGCTTATGAATTGCGTATTCCATGAGTTCTTAGATAAGTTTGTCATCATTTTCATATAAGACATACTCATCTACTCACCCGATGATACAGCCCATGCAGAGCACCTCTACTTGGCACTGTAGAGGTTGAGACAAGAAAAGTTGTATGCCAAATTCAAGAAATGCGAGTTTTGGCTCAGGCAAGTGGCATCCTTGGGGCATATTATATCAGTTGAAAGATTCATAGCAGACCCTGGTAAGGTCAGTGCAGTCATGGACTGGAACATACCCACTTCTGTGATAGAGGTCAAAAGTTTCCTTGGATTGGCTGAATATTACAGACACTTCATTCAGGATTTTTCCCATATAGCAATCCCACTGATGGGATTGGCCAAGAAGGGTATAAAGTTTGAATGGTCAGATAAATGTGAGAAAAAATTTTGAACTCACAAACGGAAGCTTGTCTCTGCCCTAGTTTTAATCATTCCATTTGAAAAAGGGGATAAATTTGTGCTCTATACAGATGCTTCGAAGTATGGATTAGGATGTGTACTCTACAAGATCACTATGTCATGGAGTATGCTTCGAGATAATTAAAGGTGCATGAGAAGAATTACCCCACCCATGATCTGGAGCTTGCAACAATTGTCTTCGCCTTAAAAATATGACACCATTACCTATTTGGGGATACGTTCTGCAAAATGTCAAATTATAAGAGTCTGACATATTTGTTCAACCAGAAAGAGCTAAACATGAGACCACAAAAGTGGTTAGAGTTGTTAACGGATTATGATTGCATCATCAAGTATTACCCTGGCAAGGCCAATGTGGTGGCTGATGCTCTCAGTAGGAAGTTGTTGGTTATTGTATCTGGGGAAACCTATGAGTCAACGGAGAGTAAGGAAGGGCGCAGTTTGGCCCATACATTGGTTCTTGAACCTCCTCCTGAGATTGAACCCTTTACCACTAACGATGTTGTGTCGAAGTGGGTTGAGGCGACAGAAATGCTGCTCGGTACATTGATTATTCAGCCTACGCTGCTTGATGAGATCAGGGATGCTAGTGACAATGATATTCATTTAAAGACTCTCAAGCATGATTTAGAGAAAGGAAAGCAAGACCCAGATTTCTCTGTGGACAGCATGGGATTTATAAGATACAGAGGAAGGGCATGTGTGCCAGAGTCGGCCCAGTCATTGAAGGGGACCATCATGATTGAAGCTCATTTCTCTCCTTTTCAGTGCATCCTAGTAGTACCATGATATTTGAAGAAGTCCTATTGGTAGAGAGGTATAAAGGCTGATGTGATAGTTTTTGTATACAAGTGTCTTACTTGTTAGCAAGTGAAGGCAGATAGACAAAAACCAGTAGGGTTGCTTCAATCATTACCAATCCTGGAATGGAAGTGGGATCATATCACTATGGATTTTGTGACAGGATTACCCTTGACCCCAAACAATGTTGATGCAGTTTGGGTAATCGTGGATCGTCTCACAAAGGTAGCCCGTTTCATAGCTGTTAATCCAACATACACTATGGACAGGTTGGCCAAGCTATATGTTGACAACATAATGAGATTTCATGGTGTGCTAGCTAGCATTGTATCTGTAAGAACCGTGTTCTAAAAACCGGGCCTAACCCGTGGTTTTATATGGTAACAGGCATTCCAATCATAACTGGACCAGAAGGCAAAGCCGGGTGATGAACCATACAATATTTCAGGTATGAGAACCACTCAAAAATGGTAAAATCTCATACCGGTCTGACTATACCGGTCGGAGTCAGTCCGAACGGTATGGTGTAACCGGTATGGTATACCGGTCTGACTATACCAGTCTGAGTCAGTCAGACCGGTATGTGTGACCGGTATGCTTCGTTTCTATGGGAGACGGACTCCAGCGGGTCCCTCACTCCGAATGAAAACTTGGAAAGTTTCCAATCATGCAAAAACCTTCCCAAGAACAGCTTTCCTCTATTAATAGAGATTATCACACTCCATTGATCCTTCTCAAACCCTAGCCGTCTAGAGGAGAGTTGAGAAGGAGCAAGGAGGAAGAGGCTGCCCAGGAAGGAGATTTCCGTTGGAGGAGCTCACCGCCAACCGACGAACACCACCGGTAAGTGCTCAATACTATTAGTAATACTAGGATGTCGGATCGGAGCCGCGAAGCGGCGCGACAATCCAAAACCCTAAATCTTCTTCTTTCAAATCTGATCTGGTTTGATATGGCGTTCTAGCCAAAATCAGAATGCCATTAGGATGCTTGGACCTTAGTGTGGGTTAGGAGAAACCCTAGAAACCTAGCCGATAACCGACAAGGAAGGGAGATCCGAGACCTTGCTCTCGGATCCAAACCACGGACTATACTGGTGGGACGCAAGGTCCATCAGTATGGGCCTATGGTATATACCGCAGGCACATACCGGTCTCACTGACTGAGACTGGTATGTACCGCAACCGGTATATATCAGTGGCACCATACCGGTCTCACTCCCCTGAGACCGGTACCACGAACGGTATGCTCCCCGAACCTGTTTTGCTTGCCGGACATGGTGCTGACCACCTGTAACCTTAATAAATGAATTATAACCTATAAATATGATTTTGTAAGACATGTAGACAGCGTGAGTAAGCCCTGTGATGTAGTGCGGGATTGTTATCACGCGTCAGGTAAGGGACAAGACCCCAAACTCTAATTAACTAATTAAACGGTAAACCTTTGTGACTAAATTGTATATGGATACATTGCTTGTTGTCTTTGCATTTCACATGCCATGTAGTTACTTCTTTTATTACTATTATCTGTTCATGCATTTCATATGCTAGGATTGTTGGATGTTAGGCATGTGTATGTTTTTAGTTAGTGTGTGGAATGTGAAGGGGAGTGGAGCCCTGGATATATCCACAGCTAACACCTTTTCGTATCGCCATCTACCTTAGTAGACTTGGTACGAATAGGGTATCAGGGGAGGACGTGGGATTGTGGTTCCTCCTGCCTGCCAGACTCGAGCCCTATCTCTATGTCGTAGGGAATCGTACTGGGGTAAGGCCATAGATGTCACACCCCAATTCCGCACATTTCAGAATGGTGTGATGAACCGCTAAATAACCAACGGTTCAACCAGGATCTCAAATAGGCTATCCCCGCATTACCTGAACCTTCATACACTCACCATCATAATCAGAGTAAATACACAATAGCAGAAGTCTTATAAATAAATGAATTGAGAACTAAAATGATATCCATAAATAATAGCAAATTATTCTGTGTTTAACTGAGACATAAATATTTAAGTACCAAATACATGTCTTATAAATCCAATAAAGAAACCTATAAAAATATCTAGTCAAATACACATGAGTTGCACTCGCAAGAGGAGTCATGTGTATCATCTTCAACTCCAGCTTCCATTGTCGCTACCGTCCCGTACGTAGAAGCATTCATATAGTCTTCAACTGTGTAACCTGCATCATCAACTAAAAATATTCGACATCGAAGGGTGAGCACACAACACGGCTCAGTGAGTAGCCAAAACAATGCAACATTACATATGCATGCACATTCATTTATCTCTTTGGTCTGGTTTATAGTTTGCAATGCGCAATAGAAAGGTTGGGTGGTCAAAGGTTAACATTTATTGACACCGCCTCTATACACAGGGTGTGGAAGTCCGCCCGAAGGTTAACTGTAAGACCCGCACTCTGAAAACCCGGTCTAAACCTTGGTTTTGTGTCATGACAAGTCTTCCGATCATCATGGGGGGGGGGGGGGGGGGGGTAAAACCCTACAAAATCGGCCAATCCCCAACCAGATTTTAGGTAGTGGTCCGGTCTTGGTACCCCCGGTATGGCCTCCGCAGCCTAGGTGCGGGAACGAAACTGGTCCCGGCGGGGCCCCCCCGATTCGAACCTATAAGTTTCCTAATCCTAGTAGGGTTACTAAACCCATTTCTAGCCTATAAATACACCCTAAACCTCCTCAAATCCTTTCCATTGTCCTCACAACCCTAGAGAAGAGAAAGATGTTGGAAAGGAGAAGGGGCAGGAAGAAGAAGGAGGGCCGCCATTACCGCGACGACGCCTCTCATTACGCCGCCCGAAGTGTTTGAACCATCTTCTTACCCTATGTTAGTTGTGTGGGTGGATCAATACCCCCAAAGTAGGTATTGATCTAAAACCCTAAATTGGCCAATAAACCCGGGGTTGTCCAAACCCTAGATTCGAGTTTCGAGATGATATTCATCGAAACGAGACTTGAATGAGTTGGGGATAACTCTAACTCAAAGCCTAAACTTAGAATGGATAGGATAAACCCTGAAAATCCATGGAGGATGATCGACGGCAGTCGAAAAACCCATGTATGGTCTTCCGGAGACATACCGGTCGACTATACCGGTTGCACATAGTGCGACCGGTATGTTGCGACCACTACCTCTCGGGAGGTTATCTGGGGGGACCGGCTGACCATACCGGTCGCCAGTCTTTCCCACGGAGCTCGCGACCGGGATGTTGCCACCCGGTCGGCTCGTGAGGGTATTTTGTAACCCCGTTGGTTTCCGATCAACATGAGACTCTAAGAATGTTATTTTAATGAAACCCTAATAATATTGTAGGACTTTGTGACTTTCCGTTTGGATCTTGTGACGTGGAGCAAGCTATCAAACGAGCGTCAGGTAAGGGAATCTGACCTAAACCTAATAATTAATGGACAGTAAATTGTTGTTAATCACCTGATTATATGAGATGTGTTGTTTGTGCATATTAACATGCCATCCTTTAATTTCAGTTATTATTACTGTTCATGCATTGATAGGATGTGATTGTTAGGCATGTGATTGTTTTTCGTTAGTGTGTGGAGTGGGGCATGGGCCGGGATCGCTCTTCACATTAGCACCTTTTGTAGTATTCTGTCTTAACATGCTTGGTACGGGTGGGGTATCAGGGGAAGGTCGTGGTACGGTGGTCTCCGATATTGATGTTGTCCCGGCCATTGTTATGTGGTATTGTGGATTCCGAGTCGACGCTGGCTTGTCCACGATGCTTTAGCTCTTTCTCTATGCCGTAGGGAGTTATGTTGGGATAGGGTCTACCTGCGTATTGTTTCTATCCTAGTGGTTAGTTGCGGATAGGGCATCAGGGAGGGAAGGTACATGGGTATCTTAGCTCTATCTCTATTCCATGGTGGGTGCATGTGGGCCAATGGGGGTGTGATCCATGAGGTGCCACACACTCGTGTATAGAGGTGCGGGGGCCACCAAACCTTTCTATAGCACATTGCAAACTTAAAACCAGACCACATCATAAAATTGATTGTTACTCATGCATAATATTGTGAAACTGTCTGATTGTCTTACTGAGCTATGTTGTGAGCTCACCCTTTGTACGTACATTGTTTTAGATGTTGATGCAGGTTACACAGTGGACGACTATGTGAACGCTCTGGCATATGGAGGTGTGGCTGCTTTGGATGTACAAGCAGGGGAGGACGAGCATGATGCTTCATGCGAGTGCCCTTTCTGTGTGTACTTGTGATGGATTTTTATTTAGTTGTTTCAGTTATTTTCGTTTGATATTAAGGGATGTAAAAGATATTTATTTTATGTGTTTGAATTTGGATAATGGGATATTTATTTAAATTATCAATAGATACTCAGTTCATTCTATTTAAAGTCTTCCGTTGTAATATTTATATTCTGATTGTTGGTTATGTGTAATGGTTTGTATGGGTGGACACGGCCTATTCGAGATCCTGGTGTGAACCGTTGGTTCAATGACGGTTCACTCACACCATTCTGGTTGGATTAGAATTGGGGTGTGACAACTTGGTATCAGAGCTCTTGGGCTCTGTTCCAACAAACCATGTTGCACTTAACTGAGTCGATGAACTGAGTTAGGAGAAAATTTAAAAATCTTAATACAAATGCACCTTAAGCATTGTTTGATACCTGAGACGGACTAAGAAAGAGAATAATATACTATGTTAAATATGAAACTTAACATGTGCACATACACTAGTTAGGAAAAACCATAAAAATTTTCATTAAACAAGGAAATTGTAGCAAATGATATAGTGCTATAGGGTACGGTCCACAAACCGGACAGTTACCCTGTTATATGTAAAACAGTCATGAGTAAATAAAAGAAAAATCATGGGGTAGGGGGCCTAGGAGGTATGGGGTCCGCTATATCATAATCTCGCTCGTAAGCGACCTTGAGCCAGTGCACCTGATCCTGTGTGACTCGGAGGCTGCGAGTCAACTGTGCTAAGTCACGGCTCATCTCCCGCTGAGCGTCCCTGAGCTCCATAAACACACCCATCACTGAGTCGGGAGGGAGGTGAGATGGTCCAGCCGTGGGGACGGATGGTGGTGGTGTAGGTTCAGGCTGTGGGGCAGGCACTGGTGCTTCCCCAGCCATATCGTCATCATCGTCATCACCCATCTCTGCCGCGTGGCCGCCGCGCCGCATTGGCGGGGCGCGCCGATTACCGCGGCTGCCGCCGCTGTCGCTGCTACTCTCCCAAGTGGACGAGGGCGAGCCTCCAACTCGTCGTCACTAATCGGTAGATCGACCATCTGCATCCTCTGTATAGCATCCCAGTCGATGTCGGATGTCATGGTGTCCTCGACGGCTACCTCTCCTCTCAAGATCACGCCCAGACGGCGAAGAAGGAAAGTGACGAGACGGCCATATGGAAGATTGCTGGCCCGATCGGCCACGGCCGCGCGATGCATAGTCCGGATGATGAGGTAAGGAAGTGAGATCCGCTCCCCTGTACAGACGCAATAGGTGACGTACTGGGTGAGCTGGGACAACTCACTGTAGTGGCCGCTCTGTGGTACTATGTTGTGCTGAATAATGCGACTATATACCCGAGGTATAGGCCTCAGGCTATCCGCTTCATAGGGGCTCCAGGGTTTAAGATCTGATGCGCTATCTCTCGGCGCAAATCATCAGTCAAATAACCTTTCGCCTTGGGGGCGTAGTACACCAAATCTCCATCATTGGGAATCCCAAGAAGATCAGCCAACTGATGGGTGTTAAATGAAATATGCACACCCCGGACGTAGCTGGTGATACGTAGATCCCTATACTGGTTCATATCTTCGACATCCCCTTCAAGCTCCAAGTTCGCATAGAAGTGCTTGACCAAGTTAGGGCGTGTGGTCCCTGTGTATGAAATAACCGGCAACCAACCGAGAGCGCCAAAAGCCGTCTCTACATTGAATCGGTGCAGTTGTTCCATGTTGACCCAGCGCCCTGATTCAATACTTTTATTATCAAACCATGGAAACCGAGCTTGAGCTTCCAAGGAGCGAAACCATAGCTCATCTAGCTGTGGAACTGGTGGTGAGGGAACCCGAGAACTAGGGCCATGAGGGCGTTTCCCGAGAGCACGTCTAGGAGCCATTTTTTAAACTGCAAAACAAAAGAAAATAAGATAAAAGTTAGAAATTTTCGAAATTTCGGCAGCATAACGACAGCATTTTGGGAAAAAGCCTCGAACTCACCGAAAAACATGGGGAGGAGGACTTACGTAACCCCCACACTCTTCAACAAACCAATCACAAGCAATTCAAATGAGAAATTTCAAGAATTTAAGAAAAATTAGAAATTTCAAAATTTTTTTGAAAACCTAGGTTAAAATATGAAAAATTCGATTTTTATGTAAACCAGTCGGTGGAACCCCAAATTAGTTGAGGGCTTTTTCTCTTGGGGGTCCCTAAACCCTTTCCAAGCCGAAGGAAAAGAGTTCCTATGGTTGAAACATCTCGAACAAAGAAAAACCTAGATTTCTACATATAGACGATATGGGAAAATGATAAATAGATGATGGGGAGGGAGGGATCATACCTAGAGACGATGTACTAGCTCTTGAGTGGAAGAAATCGCTTTCAAATAGCACCGGTCGGAGTGTAGCAACTCAGTCTCCAAAGAGGAATCGCCACCGGAAAAGAAAGGAGGAGGAAAAAGTAAGAAAATCTCACTTTTTCCCGATTTTATAACCAATATAGGCATACCGGTCGACGGTTTTGCCTATACCCATCGACCGGTATCACCCAGATATATGCGACCGCTATGTCTCGGTCAGAAATTTTATTCTGACCGGTCGACTATACCGGTCGCAACACTGTATACAGAGTGTCGACCGCTATGTTGCGACCGCTATGTCTCGGTCAGAATTTTAATTCTGACCGGTCGACTATACCGGCCGCAGCATATTCCACAGGGGTGCGACCGGTATGTTGCGACCGGTACACACCAAAGAGCCAGAAAAATTTAATTTAAAATTTTTAAAATTATGTAAATTGAAATGTTACTTCTCGACTATTTCCCCTTGCATTATTCAAGACTAACACTACTATTATTGATGTTCTCACGTGTTATGTCTTCTTCTCAGATCCAAATAAAATAGTCTGAGATGGCAGGCGGGAACGGTCGAAGGGGGTGAAAGCGTCATCAGGCCAGGATGCGCCTAGAAGAAAAACAAGTTGAACAAGACCAGGTTAGAGAATCAAGTCCTGAAGTGGAGGAGGAACAGGTCCCAGAAGTGCCGACAAATTTACCTGGCCCACCTCACAGGAATTCGAGACCATTGTTACAAACTTGGTCTATCGGATGCGAGCTCAACAAAAGGAATTTCTGAGCGAGGTACTGAAGATGCTCACACCAACAGGCTCTGTTCCCGCTGGAAATACGCCCGAGTCAGGAGGAATTAATACTACCCAACCGATGCAGAGTAGCCCAAGGCCGAGGGGCCAAGCGCAGAACATACCACCACCGCATCGGTTTCCATCGCCTTCTGCGTACCCGGGAGCTTATCCGTATCCACCACCATGGTACGGAGCAGACACGCAGGGACAGCATGATCTGAGCAGGTCAGTGGACAGATTCTTGAAGTTGAAACCTTCATCGTTCACGGGTAGGACAGGGAAACCATTGTGGCCAGCACAGTGGGTTGCTGAGATGGAAAAGAACTTCTAATTGGTGACTTGTACTGAGGAGGAAAAGGTTCTGTTTGCCACTTATATGTTGAAGGAAGATGCAAATGCTTGGTGGAATTCTACACGGGCATATCTGGAGACTAAGTATACACTGGTTGATTGGGAAGTGTTTAAAGCGGCTTTCTTCGACAAGTATTTTCCAAAGAGTTTCAAGGATCAAATGGAGAGAGAGTTTCTCAATCTGCAGCAGTCTCAGTCGACCGTAGATGCTTATCAGCAGAGGTACGAAGAGCTATTTTTCTTCGCACAGGCCAATATGCAAGAGGAAGAGACCAAGACACGTAGGTTCACCATGGGACTACATGGAAGCATCAGAGAGAACCTTTTGGGTCTGGACAAGAAGATCTACAACGAGGCTGTGCAGGTTGCGTGGGTGATAGAGTCCAGTCAGAGGGACAGCTTCTTCGCTCGTAACGGGGGGAGTGAAGAGATCTAGCTAGTGAGAGCTCGGGTGGCGGTAATACTAGACCATTCCGCCCATACGGGGCCCGAGACCGCTACAGCACCTGCGAGAAACAACCTGGCACCACCTGTGCCATAGTTTGCTGGACACAACCCAAATATCAAATGTTATAACTGTCAGCAGCTGGGACATGTCGCAAGGAACTGCACTCTACCTAAGAAGTAAGCTCCCCAGCAAGGAAAAGTGTATGCGGTCACCACTGAAGAGGCAGCCGCATCACCTGATGTGGTAACTGGTACGACTCTATCCCTTACTATTTGGTTTATTCTTTCAGTTTGCATGAGCATGTAGAACTAAGGGGCAATAAATTCTAGGAATTGTAAATGTAGCTGGTATACCCGCCAGAGTATTATTTGACTCTGGGGCCACGCACTCCTTTGTTTCTATTTCTTTTGGGAAGCGAATGGAGTTACCAATCAATCATTTGAACCCAAGCTTGATAGTTCGCTCTCCACTAGGAGTCGAAGTGGCTTTGACCGAGTATTATGGACCATGTACTGTATGTATTGAGGGCCGAGACTTAGAAGCAAGCCTAGTAATACTTGAGATGGCAGACTTTGATGTCATTTTGGGAATGGATTGGCTAGGCCATCATTCGGCCGTCCTTTTATGTGGTGAAAGGAAGCTTGTGCTTATTGACAAAGAGGGAAGGGAATATAGTTTCGCTGGGATCAAGCTATCTAGGAAGCGGAAGCTGATCCTCTCCGCCCTAAAAACTAAGAGATGCTTGGAGAAAGGGGGAGTGGGTTATCTAGTGTCTGTAGTCGATCTCACGGCAGAGTCATTCAAGATGGAAGATATAGATGTGGTTCGGGAGTTCCCAGATGTGTTTCCAGAGGAGCTCCCAGGTTTACCACCAGACAGGGCAACAGAATTTGTGATAGACCTTATGCCAGGTTCGGCGCCGGTGTCTAAAGCACCATACAGGATGGCCCCGACCGAGTTAAAGGAGTTGAAGACCCAATTACAAGAATTGTTGGATAAGGGCTTCATACGACCTAGTATATCGCCTTGGGGAGCACCTGTATTGTTTGTCAAGAAGAAGGATGGAAGTGTAAGGCTATGCATTGACTACCGGGAGCTGAACAAGTTGACGATCAAGAATCGGTATCCTTTGCCTAGGATCGATGACTTGTTGACCAGTTATAGGGTGCAAAGGTTTTCTCAAAGATCAATCTCCGATCAGGGTATCACCAATTGAAGATCAAGGCCGGAGATATTCCGAAGACTGCTTTCAGGATGAGGTATGGCATTATGGCATTATGAGTTTCTAGTTATGTCTTTTGGGTTGACCAATGCTCCAGCGTCGTTTATGGAACTGATGAACCGAGTGTTTCATGATATGTTGGACACTTCGGTCATCGTATTCATCGATGACATATTGATTTACTCTAAGGACATGGAGACTCATACAACGCATTTGAGGGCAGCCCTACAACGGCTAAGACAGGTGAAGCTTTATGGAAAATTCAAGAAGTGCGAGTTTTGGCTGAAGGAGGTGGCTTTCTTGGGCCATGTTGTATCTGAAGACGGTATCAAGGTTGATCCAAGCAAGATAGCTGCTATAGTAGGATGGGAAGCACCAAAATCTGTTGCGGAGATTCGTAGTTTCCTTGGGTTGGCTGGTTATTATAGAAGATTCGTGGAAGATTACTCCAGGATCGCTGTTCCACTCACCAGATTGACCAAGAAGGGAGAGAAATTCATATGGACAGATGAGTGTGAGAAGTTATTTCAAACTTTGAAGTCAAGACTTGTCTCTGCACCTATCTTGACCATCCCAGAACCAAGCGTTCCGTTTACCTTATATACGGATGCTTCAGGGTTGGGTATTGGGTGTGTATTGATGCAAGGAGAACAGGTGATTGCTTACGCATCAAGACAGTTAAAAGAGCATGAGAAGAACTATCCTACGCATGACTTGGAGCTGGCAGCGGTTATTCATGCAATCAAGACTTGGAGACACTACTTGTACGGTGAGAAGTTTCAGATCAAGTCAGATCACAAGAGCTTAACTTATCTTTTCACTCAGAAGGATCTGAATATGAGACAAAGGAGATGGCTGGAATTGTTAAAAGATTATGATTGCGACATCCAGTACCATCCGGGCAAAGCAAATGTTGTGGCTGACGCCTTAAGCAGAAAGTGGGCATCGAAACCTGAGGCAGGACCAAGTACAAATGCTACATTGTGTGGCGCAGCCTCTAGTTCAATCGAAGGTGACGAAGAGCATATAATTGAAACTGCAGAAGATCCAGTTGAGCAAGGCTTGATTCATAAGTTCACTATGATGTTCGCCGCATTGAAGATCTCACCGGATCTAGTTGATGAAGTCAAGGTAGCAATCCTATAGGATCCATATCTCAAGACTGTGCAGGAAGACTTAGAGAAGGGTACGTGCAATCCTGACTTTACCTTGGACTCTGACAAGGTACTCAAGTATCATGGACGGTTATGTATACCTGAGAGCGAAGACTACGATATCAGAGACCGAGTTAGGACTGAAGCTCATTATACTCCATATTCGGAACATCCAGGAAGTACCAAGATGTACCATGATCTAAGAAGACTATATTGGTGGAGGGGTATGAAAGCAGATATAGCTCGTTTTGTGTTCCAGTGTCTGAATTGTCAACAAGTTAAAGCGGAAAGGCAAAGACCCGCAGGTTTACTTCAGCCATTACCGGAACCTGCGTGGAAGTGGGATTGTATCACCATGGATTTCGTCACTGGCCTACCTTTGACACCAAGGTCAGTGGATGCAGTTTGGGTTATAGTAGATCGACTCACCAAGACAGCTCGATTTATTGCGGTCAGACCTCGGTATACCATGGAGAAACCGGCCAAGTTATATGATGATAATATAGTCGGACTTCATGGCGTTCCGGAGAGTATAGTATCCGACGGAGATCCCCGTTTTACATCAAAGTTCGGGAAGGATTACGTAAAGCTATGGGAACCAAGTTGAAGTTCAAGTACAACTTTTCACCCTCGACGGACGGACGGACAGTCAGAGCGAACTATTCAAATTTTGGATGATATGCTCCGAGCTTGTGCAATAGATTTCAAGGGAGCTTGGGATGAGAAGCTATCACTTATCGAGTTCGCTTACAACAGTTATCAGGCTACAATTCAGATGGCCCCGTATGAAGCACTCTATGGGAAGAAGTGTCGCACACCTCTGTTATGGAACGAGGTGGGGGAAAGAAGAATTGTAGGACCGGAGTTTGTTGAAGAAACTTGCCGAGTGATTGATCAGATCAAAGAGAGAGTAAAGACAGCTCAAGTTCGACAGAAGCACTATGCGGATAATCGACGTCGGGATCTGGAGTTTGCAGTGGGTGACAAGGTGTTCTTGAAGGTATCACCAGTGCGAGATCTGAAATGGTTTGGTAAAAAGGGGAAGCTATGCCCCAGGTATGTGGGACCGTATGAGATATTGAATCGACGTGGTACTGTAGCATATCAATTGGCTCTACCACCATCTATGTCTAGCATTCATAATGTGTTCCATGTATCATTACTAAAGAAGTATGTCAGAGATCCATCGCATATCTTGATCGCTGATCCTCCAGACTTGACTGAAGACTTAACTTTCGAAGTGGTGCCTGTAATGCTCTCAAGCCGAAAAGTTCAGCAACTTCGAACCAAGGATATCCACTATGTGAAGGTGCATTGGAGAAGCCAAAATGTGGAGGAAATTACTTGGGAAGAAGAGAGCGCGATGAGGAAGGAGTACCCTAACCTTTTTGACGATCAAGGTACGTTCAAATTTCGAGGCCAAAATTTCTTTTAAGGGTGGGGGAGTTGTAGAACCTACATGCAAATTTTGGGACGAAATTTCTTTTAAGGGTGGTGGAGTTATAAGACCCGCACTCTGAAAACCCGGTCTAAACCTTGGTTTTGTGTCATGATAGGTCTTCCGATCATCATCGGGCCAGACGGGGCAAGCGGATAACGAACAGGTACAAAATCAGACCGAAGTCGACCAATTATACCTGATTTTAGGTATACCGGTCGATGGTACCGGTCTTGGTACCGGTCGACCGGTATGGCCTCCGCAGCTAGGTGTGGGAATCTGGAAATTGGTCTCTGCGGGTCCCGCTTTCCTGATTTCGAATCCTAGAAGGGTTACTAAACCCTATTTCTAGCCTATAAATACACCTTAAACCTCCTCAAATCCTTTACATTGTCTCTCACAAACCCTAGAGAAGAGAAAGAGGTTGGAAAGGAGAAGGGGCTAGGAAGAAGAAGGAGGTGCCACCATTACCGTTCGACGACGCTCTCATTACGCCAGTCAACGGTAAGTGTTTGAATCCATCTTCTTACCCTATGTTAGTTGTGTGGGTGGATCAATACCATGCAAAGTAGGTATTGATCTAAAACCCTAAATTGGCCAATAAACCCTAAGTTGCCGTCAAACCCTAGATTCGAGTTTTGAGATGATATTCATCGAAACGAGACTTGAATGAGTTGGGGATAACTCTAACTCAAAGCCTAGACTTAGAATGGATAGGAGAAACCCTGAAAATCCATGGAGGATGATCGACGGCAGTCGAAAAACCCATGTATGGTCTTCCGGAGACATACCGGTCGACTATACCGGTTGCACATAGTGCGACCGGTATGTTGCGACCGCTACCTCTCGGGAGGTTATCTGTGGGGACCGGCTGACCATACCGGTCGCCAGTCTTTCCCACAGAGCTGCGACCGGGATGTTGCCACCGGTCAGCTCTGTGAGGGTATTTTGTAACCCTGTTGGTTTCCGATCAACATGAGACTCTAAGAATGTTATTTTAATGAAACCCTAATAATATTGTAGAACTTTGTGACTTTCCGTTTGGATCTTGTGACGTGGAGCAAGCTATCAAAAGAGCGTCAGGTAAGGGAATCTGACCTAAACCTAATAATTAATGGACAGTAAATTATTGTTAATCACCTGATTATATGAGATGTGTTGTTTGTGCATATTAACATGCCATCCTTTACTTTCAGTTATTATTACTGTTCATGCATTGATAGGATGTGATTGTTAGGCATGTGATTGTTTTCGTTAGTGTGTGGAGTGGGGCATGGGCCTGGGATCGCTCTTCACATTAGCACCTTTTGTAGTATTCTGTCTTAACATGCTTGGTACGGGTGGGGTATCAAGGGAAGGTCGTGGTACGGTGGTCTCCGATATTGATGTTGTCCCGGCCATTGTTATGTGGTACTGTGGATTCTGAGTTGACGCTGGCTTGTCCACAATGCTTTAGCTCTATCTCTATGTCGTAGGGAGTTATGTTGGGATAGGGTCTACCTGCGTATTGTTTCTATCCTAGTAGATTAGTTGCGGATAGGGCATCAGGGGAGGTGTGGGAATGCCTTAGCTCTATCTCTATGCCGTAGACGGTTGTGCTGGGATAGAGCATACATTGATGACATATAGGATTGGTTAGTTGCGAGCCCAGTTTGCGAGCCCTGGCCAGTAGGGGCTTAGGTACTGGTATGGGTAGAGTATCAGGGGAGGTACGTGGGTATCTTAGCTCTATCTCTATTCCATGGTGGGTGCATGTGGGCCAATGGGGGTGTGATCCATGAGGTGCCACACACTCGTGTATAGAGGTGCGTGGGCCACTAAACCTTTCTATAGCACATTGCAAACTTAAAACCAGACCACAACATAAAATTGATTGTTACTCATGCATAATATTGTGAAACTGTCTGATTATCTTACTGAGCTGTGTTGTGAGCTCACCCTTTATACGTACATTATTTTAGATGTTGATGCAGGTTACACAGTGGACGACTATGTGAACGCTCCGGCGTATGGAGGTGTGGCTGCTTTGGATGTACAAGCAGGGGAGGACGAGCATGATGCTTCATGCGAGTGCCCTTTCTGTGTGTACTTGTGATGGATTTTTATTTAGTTGTTTCAGTTATTTTCGTTTGATATTAAGGGATGTAAAAGATGTTTATTTTATGTGTTTGAATTTGGATAATGGGATATTTATTTAAATTATCAATAGATACTCAGTTCATTCTATTTAAAGTCTTCCGCTGTAATATTTATATTCTGATTGTTGGTTATGTGTAATGGTTTGTATGGGTGGACACGGCCTATTCGAGATCCTGGTGTGAACCGTTGGTTCAATGACGGTCCACTCACACCATTCTGGTTGGATCAGAATTGGGGTGTGACATTAACGTTTATCGTCGTCCCCATCCACCCTACCATAACATTATACAACAAAGGTTAACGTTTATTGCTATATAATGCTATACCAACACGTAAGCCCCTGTTAGCGAGGGCTTGCAAACTGGGCTCGCTACTAACCAATCCTAATGCCAAACAGTGTATCCAAGGCCTCACCCCAGCATCCCTCAGAATGTCCATAGAGATAGAGCTAAGGCCCCCCGGTAGAGTAAGAGACTACAAGGACCGGGACCACCTCCCCTGATACCCTACGACACAATAGTTCTGCTAAGGTAATGGCGATACGACAATGTCAATGCACAAGACTTGAGTTAGAGATAGTGCTAAAGTGCTGAGACCCGCCAAAGGTTAACATTTATTGACGTTCTCATCACACCTCCCCTGATACTCGCTCGCATCAAGTACATCAACCACACACATACAAGCACATGCCTATTCCTATCATCATCATCATCATCATCATGTTATAAACAATAAATTAAATATGCATGAACAAGTAATAGAAATATTGGATGGCATGCTGTATGCACATTACAAACATATTTGCATAGAATCAAACATGGCGTAGGACTCAAGAATTAGAAAACAGTTTATTATTAACCGATTTAGTTTGGAGTTAAGGTTCCTCACCTAAGTTTGCTATAAGATACTTTTCCAAGATTTAAAATCACCTCTACAGTGTTATTATAATGCTAGCAAACCTAACAAAGTCGATAGAATTTAGTTAGAATTAATTTTGAATTTAAAAACCATGCTGTTAACTGAGGGTCGATCAAAGGGTCGATGCTCAGGATACATAGGGTCGATGGGTCTATCGACCCTACCCTCTGTCTGAACTTCCCGAATGCTGAGGGTCGATGGTCAGGGTGCCTAGGGTCGATGGGTCTATCGACCCTGTGTGCGACCCTCGGTGCACTCTGGTCCAATTTCTACTTTTTAATTCATTCTTCGTGTTTGGGGTCCTATGGCTTGCTTCCACATTCCATTAAACATTCATTCCATGGTCTGAAACCATGATTCATCCTCTTAAATAGCTTTCATGCATTCTCCTAGGTTTTCCATGAACACCTAACCATGGATGGATGGTTTGGGTTTCTCCGAAATCCTACACTCAACCATATCTAACCTAAGGTCTGTAGAAACTCATGGAATTAGTATCCATACCTGAGAAGATTACTTTTCTCTGGAAATTCTTCTCCTTTTTGCTAAGTCTTCTTCCTTGCCTCTTTTCTTCCTCTTTTCCTTCTTCTCTCTTTCTCTCAATTCAATTAGGGTTGTGAAATGAGTGAAAGTGGCTTAGGGACGTCCTTTAAATAGAGTAGGAATGTCCTATAATAGTCCCATTGAGATTTGAAAAGAATTCCAATATAAAATTAGGAAATTTTCTAATTTCAGTTTCGGCGGCAAGTGAGGGTCGATGATCCCGTCGACCCTGTGGTCTGACACTGTCCGACCCTCTCCCAAATTTTAAGGGTCTGAGTTTCTGTTTTGGGAGGGTCGACCCTGTTCAGCTGGGTATGCGACCCTTCCTCTATTTTAAGTGTTTTTGGGTCGATTTGATACCTGGGATCCCGCTCTCCTTCACGCCCTTGGTCCATTTGCCTCGACCATGATGGGTGAACCTGGTTCAAGGTGGTAAGACCGGGTTAGTTTGACATGGGTCTTACAATAGATACTGTATTGACATATAGGACTGGTTAGAAACAGAACCCACTTGCAAGCCCTTGCCAATAGGGGTTTAGGTATTGGTACAGTATATGGTATCAGGGGGGATGACGTGGGATGGTGGCTCAGCCTGCCCGTCAGACTCTAGCTCTATCTCTATACCAGAGTGAGTGATGTGGGGCAACAGCAGTAATGTGGATTGTTGTCTGACTATTGGGTATGCTCACACTTTCATGCATGGAGATGCGGAGGCCACCAAACCTTACCATAGCATTTTGCAAGTTATACCTGACCCAAATTATAATGTTATCTCATGCATTTTGTATGTTGCATCAGTTTTGTACTTACTGAGCTAAGTTGTGAGCTCACCCAAATATATTCGATATCTTTTCAGATCTTGATGCAGGATACTCAGTGGAAGACTTCATGTCTACTCCAGCTTACAGCACGGTGGCAGCTTTGGAGTCATAGACTGTAGAGGATGAGCATGATGCGTCATGCGAGTGCTCATTCTGTGTATTCTATCAATGATAGTTATTTTCTTTTGATACTTTGTAATAACTATTATTTTAATTTTATGGATGATGGAATAAGTTGAATAATTATTTTAAATTACAACATAGATCTTAGTTCATTTATTTTTATTCCGCTGCTATGTATTAATCTCTGATTATGTTAGACTGCTTGGGAATGATTGGTTGACACGGTCTATTGGGATCCTGGTGTGAATCGTGTTTTAGAGCCGGTTCACTCACACTTCTGGTTCAGTCGGAATTGGGGTATGAAAACTTGGTATCAGAGCTCTTAGGCTCTGTCCAGCTAACCATTTTACATCTAACGGTGTCCAGTGAACTGAGGTAGGAAAATTAAAAACTTTAATAAAAATACACCATAAGCTTGTTTGATGCCTGAGACATAAAAGAAGATGCATAATATACTAACAATGAAAGAGAAATTATAAGCACCGATGACTAGGGAGAAAAACCAAATAAACATGTAAAAACATGAACAAAAAGGAAAAACATAAAGTGTGCGACAAGGTACAGTCCACTGGTCGAACAGTTACCCTTTTATCAAAATAAACTGTATATAAGAGAAGGAGATAATGTTTGGGCCTGCACCCATAAATGTGTTACCAAAAACCATAGAAAATGTGAACACCGTACCGATGGATGGTAATACAACTGCCGAGGGACAGCCACAGCAAGCAACGCAACATACAACTTTCCCTCAGTAGTTTTCAGGAATGCCCATCCCTAACCAAGGCCAGGGTGAATATCAGGGTCCATATCAGGGCATACTATGGTGGGAATCAAGGAATAAATCAGAGTGGCTACTCTTACCAGCTACAATGGTATGGTCAGACAGTGTATGGACAAGCACCATATGGATAGGTCCCATATGGACAGAGTAGTCTTTCCAGAGCGGTGGATGGGTTTTTAAAGCTAAAGCCACCAACTTTTACAGGGAAGCCAGGGAAAACACTATGGCCAGCACAGTGGATAGCCGAGATGGAAAAGAACTTCCGTCTACTGGAGTGTCTTGATGGAAAAAAAAAGTGGTATATGCTACCCACATGCTGAAAGAGGAAGCCAATGGAAGGTGGAGTTCCACTAGATCGTATCTGGAAACAAAGCACCAGATAATCACTTGGCACATCTTCAAGGAGGCCTTCTTTAAAAAATATTTTCCCAGGAGTTTCCGTGATCAGATGGAGAGGGAGTTCCTAAATTTGCAGCAATCTCAGTTGACAGTAGAGGCATACCAACAAAGGTATGAGGAGTTATTCTTTTTTGCTCTAACCAGTATGCAGGAGGAAGAAACAAAGACTCGTCGTTTCACTATGGGACTTCGGGGTGTTATCAGAGAGTATGTGTTGGGTCAAGGGTTGAAGATATATAATGAAGCTATACAGGTGGCTCGAGTCATCGAGGCCAGTCAGAGAGAAAGTTTCTTCACACAAAATAGGGGTTTGAAGAGGCCTAATCCTAAGGTCCAAGGCGGAAGAAGCAACCGACCATACCGTCCATTCAGGCCACCAGCTAGCACAGTGCCTCCCAGACCAGCTCTTGCAGTGACACCACAGGCAGCGGGGCAGAACACTAGTATAAAGTGTAACAATCGCCAACAGGTGGGACACTATGCCAGAAAATGCCCACAACCAAAGAGGGAGCAGCAACAAGGCAAGGTATATGCTGTTACCACAGAAGAGGCAGTCGCATCACCAGATGTTGTTACAGATATGCTTTTATACTTACTCCTTAACTGCTGCATTAATTGTTTGTGCATTTGAAACTAAGGGAGAATTTGAAAACCTCAGGTACAGTAAATATAGCAGGATTACCCGCCAGAGTCCTATTTGACTCGGGGGCCACCCATTCCTTTGTGTCTGTGTCATTCTGTAAAGGATTAGATCAACCCATCAAGACGCTATAACCAAGTCTGTTAGTTTGGTCTCCCATGGGAATGGAGGTGGTATTAGAAGGATATTATGGTCCTTGCCTAGTTCTTATTAAAGGACGAGAGTTGGAAGTCAATCTAGTCTAGCTAGAGATGTCAGATTTTGATGTCATTCTGGGTTGGTGTTCAAGGACAGTAAAGGGATGGAGTTCAACTTTAAAGGGGCTAAGCTGCCTAGAAAGAGAAATCTTATACTCTCGGCCCTAAAAGCAAAGAAGTGCTTAGAGAAAGGGGGAGTAGGATACCTCGTATCAGTGGTGGATGTGACCACTGACTTGCCAAAAATGGGGGACATAAAAGTAATACGGGAATTTCCTGATGTATTTCCAGAAGACCTACCAGGGTTGCCACCAGACAGAGCTACTGATTTTGTGATAGACCTCCTACCAGGGGTAACACCTGTGTCTAAAGCACCTTACAGGATGGCTCCTAACGAGTTGAAAGAGTTAAAAACTCTGCTGCAAGAACTGTTAGACAAGGGATTTATAAGGCCTAGTATCTCACCTTGGGGAGCACCTGTGCTCTTTGTCAAGAAAAAGGATGGTAGCATACGTCTTTGTATGGACTATCGAGAATTAAACAAGTTCACTATCAAGAACAGGTACCCACTACCAAGAATAGATGATTTGTTTGATCAATTACAAGGTTCGATTGTATTCTCGAAGATTGACCTGTGGTCAGGGTATCATCAACTCAAGATTAAGGAAGCAGACATCCCCAAGACAGCATTCAGGATGCGGTATGGACACTATGAGTTCCTTGTGATGTCCTTTGGGTTGACTAATGCACCTGCATCATTTATGGAGCTAATGAATCGAGTATTCCATGACATGTTGGATACGTCTGTTATCGTGTTCATCGATGATATTTTAGTATACTCCAAGGAACAGGAGACACATGCAGTGCATCTAAGAGCAGCATTACAAAGACTGAGTTAGATGAAGTGGCCTTCCTTGGTCACGTGATGTCTGCTGAAGGAATCAAGGTCGATCCCAGTAAAATTTCCGCCATAGTAGGATGGGAGGCGCCGAAGACGGTTGCTGAAATTTGTAGCTTCCTGGGCTTAGCTAGATACTACAGAAGGTTTATGGAGGATTATTCCAAGATTGCTGTTTCACTCACCAGGTTGACCAAAAAGGGGGAAAAGTTCATATGGACTGAAGAATGTGGGAAGTGTTTCCAGACACTAAAGTTAAGACTGGTATCAGCACCTATATTGACTATTCCAGCTCCAGGCCTTCCATTCACACTATACACAGATGCTTCAGGTTTGGGACTGGGTTGTGTGCTGATGCAAGGAGAACAAGTGATAGCCTACGCCTCAAGACAACTGAAGGAGCATGAGAAGAACTACCCTACACATGACCTATAGTTGGCAGCGGTCATTCATGCTATCAAGACTTGGAGGCATTACTTGTATGGAGAGAAATTCTAGATTAAGTCTGACCACAAAAGCATGACGTACCTTTTCACCCAAAAAGACCTGAACATGAGGCAGAGGAGGTGGTTAGAATTACTCAAGGACTACGACTGTAACATTCAGTATCACCCTGGTAAAGCTAACATTGTAGCTGATGCTCTGAGTAGGAAATGGGCATCGAACCCTGAAGCAGGACCAAGTACAAATGTAGCATTGTGTGTTGTCATTTCTGGCTCATCAGAGGATGAAGAACAACTCTTAATAAAGTCAGCAGATGATTCTATTGAGAAAGGGTTGATACACTAGTTTACCCTTATGTTTGCAGCATTGAAGATTTTGCCCGACCTGAAGGAAGAAATAAAAGCAGCAGTCCTACAGGACCCATACCTCAGGACAGTTCAAGAAGATTTGGAAAAGGGTCGAGCCAACCCTGATTTCACCTTGGATGCAGACAAGGTACTCAGATATCATGGGCGTTTATGTGTACCCGAGAATGAAGATTTGGAAATCTGAAACCGAATCATGTTGGAAGCTCACTCTACTCCATATTCAGTACATCCTGGGAGCACCAAGATGTACCATGACCTAAAGAGATTATACTGGTGGAGGGGTATGAAAGCAGATGTGGCCCGGTATGTGTTTCAATGTTTAAACTGTCAGCAAGTCAAAGCAGAAAGACAGAGGCCCGCAGGATTATTGCAACCGTTACCTGAGCAGGCATGGAAATGGGATTGTATTACCATGGATTTTGTCACTGGTCTACCTATGACTCCAAGGTCAGTGAATGTTGTTTGGGTAGTTGTAGATCGCCTTACCAAGACCGCCAGATTTATCCCAATCAGACCGCAATACACCATGGACAAGTTGGCAAGATTGTATGTGGACAATATAGTCAGACTGCACGGGGTCCCAGAGAGCATAGTATCTGATAGAGATCCACGCTTCACATCGAAGTTCTGGGAGGGGCTACAGAAGGCAATGGGGATGAAACTAAAGTTCAGTACCGCCTTCCACCCTCAAACGGATGATCAATCAGAGAGAACCATCCAGATCCTAGAAGATATGCTTCGTGCATGTGCGATCGACTTTAAGGGGGCTTGGGATGAGAAGCTTTCCCTCATTCAGTTTGCCTACAACAATAGCTACCAGTCTACGATCCAGATGGCCCCATATAAAGCCTTGTATGGTAAGAAATGTCGGACACCATTATTATGGGACGAAGTTGGAGAAATACAGATCGTCGGACCAGAATTTATGGAAAAAACCTGCAGGGCAGTAGATCAAATCAAGAACCGAGTAAAGACAGCTCAGGTGCGTCAAAAGCACTATGCTGATAACAGGCGACGAGACCTTGAATTCATGATTGGTGATAAAGTTTTCTAGAAGGTGTCACCAATAAGAGGCCTGAAGCGGTTCGACAAAAGAGGAAAACTGTGTCCTAGATATGTGGGACCATATGAAATTCTGTCCCGATGCGGCAAAGTGGCCTACCAACTTGCATTGCCACCAGCAATGTCTAGCGTCCACAACGTCTTTTACATGTCCTTACTAAAGAAGTACGTGAGAGACCCTTCACACATTCTTGTTGCAAACACCCCAGATTTGACAGAAGACTTAACCTTCGAGGTGGTACCAATCCAGCTCATTAGTAAAAAGATACAGTAGCTTCGAAGGCGAGCTATCCACTATGTCAAGGTAGTTTGGAAAAGTCAGGACGTAGAAGAAATTACTTGGGAGGAGGAGGATGCCATGCGACAAGAATACCCTCATCTTTTCGACTCTGAAGGTACATACAATTTTGAGGACGAAATTTCTTTTAAGGGAGAGGGAATTATGAGACCTACATGCAAATTTCGAGGATGAAATTTCTTTTAAGGGTGGTAGAGTTGTAAGAACCGTGTTCTAAAAATCGGGTCTAACCCGTGGTTTTATATGGTGACAGGTGTACCAATCATAACTGGATCAGAAGGCGAAGCCGGGTGACGAACCATGCAAATTTTAGGTATGAAAACCACTCAAAAATGGTAAAATCTCATACCAGTCTGACTATACCGGTTTGAGTCAGTCAGACAGGTATGGTGCAATCGGTTAGGTATACCGGTCTGACTATACCGGTCTGAGTCATTCAGACCGGTATGTGCGACCGGTATGCTTCGTTTCTGCGGGAGACGGACTCCAGCGGGTCCCTCACTCCAAATGGAAACTTGGAAAGTTTCCAATCGTGGAAAAACCTTCCCAAGAACAGCTTTCCTCTATTAATAGAGATTATCACACTCCATTGATCCTTCTCAAACCCTAGCCATCTGGAGGAGAGTTGAGAAGGAGCAAGGAGGAAGAGGCTGCCCAGGACGGAGATTTCCGTTGGAGGAGCTCACTGCCAACCGACGAACACCACCAGTAAGTGCTCTAAACTATTAGTAATACTAGGATGTCGGATCAGAGCCACGAAGTGGCACAACAATCCAAAACCCTTGATTTTCTTCTTTCAAATCTGATCTGGTTTGATACAGCGTTCTAGTCGAAATCAGAAGGTCATTAGGATGCTTGGACCTTAGTATGGGTTAAAAGAAACCCTAGAAACCTAGCCGATAACCGACAAGGAAGGGAGATCCGAGACCTTGCTCTCGGATCCAAACTACGGACTATACCGGTGGGACACAAGGTCCAGCGGTATGGGCCGGCGGTATATACCACAGGCACATACCGGTCTCACTGACTGAGACCAGTATGTACCACAACCGGTATATACCGGTGGCACCATATCGGTCTCACTCCCCTGAGACCGGTACCGCGACTGGTATGCTCTCTGAACCTGTTTTGCTTGCCGGACATGGTGCTGACCACCTGTAACCTTAATAAATGAATTCTAACCTATAAATATGATTGTGAAAGACCTATAGACAGCGTGAGTAAGCCTTGTGATGTAGTGCAGGATTGTTATCACGCGTTAGGAAAGGGACAAGACCCCAAACTCTAATTAACTAATTAAACGGTAAACCTTTGTGACTAAATTGTATATGGATTCATTGCTTGTTGTCTGTGTATTTCACATGCCATGTAGTTACTTCTTTTATTACTAATATTTGTTCATGCATTTCATATGCCAGGATTGTTGGATGTTAGGCATGTGTATGTTTTTAGTTAGTGTGTGGAATGTGAAGGGGAGTGGAGCCCTGGATATATCCACAGCTAACACCTTTTCGTATCGCCATCTACCTTAGCAGACTTGGTACGAATAGGGTATCAGGGGGAGGACGTGGGATTGTGGTTCCTCCTGCCCGCAAGACTCGAGCCCTATCTCTATGTCATAGGGAGTCGAGCTGGGGTAAGGCCATAGATACTGTATTGACATATAGGACTGGTTAGAAACGGAACCCACTTGTAAGCCCTTGCCAATAGGGGTTTGGGTATTGGTACGGTGTAGGGTATCAAGGGGAGGACGTGGGATGGTGGCTCAGCCTACCCGTCAAACTCTAGCTCTATCTCTATACCGGAGTGAGTGATGTGGGGCAACATCAGTAGTGTGGATTGTTGCCTGACTGTTGGGTGTGCTCACACTCTCGTGCATGGAGGTGCGGAGGCCACCAAACCTTACCATAGCATTTTGCAAGTTATACCTGACCCAAATTGTAATGTTATCTCATGCATTTTGTATATTGCATCAGTTTTGTACTTACTGAGCTAAGTTGTGAGCTCACCCGAATATATTCGATTTCTTTTCAGATCTTGATGCAGGATACTCAGTGGAAGACTTCATGTCTGCTCCAGCTTACAGCACGGTGGCGGCTTTGGAGTCACAGACTGTAGAGGACGAGCATGATGCGTCATGCGAGTGCTCGTTCTGTGTATTCTATCAGTGATAGTTATTTTCTTTTGATACTTTGTAATAACTATTATTTTAATTTATGGATGATGGAATAAGTTGAATAATTATATTAAATTACAACATAGATCTCAGTTCATTTATTTTTATTTTGCTGCTATGTATTAATCTCTGATTATGTTAGACTGCTTGGGAATGATTGGTTGACATGGTCTATTGAGATCCTGGTGTGAACCGTGGTTTAGAGCCGGTTCACTCACACTTCTGGTTCAGTCGGAATTGGGGTGTGATAGTATCTGATAGAGACCCAAGATTCACGTCCAAGCTTTGGGATAGTTTACATATGGCCATTGGCACACAACTGAAGTTTAGTACTGCGTTCCATCCAGAGACCAATGGAGAATCTGAGCGCACAGTGCTGATATTGGAAGACATACTTCGAGCTTGCGCTTTAGACTTCAAAGGCAATTGGGACAAGTATTTATCTTCAATAAAGTTTGCCTACAACAATAGTTTCCAGACTACCTTTGGCGCTGGTCCATATGAGGTACTATATGGTAGGAAATGTCGAACCCCACTGTATTGGAATGCAGTAGGTGAGAGCAGAATTTTTGGGCCTGATATCATATAAGACACTTGTGATAAAGTGGATCTAATCAGGAAGAGAATCAAGGCATCTCAAAGAAGGCAAAAGTATTATGTTGATGGACATCGTAAGGACTTGGAATTCTAAGTTAGTGACAAGGTTTTCCTCAAAGTGTCGCCCCATCATGGTATTCGATGCTCTGGCAAGAAAGGGAGGCTGAGTCCCAAATACATTGGTCCATTTGAGATTTTGTGGAGAAGCGGTAAAGTGTCATATCAATTGGCTTTGCCTCCCGCACTATCAGAAGTTCATGACATATTCCACATTTCACTTCTGAAAAAGTACGTTCATGATCCATCTCACATCTTGAGTGCGGAAGTTCCACAGATAGACCAAGATTTATGATGCATTGTGGAACTATGGTAATATTGGATAGAAAGGTGCAACAATTGCAAAACCGTTCCAACCCCTATGTGAATGTTCATTGGCGTAGTTATGCAATTGAAAAAACTACTTAGGAAAGAGAAGATGTAATGCGGGAGAAATATCTGCATTTATTTAAAGACTCAGGTACGCCTTAATTTCGGGGGCAAAATTCTTATAAATTGGGGGGATTGTAAGACCCTCGCCCGGAATCCCTTACTAATCCGGATTCCTCCTGTGCTAGGTCTCAACACATCGGTTGATGAAACACCTGAGGCGGACCCGATGATGGTATCCGATCCTTAGGTAAGTCTTTACTATGTATAGTGGCTATTATAAGGTGTTCTAGTAGACCTTGGGTGAAGGGGATATTCATCCCAAAACATTCGGGCCAAAGAGTTGGCCAATAAGCTGTATTTTAGCCCAACTGGTGGATCGTATTGGTGTAACGGTCATCCAATTAACATAAACCGGATGAGCTTGAGCTAGTCACTCTCTATCCCTGATTTCCTATAAAAGGGGGACCGCCCCCCTTTCACTCTTCTTGGACCATGGGAGATTTGTGAGAGAGTAGAGAAGAAGAAGAAGAAGAGGAGAGTTGGAGCTTAAAGCTAAGGAACTCAAGCCCTAGCTTTGATCCTTGGAGGTAAGTGTTCATGAACTTCCTCCTTCTTCCTTGTGTTAATGGCTAGCAACCATGGTGGTTTAGCGCCATTAATGGTGGCCACCATAATGACCTAGAGAAACCTAGGTTTAGGTTTGCCAACTCCATTGAGGGAGTTATTGAAGGTGGGTTTCCTTCCTTCCTCTTTTCTCTTGGGGAATAAATGAAAGGATACTTGATGGTTGAAGATTCATTAATGGAGATTTCATAATGACCTAGAAAAAATAGGGGTTGGTTCACCAACTCCATTAAGAGAGCTATTGAAGCCATAAATGGTTCCCATTGTGCATAATAATGGTGGGAATGAGTTCCCTACCAACTAAAATGAAAATGCTAAAGTGGAGAACAAGTCTCCCAAGCTCAGAAACCAAGCTCGGTTCGTAACCTGGTTTTTGGGTCTGAATCGGTGCCACGTATCAGATCCACGAACATGTTCGTTCATCTGCTTAGCTTAAACCGTAGTTCCACCAAGGCAAATGCCTTGGCATGTTATTAATGAATTAACCAGAGTCTCATACCGGAGGCACGATCCTCTACATTAGCCCTAACCATTCAACCGGTTCCCAGTGAATCCGCTTGGTTCGAAATCTCTGTTTAGGCTTAATAATTAAGAGGAGTCAGTGCCAGATGAATGATCACCCAGAAATGCTTTCAAAAAACCTACTGAAATCTCGAGGTTTATAACAGTGTGTGAACCGGATGACATGTCGAATGCACGACCATCCGCTCATTCTTTCGGTGCCATCTACTTAGAAAATACTCTAAGTGTTAATTGGTCGACTGTACCGGTAGAACCCTTTACCAGTTCTATCTGCCAGTTTAGTCTGTTTTGACTATTTTGCCTAGAAATAACTAGAGAGAGCAACCGTTGGGTTTTCGACTTATCTTGAGACTCGTGTATGGACATCTAAGGCTTGTTTATGATGATTAAAAGCTATGAAACCAAACTAATGAAATCTGTATATGTTAAATAGGTATTGAACAAGGGTGATTTTGGAAGCCTTCTGTTTGGCTTCGGATACTGCTGCACTTCTTGTGCAATCAGGTGAGGGGTCTAGTCCATAGACGTAGGGCATCTTGATAACATGGCTACTTTACTAGTAACATGCTTAGGTTGTTATTTAATTGTATGCTTTCATGATTGCTATATATGAGCATCTATTTGCATTATAACACTATGAATGTTTGTATGATTGTTTGGGTATGGTGGATGTGTGGAGTATGAGAGTACAATACACAGGCCACGTTGTCGATGCTAGATTCTAACGGGAACATGATGATCCATGGGAGTGGAGTCGGGGTTTGCCGTTAGAGCATAGTTTTATTTATAATTATGTACAATCATGTATGATGATTCATGTAACGCATATGAATGCAGTTATGTGAATCATATTGGATTGTAAGTGTAACCATGTATGATGATTGGCTATGTATGGTGGTTCGTGTAGCGGATGGAGTGTGGACACACGGATCAGGTTGGAATTTAAACAAGTTAGTGGTAGACGCAGTGATCCGTTGGAGTGGCGCCGGGTTTCACTGCTAGTGGATAGCACAATTGTTAAATCGACATGCTAGTGGGGGTATGGTAATCCATGGGAGTAGTAATCTGGGGACTTCTACTGGCGAGTAGCCAAAATGAATTGAATGAACATAATAGACGTAAGTGGTGCCATTTTCTGTTTCCTACGCCCTTCCAATAGGGGTAAAGATACTGACATAGCTTTGTACTTTCAAAGGTTAAGAGACCCTAAGAGGAGTCAATGACATATGGGTGTATGGTAGCAGGCATATGTGGGGTCTATGATGGGAGGTGACTAACCCTATAAGGATGGGTGTCCCTAAGGGGGGAGTTTACCTGCAGAAGTCGTTTAGTGGCTTGTGGTCATTTATTCAGCTTTTATCTTTGCCCAAGACGTAGAAACAAAACTGAAACCTAATATAAAATAAATTACATTTCATATCATTTGATGTTGTATGTGCATTGCATGTGATACTAGATTTTTCACTGAGCTGGGATGTGAGCTCACCCTCGTATCGACACTGTTTTTCATATCCTTCTATAGGTAATTGATCGATTGCTAATTTTATGGAGTCCCCTCTGGCTAGTGTGGTTGATGGTACCGAGGATGTTGGTAGAGAGCACAGCAAGGGCTGCACCTACAACAACTACGTCTATGCATGACGTAGCCGTCCCCTTACTTTCTCCCTTCCCTAATGTACTCTGGATTATTATGATTTGATTCTTTTTGTTGGTAAATGGTAAGACCCGTATCGAACTAACCGGTCTTACCACCTTGTACTAGGTCTACCTATCATGGTCGAGTCAAATGGACCAAGTGCGTGAAGAAACCACAAGACCAGGTATAAAATTTAACTAAAAAACAGTCAAATATGAGTGTGTTGTCGCATGCCTAAACAGGTATGACCGACCCCACCTCAAAAGAGTCCAACCCATGACTTTTGGTCGTGGGGTCGGATGTTTTAAAAAGGTAGGGTCGATGGATTCTGCGACCCCACTTGCGACCCCATGGAAACAGTCAGAAATTGAATTTAGGAAACCTTCCTAATTCGAAGGGGGGTCTTTCCAAAACTCATTGACGCATGTTATGGAGGGTTTTTCTCTATAAATAGGATGTCCCTTAGCCTCTTTCACTCCTTTAGAACCCTAATTGAAAGTGAGAGAAAGAGAAGAGAAGGAAGAGAAGGAAAATTGAAGAAGAAGACCAAGGAAGAGAAAAGTTCAGAGAAAACTCTAAATCTCAGCAAACCTAAGGTATGAATCTAATTCCCTACATGAATTAAGAGCCTAGAATAGTTCATGAAGAAGATAGGATTAGGAGAAACCCAAATCATCCATCCATCGACAAATTCCAAGAGAATCCATGGTGGAAGTCATTGTGGACAAAGGATAGTGTATAAAATTATAGTTTTGAGTCATAGAGCAATCATAGGAAGGACCATGATGGTAAGCCAAAGGATTCAAACATGAAGGAATGGAGTTAAAAGTGAAAGGTCGACCATGACATGTGTGGTCGCACATAGGGTCGCATGATATTTGACCCCATGAGACCCACATGTTCGACCACATGCCCTCGGAAAGTTCCATGGAAGGTGTGGTCGCACGTAGGGTCCAAGTATGTCTGACCCCACCTGCGACCCTACACCCTGTGGTCGCAGAAACTGAGACCCCAGGTGCTACCCCACCTGCGACCCCTCAACTTTTGTTAGTCTAAACTTAAGGGAATTAATTCTAATTAAAATCTATAATTTTGATTAGGTTTTTCAGTGATTTAATAGTGATTCATAAAGCTTAGACGAGGATCTACGATCAACCAAAGGTGAGGGAACAAGACCTAAACTAATTGGCTAATAATAAACTATTTTTGTTTATTGAGTCCAATGCCATGAATGATTCTATGCTTGTATGCGTGTATTGTGCATTTAACATGTCATCCAATATTCCTACTATTGATGTTCATGCATATTTAATTTCATGTATTTATAACATGATGAGGATGATGATGCTAGGAATAGGCATGTGAATGTTTGTGTGTGGTCAGTGTACTTGATGCGAGTAGGGCATCAGGGCAAGTGTGATGTGGTGCGGTCCTAAACACTTTAGCTCTATCTCTACTCAAGTCTTGTCCACTGACATCGTCGTATCGCCATTACCTTAGCAGAACTATTACGTCGTAGGGCATCAGGGGAGGTGATCTCGGACCGTGTAGTCTCTGACTCTGCCAAGGGGCCTTAGCTCTATCTCTATGGACATATTGAGGGATGCTGGGGTGAGGCCTTGGATACACTGTTTGACATTAGGATTGGTTAGTTGCGAGCCCAGTTTGTAAGCCCTCGCCAATAAGGGCTTATGTGTTGGTATGGGTAGGGCATCAGGGGAAGTGTGATGCAGTGCGGTCCTAAGCACTTTAGCTCTATCCCTATTCCATGGTGGGGTGGATGTGGACAACAATGGTATTTGATCCATTGGGTGGGCTTACATACCCGTGTATAGAGGTGCGGCGGCCACCAAACCTTTCTATTGCACATTGCAAACTTATGAACAAGACCAAAGATATGAATTGAATGCATGCATATGTTTGTTGCATTGTTTTGTTTGCTCACTGAGCCATGATGTGTGCTCACCCTTTCGACGTCGAATATTTTTAGTTAATGATGCAGGTACTACTGTAGAAAACTATATGAATGCTCCGATGTATGGACATGCTACGGCGATGGATGCAGAAGCTATGATGGAGTCGCATGATTCGTTGTGCGAGTGCAACTCATGCGTTTTTGGTTAAATTTATAGGTGGATTATTAAGAACATGTAATTAATTAATTTATTTTATTTTATGTCTTAGTCATTTGAAGATAATTGGATAATTTATTTATGTTATCATTATTAGATTCTCAGTTCATTAAATATTAAAGATTTCTGATATTGCGTATTTATTCTGATTATGGTTATGGATGTGTATGGTTTAAGAAAAAGGACACAGCCTATTCGAGATACTAGTTGAACCGTTGGTTTATTGACGGTCCATCACACCATTCTGGTTGGTTCAGAATTGGGGTGTGATAACTTGGTATCAGAGCTATCAAGTCTTGTCTATTAAACCGGTATACTTCTACAAAAGTTCGTAAACTGAGTTAAGATAAAATTTAAAAGCTGTAATAATAACACACTATAAGCACCTGTGTTATATGAGACAAAAATTAAGAAAGAGAATAATGCATATATAAAAGGAGAAACAAGTTTCATATATACATCGAATAAAAAGCAACATATATATACCCAAATCAGAGTACGGTCCACAATTCGGACAGTTACTCTGTAGTACAAGGAAAAATGAAAAGAAAATATGCATCATGGAGCTGGAGGTGTTGGAGGAGGAGGTGCCTCACGATCTCGATCATAGTCCTCAGCATACACTCTAGTCAGCCAGGCTACCTGGGTCTGGGTCACCTGGAGGCTAGCTGTTAGATCGGCCATCCGCTGATCAGACTCGCGCTGGGCATCTAGAAGCTCTCCTACTCTCCAATCATTCATGCGCTGAGCCTCTCAAATCTCACGCAGCAGCCCCATCACATCATCAGATAGTGGGTGTGAAGGACCAGCTGTGTGTTAAGGAACCCGAGATGGGCCAGTTCTAGTGAAATGTCATGGTGATGGAGGAGGTATGGCATCTACATCCATATACATACGATCATCATCCTCAGCATCACCCCCATGGACTCCTGCTGCTACTGTGGCAGCAACGTCTGCTATCTCTACCTGGGTATGGGGACGCACCAAAGCTTTTCTATCATTGTCACTGACCTGCGCATCTCGCATCTCGCATCCCCATCTTGCAGATGGCCTCCCAGTCCAGGTCAGAAGAGAAGGTATCTTTATGAATCCTCTGATCCAATAAGTCGACCTGTAGGCGTGTGAGCAGAGTAGTGATCAGACATCCATAGGGCAGGTCGCCTATCTGACCAGGCATCGTAGCACGGATCATCGTCCTGATGATAATTTAAGGAAGGCAGACAGCCTAGTGCAAATGCAGTACAGGACATACTGGGTCAACTGAGAAATCCTATCATAATGGCCACTCTAGGGAATCAGGTTGTGCTGAATGATCTTGCAGTACACCCGAGGCTCTGGCCGTAGGTTGATTGCCTTCATCTCCCAACGATCACCTCTAATAAGTTGGCTATCAATCTCAGCATGCATCATCAAGGATAGGAACTGGGGTTTCTTAAGAGCACAGTACACCAAGGGGCCGTCGTTTGATATGCCCAGGAGATCAGCCAACTCCTGGCAGTTGAAGGAAACTTCCACCCCTTTCACATAGCTGGTGATCCTGAGCTCCCTACCCCTGTCTGTATCATTGCGATCACCCACTACCTGGATGTTGCAATAGAACTACTTCACCAAAGCAGGACAGGTACAAGCCTCATATGTGATCATGGGAAGCCAACCCATGTCACCGAAGGCACCCTCTACGTTAAACAAGGCTAGACTAGCCAAGTTTACACAGCGACCCCTTCCAGCTTCTTACGCTCATAACGAGCATACTAAGCCTCTACCTCGTTAGAGTGGAAACGAATGGGATCATGAACTCTAGGAACCTTAGTACGAGCCATGCTATCTGCAAAGACACAAACAAATAGACAAGATATTAGATATGGTGAAAAACTCAAAATGTTGGCAATATAACGGCATGATTTGGCCAAAAGCCTCACTTTTCACCTAAACAACTGGGCAGAAGGACTTACATATGTTCCAAACCATCCTGCAAAGCTCATACAGTTGGAAATTTAAACTAGGAAGATCAAATTTGAAGAAATTTCAACAAATTGGAAAAATCTCAAAAATTAAGTCAAAAGAGGAAAATTTCAACTTTCTCAAAAACCAACCGATGAAACTCAAATTTTTTGAGGGCTTTCGTCCATTGGGTGGCCAATAGCAAAATCCCCCAATAAAAATCAAATTTTTACGGTTAGAAAAATTTTAATTTGAAGAAAACGCTATTAATGGAGAAAAACCTAGTTTTGAAAGCTTAAAAATGAGAAACAGTAGAGAGCATACCTGAAAGAAAGGAACGAAAGTCATGAATGGAAGAAATAATCACCAAACACTAGGGGTCGATACTATAGCAACTTAGGGGAAGCGAGTTGAGTTGGAGGAAAGAAGAAAGAGTAAGAAATGACTCCAAAATCGGGTTTAAAAACCTAATTTTGGGTCATGCGGTCGCAAAATTCGACAAAATGTGCGACCCTACGACCGACCCTAGCCTCTCGGTGAGCTGACAGGGTTTTGTGAGGTCGCATACCCTGGGGTCGAACATAGAGCGACCCTACCATCGACCCTACGATGGAAAATTCAGTATTTTCACTAAATGACTTAAAATATTGGAATTTTACATTGATTAGTTGGATTTTGACTTGGGAATGACTTATATTGATCGCCTCACATGTTCTATGATTGTTTTTCAAACACTACCACCACCAGAATAGGAAATGGCTAGGCGAAGAGTAACTAGGCGAGTTCGTAACGTAATTCCACCACCACCACCTATGGAGGAAGACAGCCATGAAAATCCTAAAGTACAAGAGAATCAGAATATGGCAACACCAGGAGCTAATGGCAAGGCAAATCCTACAAACTTGCCAGCCCCACCTACAGATTTGGCCACAGCAGTAATGAACCTGGCACAATAGCTGCAACAAATACAGCAGGTGCAAGCCAATATGCAAGCTGCTATAGGAATGGTTTTTCCAGCTGCACATACGACACCTACGCCAGCCGGACAAGCTAGCACAGTACCAGGGGGTAGCAACATGGTACCCCAAGCACCTCAAATGCCAGTTGTGCAAGTTCCATACAGAACCCTGAGGTAGCTCAAGGCAATTACCAATATCAACCACCTATGTACGGGGCCTATGCTCAGTATCAGATGGACCACTCTCGACTGATCGAGCGCTTCCTGAAAATGAAACCTAAAGAATATAATGGCAAGCCAGCAGATCCTTTGTGGCCAGCTCATTGGATCGATGAGATGGAAAGGAATTTTATGATGATGACAGTTAATAAGGAAGAAAAAGTGTTGTGCACCACATTATGCTGAAGGCGATGCACACCACTGGTAGAAGTCTACCCGGACATATCTATTAACAAAGCATGCCCAATTGACCTGGGCTATCTATAAAGAGGCATTCTTTGAGAAATACTTTCGCAAAAATTTCTGAGATGCTATGGAGAGAGAGTTCCTGAGTTTATATCAGGGACAGATGACTGTGGATGCATACCAACAGCATATGAAGAGCTATTTTTCTTTGCACCCTATAGCATGCAGGAGGAAAATACTAAAACCCGAAGGTTCGTCATGGGACTTAGGGGAAGCATCCGAGAGCATGTTTTGGGGCTGGAAAAGAAATTTTATAATGAACCAGTGCAGATTGCTTGAGTACTAGAATCGAGCCAAAGGGAGAGCTACTTCGCTCAGAATAGAGGTATAAAAAGGCCAAATGGAAATTCTTATAACGGGGGGAATACAAAGACATTCAAACCCTTCCATACTCAAGGCTTTAATGCTGCAGCCAAGACTACTCCAATAGTCCAACCTCAACAAAAGCAAAATAATGAAGGAGTAAAATGCTATAACTGCAATCAAGTGGGACATTATTCCAGGGAGTGTCCTAAGCCCAGGAAGCAGCTATAGCAAGGAAAGGTTTATGCAGTTACATCTGAGAATCCTGTCGCATCGCCTGATGTTGTCACAGGTATGACCTGAACCTTTCATTTTGTGTTACCTTGTGTGAGCATGTAGACTAAATTAAAACAAATCACAGGTATCGTACCTATTAACGGCATACCCGCTAGAGTACTCTTTGATTCTGGAGCTACTCATTATTTTATATCTGTGTCATTTAGAAAGAAGCTAATTCTACCCCTCAGATCTTTAGACTACAAATTTCTTGTACGATCACCTATGGGAATAGAGGTGGAATTAGAAAAAGGTTATGGACCATGTCCAGTTCTTATCGGCGGGATGATTTTGGATGCAACCCTGATTCAACTCGAAACGACAGACTTTGACGTTATCTTAGGAATGGATTGGTTAGCTCGGTATTCTGCAAACCTATTATGTGCAAAAAATAAATTGACATTTAAAGACAAGGAAGGAGCAGAGTTTAGTTTTGCGGGAACCAGACTACCCCGTAAATAAAAATTCATCCTCTCTGCATTAAAGGCTAGAAAATTCCTCGAGAAAAGAGGAGTTGGGTATCTAGTATCCATAGTCGACCTCACCAAGGAAGTACCACGAATGGAGGATATTGATGTTGTGCGTGACTTTCCAGATATATTTCCTGAGGAACTACCAGGACTACCACCCGACCGAGCGACAGAGTTCATTATAGATCTGATACCCGGAGCCGCGTCAGTATCTAAAGCACCCTATCGAATGGCTCCTACTAAACTGAAGGAACTGAAGGAACAGTTACAGGAATTATTGGACAAAGGTTATATCAGACCTAGCATATCACCATGGAGAGCGTCAGTATTGTTTGTGTAGAAGAAGGGCGATATCGTATGACTGTGTATAGACTATCGGGAATTGAATAAGCTTACAATCAAGAATCGGTACCCATTGCCTCGGATCGATGACTTATTCGATCAGTTGCAAGGTGTGAAGGTGTTCTCCAAGATTGATCTTCGGTTAGGATACCATCAGTTGAAGATTAAGGAAGGTGATATTCCAAAGACAGCATTCAGAACAAGATATGGACATTATGAATTTTTAGTCATGTCTTTTGGATTGACTAACGCACCCGCAACTTTTATGGAACTCATGAATCGGGTATTCCATGATATGTTGGATACGTCAGTGATTGTGTTTATTGATGATATATTGGTCTACTCCAAGGACAAGGAAACTCATGTCATGAATCTAAGAGCCACTCTACATCGACTAAGAAAAGAGAAGCTTTATGCCAAATTTACAAAGTGTGAGTTTTGGCTAAATGAGGTCTCTTTCTTGGGCCATGTTGTATCCGCTGAGGGAATTAAAGTGGATCCTAGCAAGATTGAAGCCATTGTGAAATGGGAAGCACCTAAGAGTGTTGTAGAAATTAGAAGTTTCCTAGGTCTAGCTGGGTATTATCGACGATTCGTGGAAAACTATTTCAGAATTACCATACCTCTCACCAGTTTGACTAAGAAAGGAGAAAAGTTTGTTTGGACTAACAAATGTGATAAAAGTTTCCAAACATTAAAGGCTAGATTGATATCTGCTCCCATCTTGACTATTCTTATTCCAAGACAACCATTTACCTTGTACACTGATGTGTCTGGATTGGGTTTAGGATGTGTACTTATGCAAGGGGAAGAAATAGTTGCATATGCCTCAAGATAACTGAAGACACATGAGAAGAACTATCCTACTCATGGCTTGGAATTAGCAGTAGCAGTACATGTTGTCAAGATATGGAGACATTATCTGTATGGAGAGAAATTTTAGATTAAATCAGATCATAAGAGTCTCACTTATCTTTTTAATCAGAAGGAGTTGAACATGAGACAAAGAAGATGGCTGGAATTATTGAAGGATTATGATTGCGATATCCAGTATCATCCAGGAAAGGCTAATGTAGATGCTAATGTGCTAAAAAGAAAAGCAATGATAAAATCTCAAGGAGAGGTTAACACGACTGCGGCAATGTGTGTTACAGGGAAAGTATTCAATCATGGTAATGAGCAGTTCGTGATAGATGCACCGGGTGGATCAACCAACCAAGGGTTTATTCATCGGTTTTCAAATATGTTCATAACATTGAAGATTGTACCAGATATAATTAATGAAGTGAAAGCCGCTTTTAAATCAGACCCTTATCTGAGAACGGTACAAGAAGACATCGAAAAAAGGTAGGACTATTCTTGAGTTCACCTTGTACGATGAAAAGGTATTGAAGTACAAAGGAAGAGTATGTATTCCTGAAACGGAAAACTTGGACATTAGACACAGACTAATGAAGGAAGCTCACACCACCACTTATTCGGTACATCCTGGAAGTACAAAGATGTATCATGATTTGAAAAAATTATATTGGTGGAGAGGAATGAAAGCAGATGTAGCTAAATTTGTGTCTCAATGCCTAAATTGTCAGAGGGTGAAGGCTGAACGGCAAAGACCTGCATGATTGTTGCAGCCACTGCCAGAACCAGCATGGAAATGGGACTGCATCACTATGGACTTCGTCACCGGGTTACCATTGACTCCCCAAGTAGTTTTTGCGGTCTGGGTGATTGTAGATCGTCTGACTAAGATAGCTCGCTTTATAGCTATACGACCACAGTATACCCTGGAGAGGTTAGCCAAGCTATATGTGGATAACACTGTCAGATTACATGGTGTACCTGAAAGCATTATGTCCGATAGAGAACCATACTTTACCTCAAAGTTTTGAGAAGGATTATAGAAGGCTATGGGTACCACGTTGAAATTCAGTACTGCATTCCATCCTCAGACAAACGGACAGTCGGAGCATACCATTCAGATCTTAGAAGACATGCTTCGAGCCTGTGTTATTGATTTCAAAGGATCATGGGATGAGAAACTACCATTGATCGAGTTTGCTTATAACAACAACTATTAGGCTACTGTACAGATGTCACCCTATGAAGCACTGTATGGTAGGAAGTGTCGAACTCCTTTGTTTTGGAATGAAGTTGGTGAACGGAATATTGTTGGACCAGAATTTATTGAAGAGACTTGTCGTGTAGTCGACATTATTAAGGAAAGAGTTAGAACAGCTCAGAATCGTCAGAAACAGTATGCAGATACTTGACGTCGAGACCTTGAATTTGTCGTAGGTGATAAGGTATTCTTGAAAGTATCACCTATGCGAGGTTTAAAACGATTCTGATAGAAAGGGAAGCTAAGTCCAAGATATGTCGGGCCATATGAGATTCTAGCTAAATGTAGAAAAGTGGCTTATCAGTTAGCACTACCACCATCTATGACAAGTGTGCATGATGTATTTTATATCTCATTATTGAAGAAGTACGTCAGAGATCCAACACACGTTTTGACAGCAGATCCACCAGATCTAACTAATAATTTGACATTCAAAGTAGCACCAACTAAAATCATCAGCCGAAAGGTTCAATGTCTACGTAATCGTGACATTTATTATGTTAAGGTCACCTAGAGGAGCCGAGATATAGAAGAGATCACAAGGGAAGAAAAGAATGCTATGCGAAAGCAATATCCTCACCTTTTCGACTCGGAAGGTATGTACAAATTTTGTGGATGAAATTTCTAATAAGAGGGGGGGAGTTGTAAGACCCGTATCGAACTAACCGGTCTTACCACCTTGTACCAGGTCTACCTATCATGGTCGAGCCAAATGGACTAAGTGCGTGAAGAAACCACAAGACCAGGTATAAAATTTAACTAAAAAATAATCAAATATGACTGTATGGTCGCATGCCTAAATAGGTATGACCGACCCCACCTCAAAAGAGTCCAACCCATGACTTTTGGTCGTGGGGTCGGATGTTTTAAAATGGTAGGGTCGACGGATTCTGCAACCCCACCTGCGACCCAACAGAAATAGTTAGAAACCGAATTTAGGAAACCTTCCTAATTCGGAGGGGGGTCTTTCCTAAACTCATTGAGGCATGTTATGGAGGGTTTTCCTCTATAAATAGGATGTCCCTTAGCCTCTTTTACTCCTTTAGAACCCTAATTGAAAGTGAGAGAAAGAGAAGAGAAGGAAGAGAAGGAAAATTGAAGAAGAAGACCAAGGAAGAAAGAATTTCAGAGAAAACTCTGAATCTCAACAAACCTAAGGTATGACCCTAATTCCCTACATGAATTAAGAGCCTAAAATAGTTCATGAATAAGATAGGATTAGGAGAAACCCAAATCATTCATCCATGGACAAATTCCAAGAGAATCCATGGAAGAAGTCATTGTAGACAAAGGATAGTGTATAAAATTGTAGTTTTGAGCCATAGAGTAATCATAGGAAGGACCATGATGGTAAGCCAAAGGATTCAAACATGAAGGAATAGACTTAAGAGTGAAAGGTAGACCATGATACGTGTAGTCGCACGTAAGGTCGCATGATATCCGACCCCACGAGACCCACATGTTCGACCAGATGCCCTCGGGAAGTTTCAGGGAGGGTGTGGTCGCACGTAGGGTCGAAGTATGTCGGACCCCACCGGCGACCCTACACCTTGTGGTCGCAGAAACTGAGACCCCAGGTGCTACCCCACCTGCGACCCCTCAGCTTCTATTAGTCTAAACTTAAGGGAATTAATTCTAATTAAAATCTATCAACTTGATTAGGTTTTTCAGTGATTCAAAAGTGATTCATAAAGCTTGGACGAGGATCTACGATCAACCAAAGGTGAGGGAACAAGACCTAAACTAATTGGCTAATAATAAATTGTTTTTGTTTATTGATTCCAATGCCATGAATGATTCGATGCTTGTATGCGTGTATTATGCATTTAACATGTCATCCAATATTCCTGCTATTGATGTTCATGCATATTTAATTCCGTGTATTTATAACATGATGATGATGATGATGATGCTAGGAATAGGCATATGAATGTTTGTGTGTGGTTAGTGTACTTGATGCGAGTAGGGCATCAGGGAAAGTGTGATACAGTGCGGTCCTAAGCACTTTAGCTCTATCTCTACTCAAGTCTTGTCCATTGACATCGTCATATCACCATTACCTTAGCAGAACTATTACGTCGTAGGGCATCAGGGGAGGTGGTCTCGGACCGTGTAGTCTCTGACTTTGTCGGGGGGCCTTAGCTCTATCTCTATGGACATATTGAGGGATGCTAGGGTGAGGCCTTGGATACACTGTTTGACATTAGGATTGGTTAGTTGCGAGCCCAGTTTGTAAGCCCTCGCCAATAGAGGCTTACGTGTTGGTATGGGTAGGGCATTAGGGGAAGTGTGTTGCGGTGCGGTCCTAATCACTTTAACTCTATCCCTATTCCATGGTGGGGTGAATGTGAATGACAATGGTGTTTGATCCATTGGGTGGGCTTACACACCCGTGTATAGAGGTGCAACGGCCACCAAACCTTTCTATTGCACATTGCAAACTTATGAACAAGACCAAAGATATGAATTGAATGCATGCATATGTTTGTTGCATTGTTTTGTTTGCTTACTGAGCCATGATGTGTGCTCACCCTTTCGACGTCGAATATTTTTAGTTAATGATGCAGGTACTACTGTAGAAGACTATATGAATGCTCCGATGTATGGACATGCTGTGACGATGGATGCAGAAGCTATGATGGAGTCGCATGATTCATCGTGCGAGTGCAACTCATGCATCTTCGCTTAGATTTATAGTTGGATTATTAAGAACATGTAATTGATTAATTTATTTTATTTCATGTCTTAGTCATTTGAAGATAATTGGATAATTTATTTATGTTATCATTATTAGATTCTTAGTTCATTAAATATTAAAGACTTTCACTATTGTGTATTTATTCAGATTATGGTTGTGGATGTGTATGGTTTAAGTAAAAGGACACAGCCTATTTGAGATCCTGATTGAACCGTTGGTTTATTGACGGTTCATCACACCATTTTGGTTGGTTCAGAATTGGGGTGTGACATAAACGAAGAGGTCTATCAAGAACAATGTAACAAATTTACTCTTTTTTTTATTCGAGTGTATGTCTATGAATATGGTAGTATTTGAGAAGACACAAATGGTTTATAAATGGATAATTTGATACATAGTATGGGATATGTTATCATTAGTTGCATCTATCTGTATTAAATGCTTTTGCTTATATTATTATTGCTTCTTGATTATTGTGGACATTGCATGTATCGACCTTGGATGTATTTGGGTGCCACAAGGATTGACCTGGATATCATGTTCGATTCTCCAGAATGGGCTATAATATACAGCCACGTGTTCATTAAATTATACACAAAAATAACCACAAATCGTTTTTGGGCAAAAATCAAAAAGAGGTCGAAACCTCTTTTTGATTTTTGCCCCTATTTTCATTTTTGTTCATCATAAATAGCATCTATAAATTATACCAAACATCTAAAAGGCAAAAAATTAAAAATAAAAATAAAAATAGAAATGGATCCTATGCATGTACCCCACCCCCAAGTGATGTACCCCCCACTTCATGTTTGTAATAGCTCAATGTAAGAGTCCCCACCCCCAGCGTTGTGAAATATATAGGGTGACTCCAATGAGTCCATTCTTGCTGGGATTTCCCAATCCCTTGCTGACAAGTGTGGCCCCACCTAGGCTATGGGCCCACTCAACCATTAGGGTTGGTCCCAAAATTGTTTTTCCCCTTTTTCAAAGAGAAAAAAATACTTAAAAAAAGAAGGAAAAGAAAAAATTCAAAAATATGTATCGTGTTTTCAGGTTTCGGGCGATGGTACATTGGGATCATATCTGCTCCCCAACCTAGCCATTATCCAAATTCATCTGTGGCCTTAGTCCAGTCTTCTCCCAAGTTTAGAATTTGGTTTGCAAAGCAACCATCATCGTTTTCAAAACATTAGTTCACCCTTACCGAGTACGGGGAGCCAAGGTCCGAGTACCTCTGAGATCCAAGCACCTCTTGAGTGATGCCATTAGGAATCCAACAACCCATTAACTATTGGAAACTATATTTGACCTGATTCTCTAAGGAGATACATAAGCAATGGGAAGTTTGTAGTCACTTCACGTACGGTCACACTAGCTTCCTTAGTCAAGGGAGTACCTCACACATCACCACAACCCCGCCTGAACTACGTTTGGCCTGATTCCTGCAGCATAGGGATACGCAGGCAGCTCGAGATAGTTCCTAAGCTCGGTCATACATCTGTTGTTGATTTTTTATGTTTGTTTGTTTTTATCCATTATTTGTTTCATTATGTTCACATTTGTTAATTGTTTATTTGTGTTCCATATTTTGTTTCATATTCATTATTTAATCATTCATTTGTGTGTTTATATTTTATTTGTCAAACTTGTGTGGCGACACCCTAAGTTAGTAGAATTTAGAAACTTGGTCTAGGGTTCCCCACTTGCCCATTTAGGCTAGACTGAATGACCTAAACATACATAAGCCTAAAGAATGAAAGAAAGGATAGGACAGAAGGAGACGGATCCACTGACCAGGCGAGTTGGGTGCCTAACACCTTCCTAACTAGTAATTTGACGTTGAACCTTCTCTGGTAAGATCAAACCCAATCCATAGAGTCATGAGTCATAGTGTCTCTCCAAGTAAGAGACTTATAGGTCATAGACCTCATCTAGGTGGCGACTCCAGATTTTCACCGTCTATTGGCATGGATGGACAAAGTAACCAGACAAGAGCTTTTCTTTGTGGAGGATCAAATTCCATTGTCGTCACAATATGGGTGAAGCATCCTATGTCTTAGGCATAAAGATTCACAAGGACAGAATTCTTAAAACCTTAGGACTGTCTCAAAAGGGTTACATTGACAAAGTTTTTGAAAGGTTCATGATAAAGCAATGTTCAACAAGTGTAACACCTGTAGTTAAAGGCGACAGACTCAGTCTGGAGCAATGTTCGAAGACCAATCTAGAACAGCAGACTATGCAAAATATCCCCTATGCATCAGTAGTAGGCAGTTTAATGTATGCTTATGTCTGTACCAAGCTTGACATTGCATTTACAATGGGAGTTTTAGGAAGGTTTCAAAAGAACCCTGGTATACCACATTAGGTAGTAGCGAAGAAAGTACTGAAGTACCTACAAGGTACGAAAGATCACATGCTCACATATAGACATGTTGATGACTTGGAGCTAATCAGCTACTCAGATTTAGATTATGCTGGATGTGGAGATATGAGGAAGTCAACTTCAGGCTTCATTTTTCTATTGGCTAGAGGAGCGTGTCTTGGTGCAATGTAAAGAAACCTAAGATATCCTATTCTACTATGGAAGCTGAATTGGTAGTGTGCTATGAAGCAGTTTCTCAAGCATCTTTGTTGAGACACTTTATCACCGATTTAAAGATCATAAGTTCTATTGAGAGACCTATAAGGAACTACTGTGACAATACTACAGCAGTACATTTCTCTAACAATACATGCTCAGTGAGTCACTGTCGACACATTGAGATAAAGTACTTTGTTGTTAAAAAAAATGTTTGAGATCATCGCGTTCAAATAGAGCATATTTGCATTGATGATATGATAGCAGATCCTTTCACAAAAGGCCTTCTGCCAAGGTGTTTGTGGCACACATGGATTGTATGGGACTATGTCGATCATTAAGTAGATAAATGTTTAAATATGATATTGCAATGTAAAGTTTGATGATTTCAAAATAAAGTTACTTTATTTTTCTTGTCATTTATTTTGTTATATACATAAAGTTTTGTAATGACAGATGCCTATAAAGTTTTTTAGGCAATAAAGTTTGACCCTTGAATTGATTGTTGAATCGATTCTATAAAGTTGAGTTGCCACGATTGATTAAAATAAATAATTCATTGTAATACATGGAAGGAAGTGTTTCAGTATTAGTACTCTAGTATTTGGACATGTACTGCCATGATTTGTGGGTTGGGAGTTTTATTGTGAACATAAAGAACAAGTCCATAAAGAAGGACCTGAAAATTAATGTATGGTCATATATCATGTTAATAATCATAAAGTGGCTTGCCCATCTGGCAATATGGGCCAAGTGGGAGAATGTAAGTTAGGTGGCCCACATGCCACTTGACCCACCGTCATTAGATTATTTAACATAGAATCATGTGACATGTGGCACCCAGATCACCGTTCATCCTTGATGGGAGGAGACGGTTGATTTATAAATAACCAAGGGGGGGGGGGATCCTGTGCACACTTATGCTATCTTGAGAATTTCGAGTGCACAAAAACCTCCCTTCTCCCCTCTTCCCTCTTCCCTCTTCCTTGTTTAGTTAGAGACATGAGGACAACCGGACTTCTATGCGCATTGATTGGACGGAGATGGCGGCAAACAGTCAAGTCATCAATGGAGGTATTTTAACTTTCCGCATTTAGTTTTACCTTTGTAATGGTGGGGATCCACCAGGTACAAGAAGATATGGATAGAACGTGACTCCTACTCGGTGGTGTACATATATACAAAATCAGTCCATTGATCCCTAGGCCTTATTTGCATAAATGGTTATTTCTTAGGTCATATCTCTCCACAATCTCTTGGAAGCTGATAATACACTGTTTATAGAGAAGCGAACATTGTCGCGGATTCTTTGGCGAAGTATGCAGCAAAACAAGGATATTCCTTTCTTTGGACAAGGCACACAACCTTTGTAATTAGAGACAATATCTCAAGGGATGCCCAAGGACATGTTAGGTTTTGATTTGCTGCTAGTTAATCAAAGGTAGAGTTATTTTGGGGTTTTTCTTTCTGCTAATGGCAATGTCGAAGGTAGAATTACAAACATCTTTGTCTTAGTTTGTTCTTTATCCGTCTTGGTCATACGTAGACATAAATTATGTAAGTCATTTTTCATTTTGTTAATATATTATGCTGACTTCTAGCAAAAATAAAATAAAATAAAATTGCAAGGGATGACAAAACCATAATACATATCAATCGTGTAGACGGGATGTGGGGAAGTGAAGATAATAAGTAGGTGTAGCTCTTCCCGCATTTCAAGTTCTCAATGCAATTGAGAATTTCAGAGTGCGATAAGCACCTGTTGATCATCTTTGGTGAGGCTGCAAAAGATGAATTTTATGTCGGCAATGATAGAAGATTGGATGCCATAGACGAGGCCAAGAAGGATGTGCCAGCGGTCATAGGCATTCAGGCGATTGAGTTTTCCCATCAGTAGGGTGAATTGGCCGTCATGAGTTGGGTCTTTCATAGTAATAGAATTATTGAACAACACCATCGATTAAGAAGAAGAGGAGAAATAAAGCAAGAGTGGGCAAAACAGTTGTGAGGTTGTGAAAAGAAAAGTAGCTCAAGTCATCCACATATATTTTACAAGGAGGACGGATTGGGTATAGCTGACTACTGAGGTCATTAAGTACTCCTTGTTGCACTACATTCTTTTGCATTAATAAGGAAATTAATCTGTACTATCGAAGTAACCAACCATTTCTAATGAGATTGGCATGTGAAGAAGCGATCTGAAGATGGTCGCAATGCGTGCTAGACCTGTTGAAAGCTGTTAAACTGGCATCTGAAATTGAATAATGGTTAATCTTCAATCCTTTACATCTTTCTCTTGCAAGGTTTCCATGCCAAACGTTCAAACTAATAGATTGAGGGGCTTGTGCTGATATGTACCGCAGACATGTGGATACAACAAAAACCCGTTTTGATGCCTTGTAAAATTTCTATCTCAAAGTTCAAACAAGTAGATGGTGAGACTCCCATGAATATAAGTTAGAGTTATGTAGGCTTTTGTGTGTTGGTGTGGGATTAAACTCCCAACACTCCCCTGCACATGAGACGTACAACTGAAACATGAGTACGGTGAAATCTACTTTGATCGATACCATGTAAAGTTTCATCCTAAAACTTCAAACTAATTGGTGGAGGGACTCCCATAAAATAAGGGGCTATAGCCTCGTGTGGCCAAGGTGGGACTAAACGCCCAACATCCATCTCTCTCTCCCTCTCTCCCTCTCTCCCTCTCTCCCTCTCTCCGTCTCTCTCACAACTCACGCACACCATTCACAAACTAGTAAATTCTCTAGATGATTGTAACGTTCCCTCTTCTCTATGTGCCAAAACCAATTTGGTTCAAGAAAAGAGTTTGTGAAATATTTGAGAAAACTGAAGTTTATTAATTGTAGAATAGTATGAGTTTTTTATTGTAGACGATAATAACCCTGCCTTAATAGGTTATAAGGGCTAGGCCAACGCAATGCATTAATGCAGAGTTGCACATCAATCATACATATGTTTCATACTGGTAGTGCAAGTAGTAAATCCGCCATCTATCACCAGATTATGACCTGTTATGTATCCAGACTCGTCACTGGCAAGGAAGAGTGCAGCGTGGGCTACATCTTCCACGCTGCCATTCCGTCCACGCAATACTTTATCCTTCTCCACGAGTTGCTTCTGTACTTCTTCAACTGACAACTCCGGCTTCTTTAGCAAAAGCCGGTAGCCGTCGGCAATCATTTCTGATGGGATTCCGTGTGGAGAAATGCAATTCACACGTATCCCATACCTCCCTAGTTCACAAGCTGCACTCTTTGCCAACCCAAGGATGGCTTCCTTGGACAATGTGTAGCCATGATAGCCTAAGCCACCCATGACGGCTGCAGAGCTTGAAGTACATATGATGCACCCAAATCGGGCCTTGATCATGGCCTTCGCTGCTTGCTTGATCCCATGAACCATTCCATTAATGTTAACCGCTACTAGCCTATTGAGCTTGTCCATGTCCATGTTAGCTATGGTCCCGCCAGGACCCGAGATACCTGCATTGTTGAACATGATGTCTAGGTGTCCTTTCCACATTAATGCCAGCTCTACGGCTGATTCCACGTCCGATTCTTTTGCCACATCGCAGTGTATGTAGCGGCTGCCTATCGATTCAGCAAGGCCGTTGCCTAATTCATCGAGGATGTCGGCGATGATAACATGAGCTCCGTTGAGGGCAAATAGCTTGGCCGTGGCTGCTCCAATTCCCCTTGCACCACCAGTTATGATTGCAACTTTTCCCTTCAATCTAAAATTAAGAGAACAAATGAAATAGTTTTTTAATATGCTTATTTCCATTTGCCTGAAACCAATTTACCAATTTTGTGTTATAATAATTGTATATTTCAAATTAGGCTGCAACTCCTTATCACCAAAGAGGTGAATTAAGAAATTATAACCTTCATTTGATTGCTCCTTTAATTATTAGATTTTTTTTAGGTAGATATAAATTTGGATGATTTTTCAATTTGTGCGTGTTATCCTTGTGCAGGGGCCATGTTAATCTTCTCTGTATCATTCCAATTTTATCGGATGTCTCCGAAGAGACGTCTAATTCCTAAAAGTTACTTAAGATAAAGAAAAAAAAGGATTTTCAAATTCAATTTGAAAGTGATTTACTGTTATATCATTATCAAAGATATCATTGTGATTGTACATTTTTTGAGTAGATATGTTAATTGATAAGATTCATCCTCACTGGAAAAAAAAATTATGTTACACTATAAAAGGGCAAAAACTAAAGGTTTTTTTTTTTTTTTTTTTCACAAATTTTTGTTGCAACAAGATTTTCCCTTGGAATTTACGTGAGGGGTGGAGAGAGAGAGAGAAATATAATCAGTATAGAGACATTCTCCACAAAAATTTCAACAGAAAAACTGACCTGCCATCGTACATGTGATCACCCATTTCTATTTCCTCCGAATTTCCACAGGTTCGAAGCTGTTATATATAAGAGGTTGACTGGTTCATCCTCCAGTATCACAGTCTTGATGCTTATCTATTTTCAAGTTGCAAACCAACTACAACAGAAAAATATAATTCTTTTTTTTACTTTAATAGTTGGGTGAACTAAACTTTTGGCATAAACAACTTGAAACCTACCCCAAGAGGATAACTCAGTTGGCAAAAGATCAACACCTCAAAATGAAGAGGTCATGAGTTCAATTCTCCTGAAGACTCTACCTACCAAAAAAAAAAAAAAAACTTGAAACCTGTAGACGCGCTATGTAACTACCAATGAGTGAGCCCCAACTCTCTTTAGTTGTGGGTCTTGGTCATAATGACAAAATTGGTCCAGATCAGATGGTTAAGATGATCTTGAAGCATATCATTAACATAACCAAGGTTTCTTGCGTTGACAGGAGGTTTATTTATTTATTATTATTATATTTTTTTTTTTTTTGAGAGATCTTTTTTTACAATAGAACTAGAAGTGATATGGATTATTCAAGAATCGAAGTCAATGAACTTCTATGAAATGGTTTCGTGGAATTCAGCCAATTATCTCAGTCATGGACTGAAAGTAGGAATTTGTGCCATCAAGAGATTTCCTATGGTTATTTGGAGTGTGGAATGAGTCAATCATTTACTTTGGTATCGGGGAGTAGAGTGTGCAGCATGTCTTGTTTTCCTGTTCCTCAGAATGCATTGAAAAAGGGGCACTAGGTACCTGGTTGGTGGGTTTCAAATAATCTTTAGACTAATGCCTAGTTCTACCAAGTGGTAGTTTGGATAGGCAGCGGCTCGTGAGACTTGCCAGTGTCAGTTGGATGGCCGACACCTGGCACTCCAGCCGATCAGTACAAAAGTTAATGAGTTTATTTTTTTTATTTTCTTCACAATAATTCTCATGCCGTCGGATTGGCTGAAGTGCCAGGTGTCAGCCATCCAGCCGACACTGGCAAGTCTCAAGTTCAAATTGAACTCGAGACCAGCCGAATTCGTTTGGATAAGTCCAAATTTTGTGAACAAGTCTGCTTAAATGTTAAGTTTCAATTTAAACATAAGTTTAAACATAGTTTGTCAAACAACAACAACAACAACAACAACAACAACAACAACAACAACAATAACAACAACAACAACAACAACAACAACAACAACAACAAAAAAAAAAAAACAAAAAAAAACAAAAACCCTTTAAAAAATCAGCATCACGCGATGGAACAAAATAGTGGTTGAAATATCGATAGACATGCATGAATATGGAGATGCATGCCAATCCACATTGATTAGTGTATCTGAATAATTAGAATTTGATATTTGGCAATTTCATTTCTGTCAAATACCCGGAATGACCACATCACCTTTCCATCTAGTGCAAATATGTATGCTAGGCAACCAACTATTCTTCTTATATATACCTGCTAGCGTAGGAGATTTTATTTATTAAAAAAAAAGAGGGTAATTTACACCAGAAGTACCCGATGTTCTGAGAAATCATATTAGAGGTACACACCTTCGGTGAAAATTTAGAACCCCAACTTACTGTTTTTCCGGCAGGTGTACCAACGATTAGGCACCAAATAAGGGTAGTTCAACAAGAAACGATTAGTCATTGAAAATTCGAGGAAGATCTATTGGTTAACTTAGAAGATGCCAACGTTAAATAGGGTTAATGTTGGAAACATGAGAAGAGGTACCTCTGGTATGATTTTTGACTTGGTGATGAGCAACCACCAGTGAGGAAGGGTCACAGGAGAGGACAGGGGCAGGAGAGGGGGTGGGCATTTGAGACAGCAATTAGCATATGAGAATCCGAATAGTGAGTCGTTGCGGCAACCGGATGGTGAGAGAGTGAACCAAATAGGACCAAGTAAGTTATGTTAAACAGGGGTAAATTTGGAAGAACAAAATAAAAGGTACCTCAAGTGTAATATTTTTGAAACGGCAAATACCTCTAGTATAATTTCTCAAAACCTCAGGTACCTCTGGTATGATTTTTGAAACGTGAGGCACGTCTAGTATAATTTTTCAAAACGCCAGGTACCTCTGGTGTAATTTACCCAAAAAAAAAAGAAGCAGAAACGGACAAATACAAAATGTATCTTATCTATATGTATGGATTCAAAACACATTGAGGTTTTTTTTTTTTTTTTTTTTTTGGGTTTGGGGGGGGGGGGGGGGGGGGTGTAATTAATATTTAAATATTGTACAGTTTTGAAGGTTGAAGCTCCTCCGTGACATTGAAGAATTTAAGTACATCTAACCATTGATCCCGTTTCTTCAACCTGTGAACTGCCACAGTATCCGCTATAAGCTCGTGTGAGCACCTCCCATTAGTTCCCGGATAATCATACATTGCCGGTTTATTCGAAACCCGGTTCTTAGCCTTGTTCCCCATATTCATCCATTTTCCAACCAATTTATCCTCGGGACCCAGTGTGTTATTTGCTGGAATGGTTGATTCTGCAATCCATTCGACAAGATCCCAAGACAATACAAACCCCATCCCAGACATGTAACCGGCAAACGGGTTATGACTGTTGCAAGGAATGACAAAACCATAATACAAATCAATCCTGGGCAATGGCTCAAGTGATGAAGTCAATGGAGCTAACCTCAGGAAAACATCATCATCAGCCTTCATTACATAGTCATAAGTATGGGAGAGGATATGAGGAAGTGAAGAGAAGTAAGTGTAGGTCTTCCCGGAATTCATGTTCTCGGTGCAATTAAGGATGATAATGTCGTCAAAACGGAGAATTTCGAGTGCGATATACATCCGCTGATCCTCTTTGGTGAGGGTGCACAAGACGAATTTTATGGCGATATTGGCAACAGGAGAAGATTGGATGCCATAGATAAGGCGAAGGAAGTGGCGGCGATCATAGGCGTCCGGGCGCGTGAGAATTCCTATTAGAAGGCTGAATTGGGTTTGCAGGTGAGATGGGTTTTTTATGGTAATGGCATTAGTCCTGGACAACACCATAAAGGGAGGATTCATATAAAGGTTGAAGAAGAAGAAGAGAAATAAAGCAAGAGACAGCAAGATAGTTAGAACCACCCACCTCCCAAACATTCTCAAGTGGCTTGTTGTGAGGCTGTGGAAGGCAAGTGGCTCAATTATTTTACAAGGGCGGATTGGGTTGCTGAGTACTGAGGGGTCATGGAGTCCTCGCTTCACTCTATGCTTTGTTTCATGAAGTTATAACCGTTTCTCACTAGCTTTCCATGTGAAGAAGTGATTTGAAGATGGTCACAACGCGTGGTAGACCTAGTTAGTGATCAGAGCTGTAAATTGGCGTGAGACATACTAAGAAATTATATATATTATACTAAGAAATGACAAATATTACCCTCAGAGAAAAAAATATTATAATAAAGTTCCAAAAAAATAATAATAAAGTTCCAATTTATCTTACACACCTTAAGAGATGTCTATAAGAAAATCCCTTAATTAAAGTATCTATAACATTGTAGAAGACGCAATGCGAAGTTGCACATCATTGATAAATAAACCTCATACAAGCGGTGGAAGTAGTAAATCCCCCATCTATCACAAGATTATGCCCTGTTATGAATCCAGCCTCATCGCTAGCAAGGAAGAGGGCAGCATGCGCCACGTCTTCCACGCAGCCGTTCCTCCCCTGCAATACTTTATCCTTATCAGAAGTGATTTGCTTCTCTATTTCGTCCAGCGAGATCTCAGGCTTCTTTAAGAAATTACGGTACCCGTCGGCGAGCATTTCAGAGGGGATCCCATGTGGAGAAATGCAATTCACACGTATCCCATACATTCCTAATTCACAAGCTGCACTCTTCACCAAACCAAGGATTGCTTCCTTAGACACTGTGTAGCCATGAGAGGCTAAGCCTCCCATAACTGCTGCAGAGCTTGAAGTACATAAGATGCATCCGGATTGGGCTTTGATCATGGCTTGTGCTGCTTTCTTGATCCCATGAACCATTCCATTAAGGTTAACTGCTAGTAGGCCTTCCAGCTTGTCCATGTTCATGTTGGTTATGCTCCCATCCACACCCGAGATGCCGGCATTGTTGAACATGATGTCTAGCTGTCCTTTCCACATTAATGCCAGCTGCACAGCGGATTCCACGTCGGATTCTTTTGCCACATTGCAGTGTATGTAGCGGCCGCCTATCAATTCAGCAAGGCCAGTGCCTAATTCGTCAAGGATATCAGCGATGATAACATGAGCTCCATTGAGGGCAAACAACTTGGCTGTGGCAGCTCCAATCCCTCTTGCACCACCGGTTATAATTGCAACTTTGGCCTTCAACCTAAAATTAGATGGCATCAACTAGTTAGTTATTAAAGCTGCTGATTGCCATTTGCCAGATAAACAATGTTACAAACATATGATGAAGATCTAAATGGGAAATATATGTTGGGAGAAAGGGAGCAGAAGTGGCATATGTGAAAATATTGTAAGTGCAGACATTCCTTAAAAAAATTTTAACTGAAAACTGACCTCTGGCTATTGTACATCTGATCACGCAGATCCATTTCTTCTGAATTTCCTAAGTTCACTGAAGCTGTTATATATGTTGACTGGTTCATCCTCCAGAATCACAGTTTTAATGCTTATTATCTACTCTCAAACTGCAAACAAACTACAATAGCAAAATATAATTTTTTTTTTTTTTTAAATCTCAACGTTAGGAGAACTAAACTTGAAACCCACAATAGGGAAGGGACTCTATGTAACTACCAATAACCAACGAGAGAACCCTAATTATCCATGGGCGTGGGTCCTGCTTATATATAATTCCAAAATTGGACCACATAAGACGGTTGAGTTGACCTTGAAGCATATCATTAGTATAACCAAGAATTTAGGTACTGAAATTTATTTATTTATTTATTTATTCTGTTCTTTTTCTTTTCTTCTTTTTTTTTTTTTTTTTTTTTTTTTTTTTTTGTGGGTGGGGGGTGTTCGGCTGGGGGTTGGGCACTTTGCCCTCTTTGCTGCTGTACTCTTTCTGCGACTCAAGAAGCTTAATTTGAAAAAGGGTGTCGGATTCCTGGTTGGTGGATCTAGGAGATCTCTTGCGACCTATACTTTTGCCGCATTGTAGCTTAGATGGGGCTCAAATTTTAGACAGGCAAACCTAGGTCCCTGACCCTGGTCAAATATCAAATTGCAGCCTAAATGGAAAGTGACAAAATAGAACTTCGAAAATTCAATAGGACTGTGGAATAGTGCACAATAGCGGTAAAAATATCAATGGGAATGCATGGACATATATAGAGATGCATGCCAATACAAAAGATGGTACTTATTTAAATTAGCTCTGAATTTGACATGTTGCCACTCTAGACCATGTACTCTCTATCCAATGCCCAAAATTGCCACGTCACCTTTCTGATTGGACTAATAAGTATGCTAGGCCAGGTACTCATCTTATAGACGTTAGACTAAGGGTATTTTACAACAAAAAATAAATAAATAAATAAATAAATAATAACAAATACAATATGAATCATATCATATCTTGTGTATGGATGCAAGATATGATATGATAAATATTGTGTTTGGATGCAAGATTTGGGAACCTAATCAATAGGAAATAAAGAATGTAAGTTTAAGTTATGGACTGGGAGTTTGGAAGATCATTAAGACCAAGGAGTTCAATAAATATGGGACTGGTTACAGGTACAGCCATAAAGGAGATGCAACCACTTCCATTATTTGGATCAATTTATCTCAGGCTTTCCTAGCTAGATTGGAAAGCAGAACATACCTATAACAAATGAAAATATTTTCTGAATTTGGTACCTTCAGCTATCTCATGGACCTCATGCAGAAAGAACAGAGATGCACTTGTGTTTCAAAGTTGAGAGGAGGATGTGTGGCCATTATTTGATGGAGAGTCAAGGTTACAAGTCAATTTAACCTTAATCTTGCAAAAGGGGATCTTTTACAACCAGCCCAATCAAAATTTCAAGTAAACAATAAAAATCAGAATTATAACAATGTAAAAAAAAAAGTTGACTTATCTGAAAATCCAGCCGTTGGAATGTCTTCAAACTTTAAGGGTAAGTACTCTAAGATGTTCTTGATAACATACCCAAATTTGAAGATGATCCAATCATGGATGAAGAAGTTATGAATTTTTGAAAAACTACTATCATCTGAAAACGAGACTGAACAGAATAGGAGTTTCGGTTGAGTCTCACAATCAGTGAGACTCAAGTAATAAAAAACTCCTGCCAATTCTTCTGCCAGCATCTTCTTCGTCTTTATTTATAATGCTAAATGAAAGTACAAAAGATAGAAGGACTGGTTCCTAAAAGGGAATATCCAAAAATAAAAAGAAAAACTTTCTTTTATAACTTTTAGGAAAGTTTTCATCATATGACAACCAATCTTAGGAAACAAAACAAATTTAGGAAACAAAACTAATGACTACTTTTATGGAAATAATCTAACTTATTAAATTTAGAAATAAGACAAAGATTTCTAAATTCCTATTGGTATTGTTCACATGAACAATGTTGTGGCTTGGCTTTTGTCTTCTTCTTCTTGTCTTATGTTTAGGCCCTGTTTGGAGGAGCCCTTATTCTTTCTAGTGCATATTTATACTACATTAGCTCCCCCTACTTACAATAAAGTTGTCTACAAGTTTTGTAATGGTGAAGAATCAATTCTGTAAGGTCAGCACACATTTTTCTTGGATATTGGAAGTCTAGTTGTGCTTGAAAATATGGAAGAAAATTTACCACCTTGGGTCCACTCTCTTCAAAATATTGGGGAGGTATCACAAGATCAATTTGTTCAATATCTTGAAAAGATTCAAACGTGCATGGGGTGTCCATGGGGATCACCACATCTTGCTCTTTGTCTTCCACAGTCGCTGTAAGACCTGTATCAAACTAACCCGATTTTACCACCTTGAACCAGGTCTACCCATCATGGTCAAACCAAATGGATCACGTGCGTGAAGGAGATCACAATCCCAGGTATTAAACTGACCCAAAAACACTCAAAATAAGGGGAGGGTCGCATACCCAGCAAGGGAGGGTCGGACCCCCCCAGTATAAAAGTCAGACCCCCAGTTTTACATGGGGGGTCAGACATTTTAAGGACCAGGGGTCGACGGGATCTCCGACCCCCCTATCGACCCCCGATAGTCGGTAAAAACAGCTCGAACTAAAAATTAGGAAACTTTCTTAATTTCAATGGGATTCCTTCCTAATCTCAATGGGACTTATTTTAGGAGTTTCTACTTTATAAATAGGACGTCCCTAAGCCTCTTTCACTCCTTTTAGAACCCTAATTGGATTGAGAGAAAGAGAAGGAGAAAGAGAAGAGAAGAGAAGGAAAGTGGAGAAGACGATCAAGGAGAAGGCTTCAGAGAAACAAGCCTAATTCTTAGGTAAGAATACTAATTCTATGTATTTTGTGAGACTTAGAATAGTTATTGAGAAAAGTATGATGTAGGAGAAACCCCAAACCATCAATCCATGATTAAGTTTCAATGGAAACCATGGAGGAGATCAACTAAACCATATGATATGTAAAAAGTAGTTCTAAACCATAGGAAGTGTATGGAATGGACTATGGAAGGAAGCCATAGGATTCAAACAAGAGAGAATGGACCAAAAGGTGATTTATCAACCAAACCCACGGGGGGTCAGTCGATGGACCCATCGACCCTGGCATCGACCCTACTATAGGGGGTCGCAGTATACTGCTACCCTAACATCGACCCGTCCTGCTACCCCCAGTTAACAACAAGTTGAAAAAATTAGAATAAAATCTAATTAAATTTTATCGACTTTGTTAGGTCTTCTAGCAATATAATATCAATATAAAGGTGATTCTTAAGGCTTGAAAGAGGATCTACTAGCAAGCAAAGGTGAGAAAACAAGACCTAAACTAATTGGTTAATAACAAACTATTTTTATTTCTTAAGTCCGATGCTATGTTTGATTCTATGCAAACATGCTTGTAATGTGCATTCAACATGTCATCCAATATTTTTATTTATTGTTCATGCATATTTATTTTATTATTTATAACATGATAATGACCATGATGATAGGAATATGCATGTGAATGTATGTGTGTGGTTGGTGTACTTGATGCGAGCGAGTATCAGGGGGAGTGTCATAGGCCGGGCCTCAGCACTCTAGCTCTATCTCTAACTCAAGTCTTGTGCATTAGCATCGTCGTATCGTCATTACTTTAGCAGAACTATTACGTCGTAGAGTATCAGGGGAGGTGGTCTCAGTCCTTGTAGTCTCTGACTCTATCGGGGGGTCTTAGCTCTATCTCTATGGGCGTTCTGAGGGATGCTGGGGTGAGGCCTTGGATACACTGTTTGGCATTAGGATTGGTTAGTTGCGAGTCCAGTTTGCAAGCCCTCGCCAGCAGGGGCTTACGTGTTGGTATGACACTGTACAACAATAAACGTTAACCTTTGTTGTACAATGTTCATGGTATGGTGGATGGGGACGACAATAAATGTTAACCTTTGGGCGGACTTCCACACCCTGTGTATAGAGGAGGAGTCAATAAACGTTAACCTTCACCCTTTCTATTGCATATTGCAAACTTTAAACCAGACCAAAGATATGAATTGAATGCATGCATATATATTGTTGCATTGTTTTGTTTGCTTACTGAGCCATGATGTGTGTTCACCCTCTCGACGTCGAATATTTTTAGTTGATGATGTAGGTATTACCGTCAAAGACTATGTCAACGCTCCAGTGTACGGGCACATGGCGGCGATGGAAGTTGAAGACGAAGTGGATACGCATGACTCCTCTTGCGAGTCCAACTCATGCGTATTCGATTAGATTTTATTTTAATTATTTGGATTTAGTAAAGACATGTAATTGATATTTATTTATGTCTTATTTGATACAGAATAATTTGCTACTTAAAATATGATTATCACATCTAGATTCTTCAGTTCGTTTTACTATAAGACTTTCGTTATTGTGTATTTACTCTAATTATGAATGTGGATGTATGAGGTTTAGATAAAACGGATATAGCCTACTCGAGATCCTGGTTGAACCGTTGGTTTGCTAGCGGTTCATCACACCATTCTGAATAGTGCATAATTGGGGTGTGACAGTCGCTTCTTCAACGTCTATGGCCTCATGATCACTGTGACTCTCATTATCATTCAATGGAGTTGCACAAGGGAAATTAAGATCACATATGTCCACCTCATTGACTTGAGTAAAATCATCCACATTGTAACTGATTTGGTTTTGAACTACAACCTCTTCAATGCAAATTGCTACAGTACGAACATCAATGTTGGTCTCTCCTTCGTCATCATGGATTTGTGAAACTTGTTCTTCATTTTCCTTGACTTCAGTCACTAATGCTCCTAGAATGGTTGAAGGTATTGAAGTTTTTGTTAGTGGTGCAACTTTAAGTATCGCCTTCACTTTAATATTGTTAGCATTAGGCTTCCACCCCTCGCTAACTTACGAACTGAATTTTATAGATGGTTGTATCAAGTTTTCTTTAATTATACTTGCCACTTGATGATAACTTTATCGATGGAATAGCCTTATTTGGATATGTCACTTATGTATTTTTTCGTTAATTCGTAATTCATATCTTCCCAAGTCCTAGTCTCTTATCCTAGAACTCTAAGCTTCTGTTCATGGACATTCTACCACTTACAGGTAGTTCCAAAGAGTTTGGATTGTGTTAATTTTAATTTTTATGATTTAGGAAGATCGAACCAATCAAAATAATCATCCAATGCACATAACCAGTCATGAAAGGCTTAGGGGCCTTGCCTACCATGGAATACTTTTATGTCCTGCCTTACTTTATGGGAATTTTTATATCGAAAAAGTCTCCCATCATACTCATCATCTGGTTGATCTTGATAGTCCTCTTTAGGGACTCTTTGGGGAGTCCTAGAATTATTTCTACGCACAATATTAGCTATGGGATGTCGCCGTCCAACCTCCCTGGTGTTCATTCTCTCCTCTATGTTGTTAATCTTGGCATTCATCATAGCCAATTATTATAGGATGATATTGAGTGGGTCATTAGGGTACTTGGACTAATTAGGTGAGTTAGAACTCGCTTCAACCATGCTCTGATAGCAATTGATGGAGAGTCAAGGTTACAAGTAAATTTAACCTTAATCCTTGCAAAAGGGGATCTTTTACAACCAGCCCAATCAAAATTTCAAGTAACCACTAAAAACCAGAATTGTAATAATGTAAAAAAATTGACTTATTTAAAAATCTAGTCATTGGAAGGTCTTCAAACTTAGAGGGGAAGTACTCTAAGATGTGCTTGATAACATAATCAAATTTGAAGATGATCCAACCATTTATGAAGATGTTACGAATTTTAAAAAACTACTATCATCTGCATCGATAGAACTAAGTTTGAACCCTTCACCAAATAACGTGCCCAATCCCTATGGTAAACCCTCGTCATTATGTAACACGCCCAATCCTTGAGGAAAAACACTTAGAACGTAACTTATCCCTAAGTCTTATCTAGAAACACTAGAGCAAGGACACAGACCCATGTTCGGCTTGCTCGCCCTGCTCTAACTGCGAAAGGGGAGCACTGCACCCATGGTCGGACCTTTTGTATTATGCTTATGCCAATTTCTAAACCCTTATTGGCAAGGTTTCTTATCATGGGATGTTAAAACCTAAACCAATAATATTACTAATGTAGGTACCTATATCCCAGCTTAACGGACCAAGATGAACCGTCCCATTCCATCCATTTGGACCCACTAGGAGACATGAATATGCCAAACAATCATGTTATCAAACATTTCACATGTTATCAATCTAATACAGAAATAATATGCAAGAATGCATGAACAGATATAGATATTGGATGACATATTATCACATAGTAATCCAATCATAATCATAATCAGAGCATGCACATGGAAAACTATAAAATAAAATAAGCTAATCCCCTTACCTGTAATGGTGAGCTAATCATTACTATAATGCAGACAGAGTACCTTCCCTTGTTTCCCACGTCGGTTTTACCTAGTTGTGATTGGTATATGATTTTTACTTTTAATTGTTTGGTTTTTCTTTTAATTGGTCTAGGGTAACCTCATTAGTCTTAGGAATAGTTACTAAGGTCAATTGATCAAGTTTCATGATCAATGGTCAACGATTCAACCATGACAGATATTTTGTGACATAAGCAGTCAACAAGAGTGGTCGATTAGTCCATGCAGTCGATCAGACACTTTTCATCGACCTATTGATCGTTTTTGGTTTATTTTCAATTCCAAAGGCTTACACCTCATTGTGGTCACATCTACAGAAGGTTTACAATGTTGTAGAGTCACTGGTTATGGTAGAATTCCATTCCCATTGTTTATTACATGTATGGTTATTGACTGTAAATGTCGGTTATGCAACCACACGTGTCCATACTCTTAGGGATGTATTCTAACTGAATTAACCATTCCATAAGGTCCATAATATATACCTTGAAGTATTAAATAAGTCTACTTAGTCCATAGGAGCTGAATGAGAACATTTTAATAATTATAACTGTCACACCCCAATTCTGGTCTAACTAGAATAGTGTGATGAACCACCAATAAACCAACGGTTCACCCAGGATCTCGTATAGGTCGTACCCACCATATCAAACCACACACACATTCCACATTAATATTCAGAGGTAATAAACAAATAAGCAAAAGTCTTACAGATAATGAACTGAGAGTTTAACAGTGATAAATAAGTATTTAATCCAATTATCTCCAAACCACAAGACATACAAATAAATAATCAATTACATATCTGATGTTCAAATTATAACTAAACTTAAGCAAAAACACATTGGTTTCACTCGCATGATGAATCATGCGTATCTTCTTCAGCTTCTATGTCCATCGCAGCAACGTGTCCATACGTCGGCGCATTCATATATTCTTCAACAATATGACCTACATCATCAATTAAAAATATTTGACGTGGAAAGGGTGAGCACACATCACGGCTCAGTGAGCAAACAAAATAATACAATAAATATATGCATGCATTCAATTCATATCTTTGGTCTGGTTTATAAGTTTACAATATACTATAGAAAGGTTTGGTGGCCGCCGCACCTCTATACACGAGTGTGTGAATCCACCCAATGGATGAAACACCATTTTCGTCCCACATGCATCCACCATGGAATAGAGATAGAGCTAAAGTGTCCGGATCAAACACCACCAACACTTCCCCTGATACCCTACCCATACCAACACGTAAGCCCCTATTGGCGAGGGCTTACAAACTAGGCTCACAACTAACCAATCCTAATGCCAAGTAGTGTATCCGAGGCCTCACCCCAGCATCCCTCAATAGGTCCATATAGATAAAGCTAAGGCCCCCTGATAGAGTGAGAGACTACACGGTCTGAGACTACCTCCCCTGATGCCCTACGACATAATAGTTCTGCTTGAGTAGAGATAGGTCCATAGGTAATGACGATACGACAATGTTAGTAGGCAAGACTTGAGTAGAGATAGAGCTAGCGTCTGGTGACGAGGTCGAAGACCACCATGCCATGTCCTCCTCCTGATGCTCTACTCGCATCCAGCACACTAACCACACACATACATTCACATGCCTATTCCTAGCATCATCATCATCATCATGTTATAAATAAACAGAATTAAATATGCATGAACAATAATAGCAGAAATATTGGATGAGATGTGAGATGCACCTTACAAGCATACAAACATAGAATCAATCATGGCATTGGACTCAATAAAAATAAACAGTTTGTTATTATCCAATTAGTTTAGGTCTTGTTCCCTCACCTGTTAGCAATACTCGGTGTCCTTCCAAGCCTTGAAATTCTCTTTGAATTGATTTAACAACCTAAAAGTTATATAAATTTAAGTTAGGGTTCATATGTGACATGTTACAGTAGTCAAAAATTGAAACAAAGCACTGATAGGTGTCTGATCAGTCCTATGGTCTCATGCTGTATCGACCTTACTGTCTACGGTCGCATATGGTGCGACCGTAACTGTGACCATATGATTTTTGAAATCTTCCCGAGTGCCTATGGTCGATCCTCTGGTGATGCTGGTCATGCTATGGTCGATCGTAGCTACGACCTTGAGATTTTTGGTCACAGTCGACATGAAATTTGAGTTCTTCCTGGGTCATTTCTTCTATTTTTCAATGGCGTTTATTCTAAGGTCATCATATGGCCATCATTAGTAGTTTCTTATCAACCCTAATCATCAAATTCACTCCTCATGGTACTCCTTAAGATTTTCTCAAGGAAATCACATAGATCATAATAGGTTGATATTACCTATCTTTCATAGAAGTCTTATTCCTTAGAGTTTACATCTCCAGAGATTCGTTTCATACCTTGGCCTGTAATAGAGAGCCAATATCTTCTCAGTAAATTCTTCTCCTTAGCTTTTTCCTCTTCTCATTCTTTTCCTTCTCTTCCTTCTCTTTCTCTAGGGTTTACTAATGTTCTAATTGAGTGAAAAAGGGCTGAGGGACGTCCTTTATATAGAGGAAAACTCTCCATATAAAGTCCTCTTTCAATTAGGAAAGAAATCCCTTAGTTTAGGAATGTTTCCAAAACTCAAAGTCTGATCTAGGTTCTCACAGTCGATCATACGGTCGCATAAACCGTTGACTGTAGGGTCAAAATCATCGATCGTGGGGTTCTTGATTTGATATTTTTGATTCCCTTCCTTATGGTCGACCATACCTACCCAGGCATGCAACCTTAGGTATGTTTTTAGTGTTTTTAACTCGATTTTCATACCTGGTTTGTGATCTATCTTTACACGCTCGATCAACTATGTCCAGGAATGATGGGAAGACCTGGCACGACACGGTAAGACCAAGTTCATGGAGTACAGGTCTTACAATAACACCCTTCTGTGATCGAGCAGTCAATCACAGTCATGCAGTTGATTAGGCTCATTTCATCAACCATAGCCATTGGCCATATGGTCCCAGTGAGCTCGAACTTAACTTGCTTCGATCTGATCTCTCTAGCACGTAGTCTAAAGCATTCCTAGAGGGTCTCTAATCGTCAGAACTATAAGACCCACACTCCATTAACTTGGTCTAACCATGTCGTGCAAGTTCTTCCCATCGTTCTTGGACCAAATGGACCGAGCGTGTGAAGATAGATCACAAATCAGGTATGAGAATTGAGTTAAAAACACTAAAAACATACCTAAGGTCGCATGCCTAGGTAGGTATGGTTGACCATATGGAAGGGATCCAAAAATCTCAAATCCAGAACCCCATGGTCAATGATTTCGATCGTGAGAACCCAAATCATAATCTGAGTTTTTGAAACTTTCCTAAACAAAGGGATTGCTTTCCTAATTAAAAGATGACTCTATATGGAAAGTTTTCCTCATATCTTAGCCCTTTTTCACTCTTTTAGAACATTAGTAAACCCTAGAGAAAGAGAAGGAAGGAAGAGAAGGAGAAGAAGAAAAAACTATGGAAAATAATTTGCTGAGAAGGGATTGGCTCTCTATTACAGGCCAAGGTATGAAACAAATCTCTGCAGATGTAAACTCTAAGGAATAAGACTTCTATGGAAGATAGGCAATATCAACCTATTATGATCTATGTGATTTCCTTGAGAAAATCCCAAGGAGAACCATGAGGAGTAAATTTGATGATTAGGGTTGATATGAAATTACTAATGATGGCCATAGGAATCTTAGAATAAACCCCATTGAAGAACAGAAGAATTGTTTCAGGAAGAACTAGAATTTCATGTAGACTGTGACCAGAAATCTCAAGGTTGCAGCTACGGCTAACCACAGCATGACCAGTATGACCAGAAGATCGACCATAGGCATTCGAAAAGATTTTAAAAATCATATGCGACCGTAGGGTATCAACCGTAGACAGTCAGGTCGATATAGCATGAGACCATAGGACTAATCAGACACCTATCAGTGCTCTGTTTTAATTTCCGACTACAGTAACATGTTACATATGAACCATAACTTAAATTCATATAATTTTTAGGTCGTTAAATCAATTCAAAGAGAATTTCAAGGCTTAGAAGGACATCAAGAATTGCTAACAGGTGAGGGAACAAGACCTAAACTAATTGGATAATAACAAACTACTTTATTTTTATTACGTCCAATGCCATGATTGATTCTATGCTTGTATGCTTGTAATGTACATCTCACATGTCATCCAATATTCCTGCTATTACTGTTCTTGCATATTTAATTCCATTTATTTATAACATGATGATGATGATGATGCTAGGAATAGGCATGTGAATGTATGTGTGTGGTTGGTGTGCTGGATGCGAGTGGAGCATCAAGAGGAGGGCATGGCATGGTGGTCTTCGACCTCTTCACCAGACGCTAGCTCTATCTCTACTCAAGTCTTGCCCACTAATATCGTCGTATCGCCATTACCTTAGCAGAACTATTACGTTGTAGGGCATTAGGGGAGGTGGTCTCGGACCGTGTGGTCTCTGACTCTGTCGGGGGACCTTAGCTCTATCTCTATAGATGTATTGAGGGATACTGGGGTGAGGCCTTGGATACACTGTTAGGCATTAGGATTGCTTAGTTGCGTGCCCAGTTTGCAAGCCCTTGTCAATAGGGACTTACGTGTTGGTATGGGTAGGGCATCAGGGGAAGTCTTGGTAGTGTTTGATCCGGACACTTTAGCTTTATCTTTATTCCATGGTGGGTGCATGTGGGACGGCAATAGTGCTTGATCCATTGGATGGATTCACACATTCATGTATAGAGGTGCGGCGGCCACCAAACATTTCTATAGCACATTGCAAACTGGTAAACCAGACCAAAGATATGAATTGAATGCATGCATATGTTTGTTGCATGGTTTTGTTTGCTCACTGAGCCGTGATGTGTGCTCACCCTTTCGACATCAAATATTTTTAGTTGATGATGCAGGTCATACTGTTGAAGAATATATGAATGCAGCGACGTATGGACACGTTGCTGCGATGGACGTAGACGCTGAAGAAGATGCACATGATTCATCGTGCAAGTGCCACCAATGTGTTTTTGCTTAAGTTTAGTTATAATTTGAACATCGGATATGTAATTGATTATTTATTTTTATGTCTTTTGGTTTGGAGATAATTGGATTAAATACTTATTTATCACTATTAGACTCTCAGTTCATTATCTGTAAGACTTTTGCTTATTTGTTTATTACCTCTGATTATTAATAGGGAATGTGTGTATGGTTTGATATGGTGGGTACGACCTATGCGAGATCCTGGGTGAACCGTTGGTTTATTGACAGTTTATCACACCATTCTGGTTAGACTAGAATTGGGCTGGGACAACTTGGTTTCAGAGCTTCTCAGGTTCTACCCATTGACCTAACTACTTCCACATGAGTCATGAACTGAGTTAGGATAAAATTTAAAAGTTGTAATAAGAACATACCATAAGCACTTATGTTTTAAGTGACATAAACTGTAACCGTGTCATGCCTGGTCTTCCCATCATTTTTGGACTAAGTAGACTGAGCGTGTGAAGATAGATCACAAACCAGGTATGAGAATCGGGTTAAAAACACTGAAAACATACCTAAGGTTGCATACCTGGTTTGGTATGGTTGACCATAAGGTAGGAAACAAAAATCTTAAATCCAGAACCCCACAATCGATGATTTTGACCCTACGATAGATAGTTTATGTATGACCCGCATGCCACGAACCCAGTCTAACCTTACATTCTCGTGTCGTGACCGGTCTTCCTATCATGGTCGGGTCAAGTGGACCTAGTGCATAAAGAAACCACAAGGCAAGGTATGAAATTAAACCCAAAATCATCTATTTAGGAGTGTGTGGTCACATACCTAAATAGGTGTGGTCGAACGCACCTCAGAACAATGCAACCACAGGAGTCTGGGACGTGTTGTCGCAGATTTTGGATGTGTGGTCGACGGGTTCAGCGACCCCACGTACGACCACACGAACTCAGACAAACTCCATGATTAGGAAACCTTCCTAATCCGAAGGGGGTTCATTCCTAATCTAAGTAGGACTCTATATGGAGGGTTTTTCTCTATATATAGGACATCCCTTAGCCTCTTTCATCCTTTTAAAACTCAAGCTGAAAGAGAGAAAAAGAGAAGAGGAGGAAGAGACGGAGAATTGAAGAGGAAGACTAAGAGAACGAAATCCAGAGAGAACTCTGAATCCTCAACAAGTATATGGTATGAAACCATCCCCCACATCTGTTGAATACAAAGAATAGATAATGGAGGAGATAGTGATTCAAAGTAAGACCCCAATCATCAAACCATGGACAAATTCTAAGAGATCCATGGTGAGAATCTATTTGGATGATGGATAGTGTAAAATATAAATTTTAAACCATTAAACAATCATAGGAAGGATCATGATGATAAGCCAAGGAATCAAAACATGAAGGAATTGAGTTGAGAGTGAAAAGTCGACCATCACATGTGTGGTCGCATGTATGGTCGCATGATATGCGACCACACGAGACACACACAATCGACCACACAACCTTGGGAAAGTTTCAGGGAGGGTGTGGTCGTGTGGTGGCATGGTATGCGACCACACACCCTCGGGAAAGTTTCAGGGAGGGTGTGTTCGCATGTATGGTCGCCTGACATGCGACCACACATAGCGACTACATGCCCTCGGTGAAAATTCAGGGAGGGTGTGGTCGCATGTATGGTCGCATGATATGTGACCACACCTTGCGACCACACACCCTGTGGTCACAAAAACTGAGACCACAGGTTCAGCCGCACCTACGACCAGTCAGCTTCTGGAAGTTTGAATTAATGGAAATAAATTTTAATTTAAAAATCTATAAATTTGTTATGTTTTCAAGTGGTCTAAAATTGATTTACAAAGCTTGGACGAGGAAGAACCATCGACCAAAGGTGAGCAAACAAGATCTAAATTAATTGGCTAATAACAAGTTGTTTTACTTATTGAGTCCAATGGCATGATTGATTCTATGCTTGTATGCTTGTAATGTGCAATTCACATGTCAACCAATATTTCTGCTATTACTGCTCATGCATATTTAATTCTGCTTATTTATAACATGATGATGATGATGATGCTAGGAATAGGCATGTGAATGTATGTGTGTGGTTAGTGTGCTTAATGCGAGTGGAGCATCAGGGGGAGGACGTGGCATTGTGGTTCATCCTAGTCATCAGACTCTAGCTCAATCTCTACTCAAGTCTTATCCACTGACATCATTGTATCACCATTACATTAGCTGAACTATTTCGTCGTAGGGCATCAGGGTGGTCTCGGACCGTGTCGTCTCTGACTCTGCCAGGGGGCCTTTGCTCTATCTCTATGTACGTATTGAGGAATGCTTGGGTGAGGCCTTGGATACACTGTTTGGCATTAGGATTGGTTAGTTGCGAGCCCAATTTGTAAGTCTTTTCCAACAGGGGCTTACGTGTTGGTATGGGTAGGGCATCAGGGGAAGTGTTATGCTGTGTTTGATCCTAGTACTTTAGCTCTATCTCTATTCCATGATGGGTGCATGTGGGACGGCAATGGTGTTTGATCAATTGGATGGCTTCACACACTCGTGTATTGAGGTGCAGTGGCCACCAATAATTTCTATAGCACATTGCAATCCTTTCTATAGCACATTGCAAACTTATAAACGAGACCAAAGATATGAATTGAATGCATGCATATGTTTGTTGCAAGGTTTTGTTTGCTCACTGAGCCGTGATGTGTGCATACCCTTTCGACGTCAAATATTTTTAGTTGATGATGTTGGTCCTACTGTTGAAGAATATATGAATGCACCGACGTATGGACACGTTGCTGCGATAGACGTAGTCGCTGAAGAAGATGCACATGATTCATCAAGCAAGTGCAACCAATGTGTTTTTGCTTAAGTTTAGTTATAATTTGAACATCGGATATGTAATTGAATATTTATTTTTATGTCTTGTGGTTTGAAGATAATTGGATTAAGTACTTATTTATCACTATTAGACTCTCAGTTCATTATCTGTAAGACTTTTACTTATTTGTTTATTACTTTTGATTATTAATAGGGAATATGGGTATGGTTTGATATGGTGGGTACGACCTAAGTGAGATCCTGGGTAAACCGTTGGTTTATTGGCTGTTCATCACACCATTCTGGTTAGATAAGAATTGGGGTGTGAAAACATGGTATCAGAGCTTCTCAGGTTCTACCCATTGACCTAACTACTTCCACATGAGTCATGAACTGAGTTAGGATAAAATTTAAAAGCAGTAATAAGAACACACCAAAAGCACCTGTGTTGTATGAGACATAAACCATGAAACCCACACTCTACTAACTTGGTTTAACCGTGTCGTGCCAGGTCTTTCCATCATTTTTGGACCATGTGGACCAAGCGTGTGAAGATAGATCACAAACCAGGTATGAGAATCGGGTTAAAAACACTGAAAACATACCTAAGGTCGCATACCTGGGTAGGTATGGTCGACCATAAGGTAGGGAACAAAAATCTCAAATCCAGAACCCTACGGTTGACAGTTAATGTAAGACCTGCACGCCGTGAACCTAGTCTAACCTTACATTCTCATGTCGTGATCGGTCTTCCTATCATGGTCGGGCCAAGTAGACCAAGTGCGTGAAGAAACCACAAGGCTAGGTATGAAATTGAACCCAAATCATCTATTTAGGAGTGTGTGGTCGCATACCTAAAGAGGTGTGGTCAACCAGACCTCAGAACAATGCGACCACAGGAGTCTGGGATGTGTTGTTGCAGATTTTGGATGTGTAGTTGATGGGTTCTGCGACCCTACATTCAACCACACAAACTCAGATAGACTCCGTAATTTGGAAACCTTCCTAATCCGAAGGGGGTTCTTTCCTAATCTAAGTAGGACTCTATATGGAGGGTTTTCCTCTATATATAGGACGTCCCTTAGCCTCTTTCATCCTTTTAGAACTCAAGCTCAAAAAAGAAAGAGAAGAAGAGGAAGAGAAGGAGAATTGAAGAGGAAGACAAAGAGAAGGAAATTTGGAGAGAACTCTGAATCTTCAACAAGTAAAGGTATGAAACCATCCCCCACATCTGTTGAATACCTAGAATAGATCGTGGAGGAGATAGTGATTCAAAGTGAGACCCCAATCATCAGACCATGGACAAATTCTTAGAGATCCATGGAGGGAATCTATTAGGATGGTGGATTGTGTAAAATATAAATTTTAAGCCATAGAACAATCATAGGAAGGATCATGATGATAAGCCAAAGAATCAAAACATGAAGGAATTGAGTTGGGAGTGAAAAGTTAACCATCACATGTATGGTCGCATGTGTGGCCGCATGATATACGACCACACGAGACACACATAATCGACCACACATCCTCGAGAAAATTCCAGGGAGGGTGTGGTCGAATGTGTGGTTGCATGGTATGCGACCACACATAGCGACCACACACCCTCGGGAAAGTTTCAGGGAGGGTGTGGTCGCATGTATGGTCGCATGATATGCGACCACACATAGAAACCACACGCCCTCGGGGAAAATTCATGGAGGGTGTGGTCGCATGTATGGTCGCATGATGTGCGACCACACCTTGCGACCACACACCTTGTGGTCCCAGAAACTAAGACCATAGGTGCAGCCGCACCTGCGACCCCTCAGATTCTAGAAGTCTGAATTATTAGAAATAAATTTTAATTTAAAAATCTATAAATTTGTTAGGTTCTCAAGTGGTCTAAAAGTGATTTACAAAGCCTGGACGAGGAACAACCATCAACTAAAGGTGAGGGAACAAGACCTAATCTAATTGGCTAATAACAAGTTGTTTTACTTATTGAGTCCAATGCCATGATTGATTCTATGCTTGTATGCTTTTAATGTGCAATTCACATGTCAACCAATATTTCTACTATAACTACTCATCAATATTTAATTCTGTTTATTTATAACATGATGATGATGATGATGCTAGGAATAGACATGTGAATGTATGTGTGTGGTTAGTGTGCTTGATGCGAGTGGAGCATCAGGGGGAGGACGTGACATTGTGGTTCATCCTGGTCACCAGACTCTAGGTCTATCTCTACTCAAGTCTTGTCCACTAACATCGTCGTATCGCCATTACCTTAGCTGAACTATTACATCGTAGGGCATCATGGTGGTCTCGGACCGTGTAGTCTCTGACTCTGCCGGGAGGCCTTAGCTCTATCTCTATGGATGTATTGAGGGATGCTGGGGTAAGGCCATGGATACACTACTTGGCATTTAGATTGGTTAGTTGCGAGTCCAGTTTCCAAGCCCTCACCAATAGGGGCTTACGTGTTGGTAAGGGTAGGGCATCAGGGGAAGTGTTATGCGGTGTTTGATCCGGATACTTTAGCTATCTCTATTCCATGATGGGTGCATGTGGGACGCCAATGATGTTTGATCCATTAGGCGGCTTCACACACTCATGTATAGAGGTGTAGTGGCAACCAGTCCTTTCTATAGCACATTGCAATCCTTTCTATAGCACATTGTAATCCTTTCTATA